>JARHVA010000138.1:5940000-7140000 GCA_037957365.1 Torreya grandis
TATATATATATATATATATATATATATATATATATATATATATATAAGACTAATTTAAAGTTAGATTAAAGTTGGTAATTAATTTACAGTGAGATTAAATTTGGCAATTACAATGAGATTGGTTTTATATATTTATAATATTAATTCAACAAGAAGGGCACTAGCATTTACATTTATATTTGGCAATTATTTTATTTTTGACATTGAATATTTAAATTTTATTTAAAATTGTTTACAATCGTTAATACAATATTTACATTTATATGTATTTTATTACTCGATTATAAACAAGTAATGCTAATTCCCTTTTTATTGAATTGAGTGCAGATGTAACAATAATGAGCTAGGTTGGTCTTGGAAGTTTGTTGTGCATTGGCAAAGCTAGTGTATATAGATAAAAACAAAAACATGATGCTATTCTACATCACATTTTTTATTTTAGTAGTGTATAGACCTAAAATTGCTCACTCCATTACAGTCGACTAATATTCCTATTAGTAGACACTAATTCTGCTTAACCTATTTTATTTCACTAATTTATAATATTTTTAGCCATAAATTTAATATCCCCTTCCATTAATCTACATTCACTAACCTTACCCATTCCCACTCTTTCATTTATTCCTCTTAAATCTTCTATTATCCTAATTTAATCCTATTTGTCCATTATATAGAATTTAAAATTCCCAAAACCCCACCTACCCACCTACTAACCTACATCCTAGCCTTCCATACATCCTTATGTCCCTGATCCTCACCTAATCCCACATCTAACCACCACCTAATCCTCCATTATCTCTAAGATAATGGAGAAGCCTCTAAAATTGGAGACTTCCCTCCAAGTCCCTAAAATCCTCTAATTTTAGAGGTTTCCAAAGGAATTTAATATTTTTTGGATAATCTAGAGCCATTGATCTCATCTCACTAAATTCAAATAATAACCCTTGATTTTTTGTCCTAAAATATATATAAGCAACCTCTCCCTCCACCTTCAAACCAACTAGAGGGCCTATACCAAGACCATGCCAAAATGATTCTAGAAATCCCATAGCAAATCCATGTCCAAACATCCATTGAATCCTCTATCAACAATCCAACATTAAGCCATCGTGGAGTCAATCTGAGTCTAATCATCCACTTACAAATCCTGGAAGGAGGTAACATAAAATAAGGGATTCAGTAAGTTCTTTTATCATTCTTATTTATTTTATAAATCCTTCCTATTATGTAGTTTGCATTTTGAATCGGATTTACCTTGTTTAAATTCATATAGAGCTCAAAATCCTACAAGTTGTATGCTCTAAGTTGGTTATCATATTCCTACTTCCATCTTCCACTGATGGTTGGGGTGGGTAGGGATTATATACCCACTTATGGATGGGCTCAGGATGTGCATAGATTAGGTCTTGACATATAGAGAAATTATCGTGAAATGAACCAACTAGATATGGAAGTTATGAATATTCGAGTTGATATTGTAAGTGTAACATTGCATAGTTAGATCTTAGTCAATCCAGTTCTATGATTTAAATGTTTTCTTTTAGCTTGTTATTAGAAAATAGAAGTACATTTGATTTGTATAAAGTAAGATGTTATGAATTATGATTGTTGTACCCTTTTGGGTGAATGCTATAAACATGTAATACTAATTCTCTTCTTGTTGGATTGGGTAAAGATGTAATAGTAATGAGCTAGGTTGGTCTTGGAAGTTTGTTGTGCATTGGCAAAGGTGGTGTATACAGGTAAAAATAAAAACATGATGCTATTCTATATCACATTTTTTGGTTTAGTTGTATGCTCCAACTTGGCTATTGCATTCCTAATTCCATCTCCAACCGATGGTTGGGGTGGGTAGGGATTATATACCCATTTATGGATGGGCTCAGGAGGTGCATGGACGAGATCTTGAATTATGAAGGAATTATCATGAAATGAACCAGCTGGATATGGAAGTTATGAAGATTCAAGTTGATACTATAAGTGTAACATTGCATAGTTAGATCTTATTCAATCCTATTCTGTGATTTAAATGTTTTCTTTTAGCTTGTTATTAGAAAATAGAAGTACATTTGATTTGTATAGAGTAAGATGTTATGAATTATGACTGTTATACCCTTTTGGGTGAATGCTATAATTTCATTGAATAAATTTTATATGTTGCATTTCCAAAAAATTTTAAGTATTTTATTTTTGTGTTTGAATCGTTCCCTAACAAATTAAAATCAAAGTTTCTTTAGTTCATACTTTAGTGACCCGTGTACAAAATTTATTCCTGTCAATCGAATGGCAACTAAATTTACTCTTGTCAATTGAAGGGCACTTAAATTTACACTTGTCAATCAAAGGGCAACTACTTTTTACAACTTTTCATCATCGAAGGGCTGGATTCATAAATACCCTTCAGCTTGAAATGAAGGCCAACCCTTCAAATTTGATCGCTACTCAGAGGTTGCCTAGGGCATGGCGTTTGCATTTCCTGATGAGAAATATGGTGAAAAGATACACTTAACTAGCATTTTTTTAAAATAAAATTTTAAAGATTATATGAAGTTACATAAATTTACTCTGTATAAGTTTTTTTGGGATCTATATTTTGGATCATACTTTGTAAATTTATTATTTTTATCTAATCCAAATAAAATGTTGGGGTAGTTCCTCACAACAGTGCTACTGTGAATGAAGATGCAATAATTTCTCATTGCAAAAAATATCTAGCAATATTCAAGATTCTCAAAAAGGTTTTTGTGACAGACTCGCTACCTAAAACTGCAAGTGATAAAATATAGCGATGGGCCCTGGCTGAGTATTTCGGTGTAGCCATTTGTCCTAATAAGATGGGTGCTTAATTAATTAACTGAAACACAACAGTAATCCCTGCTTAACCACCCCTTTTCCATTGGTCTCCACTGAATTTCTTAGGAATTGGTCCCATGGGATGGGGGCTCCTAAATTTTCTTAGTGGGTAGTAGAGAGGGAATTTAGGAGCATATATAGCAAAAGTGGTCTCATGGAATAAAAATTCAGAGTGCATGTTGCTATTTTATACGATATAATATTTAAAATTATTATATTTTTATTTATAATTAAAGTTTACATAAATTTTGTCCCCTTATATATTTACAACTCCTAAAATATCTTCCTACAAAATAGAAGCACATATGACGAACTCCCAGCTTCCCTTTTGTTTCATCTCCTCAAATTTCCTCCCTTAAAAATAGTCAGCTCCTCACTTTTAGAAAAAAATTCTAAAATTTACTTATATCGTGTATTTCATTTTTCATGGGATCACCCATTCATTAAAAATAGGAGCAACAACCCCTTCCATAAGACTCTTGTCTTAGTTGGCCATAACAAAAATTTGTGTCAATGCTTTTTTTCTCATTTTAAAAATGGGAAAATAATGAAATTTAATATTGGTTTGGGATTTTGTAAATATGGGTAAACATTGATCCGTTAGAATATTCTCTCTCCAAATGAGATTGTATTGGATTATTCCAATGTTAATCTATGGACGATTTTTTGCACATAATTTTTTTAAACAATCTTACTTGTTGAGATGATATAATGGCATCATCCCCACACGTTAATAAAGTGATTAAAATTATAAAAAATTAAAGTATGAAGTCTTGTCATCATAATGTTTGTGTGATTGAGGAGAGAGCTCTTCTCAACTAATACTATTTTGTGTCAAATAAATAATTGACATATCAAAATTAAATTGTGTAATAGTTATTATTATAATTAATATTTATATTTTACAAATGAAATTATAAGTTAAATATGATCTGATCATGAGATAATTATGTAATGAAATAAGGCACTCCTCCGAAATACACTCTGGAATATAAATAACTTGGAAAATAACAGCCCAAAATCATATCACACAAGATTTTAATAATTGATTATAAAGCAGTACTTTTGTTGTTGTGGTGATTGTATTGAAATGTTACATCAGCCATCTAAGAAATGATATGAGACTGCAATGATTTTCATTTTTATATATTATTTTATATATATCATGTTTAGAAATGTTTAGTTTTTCACAATGATAACTTTTTGTTTTTTCTTTTATTTAGTGGCAATGTGCAGTATAAAGCGTGCTGGAAAATAGGTTGGCAGATTCCCTATTATCATGTCACGTAATTTTATATAAAATCTAATAATATTATTATAATGATAAGTAAACAAAAATTATTACTAAGTGTGCAGGGAAAATAATTTGGTAGACTATATATGATCATGGTACATAACTTTATATAGAATCTAACAATATTATTATGATGGGAGAGAAATTATAAATTATTAAAAATTAGATAAATTAATTTATAATGTATAAGTAGAAGTATCATATATCAAATCTTATCTCAAATCCCATTCAATATTCAAGGTTTGATTTCATGTTTTATAAAAATCAGATGGAAGACATAAAATCTATCTTAAAAATAAGATAGTATATGTTATATAAAATAATATTTGCTTTATAAATTGAATAAATATAAAAGGAATCTTTTTTTCACTATATATTTTTGATATGAAAGTTTTAAAAAATATTTTTGGTTTTATGAATGTTATTAGTATTTTTATTTATTTTTCATTAATTTTAAAAAATATATAAAAATTTGAGTTGTTAATTATTTTTAAAAGAGTCGGCAACTTGTCATGTTGGTAGTATTTGGTAGAGTAGTATCATTTTTTATTAGATAAGGTAAATATTTTTGATCGAAATAGTGAATCGGATTTGGGTACAATAAAGGGTTCAATTCCTATAACCATAAACACAAATAATATTAAGCAATCATAAAAAACTAAAGTTCGTTGAAGATCAGAGACAATGCAATTCAACAAAAATAGCAGTTAAAAGTTCAAAGACAAAAAACAATACAAAACCACAAATCTCCTACTAGAACACAAGTAATAAAAATAATAGAGAGCTAACAGGGGGAAGTCAACAAAGGGTAGAGTACTCCGCTACAAGCTTGGCCCTGTCTTCTCTCGTACCTTAAAAGAAGGTCTTTTACCATCTATTGAGAGTTGTTGCATACCGAGTCTTCCCCCTCCAACTTTAGTAATTTTACCTGTGAATGTTTTTCTTTTTTTTAGCAATGTAACTTACATCAACATTGAATTTATCAAGTCGCATAAGGGGAACCAACAAACAAAACAGGGATTATTGAAGGGGGAGTTGGTGAAGGAGGATGATCAAACACTGAATGGGAAGTTGGTGAAAGAGGATGATCAGATACCAAAGGGGGAACGAGCGAGGAAAACAAAGGGGCTTTTCCAACTAAAGTTGCTGAGGGGTAGGACCTCCCTAATTGCACCCTTTTAGCACCACCAAACAGAGCAATATCATTTTCACTCATAACTAATTCAATTTTTAATAGTATTCTTCTATTTTATATTATTTTCATACATTTCTCTTATGAAAATATTGACTGGTGCCACATGTACCAAAGTGACACAGTATAAAAAGAAGGGGCAAGGTACCACCAAAGACCCAAATAAAATGTTATAAAATGAAAGGGCAAGGTGCCACCAAAGACCAAAATGAAACATTATAAAAGGTAAGGGCAAGGTGACACCAAAGACCTTTTTGTGGGATTTTTGGATCAATCGAATAAAACGTGAGAATTTCAAGCTTTTGCTATGCTTTACAAGTGTATGTTACAAGGAAGGCGGTGGAAGCATCTCATTGGACTAACGGATCAGTTTTTCTAGGGGCAGCGTCAACAAAGCATTTGTGTTATGTGGAAATGATAGCCCTCTCTAGGGGAAAGGAACCAATAGTTGTGCATGTTGCAATTGCCGAACAAGGCTTTTGTTAACATGTGCTCCATTGATGAAACATATTGGTGTGCAGAAATATTAAAGTGCATCAGATGCTGAACATGTAGTACCTAATATTTGTTCAACATTTATTCTATAAAATTAAAAATAATCAATCACATCTTAACAAGTAAGACTTGAGTATTGATACTTTAATGCACAATTATTGGTACTCCAAAGGTTAAGTTTTGGTCATAGGTTTAAAAAATGCATTTTACAACCTCTCATAATAAAATCGATTATATCGTAAAATATATAATGTGTTAGACCTTAAAAACTTAATTATAAGTAGTTAAGACGACATATTATACTTGTTTTTCCTCCATGTTTTATACTTGTTTTTTTGGTGATGGAACTTAAGAATTTTGTTAATTGAGATTTTGTTTGGAACTATGATTTGTGGTTCTACCTCATTTTTTTTTTTTTTTTTCTTGGAGTCTCTTTTTTTCATCGGATTAGATTCAAATCAATGGTATTTTGATGTGGGTTCGTCTTTATTTTCTCTTTTGATGATGAGGAGAGTTTTGTAACTCTTTGTAGGTAAAGTAAGATTTTTTTTTAAATTGATGATGCTTCTTGGGACCTCAGCTATTCTGAGTTTATATTTACATTCATTTCTCTAAGCCGATCTCCTTTTCAGTCAACTTACACTCCTCACGTGGTTTGTGGACTCAAGATCTCAATTATGAAGGCCTTTCCTTCTGTTGCTTCCATTGTCACCTCCCTGGTCACCACATCACCTAGTGTCCCTCAAAGTCTCGCCAACACCCTCAACAAGTTTGGAAGAAAAAAGGAGTCGACCCAAAATTTAAATGGCACAATCACAAAAAATGATATCACTCCCCTTTCTCTCACTTAGATCCTTTGTTATGACAGATGTTGTTAAAGGAAGTCTCATGCTGCACTCCCTGCCTCCACCCCCTCTCCCCTCAACATGTTGAGGCCCGCCTCCCCGCGTTAGTCCATTTACTTCGTGGTCAATCCCTTAAAGGAAACTCTGCCACCTTGGCCGACCCCCCTTCAAGGGGGTTCCCCTTGGCCCCACCAACGAGACCTTCTAAACGTCATGCAAATGTTGGTCTCTTTGAAAAATAAAGGGCGTCGATTAGAGGCAAAATTACTAAGGGCAGAGGTGCACTCTTTTATTAGCAATTATTCCCAATGGACCCTGAAAGATCTCCTTTCTAGGCGAGGGAGATGGGTTGTCTTGACTTGTGGATAAGCCCTCCTAGAGGGTAGCTGACAAGTCTGGTTCTTGGGTGGTGTATTGCTTTGGCCTGTATTTTGGGGTTTTTCAGTTGACTCCTATTGATTCTCTATTTTTTGGGTTTCCTTCTAAAGCTTCGCTGACGACTAGTGGTTTCATCTCCTTTTCCCTTTGTGTTTCTTCCATCTTTTCTGTGTTTCCCTTACAGTGTATTGCTTCTATCTCTTGGTGTGCTCCCTTTTGGGGTGTGGAGGCCTTCACACCCATATTCTCCATTATCTTCCTCTTATGATTACGGGAATGGGCCCCCTGGTTGTGTCCCATACCAGTGCATAACTCTGATTAAAAGCGTTTACCTTATCAAATAAAAAATAGTCCATGAAATGATAAATAGAGTTTTTAGATAAATTATATACAAATTTTTTAATCACATACTTTAGAAGTCAACAGTTTATTATTTATCTATAAAAAAATTTAATGATAAAATATTGATTATGATCCGAAATGTATCGATAAAAAAATCATGTATTCAATTTATCCAAAAAAATTATTTATCTTATCAACAAATATTACATTTAACTTTTCCCATATAATATTTTTAATATTTAAAATTTTAAGAGATTTTATCTTAACTTAAATTTTTGACTTAATAATGAGAATTTGGATTTTATCATTAAATTCTTTTTGACGTAATAATGAGAACTTGGAATTTATCATTAAGTTGTCCCAAGTTTTCCTAACAAAGACGGATGTATCATATTTACTCTCAAATTCATTGGCCCCACTTAATTCAAAAGTTGCATTTTTGTGGAGGTGGCGATATGATCACAGCACATTCCCATGATTGACCGCTTGCCCAATATATTTACTTCATTTTTTTTAATGAACATTACATATGTACATTGTCGCCCATTATTAAAAGGCATGATCAAATAATGCATTGTTTAACATATTTGATTTGACATGAGTCATATGAAATTGATATGTAAGTAAATAAAATTTTCATCTTTATTGGGAAAAAAAAAGTTAAAAAAAGTTATGTATTTCTAATTTATGAAATGAGAAATAAAATTTTCGGATAAATTATATACAAAATTTTTAGATAGTTTTTTAAGAATATAATATAAAAAAATATGTATTTTTAATTAAATATTATATAATAAATAAAAATAATAGAGAGCTAACAAGGGGAAGTCAACAAAGGGTAGAGAACTCCGCTACAAGCTTGGCCCTGTCTTCTCTCGTACCTTAAAAGAAACTCTGTCACCATCTATTGAGAGTTGTTGCATACCGAGTCTTCTGCCTCCAACTTTAGTATTTTGCTTTTGAATGTTTTTCTTTTTTTTAGCAATGTAACTTACATCAAAATTGAATTTATCAGGGCGCATAAGGGGAACCAACAAACGAAACAGGTATTATTGAAGGGGAAGTTGGTGAAGGAGGATGATCAGACACTGAAGGGGGAGTTGTTGAAAGAGGATGATCAGATACCAAAGGGGGAACGAGCAAGGAAAGCACAGGGGCTTCTCCAACTAAAGTTGTTGATGGGTAGGACCCCCTAATTGCACCACCAAAAAGCACCACCAAACAGAGCAATATCATTTTCACTTATAACTAATTCAATTTTTAATAGTATTCATCTATTTTATATTATTTTCATACATTTCTCTTATGAAAATATTGACCGGTGCCACATGTACCAAAGTGACACAATATAAAAAGAAAGGGCAGGGTACCACCAAAGACCCAAATAAAATGTTATAAAATGAAAGGGCAAGGTGCCACCAAAGACCAAAATGAAACATTATAAAAGGGAAGGGCAAGGTGACACCAAAGATCGTTTTTTGGGATTTTTGGATCAATTGAACAAAACATGAAAATTTCAAACTTTTGTTATGCTTTACAAGTGTATGTTACAAGGAAGGCGGTGGAAGCATCTCATTGGACTAACAAATCGGTTTTTTTGGAGGTAGCGTCAACATAGTATTTGTGTTATGTGGAAATGACAGCGCTCTCTAGAGGAAAGGAACCAATAGGTTTGATTTCATGTTTTTTAAAACTTAGATGGAAGACATAAAATCTATCTTAAAAATAAGATAGTATATGTTATATAAAATAATATTTGCTTTAGAAATTGAATAAATATAAAAGGAATCTTTTTTTCACTATATATTTTTGATATGAAAGTTTTTAAAATTATTTTTGGTTTTATGAATGTTATTAGTATTTTTATTAATTTTAAAAAATATATAAAATTTTGAGTCGTTAATTATTTTTAAAAGAGTCGGCAATTTGTTATGTTGGTAGTATTTGGTAGAGTAGTATCATTTTTTATTAGATAAGGTAAATATTTTTGATCGAAGTAGTGAATCGGATCTGGATGCAATAAAAGGTTCAGTTCCTGTAATCATTGAAACACAAATAATACTAAGCACCCATAAAAAACTAATGTTCGTTGAAGATCAGAGATAATGCACTTCAATAAAAATAGCAATTAAAAGTTCAAAGACAAAAAATAATACGAAATTACAAATCTCCTACTAGAACACAAGTAATAAAAATAATAGAGAGCTAACAGGGGGAAGTCAGCAAAGGGTAGAGTACTCCGCTACAAGCTTGGTCCTGTGTTTTCTCGCACCTTGAAAGGTCTTTTATCGTCTATTGAGAGATGTTGCATACCGAGTCTTCTGCCTCCAACTTTAGTAATTTTGAGTTTGAATGTCTTCCTTTTTTTTAGCAATGTAACTTACATCAACATTGAATTTATCAAGGTGTATAAGAGGAACCAACAAACGAAACAGATATTATTGAAGGGGGAGTTGGTGAAGGAGGATGAACAGATACTAAAGGGGGAGTTGGTGAAAGAGGATGATCAGATACCAAAGGGGGGACGAACGAGGAAAGCACAGGGGCTTCTCCAACTAAAGTTATTGAGGGGTAAGACCTCCCTAATTACACCACCTGAAAGCACCACCGAACAGAGCAAAATCATTTTCACTCATAGTTAATTCATTTTTTAATAGTATTCTTCTATTTTATATTATTTTCATACATTTCTCTTATGAAAATATTGATTGGTGCCACATGTACCAAAGTGAAACACTATAAAAAGAAAGGGCAATGTACCATCAAAGACCCAAATAAAACATTATAAAATGAAAGGGCAAAGTGCCACCAAAGAACAAAATGAAACATTATAAAAGGGAAGGGCAAGGTGACACCAAAGACAGTTTTGTGGGATTTTTGGATCAATCGAATAAAGCGTGAGAATTTCAAATTTTTGTTATGCTTTACAAGTGTATGTTACGAGGAAGGCGGTGGAAGCATCTCATTGGACTAACAAATCGGTTTTTTTGGAGGCAGCGTCAAAAAAGTATTTGTGTTGTGTGGAAATGACGGGCCTTTCTAGGGGAAATGTCCCAATAGTTGTGCATGTTCCAATTGCCGAATAGGGCTTTTGTTGACATGTGCTGCATTGATGAAACATATTGGTGTGTAAAAATATTAAAGTGCATTAGACGCTGAACATGTAGTATCTAATATTTGTTCAACATTTATTCTATAAAATTAAAAGTAACCAATCATATCTTAACAAATAAGACTCGAGTATTGATACTTTAATGCACAATTATTGGTACTCCAAAGGTTAAGTTTTGGTCATAGGTTAAAAAAATGCATTTTACGACCTCTCATGATAAAATCGATTATATCATAAAATATATAATGTGTTAGACCTTAAAAACCTAGTTATAAGTAGTTAAGATGACATATTAAAATGGGTAAATTTTTTGAAATATAATATGATGTTATGGCATCTTAATTCGCTATCCAAAGTTAGGGTGCACGGCTACTGGGACCTTTCCCCTATGAATGTTAACACTTTTTTGAATAGAGAATTAGGGTTCATTTTCTTATTAATAAATAAAATGGTGAGTAAGATGATTAGGTGGCATGGGATATTAAAATGGTGAGTAAGACGATTAGGTGGCATGGGATGGAAGAGTTTACACTTTTTGTGGGTTTGTGTTGATTAATCTTAAATTTAATATTTTATATAAATCAATAATAAATTTGTAAATAATTTTTTAATTAAATATATTCACATCAATATAAATAGAGTTATTTATCTGGGAGTTTTTAAGGTGGTAGGGAATCACCTTAAATAAAAGCTTTCTTAGGTTTTATTTGGTAGTATCATTTCATCATTTTTTTTCAAGATAATGATATGTAAGAAGAAGGTGATCGACACACCTCTGATTATAGATGGGACTCTGTTATCAATCTTTCAAAATCTAGATAAGGTGATCTTTGTGATCACGATGTCTCCTTTACTAATTTCTTTATTACTCTTTTTTGATATATTAGACCTTTTCTAAACTTGACTTAATTTATTTCCATATTTCTTAATTTTATTTGTATTTTTCAAATCAAATCTAATATATTATTATAACATATTTTCTTACTATTAATTTTTTAATAAATATTGATATAGTTATAATAATAATGTAAAATTTATTTTAAAAAAAATCAATAAAAATTTATAAAAATTAATAAAACGCTATTATAGTTTTTTGAAAACGTATGTATCATATTTATTGTGAAATTGAAGTTCTCTATAAAGCATTGGCCCCACCTAATTCAAAAGTGGCATTTTTTGTGGAGGTGGTGAGGTGAACACATTACATTCCCATGAATGACCCCTTGCCCAATATATTTACTTCATATTTTTGATAAGATAACATATGTACATTGTCACCCATTATTAAAAAGTATCAACTTCTATCAAATGCATTGTTTAATAGATATGAAATGACATCAAGTCATATGAAATTGATATGTAAGTGAATACAACTATCATTTAATGAGAAGAGATTTTTAAGTCTATCGTCCATAAGTTTGTGCTTCCAAGGTGTGGTGCTCCGTCGCCCCTCCTTTTTCCTCCATGTTTTATACTTGTTTTTTTGGTGATGGAACTTTAGAATTTTGTTAATTGAGATTTTGTTTCGAACTATGATTGGTGGTTCTACCTCATTTTTTATTTTTTTTTGGGGTTGGAGTCTTTTTTTTCATCGGATTAGATTCAAATCAATGGTATTTTGATGTGGCTTTGTCTCTATTTTCTTTTTTGATGATGAGGAAGGAAAATTTTGCAACTCTTTGCAGATAAAGTAAATTTTTTTATTAAAATTGATGACGCTTCTTGGGACCTCAGCTATATCTGAGTTTATATTTATATTCATTTCTCTAAGCCGATCTCTTTTTCAGTCAACTTACACTCCTCACGTGGCTCGTGGACTCAAGATCTCAATTATGAAGGCCTTTCCTTCTGCTGCTTCCATTGTCACCTCCCTAGTCACCACATCGCCTAGTGTCCCTCAAAGTCTCGCCAACACCTTCAACAAGTTTGGAAGAAAAAAGGAGTTGACCCAAAATTTAAATGGCACAATCACAAAAAATGATATCACTCCCCTTTCTCTCACTTAGATCCTTTGTCATGACAGATGTCGCTAAAGGAAGTCTCATGCTGCGCTCCCTGCCTCCACCCCCTCTCCCCTCAACATGTTGAGGCCCGCCTCCCTGCGTTAGTCCCTTTACTTCGTGGACAGTCCATTAAAGGAAGCTCTGCCACCTTGGCCAACCCCCCTTCAAGGGGGTTCCCCTTGGCCCCACCAACGAGACCTTCTAAACGCCATGCAAATGTTGGTGTCTCTTTGAAAAAGAAAGGGCGTCGATTGGAGGCGAAATTGCTAAGGGCAGAAGTGCACTCTTTTATTAGCAATTATTCCCAATGGACCCTGAAAGATCTCCTTTCTAGGCGAGGGAAATGGGTTGTCCTGACTTGTGGATAAGCCCTCCTGGAGGGTAGCCGACAAGTCTTGTTCTTGGGTGGTGTATTGCTTTGGCCTGTATTTTGGGGCTTTTTAGTTGACTCCTATTGATTCTCTATTTTTTGGGTTTCTTGCTAAAGCTTTGCTGACGATTAGTGGTTTCATCTCCTTTTCCCTTTGTGTTTCTTCCATCTTTCCTTGTTTCCCTTGCAATTTATTGCTTCTATCTCTTGGTGTGCTCCCTTTTGGGGCGTGGAGGCCTTCACACCCATATTCTCCATTATCCTCCTCTTATGATTATGGGAATGGGCCCCCTGGTTGTGTCTCATACTAGTGCATAACTCTGAACAAAAGCGTTTATCTCATCAAATAAATAATAGTCTATGAAATGATAAATAGAGTTTTTAGATAAATTATGTACAAATTTTTTAATCACATACTTTGGAAGTCAAGAGTTTATTATTTATCTATAAAAAAAATTTAATCATAAAATATTGATTATGATCCGAAATGTATCGATAAAAAAATCATATATTCAATAAATACCAATGCATAACTCTAAACAAAAGCGTTTATCTCATTCCCCAATTCATTGGCCCCACTTAAAATATTGATTATGATCCGAAATGTATCGATAAAAAAATCATATATTCAATTTACTCTCAAATTCATTGGCCCCACTTAATTCAAAAGTTGCATTTTTGTGGAGGTGGCGATATGATCACAGCACATTCCAATATATTTAGTTAATCTTTTTAATGAACATTACATATGTACATTGTCACCCATTATTGAAAGGCATGATCAAATGCATTGTTTAATAGATTTGATTTGACATGAGTCATATCAAATTGATATGGAAGTAAATAAAATTTTCATCTTCATTGTGAAAAAAAGTTAAGTATTTCTAATTTATGAAATGATAAATAATTTTTTTTTGGATAACTTATATACAAAATTTTTAGATCGTTTTTTAAGAATATAATATAAAAAAATATTTATTTTTAATTAAATATTATATAATAGATAAAAACATAATAATAATATTTAATTAAATGTTTAATCAAATATGTAAATAAATGAGGAAAATAGGAGGAACTTATCGGATTGTCTTTACATTTGCTCGTGCAATTTTTTTTTCCATTTAATTTTCTTTTTTTCAGTGTCCGAAAATTGACATTAAGGGTTTTTATTTTCTGTATTGGGAAAAAAATATCGTCAGTAGAAGTAGACAAGCTGCTGTTAATGCATCCGACGGTTGCCCAAGTCGTGGTGTTTGCGGCACTTAATTTTTTTAAACAATCTTAGTTGTTGATATGGTATAATGGCATCGTCCCCACACGTTAATATAACGATTAAAATTATAACAAGTTATAGTATGGAGTGTTGTCATCATAATGTTTGTGTGATTGAGTGGAGAGCTTTTCTCAACTAACACTACTTTGTGTCAAATAAATAATTGACATATTAAGATTAAATTGTGCAGTTGTTGTTATTATAATTAACATTTAATTTTGTAAATGAAATTATAAGTTAAATGTGATTTGATTGTGAGATGACTTTGTAATTAATTTTTCTTTTTAGATACAGGGAAATTTGAGGGTTTTGATGGTTTTGAGAGAAGTATATGATCTAATAAAAGTATTTTTTATAAAGATCAAAGTTCCAAATAAAATTTATGATAAAATAGGGTGCCTAATCTAAATTGGTGGATCGTGAGAGAAGTAATAATTTCAAGAAGTGCATTTCGGTCATTTTTAGAGAGAAATAAGGTGGTGGATGGGTTGGCTAATTAGGTTTCGGATAATCATAATCTTGTTTATTATGGTATGTTACCTCTATAGTGGTCGAACAAGATCCCGAGAGATATGAGAAACATTCTAAATTCAGATTTTTTTAGTGGTCGAACAAGAGTCAAGAAAATATGAGAAACATTCTAAATTCAGATTCTTTACAATAAATGCTTCTAATTTTTCTTTATTATATGATGTTTAGGCTTGGACAAATAGTTTTCAAATCTGGGAGAGTTGAATTTATACTCTTTAAAAACTTTCTAATATGAATGTGTTTTTTATTTAAAAATTAAAAAAATTAAAAAGTAAGACCCATAAAAATAATTAGGATAAAAAGTCAACAAAAAAGTTACAATTTTTCTATAACAACTCTACTGAACACTCATAAATCTCAAGATCACCTTTCAACAAGCATCAAATAATATTAATCACAAAATTAAAAAGAAAGAACGAGAAATGAAGATGGAGAGTCATTCGAAAACTAGAATCATCCTTCTCAAAAAAATTTTTTTTTTCAACTTTCTCAAATACCTCTTTCTAATAAAATTTTCTAAACCCCTATTATTAATATTTCAACCTCAAATCTATAACCTTTCTATTTTGATAAAAAGCCCAAATTGATGTTTAAGAAGCCCGTTATAATTTGAAGAGTGAAAAAAAATCATGGAAAAATAGAACCATCTTCTTAAAAAACACTAGTATCCTCCTTCCACAAATCAACTAAGAAATGGACTCCTCTCCCAATAAAACAAGGCATTCCTCCACGATCTTCTCCTCAAAAGGAGCTTCAGCTATAATTAAATACACTTGAATATAAATAACTTAAAGAATAACATCTCAATGAAGATTTTATATAATTACTACTTTAATAATTAAGTATAAAACAGTATTTTGTGAATATAAATAACTTAGAGAATAACATTTCACAGAATATTTTATATAATTACTACTATAATTAAGTTTAAAAAAGTACTTTGTGATTATATTGAACTGTTACATCAGCCATCTGAGAAATGATATGAGAACTTTTTGTTTTAGTTTTATTTACTGGAAATGTGTCAAATGTGCTGGAAAATAGGTTGGCAGATTCTTAGATTATCATGGCACACAATTTTATAGAAAATCTAAGAATATTATTATGATGACAGGAAAATTAAAAATTAGATTAATTAATGTATAGTTGTATAAGTAAAAGTATCATATTGTCCACCTAATATTGAATTCTATTCAATATATAAGGTTTCTATTTCTAATTTTTAAAATTAGATGGTAGATATAAAATTTATTTAAAAAAATAAAGTATTAGATGTTATACAAAATATTATTTTTTTATGAAGATATATTTAATTAATATTTTGTTATAAAAAATGTGGTAATGGTAATTAGAAGTAGATCAACAATGATCGAGGGTAGTAGCGACATGCCGAAAGTGGGCATAGCGGGGTTTGGTGTTTCTCAGGATCTTTTCAAAAAATCTAGGGGTGGTACAATTTTTCTAGGTTCAGATGTGGTTCTTACGGTTCACTTTGATGATTGTGTCTTGGATGCAAAGATCAAGATTCTTAAGTAGAGAGCTATGATTTGCAAATTCAATGGTTACTGGTCTAGGGTTGCCATTTTGTAGAGTTGGCTCGCTAAGCATTAGAAAGTGTTCAAAGTCAAACTTCTTCCTCAGGGTTTCTTTCAAGTGATTTGTGATAGTGAGAAGCATTTAGATGACATTTTCAAAGGTGGCCCTTAGTTTCTAGGTCGCATTGGGTTATTCATGAAGCCTTGGGAGGAAGGTTTTGATCCCAAAACTGTGGACCTAAACAAGGTCCCAATTTGGACTAGGGTTTATGGTCTCCCTTCTGAATTATCGAATGAAGAAATTTTCAAGTTGATAGGCAATCAACTTGTGGATTTTCTCTATCTGGATAAACCTTCTAAAGAAGCCTATCTTACGGTTTACGTCAGGGTTGTGTTAACATCAACTTGTCAAACCCTCTTCCTTTGTCAATTCGATTCAATTTAGACACTCGAGAATGGTTTCAAGACGTTGACCATCAAAATGTTCCTTTCCGATGCCACCACTGTTACTCTCATGGCCATATTATTTACAACTGTCCTCTCCAGGATCCACCAGATGAAAAGGATGTTGAGGGTTTCAAGGAACAAAAGAAAAAAAGAAATAGAGGGGCTAAAAATAAGACCAAAAAGACCCCTTCGACTCCTTTTGATTTAGAGACTGCCATCTCCAATCAGTTTGCCATGCTTAAGGGTGAGGCTATTCTTGAGGCTAATGTTTGCCCTGTTTTGAAGGCTCCGACTATTGTGATGGCCCCTGATAATTTGGTCTCTACTGAGGGAGTTAATCCTCTCCCTCTTGTCTCTACTTCTCTTGGCATTGAAGATGGGGAATTTTCAAGGTTTGAAGAGGAATTGAATTTGGACAAACAAGTTGTGGATGGGAAAGAAAACCTTTCTTAGTCCTAGCTCAAGCAACTTATTGATAATCCAGGTATGCTCAATGTTACGACTCTTTTTATCAAGTCGTTTCAAAGTGGAAAAAACAAAGCTGGCAGGCCTCCTCTTTCTAATTTCTAGAAATATGGAGGCCCAAATTAATATTGGAAAAGGCATTCAGAAATAGATCTCTGAAATGCTTGTCAAAGAAAATCAAATCCCCAATTTGCTTGATGAGGAAGAAAAAACCCTAGCATAGGCAAATCCATAAAAAGGTAGATCTTCTCTTTTGGAGGGGACAATCCCCACACCCACAGTAATAGCGGACAAAAATATTCTCACTAATCATAATCTCATGGAATATGTGTGGGCTCAACTCCCTGTAAAAGCAAAGGTTATTGAAACAATTAATATTCTCGAAAAAGCCGGATTTGGTTCCAATTCAAGAATCCAAAATGGATGACAATCTAAGCTTGGACATTTTCAAAATAATTTGGAAAAATTGTAATTATATTTCTAAAAGCTCCTCTGGATCCTCGGGAGGTCTTACTATGGCTTGGAACCCTCTATCTCTTTCAAGGTCTTTTATTGATGATTGTGCCAACATTCTTGGTTCCAACCAAACTTTATTTATTGCCGATGTCTATGATCCCAACTCTTGTTGGGGTAGATCTATGTGATGGTTATCCCTCAAAAATATAAAAGATCAATTCCCTTTAGAAAAATGGATCCTCGATGGAGAATTCAATACCATTGTCACCCCGTTGGAAAAATATAGGGGATCTAGCTCCCTCTTGCTCTCTGCCATCTTTTGACTGCTTTCATTGAAGACAACTTTGTTTTTGATATCAAACCCAAGTTTGGGGTGTATACTTTGAACAATAGGACTGGTGAGGCATACATTACTGAAAGACTTAATAGATTCCTTCTCAGTATTGATTAGATTCAATAAGATTGTCTCAATGAATCTGACATCCTCTTGGAAGCTGGCTTTGATCACTGGCCTATCTACTTGACTATTTCCAAAGCTAAACCTCCTAAGCTAAGACCCTTCAAATTTGAGCTTACATGGCTTAAAGAATCCTCCCTTGTGGACAAAATCAAAGCCTATTGGGCTACTCCTTTCTCAGGCACTAATAAATATAAACTGGTTCAAAAGTTGAAAATGGTAAAAATCCATATCAAATCTTGGAATAAGCTCACTTTTGGATCTCTTTTTGATTAAAAGGCTCTTCTTCAAGACAAGCACTCTGCTTTAGAAAATCAAATCCTCCACTTAGGATTAACTAGTGATCTAAAAGTTGAAGAATCTATGCTTCTGGATGACTGGAATAAGTTGCTTCTTCAAGAGGAAATTCATTAGAAGCAATAGTCCTGCATCAAATAGCTCAAGGAAGGTGATAGAAATATCAACTTTTCCCACAAAACAACTATCTTAAGAAGAAATTATAATAAGATATCCAAAGTGGTTACCCCTGAAGGGGTCTCAATCTTTGAAGAGTCTCAAATAGAAAAAGAAGTGGAAAAATACTTCAAAACCCTCCTCCCTAAATCTAATATTGACAGATCATCTGTGAAAGATGAGATTCTTACCCAGATTCCCTCTTTGTCTGAGGCTGACAATGATTCCTTGACTGCTCCTGTCTTTGAAGATGAAGTTAAAAATGTTATTTTTTCTTTCAAACCAGATAAAGTCCTTAGCCCTAATGGCTTCTCGACCGAGTTCTATCAACATTTTTGGGATAATGTGGGACCGGATGTCATTGCTGGAATCCAAAAATCTAGGACCTCCAATCAAGTGCTCAAACAAATGAATTCTACTTTCATTGCTCTCACTCCTAAAAAAGTTGATCTCAAGTACTTTGATTCTTTCAAACCCATTTCTCTCTACCATGTCTGCTACAAAATCATTGTTAAGGTTATGGCTAACAAACTCAAAATTATTCTACCAATGATCATCTCTAAAGAACAAGGGGATTTTATTGTTGGTAGACAAATCCTGGATGGTATTGTCATTGCTCACGGGTTAATTCATTCAATTTCCTCTCAAAATAAAAGCAATATGGTCATAAAGTTGGATATGAACAAAGTTTTTGATCGAGTAAACTGGGATTTCATTCTTACCATTCTCAAAAAGAATGGTTTCAACCAAGCTTGGAGGAATTAGATATTCAACTGCATCAGTTCTCCCAAATTCTCTGTTCTTATCAACTGTGAAGCTATGGTTTTTTTGCTTCTTCTCGTGGCCTCCTCGAAGGAGACCCCTTGTCTCCTTACTTGTTCATTATTGTAGCCAAAGCTCTCAGTAGATGCGTTTCCCATCTTAAGAACATTAATGCTTTGAGTGGCATTTTGGTTGCTAACAATGCTCCCAGAGTCACCCATCTCCAGTTTGCGGATGACATTGGCCTTATTGGAACTGCTTCCATTCAAGAGGTGACCTCTGTCAAAAAATATCTCAATCTCTATGAAAGGGCAACTTGGCTATAGGTCAACACTGATAAATCAAAGATCTTCTTTTTTAATACTAATAAATTTGTTCAAGTGGCTATTTGCAGGATTCTTAATATCAACTTGGGATCCCTTCCTTGTTCCTATCTAGGCATCCCTCTCTTCACAGGGAGGAACTCTTCAGAGCTTTATAAAATGGTGGTGGATAGAACCATGCACAAGTTGAAAGGTTGGAAAGGCAAGTGGCTCTCGTTTTCTAGCAGAGTTCAACTCATTAAATTTTGCTTACAAGCTCTGCCTATCTACATGATGTTAGTTCTTCCTTTGCCTAGCAAAGTTGATAAATTTCTTAAATCTCTTTAAATTAGATCTGTTTGGGGAGGTTTTGATGAAATAAAAAAGTTGGCTTTGATCAAATGGGAAAAAACTTGTCTTCCTCGTGAATTGGGAGGACTTGGTTTTAGAATCAATAAAAATATGAATTGGGCTTTGGGGGCCAGGCTTGTCTAGAGATTATACTCTAAAAATTCCTCTCTAGAGCATCATTCTCAGGTGCAAATATCTGGATAATATGATTCTGGAAAGGATATTCACGATTAGCTCTCTACACAAAGGTTCTCATGCATGGAATCTTATGATTAAAGCAAGTCATATTCTAAATCCTTTGCTCAGATGGAATGTCAGGAAAGGAAATAAAGATAGATTCTAGATGATATTTAGATTTATCCTCAACCCCTTTCAAGAATAAATAATATTTAGGACATCTGCATCTGGTGTACCACTCATGTGGGCATTTGGGTGCAAGATTATTACAACAATAACAAGGATGGATGGATTGATTTGCAAATTTCAGATCACCTCAAAAAAGATAAAAAGAAGTTGTTGGAAATTCTTTGACCCTTTCATTTCTCCAGAAAAGATGATATCCTTATTTGGCAAGGATCTAAATCTAGTAAGTACATCGTTAAAGATGGATACAAAGTCTCTTCTATTCAAAATTTTCAATCTTTGGATCTCTTTCCTTCTTCTGCTATCTGGTATAAGCACAGTCTCCCCAAAGCCAATGTTTTTTTTTGGACTACTTGTTGGGATAAGATTCTCACCTATAACAATCTCAGGAAAAAAGGTTTCTATGGCCCTTCAAGATGCACCTTGTGATACTCAAAGGAATAAGATACAAATCACCTCCTCATTCATTACCAGTTCTCTATGACTATCTAGAATTTCTTTTTACATCGATTCAGCTGTTATTTTGTTCTCCCTAACTCTCTCAGGGATTTGATCCTAAGTTGGACTCTCAAGCTCAGCTCGACCATATTTCAATAAATTTGGGACTCTCTTCCTACCATCATTTGCTAGAATATTTGGCTTGAAAGAAACAAAAGAATCTTCAAAGATACCTCCCAAAATGAGAGCAAAATCATTGATAATATCTTGAAGTCCACTAGAGAGCTGCTGATTTGTTGCCCCCCCAAAATGGCACTATTGTCCCTGTTGATCATCACCTTCTTCACTCTTGGAATGACATTCTTGTTGACATCCCTAATAATAGGGTTAGAAGCAACCATAAACATAACAAGAAAGACAAATGGACTCCTCTGTCTAGTCACAGGATCAAGTTCAATTTTGATGGTGTTGCGAAAGGCAACCCCGATTAGGTCGGTGCCGGGGGGTCTTCAGAGACTCCCAAGGTAATTTTTTGCTTGGTTCTATTGAAGCTCTTGGATCCTACACTAATAATGTTCTAGAAGACAAAGCACTTTGGTGTGGTCTCTCATTAGGAGTTCAAAATAATTAGCTCTATTGGATATTGAAGAGACTCGAAGGTGATTATCGAAGCCCTTTCAAAAGGATCTTCTCACAATTGGATCCTCATAAATATTTTAGATGATTGCAGGTCCATTCGGGATAATTTGAGATCTTTTCTCCTCCGTCATATCTTCCATGAAACTAATACGCTGGTTGACCACTTTGTTAATGAGGGGGTGGCCCTTAATCGTTTGGACCCTGGTCTCTATGTGACCAGCTCCCTCAACGTGGGCTCTAACGCTTGGAAGATTGCGGAGAATGATACACATATTGAAGACATTAATGATTTTAATCATTAATTGGATTAGGAATGGTTTCATTGTTTCTTGAGGCTTTGGTAATTACTATCGATGGTGGAGAATGATGGCCCTTGGGAGATGCACATGGCATGGGTTATTTAGCATGTCCGCCTTCTTTTACTGCATTCTATTCTCTACTCTGTTTCTTTCTTTCCACTCCTCGACATTGTGAAGCTTAGTAGAATCGATTTGGGAGGCTCCAGTCATAAGCGAACTAGACAGTGCAAAGGTAAGGACTCTGTCATAAATTCGATCACTGAAATGAACAACTTATTGCATAAATTTTCTCTTGAAGATGTGCATTCCTCCTTCCTGGGTTTGGTGGATGATTTGAAGCTCTGCCATCTTCTCAAATTGGGATCCCTCCTAGATAAAAAGACTCACTTCAGAACTCAAGAGGCTCTTAATTTCTAGCAGAAGACTCTTATGCAAGGGGTGAAGGATGAAAAATTGTTGACGTGAATGGCCATAAATTTGTTGTGAGCCCAACTTTCTACTCGTTTTGGCAGTGGATCTTCTGTGGCTTCAGTTGATACAGTCATTAAGGCAATGGAGGGCACTGGACAATCTAATGCTAGACTGGATACCCTCAAGGTTGCTCAAATGATTGGGATTCAGATGGTCCTCTTCAATGCCAACAACTCGTTGGTTGTGCATGAGGAAGTGGAACATTTCAGCCACATGATGGATACTCGTCTTGATCAAATTTGGATACTCGTCTTGATTAAAAATTAGATAAATTAATTTATAATTATATAAATAGAAGTATCTTATCTCAAATCCCATTCAAATAAGATATTAATTAATTTGATTTCATGTTTTTTAAAATTATATGGAAGACATAAAATCTATCTTAAAAATAAGATATTATATGTTATATAAAATAATATTTGCTTTATAAATTGAATAAATATAAAAGGAATCTTTTTTTCACTATATATTTTTGATATGAAAGTTTTTAAAAATATTTTTGGTTTTATGAATGTTATTAACATTTTTATTTATTTCTCATTAATTTAAAAATATATATAAAATTTTGAGTTGTTAATTATTTTTAAAAGAGTCGGCAACTTGTCATGTTGGTAGTATTTGGTAGAGTAGTATTATTTTTTATTAGATAAAGTAAATATTTTTGATCGAAGTGGTGAATCGGATATGGGTACAATAAAGTGTTCAATCCCTATAACCATTGAAACACAAAATAATACTAAGCAACCATAAAAAACTAAAGTTCGTTGAAGATCAGAGACAATACACTTCAATAAAAATAGCAATTAAAAGTTCAAAGACAAAAAATAATACAAAACTACAAATCTCCTACTAGAACACAAGTAATAAAAATAATAGAGAGCTAACAAGGGGAAGTCAACGAAGGGTAGAGTACTCCACTACAAGCTCGGTCTTGTGTTTTCTCGCACTTTAAAAGGTCTTTTACCATCTATTGACTGATGTTGCATACCCAGTCTTTTGCCTCCAACTTTAGTAATTTTGCCTTTGAATGTCTTCTTTTTTTTTAGCAATGTAACTTACATCAACATTGAATTTATCAAGGAGTATAAGAGGAACCAACAAACGAAACAGGGATTATTGAAGGGGGAGTTGGTGAAGGAGGATGATCAGATACTGAACATGGAGTTAGTGAAAGAGGATGATTAGATACCAAAGGGGGGACAAACGAGGAAAGCGCAGGGGCTTCTCCAACCAAAGTTGTTGAGGGGTAGGACCTCCCTAATTACACCACCTGAAAGCACCACCGAACAGAGCAAAATCATTTTCACTCATAGTTAATTCAATTTTTAATAGTATTCTTTTATTTTATATTATTTTCATACATTTCTCTTATGAAAATATTGATTGGTGCCACATGTACCAAAGTGAAACAATATAAAAAGAAAGGGCAATGTACCATCAAAGACCCAAATAAAACATTATAAAATGAAAGGGCAAAGTGCCACCAAAGAACAAAATGAAACATTATAAAAGGGAAGGGCAAGGTGACACGAAAGACAGTTTTGTGGGATTTTTGGATCAATTGAATAAAGCGTGAAAATTTCAAACTTTTGTTATGCTTTACAAGTGTATGTTACGAGGAAGGCAGTGGAAGCATCTCATTGGACTAACAGATCGGTTTTTTTGGAGGTAGCGTCAAAAAAGTATTTGTGTTGTGTGGAAATGACGGGCCTCTTTAGGGGAAATGTTCCAATAGTTGTGCATGTTCCAATTGCCGAATAGGGCTTTTGTTAACATGTGCTGCATTGATGAAACATATTGGTGTGTAAAAATATTAAAGTGCATTAGAAGCTGAACATGTAGTATTTAATATTTGTTCAACATTTATTCTATAAAATTAAAAGTAACCAATCATATCTTAACAAATAAGACTCGAGTATTGATACTTTTGTTAGTTTGTGGAGCTAAAAGCTTCACTGATGCAGACATTGGAGGAGGTTGCTGAAGTGTCACATACACCGGCGTCGATCAGGCCAACCGACGTTGACAGGATTAGACAGAGGAGCAATCGACGTCGGTCAAAAGTCAGCCAGCGTCGGTCATCTCCAGGCAGACAGAGACCGACGTCGGTCGCCTGTGTAGTTCAAAACTACCAGTTTTACGGACAGTTAGTTAACGAACCGAGTGTTTGCATGTTAAGAGCCAATTTTAGACTAGAAGCTGCAGATCTAATTATTGTAATTAGGTGTCTAATTATTGTTTGCATGAGATCTATATAATAGACTCATGGGCTGTATTGTATTTTGTTCTAGTTTGAGTTGAGCAAAGTTAGCTCCTTCTGTGTGTGAAGTGAGCAAGGGTGTTCCTCCTAGTTTCACAACAGTGCCAAGTGTGGGTGCTGGTTTTGGAGAATCAGAAGGGTTCTTCAGGTGTGTAGGATCTTGGTCAGCAGGTGTGCAAGGCCACATTTGGAGATCTACATGGTAAGTAAGATCATTGATCTGCGGGTGTATGTGTGTGCATGATCCAGGTTTGCAGGTGTGCAGAACCAGATTGATTTGCAGGTGTGCAAGATCAGGGAGGACAACAACACAATAGAGAGCAAGATCAGGCAAAATCTACTTGGAGTACAGTGTGTACTCAGTTGGAGAGCAAAGAGGAAGGCAAGGTAGTTCCTTCCATAAGTAAGGTCTGTTGAGTTGCAGGTTGTTGCATGTTCAAGGGAGATCTACATGGAGTGTGTGGAGCACTGGAGTACTGGCAGTAGTGGATACTGACTGGTTGGAGGTGAACACCAACTCTGTGTTTGAGTTGTGTGTTGGGACCGTAAGAGAGAGAGCTTTGAGGAAAGAAGTACTGTACACTTGAGGTGTGGGAAGCCTCTGAGAGGTGTGAAGAAAAAGTGGCATCTTCTTTATTGTATTCTTTTCTAGATGAGTATTAATACAAGTTGTGTATTGTCTCTCATATTCTGTGTTGTTTCTGAATTCTAGTTACTTGTGATTCTGGTTTAATTCCGCATATTCAGTTGCTTGTATTTGGTAATCAATTGTGCTTCCGTATTTCCCAACAAGTGGTATCAGAGCTAAGGTTACAGGGAGCAGGGTTTGTGTTTGATTACAAGTCACTCTCAGGGGTTTCTGATTGAGTGGGAGTATAGCAATGGCAGAAGAAAGTAAGCTAAGAATGGAGGAATTGAAAAGTACAAATGGTCAATTACGGTCCTATGGAAAGAAAGAGCATGAAAAAAAAGATTGCTGGTTGGTATCAGATCAGCATGAAGGAACTGAAGATGCAGATGTTGCAGGTGTTGTTGCACAGGATGCTCTGGGAGGTTTCTTGGATAAAGTAGAATCTTATTTTATAGATTATGTTGCTTCTTTCCATGCAGTCTGAAATAGAGTATTTTTCCATTTTAAGGTCTTTGGAGACTTTGGAAAGATTTATTTTGGGGATGGTGTGCCTTGCCAAAGAATTGGCAAAGGGAAATGAAGCTGAAATTGCAGGCGGCCAACACATGGGTGTTGAAGGAGGTCATGCAGGTCCCAGTTCTGAAGATAAGGCTAATTTCTTCAAAAAAGTTGAGTGATGAGAGATGCACAAGAACTCTCACAGTGGATGCACTTGAATTAGCTGGTGGTAAGAAAGCAGGTACTCTTTATCTACTTGCTTATATTACTGATTCTTCTTCTGTTGCAGAGACGTGGCTTTGTAAGATTGGTCACATGAGCAAGAAGGAGACGCATGTTCTTAACATAAAGTCAGATGTCTTTGACAGACTTAAGAACTGGAAAGCCTTGGTGTTTATGGAGGAGATGGCGGACAGAGATCAGTGGAGAAGGTTGAGTAACTCTGAGCATGGCAGTTTGGACAGAGTTTTGATCCATGGAGAGCTCGCGGGTAAAAAGTCATCACTCACAGGTGAACACAGGTACCAGCATCGGTCAGGGGGAACCGACGTCGAACAGACAGGTGCCGATGTCGGTCATGTGCAGACCAGAGCTGGTGGTGTCAGGCAGGTAAGACCGACGTTGATCAGGAGGATCGACGTCGATGATAGTAAGACTGACATCGGTCAGGAGGACCGATGTCGGCAGCAGGTAGACACCGATGTCGGTGGGGTCGGTAGTCAGGACAAGTGCATGGAACCGACGTCGGTCAGATGTAGACTATGTGGTGATCGAGGTCGATTACTGTAACAGATTTTGGGCAGATAACAAGCTGTCAAGGAGTCTCAAATGCCCATATGGAGGAATGAAAGGGTAAATAAGCCTCAAATTCGTTGTTCCTCTTCTTTATACTCGTTGCTTATTACAGAGCAGGAAGGATCCAGGAAACAGTGGGAGCATGGCATGGATTAGGATGCAGAACCAAACGGGGGATTTGGAAGGGTTGCCGGTCGGTATGAAAGCACTGAGAAACGAATGGATACCTTAGTTAAAGAATAGAGAGAATGGACACGTGAGACTGAAGGCCAAGGCATATGGTCTTGAGGAAGCTGCAGGATAGTGGTACAGGTTTTGATAGGTGGATGACAAAGCAAGGCTTTAGTCAATGTCAGTGTAACCATTGTGTTTGTCTTACTAGGTGGATGATGGTCATGACATTATCCTGTTACTTTATGTGGATGGTATGCTAGCTAACAGGTTTGTACATACAGGGTTTTACTGAGCTAAGGGTAAGGTTAGTTCAGTTGTTTGCCATGAAGAATTTGGGAGCAGCGAAATTCTTTGGCATGAGAGACATGGAAGATCACAGGTTGATTTTGTCTCCAATGGGAGCTGATGTGAATCAGGTGTTGGCGAGGTTCATTACGCAGGACGCAGAACCAAAGCAAACTAAGGGCTGGACAGTTCAGTGTCCAAAATCACATGAGGTCTGGTATAGACCTGAGTTTGCCAAAGCAGTGGGTGCTGTCAGAGAGTTAGGAGCCAATTCGGGGAAGTGGGTTCTCAGGTATTTGAGAGGGACCAGCAGTAGGGATTCATGCTATGCAGGGTCAGGACTTCACTACATGGGTTTGTAGGTTCGGATGTGGCAGGGTACTCGGATGACAGGAGGTGCACCACAGTTTGTGTGGTGGTTGGTCTTCAAGATTGATCTTGAAGAGGGATACAAGTTAGGAAATAGATTAGATGGGGTATAGGTACAGGTACAGTGCAACTATTTATCTCCAAGTGAGAGATTGTTAGGTTGTGGAGCTAAAAGCTTCACTAATGCAGACATTGGAGGAGGTTGCTGGAGTGTCACAGACACCGGCGTCGATCAGGCCAACCAACATCGGCAGGATTAGACAGAAGAGCAATCAAGGTCGGTCAGAAGTCGGTCGACGTCAGTCATCTCCAGGCAGACAGGGACCAACGTCGATCACCTGTGCAGTTCAGAACTGCTAGTTTTACGGACAGTTAGTTAACGAACTGAGTGTTTACATGTTAAGAGCCAATTTTAGACTAGAAGTTGCGGATCTAATTATTGTAATTAGGTGTCTAATTATTATTTGCATGAGATATATATAATAGACTCATGGGCTGTATTGTAATTTGTTGTAGTTTGAGTTGAGCAAAGTTAGCTCCTTCTGTGTGTGAAGTGAGCAAGGGTGTTCCTCCTAGTTCCACAGTAGTGCCAAGTGTGGGTGCTGGTTTTGGAGAATCAGAAGGGTTCTTCAGGTGTGTAGGATCTTGGTCAACAAGTGTGCAAGGCCACGTTTGGAGATCTACATGGTAAGTAAGATCATTGATCTGCGGGTGTATGTGTGTGCATGATCCAGGTTTGCAGGTGTGTAGAACCAGATTGATTTGTAGGTGTGCAAGATCAAGGAGGACAGCAACACAACAGGGAGCAAGATCAGGCAGGATCTACTTGGAGTACAGTGTGTACTCAGTTGGAGAGCAAAGAGGAAGGCAAGGTAGTTCCTTCCATAAGTAAGGTCTGTTGAGTTGCAGGTTGTTGCAAGTTCAGGGGAGATCTACTTGGAGTGCGTGGAGCACTTGTGGAGTGCGTGGAGCACTGGAGTACTGGCAGTAGTGGATACTGATTGGTTGGAGGTGAACACCAACTATGTGTTTGAGTTGTGTGTTGGGACTGTAAGAGAGAGAGCTTTGAGAAAAGAAGTACTGTACACTTGAGGTGTGGGAAGCCTCTGAGAGGGGTGAAGAAGAAGTGGCATCTTCTTTATTGTATTCTTTTCTGGATGAGTATTATTACAAGTTGTGTATTGTCTCTCATATTCTGTGTTGTTTCTGAATTCCAGTTACTTGTGATTCTGGTTTAATTCTGCATATTCAGTTGCTTGTATTTGGTAATCAATTGTGCTTCTGTATTTCTCAACAACTTTAATGCACAATTATTGGTACTCGAAAGGTTAAGTTTTGGTCATAGGTTTAAAAAATGCATTTTACGACCTCTCATGATAAAATCGATTATATCATAAAATATATAATGTGTTAGACCTTTAAAACCTAGTTATAAGTAGTTAAGATGACATATTAAAATGGGTAAACATTTTGAAATATAATATGATGTTATGGCATCTCAATTCGCTGTCCAAAGTTAGGGTGCACGGCGACTGGGACCTTTCCCCTATGAGTGTTAACACTTTTTTGAATAGAGAATTAGGGTTCATTTTCTTATTAATAAATAAAATGGTGAGTAAGATGATTAGGTGGCATGGGATATTAAAATGGCGAGTAAGACGATTAGGTGGCATGGGATGGAAGAGTTTACACTTTTTGTGGGTTTGTGTTGATTAATCTTAAATTTAATATTTTATATAAATCAATAATAAATTTGTAAATAATTTTTTAATTAAATATACTCAGATCAATATAAATAGAGTTATTTATTTGGGAGTTTTTAAGGTGGTAGGGAATCACCTTAAATAAAAGCTTTCTTAGGTTTTATTTGGTAATATCATTCCATTATTTTTTAAAAGATAATGATATGTAAGAAGAAGGTGATCGGCACACCTCTGATTATAGATGGGACTCTGTTATCGATCTTTCAAAATCTAGATAAAAGTGATCTTTGTGATCACGATGTCTCCTTTACTAATTTCTTTATTACTCTTTTTTGATATATTAGACCTTTTCTAAACTTGACTTAATTTATTTTCATATTTCTTAATATTATTTTTATTTTTCAAATCAAATCTAATATATTATTATAACATATTTTTTTACTATTAATTTTTTTAATATATAATTTTATAAATATTAATATATTTATATTAATAATATAAAATCTATTTTTAAAAAATTAATAAAATTTTATAAAAATTAATAAAACGCTATTATATATTTTTAAAAACTATGTATCATATTTATTGTGAAATTGAAGCTATCTATAAAGCATTGGCCCCACCTAATTCAAAAGTGGCATTTTTTGTGGAGGTGGTGAGGTGAACACATTACATTCCCATGATCGACCCCTTGCCGAATATATTTACTTCATTTTTTTGTGGCGGTGGTAACGTGAACATGTTACATTCCCATGATTGACCGCTTGCCCAATATATTTACTTCATATTTTTAATGAACATTACATATGTACATTGTCGCCCATTATTAAAAGGCATGATCAAATAATGCATTGTTTAATAGATTTGATTTGACATGAGTCAAATAAAATTTTCATCTTCATTGGGAAAAAAAAGTTATGTATTTCTAATTTATGAAATGATAAATAAATTTTTTGGATAACTTATATACAAAATTTTTAGATAGTTTTTTAAGAATATAATAAAAAATATATTTATTTTTAATTAAATATTATATAATAGGTAAAAACATAATAATAATATTTAATTAAATGCTCAATCAAATATGTAAATAAATGAGGAAAATAGGAGGCACTTATCGGGTTGTTTTTATATTTACTCGTGCAATTTTTTTTCCATTTAATTTTCTTTTTTTCAGTGCCCGAAAATTGACATTAAGGGTTTTTATTTTTTTTATTGGGAAAAAAATATCGTCGGTAGTGTGGTGCTATTAATGCATCCAACGGTTGCCCAAGTCGTGGTGTTTGCGGCACCTAATTTTTTTAAACAATCTTAGTTGTTGATATGGTATAATGGCATTGTCCCCACACGTTAATACAATGATTAAAATTATAAAAAATTATAGTATGGAGTGTTGTCATCATAATGTTTATGTGATTGAGTGAAGAGCTTTTCTCAACTAACACTATTTTGTGTCAAATAAATAATTGACATATTAAGATTAAATTGTGCAGTTGTTATTATTATAATTAACATTTAATTTTGTAAATGAAATTATAAGTTAAATGTGATTTGATTGTGAGATGACTTTGTAATTAAATTTATTTTTTTTAGATACATGAAAGTTTGAGGGTTCTGATTGTTTTGAGAGAAGTCTATGATTTAATAAAAGTATTTTTTGTAAAGATTGAAGTTCCAAATCAAATTTGTGATAAAATAGGGTGCCTAATCTAAATTGGTGGATCATGAGAGAAGCAATAATTTCAAGAAGTGCATTTCGGTCATTTCTAGAGAGAAATAAGGTGGTGGATGGGTTGGCTAATTAGGTTTCGGATAATCATAATCTTGTTTGTTATGGTATGTTACCTCTATAGTGGTTGAACAAGATTCCGAGAGATATGAGAAACATACTAAATTCAGATTTTTTTGGTGGTCGAACAAGAGTCAAGAAAATATGAGAAACGTTCTAAATTCAGATTCTTTACAATAAATGCTTCTAATTTTTCTTTATTATATGATGTTTAGGGTTGGACAAATAGTTTTCAAATCTGAGAGAGTTGAATTTATACTCTTTAAAAACTTTCTAATATGAATATGTTTTTTATTTAAAAATTAAAAAGTAAGACCCATAAAAATAATTAGGATAAGAAGTCAACAAAAAAGTTATAATTTTTCTATAACAACTCTACTAATCACTCATAAATCTCAAGATCATCTTTCAACTAGCACCAAATAATATTAATCACAAAACTAAAAAGAAAGAACGAAAAATGAAGGTGAAGAGTCATTCAAAAGCTAAAATCATCATTCTTAAAAAAAAAAAAAAAATCTTTCAACTTTTTCAAATACCTCTTTTTAATAAAACCTTTTAAACCCCTATTATTAATATTTCAACCTCAAATCTATAACCTTTCCATTTTGATAAAAGACCCAAATTAATGTTAGACAGGCCCGTTATAATTTGAACAGTGAAAAAAAGTCATGGAAAAATAGAACCATCTTCTTAAAAAACACTAGTATCTAAGGTCCCTCTTCCACAAATCAACTAAAGAAATGGATTCCTCTCCCAATAAAATAGGGCATTCCTCCACGATCTTCTCCTCAAAAGAGCTTCAGCGATAATTAAATACACTTGAATATAAATAACTTAAAGAATAACATCTCAATGAAGATTTTATATAATTACTACTTTAATAATTAATTATAAAACAGTATTTTGTGAATATAAATAACTTAGAGAATAACATTCCACGAAGATTTTATATAATCATTGCTTTAATAATTAAGTATAAAACAGTACTTTGTGATTATATTGAACTGTTACATCAGCCATCTGAGAAATGATATGAGAACTTTTTGTTTTAGTTTTATTTACTGGCATTGTGTGAAATGTGCTGGAAAATATGTCGGCAGATTCCTAGATTATCATGGCACACAATTTTATATAAAATCTAAGAATATTATTATGATGAGAGGTAAATTAAAAATTAGATAAATTAATTTATAGTTGTATAAGTAGAAGTATTATATTGTCCACCGAATATTAAATCCTATTTAATATATAAGGTTTTTATTTCTAATTTTTAAAACTAGACGAAAGATATAAAATTTATTTTAAAAAATAAAATATTATATGTTATATAAAATATTATTTGTTTATGAAGATATATTTATTTAATATTTAGTTATCAAAAATGTGGTAATGGCAATTAGAAGTAGATCAACGGTGGTCGAGGGTAGTAGCGGCATGTCGAAAGTGGGCATAGTGGGGTCTGGGGTCTTTTGGGGTCTTTCCAAAAAATCTAGTAGTGGTTCAATTTTTCTGTCTTCGAATGTGGTTCTTACAGTTCACTTTGATGATTATGTCTTGGATGCAAAGGTTAAGATTCTTAAGTAGCGAGCTATGATTTGCAAATTCAATGGTTACTGGGCTAGGGTTGCCATTTTGTAAAGCTGGCTCGCTAAGCATTGGAAAGTGTTCAAACTCAAACTTCTTCCTCAGGGTTTCTTTCAAGAGATTTTTGATAGTGAGAAGCATTTGGATGACATTTTAAGAGGTGGCTCTATTTGTGACAATCTCAAGTGTCGTCTCAATAGTAGTATTGCTGAGGGGAGAGAGAACATCATTCAAGTGATTTTCCACACCAACCATGGACAACCGATCCTCCTCACTAATTCCATCAATAAATGACCCTCTCTTCATAGATAAGTAGATAGTAATGGTGTGTGAATCTATAGAGACAAGCAAGTACCCATGTGCTATATGATTTTTAAAACTAAACATGCAGTATATCAAACAAACCCTGTTCTATTTTAAGATATCAATAAAACATGTAAATCATACTCATGAAATGACAATGTATCACTAATCAAATTCATACACATCACTTGATTAGACCACCTTCCACTGGTATTTTTATGTTAGTAAGCGAGTGAAGTCTGTCTCACTCCTTACTCAGTACCAACAATGCAGATTGGTCAAATATAATTTAACCACAAGATTCATATATCTACATCCTACGAAAAAACACATAATATAACATGATGTTATATTGTCGAGCCTATTCCGCATTATAATGTATTTAAAATATTGTACCTTTAAAATGTACTATACACTCTTAATGTATTCTCATCGAGGTTCAAGACTCCCCTTTTTTTGGACCCCATTTTTTTGGGAGTATAGATATGTGGTTTATCTATACTTGTATATTGCATTGTCATCACCCATGATTAATGGGGAACCATTATGGGTTGACTTGGCCTATGGTTTTGGTAACCATTATTTTTTAAAACTGCTATGTCAGTTATATATTGATATATTATGGATGGACATACATTAGGTAATACATCATAAGTAGAACTGAGTTTTGAGAAGGTGAATAGAGTGTGTAAATTCAAGTTTGAATTTGGGAGAGTTTGTTGAGTGAAACTTCAAACAATATTTGTGCATTATAATTATGAGAAGACCGATTTGAGAGTGGATTGTACTCTTGTTGGCTTGTAATAAAATATGAGCAAGTGTTTTCTTGGTGGATGTAGCCCACATTGGGTGAACCACGTTAAATCATATCTTTTTTTTGTGAATTTTTATTTATGTTCTTTAAGTATCTCTATTCATATCTCTTGTCATTGCAATTATGTGAAATTGTTTCTACATTAATTTTTTATTTATTCCTAACACATACTAAACATAGGAGTAACTAAAGCATAATTTTATTCCATCAAATGTATGTATGAATCTTATATTATTTTCTATCTCATACTAGAAATAATGTCTACAATTAATACCATCTAGGTAAAATACATAATTAATTGTAGGTTTTAACATCACAATTTATTTTCAAACATTCTACACCCTATGATAACCCATATTACTATAGTCTAGTGTTTTTAAGTATAACTAATAAGTATTGTAACAAGTCTAATAAATCAGTTATAAGTCCATGGAAACTATAAACTTATATACATGTAGCTATATATAACAAAGCAAGTCACAGTTTCCACATAACACAATAATATTCTATCATAGCATTCATTAAAATCTCAAGGGTTGCATGCACACATAAATCCCTACTGACTATCATAAAACATACCATTCATATAAATAACCAATACATATTCATATAGTCTTTCAAACATGTGAATGTATCTAGACATAACAATCAAAGTTGCACCACCTAGGTAAAATATACATTTAAACCGGTATATTTCAAACACAATACACTCTATGACATCCCATAATATCATACTCTTTTGTTTATAAACATAACATAATTACGATTATCCAATCTTACAATTTCAAGAAATAATAACTCATACTCATAAATAATAACCAAATATGGGTTTATACCACCTGGATATACCCTATGGTTGAATTTCATACTACTATAACTTATAGACGCATACCGGTAAGCGCTATTATATGCTATAAATGTCCAGACACTTGTACATACTAACACACTTATAATATGTATTGCACACAAGTTTTCAATATTGTATGCATAAATAACAATAGTCAATCATAATCTTTTTACATAAAAGGAGACTGTATTCATATGGTTATGGTTTCTTCAAGTTCATAGATATACGAAATGCTAAGCTGTGATAGTATACTAGTCAAATCTATGCTATAGGTATGCAAACCATATATATATATACATAAATTATATATGTATACACTCTAGTACACATAAGTATACCCATAGTACATAAAGTACACAAGTTAACAATGGATCAAAATACAATACACTAACCAATAGTTCAATAGGTAAAAGTGGGCCATGATACAATATCCTCATCATCAATAGTACATATAGTAATCATCAATATAATAATCATGATATAAACTAGTCCCACTAACCACTAAAGCAAATTTGAATAATAATTATGAATGAAAAGTCTTGTATTCCACTTATCAATCCAAGAGTGTATAGTTTTTAATATAGCCCTTGTTCCAAAAGAACTCTTACCCATATGTATTCGGTTTAAAGTACAGTCATGCACTATAATTAAAATTCTATAAATAATGGATAATGCTAACTCAACTATTTCCATAACATCTTGTATTTCATAACTTTTCACTTTTAGCTATATAAGTTTATATTTGGCTCAGAATAATTGTAATAATATTAGATGGCCTATTCTCTGATGTCAAAGTACCATGTAATAGTTTAGATGTATACTGATTAATATCGACTAATAATAGCTATAACAACCATGCTAATAAAAGAACAATAAGACATATTGGTTATATTATGATTTACGAAATCTGTATAAATCTTAATAACCAAATCCATTAACCATATGAGTCTTAAACCTCTTAAACCTAGTCTAATAAAAGAGTTTAGGGTGCATCCATTTATAGTATGATATTAGTAAATAGGTTAGTGTTATATTTATTTCTATGTTGTGCTCTCGCTTTCCTAATTAAACTAATATATTATAATTTTATATAGTTATCACTATATTAGTCTGTATAGCAAAATGGTATAACGAAGTCCATCCCAATCAATACTTGCACCACTACTGAGAATAAAGCCTGCCCCAGAAGTTGCCATCACAAGCATGCTTAGATAGGCTTTAAATAGCTCCCAATAACATTGGCCATAATGTTGTATAACTTCAGTTAAACCCCTTATCTTTATAGATATTTCCTCCAACATGGTATAAGTAGAAGTAATCATCCATACGTTGCCTCCTCAAAAACTTTTTTAAAAAGCCCAAAAAGAGTTGAATTTGTCACTGCTGCACTAGTGGTCTATAGATCGAAACAACTCCTCACCATGAAGGACATATTTTGATACCTACCATTTCCCCATTGGGATCGAAATAATCCATCCCTTTGTGAGACAGTAGATGTGTAAACTACCCTTAAAAGTAAATTTATAGATTTAAAAGAATGATATCTCAGAACCATAGCCATGGTGGAGATCCAATAGACAAAAATAAAACTAAAAACACAAAAAAAACTCCCAATACTCTACTACTTCTACACCTCAATCATTTTACGATGTGTTTTAACTACCTAAGACATCCTTGATACTATAATATTTATTTAACTCAACTAGGTCATAAAAACATTCTATTTAATAAGTAAGTTGATGCCTTCAAAGGTATTTTAGCACATGTATTTTAATCTATTTAATATTGTGGTTTATGTAAAATATTGTGTTTTATAGAGTACTAGATAAGATAAATCCTTGATATGTGTATTGTTGTGTAAACCTTTATACTACATCTAGACCAATTTATATATAGCAATATGTAGCTTAGTTAAGTTGTGATTTAGAGAAATATAAGCTACAATAATATATATCAATAGATCTAGTATCATAATTTGAACACATAACATAAAAAGGAAATTATCAATGTAATACAATAGTAATCAAGTCAAATAGTGATAAGTTTATTAACTACCATACTAAAAATATTTTGGCTATCACTGAGATAGATTATCTATCCTAAATTCTAATTTCACATATGCACAAATTTTTCATATCATAAATAATAGTGATATCGAGTGGAGTCATTAAACAATGATAAAAAACTAGTTATATAGGCAACTAGATGCCACATATGCAGATGGTCACATACACAAGTTGTCTTAGTAAGTCAAATCACCATACATAAGCTTATTATGATATAACATACCAACCGTTATACGAGTCATTCAAAATATACATATATGATTTCCATATATATACCAAACAAATGTATATAGGTAACTATTTATGCAGTTTGTTAAAATGCTTATATTCAGTTTTATATATACACATCAAGTTCTTATGTATTCCTTTACACAATTCACAAACATATATATATGCAAACAACACATATGTAATTGTAGATTCAAATAGACACTTAAATTCATGGAATTCAAATACGTTACCTATTGGAAATATAACCATTGAGAGGGGGGCTTGAATTAGTGATCAAACTTTACATTCACATCCACTTATGATCCATGAAACATTCAAACCAATATAGTGATTAAACAATGCATTTAGAGCCATTCATATGAGCATGAAACAAGAACACAACATATAAACATAAGATTTATGTGGTAAACCCTCATGGGGAATAAAACTCATTAAAACATATCTTGGACAACTTGTCCTATAATACCATGAATAAATTTTAGTTGAGCACCAACCCAACAAGGAACACCAACTTGACTTTAGCAAGTACCAACTTGCTAGGAGGCTATAACCCCCTTATTGATCAAGAAAACACTCAATCGACACTCTAAACTTGTCCACATTGATCTTGTATCCCTCTCACAACTAATTATGGTCTTTTATTTCTCTATCACATTGAAATATGACTCTCACACAAGCATAACTATTATTTACCTTCTTTACTCAATTAGCCCTTCTATGGATTGATTATGTCATATGAACTTGATAATCATCTTTAGTAACCTTGTTTTATCTTCATTAAATTTTATCTATATCCTCATAATGGTCTAAAGGACCTCCTTCAGCTTGTCAAAACTCTATCTCAGTTGTCTCATATACCTGTATACACAACCTAGATAATTAGGCCTATTAGGCTTTATTCTTATACTTGACTCTTGCTTGTACATACCTTGGTCGGCCACAAAACTATCCACACATGGATCAACCTTCTAATTTTTCAAATAACATTTTTCATGCATGAAATATCCACTACATAGTCTGACCACCACTCATAACAACCAAAACCACCATTAGGCCTCTTCAAGCAACATGTTACACTTAGCCCTCTTGAAAATTATTGATCCTACACAAATAGATGAAAAAATTCACACACACCTCAAATAGACCATAATAATATAAATTTATTTCCATACCACCTTTTAGTCCAATTCACTACTTGGACCACATCATTAGCACTACTCACAATTAGGCCTCCACACACCTAGAAGGTCTGTCTTGAATAACTAAAACATACAACCAATTTTTTCGCATAAACATTAAAAAAAAACATTTTTAGAACCTAAATGATCTTAGGGTAATCACCAAATTCCTTAAACACTCCAACATAGAGTTTAAGGTCTCAAACTCACTTATGCAACATGACTACTTAGAATTGCTTGAAAGCTCCATAACACAGTCATGAAAATAATGACTTAGAACACCTATATATTCACTTTAATGAAATTAAAATGGGTTTATATGATACTAAAACATCCTTATATAAACTTTCAATAAATAAATTATAGGCTCAACTAAAAATATTGGTCTTACAGACGAATCTCATGACTTCACTGTACACAGATCTTATTGAGTTAGATAGGTCAATTTGAGAACAACTATATGCTTATATATAAACATTTAAAAATATTATATCCAATAGGTATATGTGTTACATGTTTTAAAAAAAATTGTAATGCAATTGGATCCATCCCTAATCCATGACAACACATCCTTAATCTCATTCCCACTTTTGCCTAGTTTTTCTTACTGTTTGCCTCACTGGGTCTTTTAGTGATAGGTCAACTTTAATGACCAATTTAGCATATTTGAAGTATGTATATTGATTATAAACCAACATTGGCATAAGATATAAGTCTCAATAATAAACCTCCATCCATTTAACAACTCACTCTCATGACAACCTAATGCCACTTAGAGACACCTTTGAGAGTATAATAGATTATACAATAATAAAACTAGGTCATCCAATTCATTCTGATCCATTTCTATCAAGATCTTCCATATCAGGTCATTGTTTGGGTTTTAGAGAGGTTTAAACCACCTTATAGTCTTAGCGATCATTCATAAAGCTTAGGCACTTAAAACAGAAACCAATACTTGGAAATTTGAGATAGTACCCTTCCCTATATACCATTAATGTGTTATGTTCTCATTCATAGGTTATATATGCCAATGAACACATGAAAGTCCTTATTGAGTCTGCAACACCTCATTCTAGCACTCAATAGACCTTAAATCTAATTTTTCATTATTTTTCTTTCAAAATTTGACTTAAAAATTAATGAACATGCTTGAAACAAACTATAAAACCTTTGATAATGCTCACATGATCAAATTTTCATTAGAAATTGAACATGACCCCTCATTATGCCACTCTCTGTCTCTCTCTCTGCTCATTAGACCTTGACCTATAAGTCATTTTAGGCCTTGAAACTTTCCTTCCTGCAACTATAGATGCACTCTAAAACTCACTCTCATGCCAAAAAACATCATACCATGCTCAAAAACTAATTTTCATCATTCATAAGCCTTGACAAGACTTCATGGCACCTTATTAGGTTAGGTAGGGTCTAAGGCTACACTAGTTGCATGCTGGTTCTATAGCTTATACCCTTATAGACTTACCTTGAAGCTTTTCTGAGTGATCCAATGCTTCATAAACATGCTCAAGTGTCCTCAAACATCATCTTAAGCATATATGCACCCATCTTACTAGGCCACCATGCTTCTCCATGTACAATACTAGTCATCATATGTATAAGCCTTCTCAAGTTACCTCATGAACAACCTTTGACATCAATGTCAAGTTTTAATCAATAGAGGCAAAGCTCAAAAATATCCCCCTTTGTCATTTATGGAAAACCATACTAAACATTGATCATCCTTATCTCCCCATTTGGTCTTTCTCCCCCTTTGACATAAATGACAAAGTGATGTCTTCAATTACTTGGATCACACTCCTTGTAAATAAGATACTCAACACATAAAATAATGAAATTATGAGACATAAGTCAAACATGATGCCCCTATATTCTTGTATACCTTATTGGAACACCACTCCTATTATTTTAAATAATGAACATGATTATATCCCCTTAAATAGTGGGATTCTTCAATGATTTTTAGAGGCAGGAATTACAACCAATTCCTATCTTAAGTGTTCAAAAGTTGCCCTTGGAAGTCGTTTGATCAAGATGTCTGTAATCTAATCCTATGTAGACACATATTCAATTTTGATACTTTGCTTACTTATATTCTCTCTTAGAAAATGATACTTGATGGGAATGTGTTTAGTCCTTCAGTGCATGGAAAGGTTATTTAAGACACTTATAACACTTGTATTGTCATAATAAATAGGGCTAGGACCTTCATATTCCACCTTGTAGTCTTTTAGAGTTTGTCTCATCCATAGACCATGAGTGTAACATGAGGCTATTGTAATGTACTCATCACCACAAGTGGACAAAAGTACTGATGGTTTATTTTTTCTTACCCATGACACTAGGCACACACCTAAGAAGAAGGATCCTCCACTGGTACTCTTCCTATCATCTATACTTCTCGACTAATATGCATCTGTGTAGGCTATCAAATTGAACTCCTTACTTCTTGGATACCACAACCCATAGTTCCCTTGAGGTACCTGAGTATTATTTTGATTGCGTGTAGATGATTCTCCTTTGGATCTACTTGAAACCTTCCCACAAGACCTACTACTTGCATGATATCAGGTCTAGAGGTAGTGGTATACAACACACTTCCAATTATTGAAATGTATGATGTTTTAATGACTTTTTACGACTCATTTTCCTTGCTCAGCTTACACCTTGTGATCATGGGTGTACTGACTTCCCTGCATTCCTCCATCTCAAGCTTCTTTAACATCTCTCTTATGTACTTGTCTTGTGAGATGACTATACCTTTCTTAGATTGAGTGACTTGCAACCCAAGAAAAGAAGACAACTCTTTTAGCATGGACATCTTAAACTCTTTCTTCATTACCTCTACAAAGTCCTTTATCATGTTCTTATTATTTCCACCAAAGATGATGTCATCCACATAGATAACTACAATTAATTGATGGTCATCTTCTATCTTTATATATAGATTACTATCTACAACTCCTCTTTTGAAACCTTGATCCAATAGATACTTGTCCAACCGTTAGATGGTAGAGCTTAATCTTATTATAATGCTCGATTCCTGATAGGGGGTGTGGGGGTAACGCCCTCCAATATGGTTTCTATGGGGGTCTAGGGTGGTGGTGACCTACTTGGAATCTCCCCTGGTGGGGGTTTGGGGGTAGCACCCCTGAAGTAAAATTTAGTTAAAAATAAATTATAAAATATTATAATTTTATTGTAAATCTAGATCATTCACTATTAGGTTGCAGATCCAATGGTAGAAATTATATTTGTGCTTTTCCCCCCTATATGTAATCTTAATTTTGATATGAGGGCATTGTAATTATGGTGACACATTGTATGTGAGGGAAGAGGAGATTAAAGTGGATGTATTGTAGGTGTTATCCCTTCACTTTGTTGGAATGAATAAAGAGAAGAATTGGCTATTTCTGTTGTAGACATATCCCATATTGCTATGTACCTAGGGATATGATATATTAATGTATATGGGTTGATGGAGATGCCGACATGTGGCACACATCCCTTTAGTTAGTTATATGGGTACAATATATTAGGATAATGGAGTAACTTGTGGAATTAGTACATTGGATAATGGTCGACCTACATTGGGATTCCATCCTAATCCCAATGTAGGTCAATGGGTAACCTCCTAATCCCAATGTAGGTCGATCATTATCCAATGGGTAACCTCCTAATCCCAATGTAGGTTGATGGGTAGCCTCCTAATCCCAATGTAGGTCAACCATTATCTAATGTACTAATTCCACAAGTTATTCCATTATCCTAATATATTGTACTCATATAACTAACTAAGAGGATGTGTGCCACATGTCGGCATCTCCATCAACCCATATACATTAATATATCATATCCCTAGGTACATAGCATTACTTCTCTCCTTGACATGTTTCATCCCTGAAACATAGGAAGAAACCAAATAATGAGTGTGTTTCAAATCATTACACACTTGTCTCCAATCTTGATCATCTAGCCATCCATATGTGATCTTGGCAGGTGATAGCTCTCCAAACTTGTTCCCAAATTCCATTATGCTCCTCTGATTTCATTCATGATTATAATTATACTGCTTTGGTGTCCAAGCATAATTATTCCTCTTTTTATTCCATGTACCATATTTTGTTGTGCTACTCTAATTCCAACCATGACCATAGTAGGTATTCTTCCATGCATAGTCATAGTGATTTCCCCATTCATTCCATGTGCCATAGTATTTTTTCTTTGGATTCCATGCATATCCATAATGAATGAAAATTTTATTTCTTGTATAGAAAACATGATTGTTGTTATGACACTTCCTCACTTGGTTCCATGATTGTTTCCTCTCATGATGATGTGGGTGTCTATATACCTCAATTTTTTCCAATATTTTGGCCTTATCCACCTTTGCTTCTACCTCTTCCACCTTTTCTTTCTTTATCTCTTTAGTAGATGAAGTGTTCATTTCTAGTTGTAGTGTGTCTTTATCTATATCATCTGAATCTTCATCATGTTCTTCATCACCTATTTCAATCTCATCCTCATGATGTACCTCAATTGTTATTGGTGCCTTTTTCACTATGATATCTTGTAAAGTGATCTTCTTTTTCCTATACCAAAACTTCATAAACTTTTTCTGAACATTAATATTCATTGTTCCCAAAGTCTCTAACCATGGATATCCAAGAACTATATCCACATCATCCATATCCAAAGCATAAAAATCTGAATGCAAAACATATTTTTCCATAATGAGCTTCAAATCTTCAAACATTGAAATATTATTACCATCTACTTGAACCTCCTTGATATTATTTGCTTGAACATGTAGATGCTTGGACACATTTATGTTAATGAAGTTATACTTGCTAGTACAGTTTATGGACATAACCACCTTCTTCTTTTGAATGCTTCCATAAATTTGAAAAATTGACTCAGATTTCTTTGGAGCCAAATTATTTGAACCCTTATCTTCTTCTTCTTCTTCTTCTTCTTCTTCTACATCCTCTTTTTTTTTTTATCCCATCGATCTAGGAAGGTTTGTTCCATTGCTTCCCATGAAGAATATTGTTGCGTAAAGCTCAATTGATTAAACCACTAACGTTATGCAAGCCCAAACAAAGAAAGAGATAATTATGTTTTCCATAAAATTGTTTTATTATTATTCTCTTTAAAATTGAGCCACCATTCTCTAGCATCAACATCATCTTCCCCTAAAATTTTTTGCAGCTCCATGATCCACAAAAAAATTTAGGGTTCATCAAACACTAGAATATCAATAACTCATAAAAAATTGATTCGAAGAGCCCAAATTTTTTACTGTAGCTTCCTCTTATGATATTGGAACCTCAGTAAAAATTTTGTGAAAAAATGTCACAAATTTTGACATGTAGATTGAATATACTAAAAACCATAAAATCACAAAAAATAACTCAAAACAACTCCAAAAATTTTGAAATTTTGACTGTACTTCTCTTATATCTTATTACATCTCCAGTAACAATTTCAAATAAAAATTTCTTGTGTCAGAAGATATAGTGAAATTGTTATAAACCTTAAAATAGAAATAACTCCCTCAAAACTAGTCAAAAAATCTATATATTTTTATTGTGAATTATTTAAATATTCTCCATATTCAGTAAAAATATTGTGGAGAAATTCACAACCAATAAAAAGATATTGATGATTCAAAAAAACTAGGGTTTCGCTCCACACAAATTGCCCAAATCGAAGCTATTATACCACTTGATAAGATCTTGATATTCAATATATGTAGAAATACCCTTAAGGTAGGGAAACACCATATAATAATATTTAAGAAAGGAATAAATTCATAATGTCTCTTCGAGGGGACAACCTCCAATATCCTCTTACAATAGAAGACTCAATGCTTACTTGATATCTTTACCATGATAATCATCTCCTATATATAGACATCTATCTAACCCATAGATGGGTAACCTCCTAATCCTAATGTAGGTTGACCATTATCCAACGTACTAATTCCATAATTTACTCCATTATCCTAATATATTGTACCCATATAACTAACTAAAGGGATGTGTGCAACATGTTGGCATCTCCGTCAACCCATATACATTAATATATAATATCCCTAGGTACATAGCATTATTGCTATGTACCTAGGGATATTATATATTAATGTATATGGTTTGATGGAAATGCCGACATGTGGCACACATCCCTTAAATTAATTCTATGGGTACAATATATTAGGATAATGGAGTAACTTGTAGAATTAGTACATTGGATAATGGTTGGCCTATATTGGGATTAGGAGGTTACCCATCCATGGGTTAGATAGATGTCTATATATAGGAGATGATTATCATAGTAAAGATATCAAGTAAGCATTGAGTCTTCTATTGTAAGAGGATATTGAAGGTTGTCCCCTCGAAGAGACATTGTAGAGTTATTCTTTCTTAAAGGAGTATTATATGGTATTGCCCTACCTTAAGGGTATTTCTGCATATATTGAATATCAAGATCTTATCAAGGAGACATTGTGGATTTATTCCTTCCTAAAGGAGTATTATATGGTGTTGCCCTACCTTAAGGGTATTTTTGCATTTATTGAATATCAAAATCTTATCAAGGAGACATTGTGGAGTTATTCCTTCCTAAAGGAGTATTATATGGTGTTGCCCTACCTTAAGGGTATTTATGCATATATTGAATATTTGAATCATATCAAGATCTTATCACATATTAGCTGAACCATGTTAAATCTATGTCTATCTTTTATTATGTTTTTTAAATTTTAATTATGTATTTATTTCATTAATATTGTTCTAAGTTCTATGTTCCTAATAACTCATATCAAAGCTGAAAGTTCATTTGACAGATAAATTCATAGGAAAAGAGGGTTCATGTTTTGAGTGGGAGTAATGGTGAAAGAAGGCAAGTTTAATATTGAAAATTTCAGTGGCCAAAACTACCAACTATGAAAGATGCAAATGGAGGACTATATTATAAACATCTTTTCCTACCATTGGGTAGAATAGAAAAGAAGCTAGAGAATATGAAGGATGAAGAATGGGAGGTTATTGATAAAAAGGCACTAGGAACAATATGACTGTGCCTGGTAACATTGGTGGCCTTTAATATTTCAAAATAAAAGATAATAACAAATGTGATAAAAGCATTAGATAGAGTATATGAAAAAACTTTAGCCTCCAACAAGGTATTTCTTATAAAACATTTTTTTAATATGGAGATGTCAAAATGTGGATCTATTATTGATCATTTAAATGAATTTAACATGATCAAAAATCAACTAAGCTCTATAGGAATAAACTTTGATGATGAGGTTAGGGATTTTTTGATTATGTGTTGATTTTTAGAAAGTAGGAATGGTTTGTCATGGATATGAATAATTCTATCTCTAGTTTAAACACTTTAAAGTTTGATGATGTTATTGGTGTTATTTTTAGCAATAAAATGTGATGAAAAAGCATAGGTGAGACATCAGGTAATGCTTTGACTATGGAGAATAGGGGAAGATAAAATGATAGAGGAAAGGGCTTAGAGAATCATGGGAATTCTAAGAAGGATAGATCCAAATCTAGAGGAAAATTAGTGTGCTAGATTTATGGGAAGAAAAGACACCTGAAAAAAGATTGTTGGTTTTAAAAAGGAAAATAAGGAGATGGATAACAAGATAAAAATCAGAAAACAAATATAATAGGTGATGTGTTGCAAGATGATTTAATCCTTTCATTAGATAATATTAATGATTTTTGGGTATTAGATTTAGGGGATTCATTTCATGCTACACCCCATAAGAAATATTTTCAAGATTATGTTCAAGGTGATTTTGGATAGGTTTATTTGGGTGATGATGAACCTTGTAAAATTTTTAGAAAGGGTAAGATACATATAAAATTACCAAATGAAAAAAAATGGTTACTGAAAGAGGTGAGGCATGTTCTTAAGTTGAAAACAAATCTAATTTTAGTAGGGTAATTGTGAAGGGAGGACTGCACAGTTATATTTGTATAAAATTTGTGGAAGGTCACTAAAGGATCACTGGTAATAGCAAAAGGAGAGAAGGTATGTATATTATATTTATCTATTGGGAATGTTGACTCTTCTATTTCTTTATCTTCTACAGAAGTGGATACAAAATTATGGCACCACAAACTTGGGCACTTGAGTGAGAATGGGATGCAAGTTCACCACTGAAATAATTTGTTGTCAAATTTGAAGAAGGTGGATTTGGAATTCTATGACCATCATGTTTACGAAAAATAGAAGGGAGTTATAATTCTTAGAGTTGGGAAGATAACGAAGGATGAAAAGTTAGAGCTTGTGCATATAGATATATGGAAACTAACTCAAGTATCATCCCTTGGTGGCTCTCCTTATTATGTTACTTTTATTGATGATGCAACTAGAAAAACTTGGGTTTATTGTTTACAAAAAAAATCTAATGTTTTTGATACTTTTAAGAAATGAAAAGCTTTGGTTGAGAATGAGACAGGAAATGAGTTGAAGTGTGTCAAATCATAAAATAGAGGTGAATACTGTAGTAAGGAGTTTGATAATTACTATTCATCCCATGGGATTCATTAGAGAAGACGGTTCCAAGAACACCACAACAAAATGGTGTCTAAAAGGATGAACAAGACAATCATGGAACATGCAAGGAGGATGAAATTGCATGCAGGGTTGCCCTTATAGTTTTGGGTAGATGCTGTGAATATTGATGTTTACTTAATAAATAGAGGGCCTTCAAGTCCTTTAGATGGTGGCATTCAAGAGGAAGCATGGATAGATAAAAAGGTAGATTATCCTTATTTAAAGAATTTTGGTTGTGAAGCATTTATACATATTGATAAAGAAAATAGAACCAAGCTTGAATCAAAATCCAAGAAATATACTTTTATTGGATATGGAGTTAATGATTTTGGTTATCGTTTATGGGATTTTGAAAATCATAAAATCATTAGGAGTAGAGATGTGAACTTTAATGAGGTCATGTATAGAGATCAATTATAGGGAAAGAAACAAGAAAATCCAAATGCAAAATATGCAGTTCTTGATGAAATCACAGAAAATAAAATTCCAAAAGTGCCAAAAAATTAGAATGTGAAACAACAAGTACCTCAAAATCCTAAATGTGTATTTAGAAGATATACTAGAGTAAGTAAACTCCCTGAATGATACTCTCCTTTACTTTACTATTTATTATTGTCTGATGGTAGTGAGCCAAAAAGCTGTGAAGAAGTAATGCAAATAGAAACTAGAAAGAAGTGGGAGCAAGGCATGAAAGAGGATATGGACTCCTTCGTACATTACCAAACATGGGATTTGGTTCAGTTGTCTATAGGTAAAAGAGAATTATAGAATAAATGGGTTTATAAGTTGAAGGAAGAATATGGAGGCAAAAAAACGTACAAGGCTAGACTTGTTGTAAAAGGGTTTGTACAAAATAAAGGTTTTAATTTTGATGAAATATTTTCTCTAGTTTTAAAAATGATTTCCATAAAAACTATTTTAAGTTTGGTAGCAGTAGAAGATTTGTACCTTAAACAGTTAAATGTGAAGACTAATTTATTTCATGGTGATTTAGAGGAAGAAATATATATGGAGTAGCCACAGGGATACGAAGTAAAAGGTAAGGAGAAAATGGTGTGTAGGTTGAAGAAGAGTTTGTATGGTCTAAAGCAAGAACCAAGGTAGTGGTTTTTAAAATTTGACATGTTTATGATATAACAAAGTTATATTATGATAGAACAAAGTTATATTAGATGTCATTCTAACCACTGTGTCTATTTTAAGAGATTAGATAATGGCAAATATATTATCTTGTTATTGTATGTAGATGACATGTTTGTTGCAGGGTTTAACATGTAGGATATAAATGATCTCAAAATAAAATTAGCAAATTCATTTGCAATGAAGGATTTGAGTGCTACAAATAAAATCCTTGGTATGAGAGTAAAAAGAGACAAGAAAAATAGAAAATTGACATTGTCTCAAGAAGAGTACATCAAGAAGGTGTTAGTTAGGTTCAATATACAAGATATAAAACCTATAAGTATATCTTTGGGAAGGCACTTCAAAATAAGCAAGGAACAATGTCCTAAAACATAGGAAGAAACCAATTACATGTCTAAATTTCCATATGCTTCAGTAGTTGGAAGTTTAATGTATGCTATGGTGTGCATGAGACCAAATATTACTCATGTAGTGGGAGTTATCATCAGGTTTATGAATAATCCAAGAAAGGAGCACTAGGATGTAGTCAAGTGGATTCTTAGGTACTTGAGAGGGACCACTGATAGATGATGGTGCTATGAAGGTTTAGATGTTACCTTACAAGGATATGTTTATACAGACATGGATGGAGATTTAGATGGTAGGAGGAGCACCACAGTTTATGTTTTCACTATTAGTGTTACAATAGTTAGTTGGATTTTAAAATTGTAGAAGATAGTTTCTTTGTCAACTACAAAGACAGAGTATGTTACAACTACATAAGCTAGTAAGGAGATGATATGGATGAAATGGTTCATGGAAGAGTTGAGGCATAATCAAAAATATTGTAAGTTATACAGTGATAGTAAGAGTGTGATTCATTTAACAAAGAACTTGACATTCCACTAAAGAACCAAACATATACAACTTATGTATCACTTCATTCATTTAGTTTTGGAGGATGGTCAACTAAAGTTGGAAAAGATCCATATAAGTCAGAATCCTAAAAATATGCTAACAAAAGTAGTCACAAAAGAGAATCTAGATATTTATTCAACTTTAATAGGTCTTCAGGGATAACAAAGAAGTCGAGAAACATGCCAAGGTCAAAGTTCAAAGAAAAGTCCAAAGAAGAGTTGTAGCGGTGGAGTTGCGTCAATCAATCTTCAAGTGGGAGATTGTTGGATGGTGGAGCTTGATCTTATTACAATGCTTGGTTCCTGATGGGGGTGTGGGGGGCGGGGGCGGAGGGAAATCCCTCCACTATGGTCGTCATGGTGGTCTAGGGGGATATGACCTACTTGAAATCCCCCCTTGGTGGGGGTTTGGGGGCAATACCCCAAAATCAAAATTTATTTAAAAATGCATTGTAAAATATTGTAATTTCATAGTAAATCTGAACCATTCACTATTATGTTGTAGATATAATGGTATAAATGATGTTTGTGCTTTTTTTCCCTATATGTAACCCTCTTTTTGATATGAGGGCATTGTAATTACGATGACATGTTTTATATGAGTGAAGAGGGGATTGCAGTGGATGTATTGCAGGTTTTATCCCTTCACTTTTTTGGATTGAATAAAGAGAATAAATAGATATTTTTATGTGGACGTAGCCCATATTGGGTGAACCACATCAAATTTGTGTCTATATTATATTGTGTTTTATACTTTTTAATTTTATCTTTATTTCATTAATATTACTCTGTGTTTTGTATTCCTAACAACATACCAAGCTCTAGGATCTTGCTTTAGACCATATAGGGATTTATTCAATCTGTAGATATAGTCTTTATGATCTGAAAGTGAGAACCCTTCAACTTTCTCAATGTACACTTCTACCAAATTCCCATTTAGAAAGGCATATTCAACATCCATCTAATATACCTTGAATATTTTGTATCTTACATAATCTATAAAATTATGATGGCCTCCAATCTTGCTACAGGTGTAAGGTTTCTTCAAAATCTACCCCTTCAACCTATGCATAGCCCTTACATACCAATTTAACCTTGTTCCTAGTGACTTTTTCATCTTCATTCAGCTTTTTTCTGAACACCCAGTTTGTGCCAATGACATTCTTGTCTTTAAGCCTAAGAACTGATTCCCAAGTCTCATTTTTATCTATTTGATCCAGCTCCTCATTCATATCACCTATCCAAAATTTATCTTTGCTTGATTTTATAAAACTTTTAAGTTCAATCTTGGATAATAGAGCATTCTCTTGATTTAGATTACTTATCAATCTTCTCCTAGTTTGCATTCCTGCATTCTTATTACCAATGATTTGAGACTCAAGGTGATCCTTCAAAATCTATCTTGAGGGTCCTTTTATGTCCTGCCTCTATTCAACTTCTTCTTCTTCATCAACATCTATAGTCTCCTCTTCATTCTTGAAGTCCACTTTGTCTAAGGTGTTCTTTGATTGTGGGTGAGATTTCCTTGTCTCATCAATCATTACATTGGTGTTTTCCATTATATTTTGCAGTCTCTTATTGTAGCATCTATAGGCTGAGCTCATTGATGAGTATCCTGAGAATATGCCTTCATCATATATGGATTCAAAATTTCCCAAGTCTTCATCATCTCTTATGATGAAGTATTTACTCCCAAATACTCTAAAGTGTTTTACATTTTTAGGTCTACCCTTCCATAGTTCATAAGGACTCCAAAATATCATTATTGAAATATTGAATAAATTTTATTACCACTAACGAGTACACAATAAAAGGCATGTTTTCCATCTTTCATTACTCCACCTACACTTCAAGGTTCTAATAGCTACCATTCTTCTTCCACTTATGATATTATAGTCCATGTTATTAATAACCAACAAGGTAGGTCATCACATCATAAATATTATGAATGCTATTAAATATACATGTGCCAAACATTCCTATTTTTTGTTGAACAAATTTTTGTAGCATTCACAATGATATCACGGTTTCCTTACAAATTTCAAATGATAATAATGTTCCTTGATGTGCAATGAATTACAATTAATAAATGTTCCTTCAATTTCAAATGATTTGATCTCAAATCCACTAATAATTTGGTGATCAATCCATTATCCATATTTTTCAAAAAGATGGTCAATTACAACCTGTAAGTACATCTTTTTAAACTTTAACAATTATTACTAGTCATCTCACATCCATGATGAATGTTATAGGAGAAATCCAAAGGCATTTTTTTATTCTTAAATTACAAATGTTCTCATGTAATGTTGTTATTAATAATAACATTATCAAAAATCAACTTCTTGCATGAAATGTTTTTGAATATCCTTACCCAACCAAATTTTTCTTGGTCATGTTACCTCTATTTGATGGTCAAGGAGTCCCTTCTAATAATTTGGCATAATATGTACATGCCTTTGGTCATTGGGATAAAGATGGATGCCTATTGCTAAAAGCCTTCCAAAGAAGTTTAACACAAGAAGCTAGTGATTGGTTTTATAGTCTTCCCACTGGTTCCTTACCCACTTGTAGAAATCTTGAGGACATATTTCTATTATATTTCCATAAGCATTATGTGCCCAAATTTACATTGTAACATTTATAAGACTTAAAACAACATGTACCAATGAGTATATTCAAGATTATGCTATATAATTTAATAATGCATCATACTCTTTAACATGTCGATCCTCAAACTTGGAATTAAAATTCATATTTATTAGGGGTTTCATTTCTCCACTTAAATAAAGGGCATTGAATAATCATTATGTATCTTTTGATAAACTATATCTCTAAATATGCATAACTATGCATGCGACCTAGTACACAACAATACAAAGTTTAATACATCCTCTCTATAAATAAAACATCTTGTCAAAAATGTCTATAATAAAAGTAAATTACCAAAATAATATCATCTTTATCAATCCATTAATACTTTATTAAATGGATGTATTGCATAATTAATCCAAATTCAGCCACATCAAGATATACCTACAATAATTTTATCAATGTTATATTGGAATAGGAACTCATTACATTACCCACTACTCAACATCGAGTAAAAATGCATCTTCTACATAAAGAAGATAAATAATTTTGTGCTTATCATAGAATCATGGGACATGATATAAAACATTGCACTACATTACAAGAGTGGATTCAATAGTAAAAATGCAAAGGTATCATTTTTATAGTATAAAACTGACCAACTCTTGCTACTATGGAAATTAAACAAATATTACCTACAAATTTAGCAAGCTCAAGAAACATCTTCACCTATGAGACTAACTATTTCATCCTAATATGAAAAAATATAAAAAACATCAAAAATCAAGAAAATATAAAATCATTAAAATTAAACCAAAATACAAAAATATCTAGCATACACGTGTTTACTAGTTTTTGCATATATGTTGTTTACTTTATGTTAGTAGATAGAATATCATTTTCTATATGAACACACATATGTTTCATGAGTACTTTAATGTGATATAGGTATACACTAGATACATGATACATAAGCATACATATGTTGGACCTTGCCTCCACCTGTGTGACAGATTATGTTGGGGGCATGTACTTCATTAATCATGATTGATACATGTTTCATTATTTTATGATCTCATTAAATTATCATGAATGAGCTTATAAACTAACCCTTACACATGTCTATACTTATGCTTACATCTTACACAGTGTGCCAAATATGCTATGTTATAGGACATTTTGCTATCAAGGATAAAATGCAAACCTATTTCATGGTAAAATTTGCTAAGTCAAGCATAACCTATGAGCAAGAAGAGTCATATGTTTACAAAGCTATAGATATTGATAAAAATCAATTCGAAATGTTAACAAATTATCATTGCTGCAATATTGAATATTTTTTTTACCACTAACAAGTACACAACAAAAGGCATGTTTGCCATCTTTCATTGCTCCACCACTTCAAGGTTCTAATATCTACCATTCCGCTTCCACTTATGATATAATAGTCCATGCTATTAATATCCAACAAGGTAGGTCATCACATCATAAATATTGTGAATTCTATTAAATACACATGTGCCAAGCATTCCTATTTTCTGTTGTACAAGTTTTTGTAGCATTCACAATGATGTCATGGCTTCATTACAAATTTTGAATGATAATAATGTTCCTTGATGTTCAATGAATTAAAATTAAGTAATGTTCCTATAATTTCAAATGGTTTGATCTCAAATCCACTAATAATTTGGTGATCAATCCATTATCCATATTTTTCAAAAAGATGGTCAATTACAACTTGTAAGTACATCTTTTCAAACTTTAACAATTCTTACTAGTCATCTCACATCCATGATGAATGCCATAAGAGAACTCCAAATGCAAGTTTTGATTCTCAAATTAAAAATGTTCTCATGTAATGTTTTTATTAACAATAACATTATCAAGAACTCCACGATGAGATCTTGTTTAATCTCTCATTAACTTGGAGTCACCAATTTTATTGAGACACATTTCAGTCCCATACTCCACTCATATTTGTATACCATAGATGTTTTTACTGTTAATTACCTAAATCTATAATGAGATACTAACAATTATCACCAACTCACTCTGAAAAATCAAATATAACTAAATTCTATATGATTTTCTTGCATTTGAATTTAGAATCCATTAATTAGACTAGATTATTATTTTGTACATAATATTTTGCTTGATTATCTATAATTATGCCAAAGTCATTATATTGGCATGGCCATAGCTTAGATTTATCTTACCATCTAAACATATGCCTTCTCATATAATGAATCATTTCTACATGTATGAATACTATAGATACTCTATGTTTAATTTTAAAAAATTAAATTACTCAAACAATAACACATATAAGTAGGCATTTACTAGATGCCTATTCTTGACTTCGTTCATAAAATAAGACTCACTTTACCTTGATTGATCAATCATTTTAACATCCATAATATTACCATTACTGCAACCATCAACAATGTGCAACCCACAATGTCCCAACCTGATTTGAAGGTTTAAATGTTTTAATTACAATTAAGAATTGATATTTACAAGCAATGAAAATTAAGAATAAGAATAAACACATTTAATAAGTGATGTTTACCACATCATTGAACTCCTTGAGTTGAACACATCATTGCATTACAAAAATCATTGTGTAGTACCATTGAACTCAAAAAAATGTAAGTTTATGTTGCTTTGAAAAAGAAGCCTCATTCTCTTATTACACCAATTTATCTCAAAACAATTTGAGAAGTAGCCTCACATCATTTATTACTCATGCAATAGTTTCTACACTAAAAATATTAGGTTACCCCTACCCAACTGCACACTAAGTTGTTGGCATTCCAAAACAACCCACATTGTAGTTCTTAATGAATTATAAATAGAACTAATTTTAGTTTTGACCTCAAAATCTAGATTTTCTCAATGTTGACTCATTTGTAGTGGTTCCATGAGAGCTCTACAAAGAAAAAATTTGTATCAAATTTTGTGTACTTTTGACACCTTTTGCACACTTGTTGTTTGCTTGCATTTTTTACTTACATTTTTTTTCATTATATAATGAGTTGTTGCCTAGAATTTCAAAATAGTGTCATCTTATGGTGCAGAGAACCCCATCTGATTTACTTACATTTCATAAGGATAGTATAATAAAAAAATATGTGTTCTGCCTAAATTTGATTTATGGAAAGATAATTACTTTTATTATTGTATGACTATTTAAATAAACATAGGCTTTAATTTGGCTATCGACCTTGCTGGCCATGCTTTTTTTTATGATAGTATTTATTCAACATTGCCTTTGTAATGCAAGTAAAGTTATAGTATAATGAGATATTACTCTCACAAGATTTCTTATTTTTTACCGTGTGTTTTTAAGGGCCTTTTGAAATAATTCATATTTTATTCTTTTTTAATACAAATTTATTTACTTTTTATTACAAAAAAAATAATTTGGTTTCTCAATGTTTCACTATAATAATAAGGTATTTCAATTGATATCATACACCAATGTTAGATTTAATGCAATTATTAGATTTAAATGACCAACACCCATTGGAAAGGGATCCAAAACTTGCAAGGTGGAAACATTTGATTAGATATTTTCTATTATCGAGGGTGGACAAAAACATCATGAGAGCTTATTTGATTGTGGCAAGGCTCCATGCCTCATGTGAAGATTAAATCAATGATGTAATTCTAATGATGCTAGGATAAAACATTAAGGTCCTAGAGTGTAGGTTGTATCATTCATTCATTTATGATGCTAATATGTTGACACCTTTATTATATTTATTGTCATACACTAGAGGGCCCATATTATACAATGAAGTTAGATTTAATGCAAATGTTTGAATTTACATGATCTACACCCATAACAAAGAGGTTTGTAGCTTATAAGGTGATGACATATTTTATGGGCTATTTTATAATTTCAAGGGTGGATGAGGATGTCATGAGAGTTTATTTGATTATGACATAAGTCCAATTCTACTTTCTAGCTCAAATCAATGTTGCATTGTCACTGATGTAGGGACAAGACATTAAGGTGCTAAATTAAATATTATAACTTCTATTCATCCATGTTGCCAATTTATTGACACTTATAGCAATTACATTAGGATTAAGAACATATCGAAATAATATACTCATACCCCTTGAATAAAGGACAAGGCCATATAAAACATGCAAATAATGAAATATTTCAAGGTTAGCTTATAGTGATAGTAAGGGGCAATGACAAGGTATTTCAAGTGATATCATACACCAAGGGGCCCATGTCATACACTATCCCAAATTTTAGGGCAATGTTTGTATTTATATGACCAACACCCATTGCAAAGGGGTCCATAGCTTGTAAGGTTATATCATATTTGATTGAACATTTTCTATTGTCAAGGATGGGCAAGGATGTCATGAGAGATAATTTGATTGTGGTAGGGATCCACATCTCATGTGTAGATCAAATCAAGGATGTAATGCCACCAATGTGGGGACAAAACATTGAGGTCCCAAAGTCTATCTTGTAGCTTCCATTCATCCATGATGCCAATATGTTGACAACTTTATTATATTTAGTATCATACACTAGAGGACCCATATGATACATTTAAGTTGGATTTAGCGTATTTGTTTGAATTCAAGCTTCACCTCCAACCATGGATCCCTAATTTCAAATCTCAAAATATAGATATGGGTTTATCCCATAAATAGATTCACTTATATGCTCTATTAGTTGAACATTGGGAGGAAATTCTATTGATGAAGATTGGGAGTTGTTTGGGAAAGGTGATTCAACACAACAAAACCATAAAAGAAGGTATAGGGCTTCCTTTGCTAGATTGTGTATTTGGGTGGATCTTGTTGTTCACATTCCTCATGTCATTCAAATTCACTCCCTTGAGAGTTATTGGAAGCAAAACATTGAGGTGAAAACTCCTAGCAAGTGTTTCCTATGTCATTTCCCTAGCCTTATCATGAAGAACTTTCTTAATCACAATAATAAGGCTACACTCAAAGTTTGGTGAATTTAGAAAATGAGTGACGGTATAAAATGAGGTTGTGTGTTTCTTCATACAATGTGATAATGTGTTGTGTGAGGAGAAGACATTTGTTTCATGGTGAACTTGAGTAATGGTGAAGTGGTGGGGAAGGGCAATAACATACATAACATGCAAGTGGTGAAATATTTTAAGGTGAGTTGATTGGTGAAGGTGAAGAAAAATGTGTCCTACACCAAACTTAGATTTAAAGTAGTTGTTAGATTTACATGACTGACACCCATTATAAAGTGATACACAATTTTCATGGTGTCAACATCTTTGATTGGATGTTTTCTATTATCAAAAGTGGATAACGACATCTTGAGGTTTCTTCAATTGTGATAAGTATCCACACCTGATGTGTGCCTCGTACATTGAGGTTCTAAAGTCTATCTTGTATCTTCTATTAATCTATGCTACTAATATATTGACACCTAGATAAATTACATCAAGGTTGAAAATAAATAGAAACACCATACTCATAATTGTAGAAGAAAGGGCAATGCCATACAGAACATGCAAGTGGTGAAATATTTAAAAGTGCACTGGGCAGTGATCATCAGGTGATATCATACAAATGGCCTATATCATACACATGGCTTAGCTTCAAGGAAAATTCTGGATTTACATGACCTCTAATCACTATAAAGGGGTCTCTAGCTTGTAGGTGTAGATACTAAAATCTAATTTATGTAGTAATCTAATCTTGTACACTTGGAAAATATCCATCATGGTTATCCCTTTTAGTTATAGACCTACCCACTATTGAAAGGCTTGTGTCCATTATCTCTTCATGCCTAAATTTCTTACCTCTTAGTCCAATCATTTTTCTTTTGATGACCAGGCCTTTTAAATTATGAAAAGAGATCTAAATATTATTATTATCCTTCACTACCAATTTTGGACTTGCACCTATTTTCTAGCTTCCTTGACATTTGTATTCCAAATATACACTTGCATCGATGCAAGTGTCCAAATTTATTTAAAAGTGTTTAGTGCCCAAAAGTCATCCAATTTGTAAATTAAATGTATCTTTAAAGTTTTCCTAAGTGCTTTAGTGTGAGATATTTTCAAAAGGGATTGGTCTATATAAAATATCAACCCTAATTCATTCCTCACCTAGAAATCACCTAGAAGTCACATATAACTCACATACAAAGCTATCAATTAAGATTCAATTGAGATTTCAAGTGAGAAAAATTTCCCTATTCATCCTTATTTTCACATCAGTCATAGGAGCAGTACTTCTATATATTTGAAGCATTCAAAGAGTAGTTTATGAGCCATATTTTTCAAGTTACAAGTTAGGTAACTGTATGCCATTGCCAACATGTAGGATAGAAATACATAAGTTTGAGGGCCTCTTCAGAGTATTAGCTACGTAGGCAGCATGCATTGACATAGGGGTCTTTGGGGTAACTTGACATTGTGAACCCACTAACCCATTTTTCTCATAGTCACTCCATGGGTAAGGAAGTTAGGGTTTGATTAATTGGCAAAGAGTGACAACTTATGTGTGCGACCTAAAGACATCAAAAGAAAGGCAATATAAAACCTAGAAGGCTCCAATTGGTCTCATCTAGATCTAGTTAGTATTTTGTACCAGACACTTATGTTGTAGTTAGACTCTTACATTAACATAACTGTGTAGATCTGATGTAAGCATTTGAGGCCATAAAAAATATATTCCTAGAATTTGGCATTTGTTCTAAGACCACCTTACAATCCACTTCCAACCTATTCTAGATCAAAATTGCATGAGCATAATAAACCAGATAAGTGACAATTATTCCCTTTAATTACAATATCTATCAATAGTTGTATTTTACCATTTTAGCAATCTCAGTTATATAATTACATAATAATATTTTTCTAAGTTTTTATTAATTGCCTTGCTCATTAGATTAGTTCACCATCATTTTTAAAAAGTTAATCCAATACCTCTTAACCATAGATAGCCCACCCACCCCCTCCCCTCCGCTTTTATCTAAATTTAAGGTTAAACATTTGTTAAATCCAATATTTGGTTTCAAAACCCTAGGTTGACCTAAGGTTTTTTGTTATGATTTTTCTGGTTACTATAAATTGTTATTTCAAATTCTAAGTTTTTCATTTATAATCAATGGAAAATGTTAATAAAAAACTCATTTTCAAATGGAAGATAAATAAGCCTTAATCACTCATCTTCATAACAACAAAGACTTAATGGTCCATTTTTTTTGTATGTTATAAGATATGAAATTAGTAAACATGCCAAGGCTAAGGCATCCTCCCCTAGTGATGGTGAACCAGGTGAATCTTTAGGTGGTACTAAAATATCTCCCCTTGAGGACATAATCAATTCACACTTATAATGGGGGAAAGGACCTTATGTGTTTACACCATTGTTCCTCACAATAAATCTAATTATTGCTACATCTTCCATGAGAAACACTGGCACTTCAACCTAGTTACCTATTTTAATGCCTATATCAACTCAAACTATCGATACACCTCTTTTAGTGACTTCTCCAACTTAAAACCTTAGTAATCAAAATGTGCAAGTTATTTTTCAAACTATAAAACTTTTTCAAGCTAAGGTTACAAATATTGAAAAAAAATCTATGAAGTCACTTTATGTTATTGATTCACAAAAAGTTTTGCATAACCTTCTTGCACCTAAAGTATATTTGTGCCCCTTTCCAACTAGTTTTGTTGCACATAAGTTCACATTTTAAGAATTTAAGGGTGACCCTGAATATCATCTTTTATGTTTCTATGTTGCATGCCTTGATTATGCCTCCAATGATAAACTTTTGACTAAATCATTTCCAAAGAGCCTCAAGGACTATGCTCTAAGGTGGTTCTATGATTTATCAATCCAATCTATAAAATAATTCAAGCCTTTTGTAGATCAATTTTTGGCACACTTCTCTATCAACATTACCCAAAAGGTATCCTATGCCCAAATTACAAAAATCAAACAAGGAACCAATGAACCTATCAATGAATATGTCTTAAGGTACGAGACAATGTTGGCCAAAATGACAAATCAAATGGTAGATAAATATCTTCAATAAATCTTCAAGCAAAGTTTTTTAGCCCCATTACATGAGTCCATCATTTTCAAAACGTTCAAATCCTTTGATGAATTATGCCATATTTTGTGATATCATAAAATGAAACTTATCTCATTGAACAAACTTAAGTATGTACATCCAGTACCAAGTTTCATATCAAATCAATTTATAAGTTCAAACCTACAAAACTTAAAAAAGAGACAACTACAATAGTTAATGTAGTGTCACAACAACCTAATTAGTTTATCTTATCCAATGAACGAAGAAGATAATTTACATGATTATTTGAGTCTCCAGCTTCTCTACTTAAGAAGCTTGTGGATGGTAATCTCAAATGTCTCCCTCCTCCCATAGATGTTGTTATGAGTATACTTCTACCTCATGGATATAACATTGATGCTTATTGTGACTATCAACAATGCCCTGGGCATTCTACTAACTAATGTTATAACTTGAAACATAAAATCCAAGAGCTGATTGATAACCAATAGTTTAAATTTGATGACCCTCCCAAAGATTCAGGGTCACAACTTGGTGACCATCAGAATGAAAAGATGTTTAGTGATCCACTACAAGATCATTCTCAGAAGGATTGGAAAGTGCAAATGACATATAATGCACATCCTCCTCCACCACATTATGGGCACCTATTAGATGGGATTATTGGTACTTATACACATCATACACCTCCTATGGTTTAGAGACCTATTACTTTTGATGATAGTGAGATTATGGATGATAAATCATATCTTCATTCATTATTTATTTGAACATTCCCTGATCACCAACCTATTAATAATGTTATGATTTATAATGGTGCTAGTGAAAATGTTTGCATCACGATATTACTTACATATTTAGGGAAAACATGTATGATGTTTTCCACCTTTCAACCAAAGTGGTTAGAGCATTCAATGGGACCTCACAATAGGTTCTTAGTGAGATTAACATACTTTTATAGGTTAGCCTAACACATGTGGTCATTACCTTCTCAATTATACCATACACAAGCATCTTTGATATGCTATTGGGATGACCTTAGATACATAAAATCCAAAAAAAACCTTTCATAGTGCATGGGTGTATTAAATACATTCATACCAATAGAGGAGTCATGGTTCCTAGAATTCCATATGAACTTCCACTTAAACAAAAATAATTTATCCCAAGCCAACTTATTATCAAACCTACTAAGGTAAATTCTCTGTGAATGGGTAAGAAACATGCAATCCCATTTCCTAGGCGGCCCATACTTAAGATACCATTGCATTAGCAACACATAGTGGATTCCACATAATCATTACCTACTACTACACAACATACTCAATTATCCATAGCAACTAAACATGTTCCTATTATTGATACTACAATATAGAGTATGAAATTATGGGTTCCACAAACTCTTACTCCTTATATTACCTCTTTGAGACCACAAAGTCCTATGTCACATATATAAAACATTACAGATCCTACACCACTAGATATTACACATATACATGCTCCTTCACAGTACCACTAGTTTGATACACCATATCCAGTGTTCATAGCACTTCCAAATGAACATCCCTTATATGGGATAATTATCTAGACTTTGCCTTAAACAAAATACTCAAAAAAACCAAATAATCTAAAAACATCAAAAAAATTCAACATGCTCATAGTTGTACTATTTATTATACATATGTTGTTTTCTCCATGTTTAATAGTAGATAGCATATCATTATTTTTTATATACATGTGTTTCACACTTTATTTTAGTGTGATACAAGCATACTCAGGTACATGATATATGCACATACAAATGTTAGGATTACCCTCTACTCACGTCCTAAGTATATTAGGGGCATCTACTTCTTTCATCATGATATACCCATGTTACATTAGTCTATGATCACTTTTCATTAGCATGTTTGAGCGTATATACTTATACATGCCTATATCTATATTTATACCTTTCACAATGTACTTGATATGTTGTGTAATTAACATTGTTTGCAAACACATATGTTTAGGAATTAGTATGTTATATTCATGTTGGTTGCCTATTCTCCTTGCTTTCTATTGTCTTGCATTATATTACATATTTTGAGCATTTGAATATGCTCCATTAATTTTGGCCTTCATGTCTATGCTTGCATATTTTGACATTTGAATATGTCATTGTTTGTTGTGTGTGGAATTTTGAATATGCCATTCTATGTTGTAAATATTTGACTAGTCATGTCCCTCCGATTGTATGGAATTTAAATGTGCCCCTTGTATGAGGTCTCCTTGGACCATTTCTTATTGGTTTATTTTTTAGTGCACTTATGTGTGTGCTTGATTGTTTGTTGATCTTGTACTATTACTCTCTACATGTTTTCATGATCTACATCATGCATCTTAAGATTTGATGTGATCACATAACTGTGCACCTCACTACTATATCTACCTAGACATGTTACTTCTATATGATACATGATCTATACACAACTTAAATAGTTATCTTATCCTTTTGATGTGAGGTAACTACTAGATTCTACTTCCCCTCACCTAAAAAGAGGGGACATATCAATGGGGGCATGTCATAGAGGCATGGATTCCATACATTCTCATATTCTGCATATTATAGTGGGGGCATGTTATGTAAACATGTTCTCCACAATTGCATAAATTTTAGATTTTACCAGAATTCATAGTTATAGGATTTATATAAACATTTGTGGCAACATTCTATACATTTATATTGTTATTATACCCAAATTTCAACTTGACACATATGAGGTGCATATGCCATGCAAAGGGCACATAAAATTACAAAATTAAATCATTTATAGATTTTAGATAATGTTATGTATTTTTACTATACCCAGGTTGGACTTTTATGGATTATTATTGAGCCAATCTACTATAATAGTTGGTTCACTTTTCGAAGGTTGAGTTGTTTAAATCATTCAATATTACCAATTTTATAAGTTAAACTTGATTAAACCATCTAACTTTACCATATGTAGAGTTTGGATTTGATTAAATCATCCACCCTCACCAAATATATATTGTGAGTTGATTAAATCATTTACAGTCACCAAATCATGCACATATTTGGGTGCACAACTGAGATGAAAAATCTCAATGGATGTGTTACAACTCACATTTACATCAAGTTTGGGGGCATGTGTCCTCTAATATCTATATATACATGAACTTGCATGTTCATATTTGTCCTAATATTAGATCCAATGCTTCATAGTAAGGCATCCTTTCAAATCAAATTGCCAAAAGGCAAGATGATTGCATCAACACACATGTGTATTCCTAACCTTGATCTTCTACTTTCAAATATTTCAAATTCTTTCAATCTTAGATTTCATACACTGATTATATACTATAACATCATCTTGGTTGTAGGTCAGTCACCAACAAAACACTTAAGTTGGTCTCACGCAAAGTTAAGGTGTGTTATACACACCCAAGTATTCATTTATTTATTTTAAACTAGTAATTTGATTACTAGATTAAAGGGGGAAAATGTAGATACTAAAATATGATTTATGTAGTAATCTAGTCTTGTATGCTTGGAAAATATCTATCATGGTTATGCCTTTCAGTTACAGACCTGCCCATTATTGAAAAGCTCACATTCACTATCTCTTTGTGCCTAAATTATTTATCTCTTAGTTCAACCATTGTTGTTATGATGACTAGGCCTTATATATTGTGCAAAAAGCTCTAAACCTAATTGTTATCCTTCACTACCATTTTTGAACATGTACCTAATTTCTTAATTTTTGGATACCTGCATTGATGCAAGTTTCCCACTTTCCTACAAAGTGTCCAGTGCCTAAAAGTCATACAATTTGTAAATGAAACATATCCTAACAGTCGACCTAAGTGCTTTAGTATGATAAATTTTAAAAATGGATTGATATATATACAATATCAACCTTCATTTAATCCTCACCTAACAATCCCCTACAATTCACATATAAAGCTATCAATAAGTGTTGGGCGAATATTTTGTTATTCAGTTGTCTGATTGAGCAAAATAGGTCTTATCATCCATAACAAAGGAGATTGGTCGGCCCAGTGTGTAGGTTTACTACATCAGAGGTGGACAAATCTCTCCTCTCATCAAGGGGAGGTTACCTATAAATATGCAGGAGCTATATATATATATATATATATATATATATATATATATATATATATATAAAAGCAAAAAATAACACTCAGGGGTAAGATAAGCCATCCATCTCTCTTTTTTCAGAGATGATGCTAACAAACAGAGGATAAAATTCTGGTGAAAACACTAAATGCACTTCTCTTCTTTTAGAAGTGTTCTTGCAAGAAACAACAAGAGTTATTTCAGGTAGTAAAAGTTACTAGTAACAAAAGGGTGCAGTAACCAGCAGGATGAAACAGAACACAAAGTTTCCACCTCAATTGCCCAAAGAGTAAAACATAAAGGATAATGAGGGCACAAAGTCATCCCAAAATCCTCAACATAGAAAAGAACTAAAAACACACACTGAAGACAACTATGATAGCACAAAGTCTGAAAGTTGCTGGCTTCAGGACACTTTCCTTATCACTTCCACTAGCTCTGCTTGTTAAATTGCATAAACAAGAATACATTTAGTAAATAGACATAAGAACAATCTCCTAGAATGATACAAGCTATAACAGCACAAAGTTTGAAAGTAACTTGCTTTCTGATTCAAACAAAGAAATATGATAAACAATCTGAGCTCAAAGTCTCAGTGATGCCTTTCAATTTGAGCAAAGTTTTGCTTCTGGTAACGGGAAGATCTCCCTAAAACAATAAAAGAGATTACAATATATAGCAGCCAAGAAAGACTTGGAGCTTTGTTTCATGGGGTGGCCCTTATTGCATTCAATGCCTTCAATGTATTTCTAGGTTTGTCAAAGGACTGCATTGAAAATAGGGCAGTTGTCTTAACTATAACATGTCACTTCATCCCATATGTCTTCTCCTGGGTATGGATCATCTAGTCTATCCCCTCAGACGTCTGCATAGCTATCCATTTTTTCTTTACTCTAAGGGAGACCAACAGGTCGTGCCATCAATGTTTGCAAGCTAAAATATCTGCTTAGTGGACTGTTCCACCTACTGAAATTACTTCTGCAAAGATATTTCGAGCTTTTTCCTCTTCTTGCTTTTGTCTTTTCCAGCTTTGTCTCTTCCTAGAATTTAAGCTCTCGGGGCTACGTTCCCAGCTTTATTGGCTCTTTACACTCCTTCTCTCAATAGTTCTTCCCTTTGGCATTTTTACCTTTGAATGCATTTGGGTCCATGATTTATTTGAATTTCAATGGATATTCCCTTACTTTAAATTTGACATCTATGGGGTCGTCAATGGTCACTAGCTGCTTGAACCATGTTGAACCTTAAACCTTTGAACCCATTGAAAGTACATTGGTTCATTATGTCTCTTTTGTTCCATTGCTTCTTGGTTCAATCACTTTCTCGCTCCTTGGTTGAACCATCTGTTGAACCACCTGTTTGCTACTTCTCTCCTTGACTGAGGCCACCTTTGAACCCATGAACCATTGAAATTTGAACTCTTTCGATTCAAGGTTCAATCGGTTCATTGGTTCATCCTTTGTTCGTCACTTGTTCTTTCTAAGCTCTTTGATCTTCATCGCACTGGTTGAACCTTTGAACCTGTGAACTCGTTGAACCTTTTGGTTCAAGGTTCAACAGTTCAATCGGTTCATTCTTTTTATTTGGCTAAGTCCTTTTGATCTTTTTGAAACAAACGTGTTGAACCCTTTGGTCGTTGAACCTATTGAACCATTGAACCCGTTGAACCTTTGAACCAAAGTGGTTCAATGGTTCAAGGGTTCAATGGTTCAATCCTTGCTTAGAAGCTTGCTGATGGACATTTTGGTTGAACCTTGTCGTTAAACCAACCTTGAAATTACCTAAGTGTTGAGAGCTTGCTTCTTTCTTGTAGAGTCTGTAGAAATCACCTTGCAAAGCCTGTAGAACTTGGCCTGTAGAGTCTGTAGATTTTCTTCCTATAGAGTCCGTAGATTCAAGCCTACAGAGTCCTTAGATTTTATTCCTATAGAGTCCGTAGATTTTTGAGAAGATTGAAAAATGAGGAATTTGAATGCTCAGACCAAATTTTGAAAAGGGAAGAGACGATTTTGGTCTTGCAGGGCCCAAAATAGTTCATATGTTGTCCCAAAAATGAGTGACATTTTTTGAGGACAATAGTTGGCTTCAATTGGGGAACTTCCTTTAGTTGAAAACTTGGAACAACTGAGGGGAGTAGAAACCAAAATCTCCAGTGCTTTGAAGTATGCCATTGAGCTACGGAGTCATGCTACCCAAAAAGAAAGGCTCCAAAAAATGAAAATGAAAAGCAAAAAATAGAACTAAAGACTATACAAATGTACATATGTATAGGTGAACTTATCTGATACTTCAAGAATTGAAGTGATTCAGACGCTGTCTATTGTGAGATAATAAAAATGGCATTATGTCCTGATAAACCAGTAGAAAACCATTTTGTCCCCAAAATCGGTGACGGGTGAAATGGAACTCTCCACCAGGAATCACACTTTATGTGCACTCCTTTTGGTTCTCTCTTCTTGCCCCATGGCAAGACGTGGTCTTCAATCTAAAAACTATAACTCCTTGCTCTCTCTGCGAAGAGTTCTTTTTGATGACTTTGGAGTACAACAGTATGGTCCACTACTATAGCTTGTTGTTCTACTGGTTCAGTCCAGCACATGTTTTGATTGTCAGCATCAAACTCTTGATAAACCATCAACTCAACATCTCCTTGGGCATGAAGGAGTTTGACATCTTCATCCTGAGCAGCCTTCAACCTGAGTAACAGAGATTCATACTTGGCAGTGTTGTTGGTGTTGCTAAACTGCAACTTGTGTGAAGGAAAAATATCTCCTTGAGGAGATATCAACACAGTCCCAGCTCTAGCACTGATAGAGGAATTGCTGCCATTGGATTCCAGGATCCAAACATCATCAAAAATTGATCTTCTATCAGATTTTTTCATTAGAGATGGAAGATCCTTTTTCATATGTACTGCACCCTACTAATTATTTTGATGTCTTGTTTGAATCAATCTTTGGATTGTCACCTACAGGACTTTCATCTATAGAAACATTAACATCCTCAGTGGATAAGAAGTAATTACCCCTGCCTGAAGACTCAAATAGAATCTAAGATTTAGGTGATGATGTCTGGGTGACAACATATTTTGCTTCCTTTTCAGGGAGCAGCCTCCTCATGATGCCTTTGACAGGGATCCTGCTTCAGATAGGTCCATGCTCAACTCACCACCCACATCCTTGTAGAAATTTCATCCAAATAGAATGCCATAGGATGCTAGGACGTCAACCACCAAGACAATCACCTTGATTATTTTGTCTGGAAAGGCTACAAATGCAAATTGAGCATCTTTGATTTGCCCCAGTAGTGGTACTTGTTTGTTCTCCATAGAGAAGCATCTCCCAAATGTCTTGGTCAATGTGAGACCAAGAGATTCTGCCACTTTGGCAAGTATGACGTTGTTAGATGCATCAGAATCAATAATGCAATTACTCAGCTTGTGACCGTTTATCAACAGGGAAACATAGAAAGGCTCTATTTTCCTAGGGATAGCAGGAGGAGTAATGACAAGATTGTTTGGGATGGACATGTTCCTTGGGGGATCATGAGTTACCTTTCTAATCTCTTATCCTACAGGGATGGCTGTATTCTTCACACTCTCCACCAACCTATCCAACTACTCAGGGTTGGCTTGTAGGAATTCAAATTTAGTTATTTGAATTTTGGTTTTCTTGACATGGTCGATTATATCAAATGACTGAAATGGACTAGGAAGAGAGGATGGGAGTTCATCCTTTTGGTTTTTAGGGGGGGAAGACTGATCTTTGAATTTGAAGTAGAAGGTGTAGGGATATTTGATGTACTTGCCTTCTTAGCAATCACTGGGTCCTTTGGCTAGAAAGGCAGAGTGGTCCCATGTTTAGCAATTGAAATTTTTGGTTGAGGTCGTTCCTCTATCTTTTCTTTTTCAGCTTGCTGGGCTGACTAGTTCTTGGACCGAGTGAACACTGTGTATGATCCCTTGACTGCTTCACCTTTACTTCTGGGTTCATCTTGGTAATTTAGGAAACCAATGTGGGAGTTGCCAGCTGACTCTTCTTGACCCTCCGTGAAGAGATCAATGTCATTTTATTGATCAAACTTAGGTTGGAAAGAGAAATCATGTTCAGTTTTCAGATATCCAACTGCTGAGTTGGTTGGAGGTGCTTCAAGGGCAAGGTTCCTCTGTGGGGGAGGAAGATGATTTGGCTGCCCTTGATTCTTGGCAATGTTGCCTTGGTATACCTAATTCTGAAATGTCCTCCTTGGCATATCCTGATAAAGAGGAGCAGACATACCTTGGGCCACTTGCTTTTTTAATGCTAGCAGTTCGTTTACTAGCTTTTGCACCATTTGATCAGTGGTGCCTGTAGATGGATACTCAGAAGATGAAGAGGATTTACTTCTGTTAGGATCTCTCCTTATCTTTCCTGCCAATATAAGGTCATCTTCTACCTTAATAGCCAAGTCTTGAGTAGTAACAAGGTCTATGTGTCTAGCTCGTCTTAGCAAGAAACTCACTTCAGGAAGCTATGAGTTGATGAAGAAACACTTGAGATTCTAAGGTGTCAGTTGGGTGATCATGGGAATTCTATGCCTCAGCTTGTCAAACCTAGCAATGAAGTCCCTCATAGGTTCATGGGGCTCCTTCTTCATCTATGTGAGTTGGGATAGCAAGGCATGTGCATCTTCTGCAGGCTTGAACCTTGCTTCAAACTTGGCTTTGAGTGTATCCCAGTTGGTCACTAATCTAGCTTGCAAGTGGTAGAACCAGTCTACAATAGCACCTTATAGTGTCTCCATGAAAAGCTTGACTGCAACGTTCTCAAATTCTACTCCTATTATGCCATAGGCTATGCTGAAGGCTGTAATGTGTTCATCAGGGTGAACTCTCCCATCACCAAATAATTTGGGGAAATTTTTTCTTGAGCTTCGTGGAAGTTCATGCAATGGTGGAGTAAGATTTAGTGGGCCAAATGAGTTACCCCAGGGGCCTTGAACTGCCATGATGGGATTATGAAAAAGAGGGATAACAAATATGGGTGGCATGTGGATAGGCAAAGCTCTGCTAACAGCAAAAAAAGCAGTTCTACCTTGGGATCTTTGGCTTCTTGTATAGCGTGGAGTTGCCAAATTGTAAAACAAAAATGGGAAAGAATTGGCCCTACTTCAGCTTGAAGCTTGAGGTTTCAAACTGCGCGTTCTATCCCAGTGGCTCTAGTTTTGCAGACCAGATAATATAATGGAGATGGAGGAAGATGGTAAGGCTATAATGATAATGGGTAAGAAAAAGAATGAAGTCACCAGAGTCTATAGTGGATAAGGATAGGGACTGCTTCAATCTAAAACTTGAGGCTTCAGACTGCATGTTCATCCCCAGCAGAGTCACCAAAAAGACTGTTGGGTGAATATTTTGTTAGTCAGTTGTCTGATTGAGCAAAATAGGTCTTATCATCCATAACAAAGGAGACTGGTTAGCCCAGTGTGTAGGTTTAATACATAAGAGGTGGACAAATCTCTCCTCTCATCAAGGGGAGGTTCCTTATAAATATGCAAGTGCTATATACTATAAATATATATAAGTAGAAAATAACAATCAGGGGTAGGATAAGCCATCCATCTCTCTTTTTTCAAAGATGATGTTAACAAACAGAGGAAAAAATCTTGGTGAAAACACTAAAGGCACTTCTCTTCTTTCAGAAGTGTTCTTGTAGGAAATAGCAGGAGTTCTTTCAGGTAGTAAAAGTACTGGTAACAAAAGGGCGTAGTAACCAGGAAGATGAAACAGAACACAAAGTTTCCACCTCAACTTCCCAAAGAGTAAAACACAAAGGATAATGAGGGCACAAAGTCATCCCAGAATCCTCAACATAGAAAAGAACTAAAAACACACAATGAAGACAACTATGACAGCACAAAGTCTGAAAGTTGTTGGCTTCAAGACACCTTCCTTATCACTTCCACTAGCTCTGCTTGTTAAATTGCATAAACAAAAATAAATTTAGGAAATAGACATAAGAACAATCTCCTAGAATGATAAAATCTATAATAACACAAAGTCTGAAAGTAACTTGCTTTCTGATTCAAACAAAGAAATATGATAAATAATCTGAGCTCAAAGTCTCAGTGATGCCTTTCAATTTGAGTAGAGTTTTGCTTCTAGTAACAGGAAGATCTCCCTAAAACAATAAAAGAGATTACAATATATATTAGCCAAGAAAGACTTGGCACTTTGTTTCATGGGGTGACCCTTGTTGCATTCAATGCCTTTAATACATTTCTAGGTTTGTCAAAAGACTGCATTGAAAACAGGGGGGCTGTCTTAACTATGGCATGTCACTTCATCCCATATGTCTTCTCCTAGGTCTAGATCATCTGGTTTGTCCCCTCTGACATTTGTGTAGCTGTCCATTTTGTCTTTACTCCAAGGGAGACCAATAGGCTATGCTTTCAATGTTTGCAAGCTGAAATATCTGCTTAGTGGACTGTTTCACCTACTGAAATTACTTCTACGTAGATATTTTAGGCCTTTCCCTCTTTCTACTTTTATCTTTTCCAACTTTGTCTCTTCTTATAATTTAAGCTCTCGGGGCTACGTTCCCAGCTTTACTGGCTCTTTACGCTCCTTCTCTCAGTGGTTCTTCCCTTTGGCATTTTGACCTTTGAATGCATTTGGGTCCGCACTTTATTTGAATGCATTTGGGTCTGCACTTTATTTGAATTGCATTTGGGTCCGCACTAGCCACTTGAACCATGTTAAACCTTAAACCTTTGAACCCACTGAAAGCACATTGGTTCATCGGTTCATTCGATTTCTTTTGTTCCATCGCTTCCTAGTTCAATCGCTTTCCTGCTCCTTGGTTGAACCATCCGTTGAACCACCTGTTTTTTTCTTCTTTCCTTGACTGAGGCCACCTTTGAACCTTTGAACCCATGAACCATTGAACTTTGAACTCTTTTGGTTCAAGGTTTAATTGGTTCATTGGTTCATCCTTTGTCTGTCACTTGTTGTTTCTAAGCTCTTTGATCTTCATCGCACTAGTTGAACCTTTAAACCTGTGAACTCATTGAACCTTTGGTTCAAGGTTCAACGGTTCAATCGGTTCATTCTTTTTATTTGGCTAATTCTTTTTGATCTTTTTGAACCAAACGTGTTGAACCCTTTGGTCGTTAAACTTGTTGAACCATTGAAACTGTTGAACCTTTGAACCAAAGTGGTTCAATGGTTCAATCCTTACTTAGAAGCTTGTCGATGGACATTTTGGTTGAACCTTGTCATTGAACCAACCTTGAAATCGCCTAAGTGTGGAGAGCTTGCTTCTTTCCTGCAGAGTCCGTAGAAATCACCCCGCGAAGCCCATAGAACTTGGCCTGTAGATTTCATAGATTTTCTTCCTGCAAAGTCCATAGATTCAAGCCTGTAGAGTCTGTAGATTTTCTTCCTGTAGAGTCCGTATATTTTCTTCCTGCAGATTCCATAGATTCAAGCCTACAGAGTCTGTAGATTTCTGAGAAGCTTCAAAAATGAGAAATTTGAATGCTCAGAACAAATTTCGAAAAGGGAAGAGACAATTTTGGTCTTGTAGGGCCCAAAATAGTTCATATGTTGTCCCAAAAATGAGTGACATTTTTTGGGGACAATAATAAGCATTCAAGTGAGCAAGGCAGCCCTATTTCCATATCAGTCATAGGAGAAGTACTTCCACAAGTCTGAAGCATTCAAAGAGTAGTCTATGAGACATATTTTCCAAGTTACAAGCTAGGTCACTGCATTCCATTACTTATCACACATTGCATCTTGATACACACACAAGACAACACGTAAGGGAGAACTACATATATACAAGGCCCTCTTTAGAGTATTGACTATATAAGCAACACCAATTGATAGAGGGTTCATTGGGGTAACTTGACACCATGATTCCACTAACCTATTTTTCCTAATGTCACTCCAAGTGTGAAAAAGCTAAGGTTTGATCATTTGACAAAGATTGATAGTATGTGCACACAATATGAGGACATTAGAGGAAAGGTGACAGAAAACCTAGAAGGCTCTAGTTGGTTGCATCTTAATCCAGTCAGTATTATGTATTGAACACTTATGTCATAGTCAGACACTTGCATTGATGAAATTATCCAAATTTGACACAAGCATTTGAGAAGACAAAAAAGATATTTCCAAATTTGATGATTGTTCTAGAACTACCTTCTAGTGCACTTCTAGCCTATTCTAGATCAGACTTGCATGAGCATAATAAACTAGCTAATTATTAATTATTTCCTTTCATTTTGATTTCTATCAATAGTTGTAATTTACTATTTCAATAATCTCAGTTGTATAGCTTTATAATATTGTTTATCTAAGTTTATATTAACTGACATGCTCAATAAACTGGTTCACCATCCTTGTGTAAAAGTTAATCTAATACCTCATAACCCTAGATAACCCATTTACCTAAATTTTGGGTTAAACAACAAGGTGGTGGCATATTTCCTTGGCTATTTTATATTGTCAATGATGGATGAAGATGTCATGAGAGTTGATTTTATTATGGAAGGGCTCCACATTCGATGTGTGAATCGAATCAATGATGCAATGTCACTGGTGTGGGCATATTAAATTGAGGTTATGGAGTCTATTTTATTGCTTTCATTCATTAAGAACATATGGAAACACCATACTCAAACCCTTGGAAGAAAAAATGACCACAATTGGAGCTTATTTATGTAAGCATGAAAAACATGAAATCTAAGGGAGCACTATTAGGAAAAATATGTTTTACAAGGATTATTAAAATGAACATAAGAGTATTGTTGCTTAACACTTCATGCACAAAAGGTAATACAAGTTTATTGGTAATGGGGTTTGATTAAGGTACAAATATCGATTTACACTCTTTTGATTTACAAAATCCCACTTTACCAAAATAAAAAACTACATCCCTTCCAGCATAATTTACACTCTTCAGTATCGTAGTTGTAGGCTACATAGAGGAAGCTATAACAACAAGGGTGGTGCCTAATTTGAGATGCATCAAACCACCATACCACATAGAGAGAATGCAAATACTAGTGAGTATTAAAACCTAAGTTTAGTAAACTAGCCAAAATTGGTAGTGTTTGTGGTCCTAACAATAACTTCACCTTTACTTCAATCATTAAATAAAGATAAATGAGCACTACTATTACGAATTCAATGGATTCTATTTAAGTGTTATTGAGAATGAGAATGGAAAACTTTATAAATATTTATATCCATATGTATTTTCATATAACAACCTACATGCGTTGATTATATTATATAAGATGCATCTTTCATTTAAGAAGCCTTTTCCATTTTTCATCTGATTAGTTTTAGAGTCATCTAATTAGGTTTGTTTAATTATTTTTAGACTTGTTTAAATTGACACGTGGTACATCATCTACGTTTTAAGATGAGTTGTTAGATATTTGACATCTATTTTCCATTGAGATGACCCTTGCTTAAATCATGTATTGGATAACTAAAATAGTTTAATAGAAGCTAAAAATTGCATTAACAAATGTGACGCATCATTGAATTTTGCACCTATATCTACTTGGGTTTTGAAAGGTTTTCCAATTATTATCTCTTATCTTCCTTATTAAAAAAACATCAAAATGAAAGCCACACCTAAAACTCACCTTAAAATATTTCATTGATTCTATGTTTTGTATGGCCTTGTCCTCCCCACCACTCGATCTCATGAGAAACATAAAGTCTCCCATCCACATAGCTCATTGTTTCTCAACAATTCGTCAACAAAAGGTAAGATGAGGCTAGTAGTCACGTGTTTTGAGTGAATTACAATTGCTGATTTGCAATCGTTATCTTAACAAAACCCTGCTTTACCAAAATAGAAAATTACATCCCTTATGAAGGAAAACATAACCTCATTTTTCATTGTCACCTCCACTAGAAATATTAGATTAGAGTTGCATACAACATTATGCACAAAAGGTGATATGGGGTCAGTGGTCGTGGGTTTCAAGTGAAGTACAACTATGGATTTACATTATTACCCTTTACAAAATCCTAATTTACTAAAAACATAAATTACACTATCCCTTCTGGCATAACTTGAACCTTGGGGCAACTGCTAATAAATTACTTTTATTGCAATGTAGTGAAAAATATTTACCAAGTACCAATATCCTAAATACATTTATCTAAAAAATGATGAGATATATCAATCTCAAGCTACCAATTTTAGATTTGTCACACAATTTTACCCATTGAAGGATTCTACATTGAATAACAACTCCATCACCTTTGTAAAAAAATCATGTTAACTCTTAATAGATAGCCTCAACCTAACTATGCCACTATGTAAAAGTTGAAAAAATATTGTTAAAAAAGAAAAATAGTATCCAAACTGTAACTCGTCCATAAGGTATCGCAATTTTTTTTATTCCCTTTTCTAAACTAAAATAAAAATTACCCTTTAAGAATATCCCTGCCTATATTTTGTTGGGAAAAGTGTTAATCAATATTACAAGTAAAACCCTAGATCTAAGGTGACTTTAATTATCCCTTTTTAAAATAGAGTTCATGGATCCACAATAATTATGACACAAGCGGGACCCGATTTTGTTTGGTTATTTGTCTCGTAGTAAAGAGAGAGATGGACAATGAAGGCTCTCTCATTTGACAATAAAAATAGCATGGTCATAATCAATCTGATTGCATTGCAAGGGTGACTCTTGTGGCAATTTGGAGCTTCACGTGTCATAGTCGAGTGGGGATTCAGACTTTATTTATTTTTATTCCAAGAACCATCATTACATACAGAAGAGGACCTGGATAGCAGAGGATATCCATGGAGAAGTGGACCTGGATTGGGGCCCATAGCAGAAGGAAAGGATGCCATCATCCTTATTGAGACCCATGAACACGATGGGTGTAGGATTCTAGATTTTGAAGGGTATAAAAAGACATCAGTGTGGAATGAAAGAACTGATAGTGGCAAGGGACATGGTGGAGTGGCAGTCTTAATTAAAGAGGAATGGGACAATTTCATAAAAGTGGAGAAATAAGATCCAAACAAGTAGTTCATATGGTTTAAAATTACAAAAAACCAAGTCACAACAAGGATGGCAGCATGCTACTTTGCTCCAAAGGGATCAAAATTTTATAAGAAAAGGAATCTAGATCGTGAAGATCCATTTGCAGCTCTAAAAAAAGACATTTCTATTTTTAGTAACATGGGAGAAATAGTAATATTTGGAGACTTTAATGCAAGAACTACAAACAATCAAGCTCTCAATCTGAAAAACACATAGAGAAATATAACCCCTTATGGTTAGAGGAAGAAAACAACCAACTTCGGGACAGGGTCTCACAAGATAGTAAAAGTGCAGTGTCACACTTCGGGGCTAAACTCTTAGGACTTTGTAGTTCTTACAACATGGTCATGTACAACGGTATGAGAGCATGGCCCGAATCAGGAAAAATCACATGTAAAACATACAATGGCCAAAGTGTAGTAGATTATGTCATTTGTTCACATAGCTACACATCGAGACTGATGGAGGTTATGATTGGGGACAATGTATTCGAGTTGAAATCAGACCATAATCCAATTCATATTAAAGTTCACATTCTCATAAGGAAACAACAGGAAGAACAAGCCCACTTTGGCCAAAATGACACTCCCCAAGGTAAAATCCTTCTAAATCATGAAAATCAAGAAATCTTTAGAGCCACAATCAAAAAATTGTTTAGAGATCACGAAGAGAAAACAACTAACATAAAGAACCAATTTCTCAGAGAGAACATGCTGATTCCCCTAATACACAAGGCCTTAAATGGTTGTAAGAGAGCTAGACCTAAAAGAGGAACAAGAAATACTTTCCTGGCAAACCCATGGTTTGACGAGGAATGCAAGATAGCAAAAATAAATCTGCGAAAGAGAGGTATGGACAAAGAGCATAAGAAGGAGTACGTAAAGATGCTATGGAATAAGAAAGAGAAGTATGTAAACAGTAGAAGAATAGCGCTGATTGCCCTAAAAAAAATAACCCTAAAATATTTTGGAAAGAGCTACATCAAAAGAAGAAACAAACATAAAACAATATCACCGAAAACCAATTGCTTGAGTATGCGAAACTACTATATGAGAGGGACCAAGATAAATCTAGACCCCCAATAATCTATGCGAATACAAAACTCTTCAACACTGAAGACATCATTCAAGGCATAAAATAATTAACAAGTGGGAAAGCTCAGGATATTGATGGGCTACAAGTGGAGTACTTAAAGTGGGGTGCTGAAGTATTGGCACCTCATATCAAACACATCTTCAATAGGGTCATCCAAGAGGGCTTTTTGAAAGAGTGGATGACTAGTGTGGTTATCCCTATCTTCAAAAGCGGGGATACCAATAACCCGTCAAATTATCATACTATCATGGTTAATCTCCTCCTTGGTAAACTCTTTGAAAGCATGATAGAGCGCAGAATCAACATGTGGGCAGAAAAAGAAGGAAAAAGAGCTAAGGGCCAAACTAGATTTAGACTGAAGCACTCTACTATTGATCATGGAGCTACACTTAGGTTCTTGATTGAAAAAATATGGAACACTCAGGGAGACGAGGCCTTTTGCTACTTTGTCAACTTCGAAAAAGCCTTTGACATGGTCCCTTGTGACAAACTTTGGAATAAGATGAAGGAGCTGGGGGTTCTAGATGAGCTCAGAGATACTGTCCATAGATTATATGAGCAAGTAAAGGCTAAAATCAGAACTAGTGATGGAATATCAGAGTGTTTTGATAGTGATATAGGGGTCAAACAGGGTTGCCCACTTTCACCAACTTTATTTGGACTGTACATTGATAAATTATAAGAATGGTAAATAAGGATAGTTGGGAGGGATTCAATAGCTAAGTATGCTATAAAACTGCTTCTTTATGCGGATGACCTCATTTTAATTGCCAGAACAACCAACAGCTTGAGGGAACATTTGAGAGCAGTTGAAACTTTTTGCCAAGAGGTTGGAATGCATGTGAACACAAGCAAGACCAAAGTAATGATCTTCTCTTTGAAAAGAAAAAAGAAACAATATACCTTTACCTTTGAAGGCAGCCCGTTAGAGATAGTCGAAGAGTAAAAGTACCTCGGGCTTGATTTTCACCACAAGCTCAACTTGGAAACGTGTAGAGCAAAAAAAATCCAAGGAAGATGGAAAGCATTGTCTCTCTTCAAAATAGTTGTAGGACTGCGGAGCTATGGGATTGGAAGACTAGGAGAACACTCTTTAGTTTATTGGCCACCCCGGTGAATCTTTACGAGTGTGAAATTTGGGGCAGTAGTATGTTAGATAAGAAATGGAAACAGATAGAGAGAATCTAGAAACACTTCATCATAAGCAGTCTCAAAGTCAAGAATTTGGTGCCGTATGAAATGCTACTTGCTGAAATGGGGTCCTTCCCCCTAGAGGCATCAACGATGATACGGTTACTAAGCTACCTCAAGAAGATTCAAAACATGAATAAGCACAGGTGGTCTAGACTAATTATGGAGGAAGACCTAACTAGAAGAAAGAACACTTGGAGGAAGCAAAATGATAAATGGGTAAAGAGGTGGGATATTAGCATGCAGGAGTGCCCAAATACTAATGAAGAAATAAAAAAATATGTGAGAAGAAAATTCAAGTGCATCATGTGGACAAAACAAATGGGCCATAAAAAGGAATACTACCTCAAAGAATTCAACCCCACAGGGGATTTTGAAGAAAAACCCTATATAGGAGTAGACATTAAGTAGAAAGTGAAAATGTTGATTGCCCAACTTAGGATGAGCTCTCATCATCTTAGGTGTGAAACGGGTAGATGGCTAACTCCCAAAGAGGATTGGGAGGAGAGAATATGCCTCTTTTGCAACAAAGATGTGGTGGAGACGGAACAACACTTCCTCTTGGAGTGCGTGGCATACAAAGACATCCAATACAGTTATGGTGAAACTTTGAAAATCACCAACCTGGACACCCTATTTGAAGTAACAAGGCTGGGTAATATGGCAAACCTCGTGATCAAACTTCACAATAGAAGGGAAGATCTTAAGAAGAAAGTTCAAGCAACTTAGGGAATGTTTTGTGGCTGAGGTCTTGTTTTGAAGAGGATGTGCACGGCTGATGGGTCCCATAGACTGCTGTGGTCTCGTGGACATTATTAAAATCCTTCATTCATTCATACATCACAAACACTATCAACCATTCTTAGGAGAGTACCTTTAAACACAATAAAACAAGTCATGCCATTCTTATAAAATAAGTCAGGGCATTCTTATTTTTTAAGCAAAATATTTCAAATGAATCAACTTAATAGATGTACAAATCAATTTTGAATATTAGAAAGTTGATCCGAATATTAAGTATAATAAATCACCTCTTAAAAAATATATATAACAATTTTATATTAGAATTAACTCATTGACCAAATCACAAAGTCAAGGTTAAAAGATATCCATTAGAAATAATAATAAACTACATGTTATATGTCAACACAATTAACAAAATATTATAAATAACAAGATTAAGGAGCAAAGTGCTATGCCACCAAAGGAACCGGCATCGTTGAGAGCGGAGGACGAAGCAATGAACTATCAACTTATCTTCTCAACTACCATCATGGGGGTGCATAGTGTTAAGTACGAGTTCCTAATGATCATTCTTTATATTTATTACTCAGTCTACTGACGAGGGGGTGAAATAACCTAAGATAACTGGAGCATTTTCCCCTGACCATCCCATTCAAAAGGCATAAATTTAGAAAATTTGTAACTAGTGTGGGATGAAGGCCACCCTCATGTTCTCCCAAGGATGAGAGCCTTTGGCAAGGATGAGTAATGGAAAATGCAAAGCGATTATGAAACTTGCACCGCCCTTACCTAGATCCCTATGCACTTAGTCTCTTTTGAGAGTATTTTGTCATGATGAATCAAGAGGCACTCTACTAACAATACATGGAGCATTACTCTAGTGGCCAATGACTGTGTGAAGGTGTTCCACCTCCTGTGCCACTTTATTTAGTTTTACTTGGATTTGTAATATGGCATTTGTTGACCCTTAAATTTTGAATAAGTAGTGTTCCATTTTTGGTGTGCAGTGCGGATGGACCATTATATATTTTGATGCAAGTATTGGCACAGCACGAGAAGACCATAACATGGAAGGACCATGGCATGTAGGAGTAATACGGCATGGAACTTTTCAGGTATTGAAGGATAAAGGTGTAGAAGACCCAACATGAGAGGACCCAGTCAAGAAAGAATGTGTCATGATGGGCCTGAGAACAAAGGACTCGAAACAAGAAGTAAAAGACTAGGGGAGCACGAGGGAAGTGGAGCATGAGGGATGCTAGAGAAGTTAGAAGATCAACTCAATTAGGACGCTTCAACCCCATTGATCAGAGGTTTGTACCAACCCATGAGGAATAAAATACTTAGCCACTAGAATTTAGCATAGAGCAAGTATCTAAGGGCATAGAGGCCCAAGTTTATAGGAACAACTAGTTATAATAGCCATGATTCTTAGCCTATTGGGAGTATGTGTGTCATCTATTCATGATATTTAGAATAATGACACTTGATCAGGGCAAAACAAGTATAAAAACCATGTTGTAATCATTTGCATGAATGGTCCTTTATAAAATAGATATAGTATTATGTCTTGTAATTTGCTAAGCGATCAATGAATAGTTAGTGTTTGCCATATCATGTGATGAGTTGAGTAAATTATAAGTGTTCAATAATGAATATGTTTTATTTCTAAGTCATGGGTATCTTTTTATTTTATTGCTACTGTTGAATAGTAATGGTGATCCTAGTTATTGTAGTAGTTAAATCTAGAATAATAAGGATAATAGTGGGATATTTATGGTATTGAATAACTTAAGATTTATGTTACGAAAGATGAAAAAACATATAACATTGTGCTTCGAAGCCTTCGAGAACTAGTATTTCATTGTGCACTTTAGAAAAGCACATGAGACTTACCTCTCATGTGATAGGGCCAGCACGCTAGCTTGTTGGGAGAAAGCTTCAGCACCATAGTGGAATTAACTAAAAGAACCCAACATTTTGGTTCCATTGTCGAGACCCAAATAAATTGGATCATGAACATGGGAAATATTTTAGTGCATTACATTAAAGAATATTGAATAATGGGCTACCAATATTGAAGACAACTTTGTGGTTCTGTATCTTAAACTAAGAATTTTTGCACGATAGTGGGTAGAGCAGAATCTCTATAGCTCTCTATATGAGACTTTCTTTTCCAAGATCCTAGTTCTCTTGCATTCTTGGATCTTAGCATATGCTCAGGGATGATCCCAAAATATTGGATGAAGGCAATCATGGATGCTTGAATGGTAGAGGAGTTTAGCATGACTTGGAGTTCTCTAAACATGAGTGTTTAACTATTGGTGGAGAGGTGTTTGGAATAGTTACATTTTTGAGTATGTGGTGACCACCTATTCATGTCCTAAGGAGGTGAAGTTTCAATTTCTACAAGAGCTAAGGAGATGCTACCTCTTATTATTTGCTTTCAAAGTTAAGAAGCTAATTGTTGATGTTGGATTGGAAACTCTACCCATGAAAGGTTAAAATCTCCTATGCATGAGCCACATATTTGGGAAGGAAGACTAACGATTGATTGAAGATTTTGGGTTCAACATGGTAGCAAGCCAGTGAGCATTACAAAAATGGAATTATGATGAAGCTCAATAGAGGATCATGGGAATTATCAGCATGGGGAGAGAACCAAAAACCTCAAGGAGTGTTATGAAGAGCTGCAGGGAGCTAGACACATGAAAGGAACCCATCACTTTCAAGCCACATCCTTTGCCACTTTTATCCTTCAAAGGAGAATTGAGTTAGACTGCAGGAGACTAAGAACCAAGTACAAATCAACCAGGCTCCTCCACCATAGTGCATGCTCATGCCTTTGAGTTGGATACAATACATATACAAAATTGGGATACAGACAATATAGGTTTAGAAATTGAACCGGTACGAGAGGCAGTGGAGGAGGATTAAGAGGACGCACTGGAAGAAGTAGACCCCCTCCTAGAACTAGAGGTAGATATTTCCAGCAACCACACACTTAACCACAACCTACTACAGTCTACTATGAGATGACATTGTATTTACCTAAATACCATGGGGTAGAGAATGTAACTGAGCATGTTCATAAGTGTGAATTAATTTGGAGAGTATGTGATACCATGTCTTTTAAACGAAAGGAAACATAGTTTATAACCACATTTTTAGAGCATGCACACAAATGGTATTGTAAATTCAGCCCTCAACAAGTAGTGGTCAACTATGACCAGCTCAAAGTAGCCTTCCTACAAGAATTTGGCATTCTTGAGTTTGAGTAGCAAAGTATAGCGATGCTGAAAGACATAAAGCAAGGACTTACAAAGAGTGTACATGAATATGATGCATGATTCAAAACCTTGCTTTCTAAGTTCTCATTTGAAATCAATCATGCTCAGCATGCACAATGGTTTGTGGGAGGATTATTGCTACCTTTTTGATGGACCTTGTCACAAAGAACCTTCACAAGAATGTGTGAGGCTTTAGAACTACACTCCATGTTGAAGCAATTAGAAGTATGGATATAAGGATTAATCCCTTTATGGAGGCACATATAGTGTCCATAACATCACAACTTGAGAAGTTGATGGTAAACAATGCACATGAGACACATAGTGGTGTTTAGTGTACCGACTATGAGACTAAAGGGCATACAAGGAATAACTACATGTACAAGAACATCCATGCAGTACTGAAACAATCTTGTGAGATCTATCATGAGGATCATGATGTCTATTCTTGTCCACTTTTGTAGTGAGCTAAAAACACTATGGTGTCTGAGTATTGTAATATTTGTGAAGCCTACACCCATGATACCAATGATTATTGATTGATCAATGATATTCATGAAGCTTGAGCACATGACATGTGCCAAACTTCCCTCACCAATACCTAAGATAATTGTGGATATCATGGATGAGGGAGAGGGTGAAGACTAGGTGGTGGCCAGTTTCCACCAAGGACTTACTACAAGTGTGGGTCACTAGACCACTATCAAAGGGATTGTCCAGAGTACCCAACCTATACATTTTACAAAAAGGACCATCGATTGGAAGAGTGTTCTGATCTACATGTAGCCATCACTAAGGTTTCTGGGTCATGTTGGGTTGTTCATGAAGCCTTGGGAGGAAGGTTTTGATCCCAAAACTGTGGACCTAAACAAGGTCCCAATTTGGACCGGGGTTTATGGTCTCTTTTCTGAATTATCGAATGAAGAAATTTTCAAGTTGATAGGCAATCAACTCAGGGATTTTGTCTGTCTGGATAAACCTTCTAAAGAAGCCCATCTTGCAGTTTACGTTAGCTTTGTGTTAACATTGACTTGTCAAACCCTCTTCCTCTGTCAATCCAACTCAATTCAGACACTCGAGAATGGTTTCAAGATGTTGGCCATGAAAATGTTCCTTTATGATGCCACAATTGTCACTCTCATGGCTATTTTATCTGCAAGTGTCCTCTCCAGGGTCCACCAGATGAAAAGGATGTCAAAGGTTTCAAGGAATAGAAGAAAAAAGAAATAGAGGGGCTAAAAATAAGACCAAAAAGACCCCTTCGACTTCTTCTGATTCAAAAACTGCCACCTCCAATCAGTTTGCCCTGCTTAAGGGTGAGGCAGTGCTTGAGGTTGATGTTTGCCCTATTTTGAAGGCTCTGGCTATTGTGATGGCTCTTGATAATTTGGTCTCTACTGGGGGAGTTAATCCTCTCCCTCTTGTCTCTACTTCTCTTGGCATTGAAGATGGGAAATTTTAAAGGTCTAAAGAGGAATTGGATTTGGATAAACAAGTTGTGGATGGGGAAGAAAACCTTTCTCAATCCCAGCTCAAACAACTTCTTGATAATCCAGGGATGCTTGTTATTATGACTCTTTTTATCAAGTCATTTCAAAGTGGAAAAAATAAAGTTGGTAGGCCTCCTCTTTCTATTTACATAAATATGGAGGCCCAAATTAATATTGGAAAAGACATTCAGAAACAAATCTCTAAAATTCTTGTTAAAGAAAATTAGATCCCCAATTTGCTTGATGAGGAAGAAAAAGGAAGAAAAAACCCTAGCATTGGCAAATCCATAAAAAAACATATCTTCTCTTTTGGAGGGAACAATCCCCACACCCACAACCACAACAAACAAAAATCTTCTCATTGATCATAATATCATGGAATATGCATGGGCTCAACTCCCTGCAGAAGCAAGGGTTACTGAAACGATTAATATTCTCAAAAAAGCTAGATTTGGTTCCAATTCAAGAAACCAAAATGGATGACAATCTAAGCTTGGACATTTTAAAAATAATTTAGAAATATTGTAATTATATTTCTAAAAGCTCCTCTGGATCGTTGACAGGTCTTGCCAACATTCTTGGTTCCAACCAAACTTTATTTCTTACCAATGTCTATGATCCCAACTCTTGTTGGGGTAGATCTATGTGCTAGTTATCACTCAAATATAAAAGATCAATTCCCTTTAGAAAAATGGATCCTCAGTGGAGATTTTAATGCCATTTTCACCTCGGTGGAAAAATCTGGGGGATCTGGCTCTCTCTCACTCTCTACCCATCTTTTGACTACTTTCATTGAAGACAACTATGTTTTTGATATCAAACCCAAGTTTGGGGTGTATACTTGGAACAATAGGAGGATTGGTGAGGCATACATTGCTAAAAGAATTATAGATTCCATCTCAGTATTGATTGGATTCAACAAGATTGTCTCAATGAATTTGACATCCTCTTGGAAGCTGGCTTTGATCACTAGCCTATCTGCTTGACTATTTCAAAAGCTAAACCTCCTAAGCTCAGACCCTTCAAATTTGAGCTTATGTGGCTTAAAGAATCCTCCCTTGTGGACAAAATCAAAGCTTATTGGGCTACTCCTTTCTCAGGCACTAATCAATATAAACTGGTTCAAAAGCTAAAAATGGTAAAAATCCATATCAAAGCTTGGAATAAGCTCACTTTTGGATCTTTTATGATTAAAAGGCTCTTCTTCAAGACAAGCTCTCTGCTTTAGAAAATCAAATCCTCCACTCAAGATTAACTAGTGATCTGAAAGTTGAAGAATCTATGCGTCTGGATGACTGAAATAAGTTACTTCTTCAAGAGGAAATTCATTAGAAGAAACAGTCCCACATCAAATGGCTCAAGGAAGGTGATAGAAATATCAACTTTTCCCATAAAACAACGATCTTAAGAAGAAATTTAAATAGGATCTCCAAAGTGGTTACTCCTGAAGGGTCTTGATCTCTGAAGAGTCTCAAATCAAAAAAGAAGTGGAAAAATACTTCAAAACCCTCCTCTTTGAATCTAATATTGACAGATCATTTGTGAAAGATGAGATTCTCAAACAGATTCCCTCTTTGGTGTCTAAGGCTGATAATGATTCCCTGACTGCTCCTGTCTTTGAAGATGAAGTTAAAAATACTATTTTATTTCAAACCAGATAAATTCCCTGGGCCTAATGGCTTCTTGACTGGGTTCTACCAACATTTTTGGGATATTGTGGGCCTAGATGTCATTGCTGCAGTCTAGGAATCTAGGACCTCCGATCAAGTGCTCAAATAGATTAATTCTAATTTTATTGCTCTCTCTCCTAAAAAATATGATGCCAAGTACTTTGATTCTTTCAAACCCATTTCTCTCTGCCATATCTGCTACAAAATCATTGCTAAGGTTATGGCTAACAGACTCAAAATTCTTCCACCAATGATCATCTCTAAAGAACAAGGGGATTTTATTGTTGGCAGACAAATTTTGGATGGTATTGTCAGTACTCAAGAGCTAATTCATTCAATTTCCTCTCAAAATAAAAGCAATATGGTCATAAAGTTGGATAATAACAAAGTTTTTGATCGAGTAAACTGGGATTTCATTCTTACCATTCTTAAAAAAATTGGTTTCAACCAAGCTTGGAGGAATTAGATATTCAACTGCATCAGTTCTCCCAAATTCTCTATTCTTATCAACTGTGAACCTGGGGCTTTTTTGCTTCTTCTCGTGGCTTCCTTCAAGGAGACCCCTTGTCTCCTTACTTGTTCATTATTGTAGTTGAAGCTTTGAGTAGATGGATTTCCCATCTCAAAAACACTAATGCTTTGAGTGGCATTTTGGTTACTAACAATGTTCCCAGAGTCCCCAATCTCCAGTTTGCGGATGACATTGGCCTTGTTGGAACTGCTTCCATTGAAGAGGCGGCTTCCTTCAAAAAATCTCTCAATCTATATGAAAGGGAAACTAGGCAATAGGTCAACACTCGTAAATCAAAGATCTTCTTTTTTAATACTAACAAATTTGTTCCAGTGGCTATTTGCAGGATTCTTAATATCAACCCAGGATCCCTTCCTTGTTCCTATCTAGGCATCCCTCTCTTCATAGGGAGGAACTCTTCAAAGCTTTAGAAAACTGTGGTGGATAGAGCCATACACAAGTTGTAAGGTTGGAAAGGCAAGGGGCTCTCCTTTTTTTGCAGAATTCAACTCATTAAATTTTGCATACAAGCTCTGCCTATCTACATGATGCTAGTTCTTCCTTTGCCTAGCAAAGTTGATAAATTTCTTAAATCTATTCAAATTAGATTTATCTGGGGAGGTTCTAATGAAATAAAATTTTTGGCTTTGATCAAATGGGAAAAAACTTGTCTTCCTTGTAAATGAGGAGGGCTTGGTTTTAGAATTAATAAAATATGAATTGGGCTTTGGGGGCTAAGCTTGTCTGGAGATTACACTTTGAAAATTCCTCTCCAGAGCATCATTCTTAGGTGTAAATATTTGGATAATATGATTCCGAAAAGGATATTCATGGTTATCTCTCTACACAAAGGTTCTCATGCATGGAATCTTATGATTAAAGCAGGTCATATTCTAAAGCCTTTGCTCAAATGGAATGTCGAGAAAGGAAATAAAGCCATATTCTAGATTATTTTTAGATTTATCCTCAACCACTTTCAAGAATCAATAATCTTCAAGACCTCTACATATGGTGTACCACTCATGTGGGAATTTGGGTGCAAGATTATTACAACAATAACAAGGATGTCTGGATTGATTTACAAGTTCTAGATCACCTCAAAGAAGATAAAAATAAGTTGTAAATTCTTTGACCCTTTCATTTCTCCTAGAAAAGATGATATCCTTATTTGGCAAGGATCTAAATCTAGTAGCTACACCATTAAAGATGGATACAAAGTCTCTTCTATTTGTAATTTTCAATCTTTGGATCTCTTTCCTTCTTCTGCTATCTGGTATAAGCACAATCTCCCCAAAGCCAATGTATTTTTTTGGACTGCTTGTTGGGATAAGATTCTCACCTATAACAATCTCAGGAAAAAAGGTTTCCATGGCCCTTTGAGATGCACCTTGTGATACTTAAAGGAATAAGATACAAATCACCTCCTCATTCATTTCCAATTCTCTATGACAATCCAAAACTTCTTTTTGCATCAGTTCAACTATTTTTTTGCTCTCCCTAACTCTCTCAGGGATTTGCTCCTAAGTTGGACTCTGAAGCTCAACTCGACCATATTTAAACAAATTTGGGGCTCTCTTCCTGCCATCATTTGCTGGAATATTAGGCTTGAAAGAAATAAAATAATCTTCAAAGATACCTCCCAAAATGAGAGCATGATCATTGATAATATCTTGAAGTCCATCGAGAGCTACTAATTTGTTTGATCCCCCAACAAATGGCACTATTGTCCCTGTTGATCATCACCTTCTTCACTCTTGGAATGACATTCTTATTGACATCCCTGATAATAGGGTTAGAAGCAACCATAAAGAAAGTAAGAAAGACAATTAGACCCCTCTGTCTAGTCACAAGATCAAGCTCAATTTTGATGGTGTTGCAAAAGGCAACCCCAGTTAGGTTGGTGTCAAGGGGGTCTTTAGAGACTTCCAAGGTAATTCTTTGCTTGGCTATAGTGAAGCTCTTGGCTCCTGCACCAATAATGTTGCAGAAGCCAAAGCACTTTGGCGTGGTCTCTCATTAGCAGTTCAAAATAATTAGCTCTATTTGGATATTGAAGGAGACTCGAAGGTGATTATTGAAGCCCTTTCAAAATGATCTTCTCATAAGTAGATCCTCAGAAATATTTTAGATGATTGCAGGTCCCTTTGGGATAATTTCAGATCTTTTCTCCTCCTTCATATCTTTCATGAAAATAATATGTTGGCTGACCATTTTGTTTATGAGGGGGTGGCCCTTAATCATTTTGACCCTAGTCTCCATGTGAACATCTCCCTCAACGTGGGCTCTAAGGCTTGGAAGATTATGGAGAACGATACACATAATGAAGACATTAATTATTTTAATCATTAATTGGCTTAGGAACGGTTTCATTGTTCCTTGAGGCTTTGGTAATTACTACCAATGGTGGAGAATGATGGCCCTTGGGAGATGCACGCAGCATGGGTTATGTAACATGTCCACCTTCTTTTTGTGCATTCTATTCTCTACTATGTTTCTTTCTCTCTGTTCTTCGGCACTGTGAAGCTTAGTAGGATGGATTCAAGAGGCTCCAGTCATAAGCGAACTAGATAGTCTAAAGGTAAGGATTTTGTTATAAATTCGATCACTGAAATGAACAACTTGTTGCATAACTTTTGTCTTGAAGATGTGCATTCCTCCTTCCTAGATTTGGTGGACGATTTGAAGCTCTGCCATCTTCTCAAATTGGGATCCCTCCTAGATAAAAAGACTCACTTCACAACTCAAGTGGCTCTTAATTTTTGGCAGAAGACTCTTTTGGAAGGGATGAAGGATGAAAAATTGTTGATGTGGATGGCCATAAATTTGTTGTGAGCCCCACTTTCTGCTCATTTTGGCAGTGGATCTTCTGTGGCTTCAGTTGATACAGTCATTAAGGTGATGGAGGACATTGGACAGTCTAATGCTAGACTGGATACCCTCAAGGTTGCTCAAATGATTGGGATTCAGATAGTCCTCTTCAATGCTAATAACTCGTTGGGTGTGCATGAGGAAGTGGAGCATTTCAGCCATATGATGGATACTCATCTTGATCAAATTTGGATTTTGTTGAAGGCCATGGTAGAGGATAATGTCTTTCACCACAGGAAATTGAAGGTCATATGTGAGCATCTGGGAATTATGCATGACAAAGATGAGATTCAACTGATGGACTTTTTGGCTACAATCAACATTGAAGAGGAGGCTCGTGTTGCTGACAACAAGAAAACTAATATTGTGATTTCAGATGAAGATTAGGTTCTTTTTCTTTTCTTTGTTGTGCTACTGAGCTGGTCAAGCTCGTTAAATTAAATTATATATATATATATATATATATATATATATATATATATATATATATATATATATTGCTTCTTAAATTAAATAAGTATAAAAGGAATCCTCTTTCACTATTTTTTGATGTGGAGTTCTATAAACTATGTTTGGTTTCATAAATGTTATTAATTAATTAATTTATTATTAATTTAAATATATATATATATAATTTTGAGTTGGCAATTTGTCATGTTGTCAGAAGTAGGTAGAGTAGTATCAGTTTTCATTAGATAAGAAAAATGTTTTTGATTGAAGTCATGCACTGGATCTGGGATATAATAAGGGGCCCAATCTCCATAATCAAAACACAAACGACACTAAGTAACCATAAAGAATTAAAGCTCATTGAAGATCAAAAACAACACTTCAGCCAAAATAGCAGTTAAAAGTCCAAAGACAAGAAATAATACAAAACCACGGATCTCCAATCGGAACACAAGTAATAAGAACAATAGAAAGCCAATAGGGGGAAGTCAACAAAGGGTAGAGTCCTTGGTTGCAAGCTTGGTCATGTCTTCTCTTATGCTTTGATAGGAGGTTTTTTATTGTCTATTGAGAGTCGTCGCATACCGAGTCTTTTGTCTTTAACCTTAGCAATTATGGCCTCTGAACGTCTTCCTTTCTTCTTAGCAGTAGAACCTACATCAATTTTGAGTTTACCAAGTTGTCTAGGGAGGAACCAAAAAATGAAACACAAATCATTGAAAAAGAATTAGCAAAAAAAAATGATCAAATACCAAAAAAAAGACGAACAAAGACTCTTCAAATTGAATTTGCGAAAGATAAAACCTCCTTAATTACCTCACTTAAAAATATCACCAAACAAAACAAAGCAGTACCATTTTCACTCACATTTAATTCAAAATTTAATAATATTCTTTTATCTTATATTATTTTCATACATTTCCCTTATGAAAATATTCAAAAGGTGCCACACGTACCAAAATGAAAGATTTAAAAAAAAAAACGGGCTAAGATACCCCAAAAGACCAAAATAAAACATTATAAAATGAAAGGGAAAGGTGCCACCAAAGACCGAAATGAAAGATTATAAAATGAAAGCGCAAGGTGCCCACGAAACACACTTTTTGTGGGGTTGTTGGATCAGTTGAAGAAAGCGTGAGATCGGTTTTTTTTGGCAGCGTCAAAAAAAGTGTGTTGCGTGGAAATGGTGGGCCTCCCTATGAGTATTGACACTCTTTTTGACTACAGAATTAGGGTTCCTTTTCTTATTAATAAATTAAAAAATGGCGAGTAAGATGATTAGTTGGGCATGGGATGGAGGAGTTTATACTCTCTATCATTTGGTGTTGATTAAAGTTAAATCTTATTATTATTTATATATAAATTTATAAATAATTATTTAATTAAATTGGTAATATAAATTAATAGTAAATTTATAAATAATTATTTAATTAATTATATCAATTTCTTAATGGTAGGGTTTTTTGTCTGTTGTGAATTAGTGTAAATAGAATTATTTTTTTGAGAGTTTTTAAGGTGGTAAGGAATTGCTCTAAATAAAGATTTTTTAAAGGTTGATTTGATAATATCATCTAGTCACTTTGTTCAAAATAATGAAGTGTACGAAAAAAATGATCAACAGACCTTCAATTTTAAATGGGACTTTGTTGTTTAAAAGAAAGATCTTCTAAGGTTTAGATAGGATGATCTTTCTGATCACAATCTCTTTGTTGTTGATTTCTTTACTATTATTATTTAATTACTCTTTTTTTATGTATTAAACCCTTTCTAAATTTAACTCGATTTATTTCTATATTTCTTGATCTTAATTTCATTTATGTTTTTCACAATAAATTTGATAAATTATAACAAACTCTTTTACCACAAATTTTTTTCATAAATAATTTTATAAAAATAATATATTTATATTAATAATAGAACTCTATTTTATTAAAAAAATTAAATCTCTTGATAAAAAATAATAAAATGCTGCCATATTTTTAAAAAAAACATATATATCATATTTATTATGAAATTGTAGTTCCTATAAAACATTGGCCCACTTAATTCAAGCATTTACCCTGAAAATTTTGATTTTATTGCACTTAAGTTGTGATTCTATTGCACTAAAATTTAGAAGTGGTCTTAGGTTGCTATCAATGTTTTACAAACTCGTTACAAGTTGTTAGGACCATACAAATGCTTTTAATAAATGGCTATCAAGTGAAATTTAGACTTCCAAAATTTTATTCTCCAACTTTTTTCCTTTCACTTCCTTGTTCTAATTTCAAATGTTACGACTTACATCTTCTTACAATGAACTAATTTTTCTTGACCCTAAGTGTTAATGAAAACAAAAATAAAACTTTATACTACATAAATTCATTAATTTATCAAACCCATTAATTTAGAATAAAGATAATAAACATAAATTTTATTGCAAAAACATTAACATATACACCTAAAGTGTTACGTAATACAATATTAATGTAAACACTAAATATTCACTTCATTTAACTATTAATAATACTCTTATTTTTTTAAATCCCAATCTTCCATTTTTAATATCCACCTAATACTTATATCCAATTAAATGATCTTTTAACATTAAATCGTAAGTACTTTTTCTATTGCATATTTTATACCCATAATTATTTATACTATTCATATGTGGGTAAAAAAATAGACACTCCACACAAGTATTACAACAAAATAAATAAATTTAATTTAAAGTTACGAATTATAGTAACACTATAGAAAAAGAATTTGGTCTAATGTTTGGTGGCATTTGATGTAAGGATTTCAGTCATCCTAGTAACACTATACACTTTGGAGAATAAGCTTCTTAAAGTAATTATATTGTAAGGATTCATTTCAAAACATCAAGCATTCCCAAAAAAACAAAAATGCATGTACATGTATATGTATAAAATTAGGAAATATTCACGTAAAGTGCATTTAAGGTATATAAATTATTTAAGCTTTTCTTTTATTTAAACATTTTGGTTTTAATTTATTAATGATATACTTATTTTTTTTAAAGGTAAATTAATATTGCTATTAAAAATAAGTTTTGTAATAGTATATTTTTATTTCAAAAAGATTTCCTATATTAACACAAAAGAAAATGTCATAAGAAAAATAATCTCGATTGTGCACCGTATTACTCTTAAACTAGAAGCTACCCTTAAAAGTTAAATTTGTTCTCTCTCATACTCCCTTTACACATAGTTATTTTTTTCAAACTTTGTTTGATGGGCCTTGGTTGCATTTGGGTAATAATATTAGTTCCTCATCTTAAAATAGAGTTTTGGTTCTTCTTGTTATTGAAAAATAGAATATTAGAATAGACAAAATAGGAAAAATAAGATGTGCAATCCAAAAACCTCTTAATAGAGTTGAAGCACTTGGCATGTTTGTCTTTCTTTAGGTTTTCATCATACCATCGTCATTTTATTCGGCTCTGTGGCGTTGTCTTGTTGACTTTATTTGCATTTATTGATTTCAACGTTGGTTTCCATCATTTTCTTATTTAGTGGGTCCCTCTTGGGAGCCTCGATCATTAGATCTGACTCAATCTGAAGGAAGCAGCCATGGCACCAAAATAAGATCATGTGTTTGTTCTCAAAGTTTTTCATAAGGTAATGTACCCCCTGCTTAAGAATCTCATCTTGATGTTTTACTTGATTTATTTACTTTTGATAATGTTTGTAATTGGTTCGAAACTCATAACCTTATTTGTAATTTTGTGGGCCATATCCTTGTTGAATCTATGATTCGTAGTTGGGTACAAATAAATTGGCACCTTAATGGTGTTAAGCTTATGGGGATTCAAAATATAACCAAGGAATTTTTGTATGTGTGTGTGTGTGTCTATATATATATATATAATTAGAAAATATTCATGTAAAGTGCATTTAAAGTATATAAATTATTTGGGCTTTCATTTAAAGATCTTGGTTTTAATTTATTAATGATATACTTATTTTTTTAAAGGTAAATTAATATTGCTATTAAAATAAGTTTTTTAATAGTATATTTGTATTTCAAAAGGATTTCCTCTATTAACACAAGAGAAAAAGTCATAAGAAAAATAATCTCGATCGTGCACCTTATTACTCTTAGACTAGAAGTTGCCCTTAAAAGTCAAATTTGTTTTCTCTGAAACTCCCTTTACACATAGTTATTTTTTTCAAACATTGTTTGATGTGCATTGGTTGCATTTGGGTAATAATATTAGTTCCTCAACTTAAAATAGATTTTTGGTTCCTCTTGTTATTGACAAATAGAATATTAGAATAGACAAAATAGGAAAAATAAGGTATGCGATCCAAAAACCTCTTAATAGAGTTGAAGCACTTGGCATGTTGGTCGTTCTTTAGGTTTCCATCATACCATCGTCATTTTATTCGGCTCTATGGGGTTGTCTTGTTAACTTTATTTACATTTATTGATTTCAGCATTGGTTTCCATCATTTTCTTATTTAGTGGGTCCCTCTTGGGAGCCTCGATCATTAGATCTGACTCAATATGAAGGAAGCAACCATGGCACCAAAATAAGATCATGTGTTTGTTCTCAAAGTTTTTCATAAGGTAATGTACCCCCTGCTTAGGAATCTCATCTTGATGTTTTACTTGATTTATTTACTTTTGATAATGTTTGTAATTGGTTCGAAACTCATAACCTTATTTGTTATTTTGTGGGCCATATCCTTGTTGAATCTATGATTCGTAGTTGGGTACAAATAAATTGGCACCTTAATGGTGTTAAGCTTATGGGGATTCAAAATATAACCAAGGAGTTTTTCCTTTTTAGGTTTGAAAACCCTAAACAATTTGTTGTCATTCATACACATGGCCCATGTTATGTGAGAAGCTCTTTGCTTATATTTTCTCCTAGACCTGTGACTTTATCATCTCTAACAAAGACAAACTTGAGGTCCCTGCTTGGGTTGAATTACATGGGTTACCTATGCCTCTTGGCTCTTTTTGGAATAGTTGGTTAAACCAGTAAGTCATTATCATTTATTTCAAAACTGAGCGTTTCTTTGTTTCCTACCCTCAATGGTAGATCTGTGTTGAGGTTGATTTTACACAAGACCTTTGTAAAAACATCGATATAAAGATTGGAAAGCAAAAACTTAACCAGAGGGTCCAATATATCAATCTCCCTAATACCTATTTCAGGGGTTAGGTTCAAGACCACATGATAAAGGATTACCCTCTTATGGTCGCTTTGAATCCTCCACCCAAAGCTGTGCCTAAACTCACCCGTTAGACAACTCGAGTTAACGATGGACGGTAAGTGGTGGGTTGAAGAAACAATCCAAATAACCATAACCTTAAGGTGTCTTCCATCAACCCTAAGCCCTTTGCTTTCACTAATGTCATCATTCCACCAACACCAACTCCACCCTAGGTTCATTAACCAAAGCTTAGTCCAACTATGACAAGTGCACCTTAGGTCATTAATGTGATTCTAAAACCTCAAGAATTCTTGACTCTTAGCTTTTATCTCTTTTAAATGTAAGGCACACAGTCACAGAAGGCTCTTGTCCCAATTCCCTAAACACAAGATAGTCTTCCTTCTCCACATCATTAGGGGACTTGACACTTATGAGGAGGTTGTTTTACACATTGAAAGGTGTCTTATTGTGATTTCAAAATTTCTAGCTAAGAGCCAATAAAAAAATTTCTTGAGTAACCGCTTTGCAATGTTAGAAGGCCAAGAGGGTGAAACCAGAAACCTTAAGAGTTTCCAATAAATGTTTTCTCTTAGATTGTGATGTAAGTACATAGAAAGGTTTGTATAATATTGCATCAACAAAAAATAGAATGACATGTTATTTCAAGTTTTTGTATTCACAACCTTATTTGAGTGAGATTTTTAACCTTTAAGAATGATGTTGTAAAAGCATTCCCCACTGCAAAAAAAGTGTGGAGATATATTTTTTTTTCTATCATTTTATGTGGACTATCAAATGGCAAACATTGATTAAAATGATTATTCAATGAAATTCATAATTGAATGGTGAGAATTGGTGAGGTATTATTACCTAAAAATTATAAACTATGCATTAAATTTTAGATAATTTGGAATTATAGTGGTAACATACCGTCTCTTTCTATCAATCTACAACATTTATTTAGTTTGTGACACTTGACAAGATGGTTCTCAAGGAGCTAATCAATTGTAGTGATAAGATTTTTAAAATTGCAAAGTCAAGTTTTTTTCATTTCTTTGGTATGGTATAAAATCCATAGAATTTTTCTTTTCCATTGCACGAAAATTGATATTAAGGGTTTTTATTTTTTTTACAAGGGAAAATATATCATTGGTAGAAGTAGAGATGATGCTGCTAATGCACTTGGAGGTAGTAGTCAAATTTGAACCATCACAGCCCGTCAAAGGGCTTTGAATGTGTCTCAAAAGTGGAAAAAAATTGGCTGTAAAAAAATGCCAAGTTAAAAAAGTGCGTGACAATGTAAAAGTGTTGGAAACTATTTAAAATGACAAAGGGTCAGTTTGAAAAATGCTCGTCACTAGATGACTCATCAAGCTTAAGTGGTACTTGGCACTAGTGGTGGACCAGCAATATAGGTGGCACAATTGGTACTTGAGTCACACAATCACCTCACACTCACACATTACACTAGGCAATGGGCACACTCTCCGAATGGAACTTAAACTTGAGGTTTATTTTATTTTAATGCATTATGATTCAAAATCAAATCACTGAATGCAAATTAGAATTGGAAATTTTAAATTCAGTAAGGAAATGAAGGCATTAAGGCAAATTAGTTTGTTAGACTCTGCATGACAAGTGATAGGCGTAATTACATTTGTAATTTTACACTGTGAGTCATGAATCTAGCAAATGGAAATTAATAATGGTGGTGTCAGACCATCGATGGGCATGATGGGCATTATATTTGCTTTATTCTTCTTGTTATATAATTTGCTTTTCTTCTCCCCTTTAACTCCACAAGTTATAGACCATTTTGACCTAGGATCAATCTTTGTGCTTCAATTTCAGTCAATTGACAGTCGATGCTCTAGGTAGGAGGTGCAAGGGATAATGATAGTCTGTTATTACCACACATAGGATACCATGACCCATGACCCACCTCCTCTTTGTCCTTGGGGAAAGAGCACCAACAACTACAACTTTTTCCTCCCTCAATAATAATTTTGTCAAATCATCATGGCTACACCCACCACAATGTTTCCTCCAATATCTTTAGGGGGAAAATGTTGGTTGATTCACATTGCTGAAGAATGTCACTTAAATAGAGAGCTTGTATAACATGGCTTGGTTATTTTATGAAGATATTCGAATCTAGGTGGTTTTATCGAGCTTTGTCTAGGTGTTGATCATAATGGTAGATGCCCTTTTGGGAAATGAGAATGGAGTGGGGAATCAGATAGGGGATTCTACTTGATGGGTATAATGGGCAGTGGCAGATGTAGATTGCATCATTCATAGTAAAAGCCTCTTTAATGGCTACTCCAAGGCATCACAACCCTCTTCTTTTGTACTAAGGAAGGCTTTAGAGTGTGAATCTGATGCATATAGATAGATTGTGGGTATTGAAAATCAAATTTGAAGGGCTGGTAGTGACCTTCATTTCAAGCTTCTAACAAACAAGAGTCACTACAACAATCTTCCCACTACTCCAAAACTCATCTTAAATACATGTAAGTTGTAACGTGGGTTTTCTCTCATTCATCTTAGTTTTTTATTGAAAAACAATCAAGTGCCCTATTTTCTTTTACTCCCCCATTGCTAAAAGCATTTTAAAGCAATGGGTTATGGTTTGCAGTGAGTTTTATCCACTAAATAACTAGGGTAATAGGGTTTATAAATTTATCATGATGGTGAATTTTGGGTCATTGCTTGATAAACACATTGATGGGTTATGATAATATGATGGGCCATGGCAAATTGCAATTTGACGGTAACTAAGGTTTAGAAATTTATGATAATACAAAATTACAAATTTATAGGGCTGAACCCTGAGGGTAACTAGGGTTTAGAAATTTATGATAATACAGGTTATGGGCGTTGGGTATTTTGATTTGACTGTGAAATTGTGAAAATATATTTTTGATTTATATATATATTTATATTACTAATTTGTAGTCTATGAGACTGTGAGTCTATGAGTCATCTGGAGTTTATTAAAGTACAAATGGCTCTGAACTATCTAAGATAGGAATAGGTATATACACCAAAATACACTTTGTGCATGGGTATTTTGATTTAACTTTGCAATTGTGAATATAATATTTTTCATATATATATATATATATATAATCTACAGTGTATATATATGTATATATATATGTATGTATATATATATACACTGTAGATTATAATTATAATTATATATATATATATATAAACATATTTACTGTAAATTAATATTATATATATATATATAAATGAAATAATATATACTATAGTCTATAGATTATATATATATATATATTTTTTTTTCATTTTTATATATATTTATAGTACAAATTTGCAAACTACAACGTATATATATATAAATATAAAAGTATATATATATATATATATATATATATATATATATATATATATATATATATATTTGTGAGATGAAATTTGAATCTCACTTTAAATAAGTCTTATAAAGGGTGTTGGCTCTAAGTACATGTGCAAAATTGGATATTTTGAAAGATTTTGTTTATATTATATATATAGTTTCATTTATATATATATATATATATATATATATATATATATATATATATATATATATATATATATATATATATATATATATAAAGTTAATTTTTGTGTGTGTGTGTGTGTGTGTGTGTATAGTCTTTCATTTTTATGAGACTAACCTATGTCAAGTCTCATTATAAATTAGTATTATAACTATATAAAACCACTCACTGTAGTTACCAATTTATCAATCTCACAGAGAATTAGTCTTATATATATATATGAAACAATATAAACTATTTTGTGTACAATGTGATGTATGGTGAAATGTATGTGAATAGTGAAATGCATGTAAACTATTTTGTGTACACACTACAATCTACAAATTGATAATTACAACGACATTGGTTTTATATATTTACAATACTAATTCAATAAGAAGGGCATTAAAAGTACCTGTTCATAATTTAGTAATAAAAATATAGATAAAAGTAAATGTTGTATTAATAATTATAAACTATTTTAAGTAATATATATATATATATATATATATATATATATTTGTAAGACTAATTTAAATTTAGATTAAAGTTGATAATTAATTGACAGTGAGATTAAATTTGGCAATTACAACGAGATTGGTTTTATATATTTATAATATTAATTCAACAAGAAGGGCATTAGAATTTACATTTATATTTGGCAATTACTTTATTTTTGACATTGAATATTTAAATTTTATTTAAAATTGTTTACAATCATTAATACAACATTTACATTTATATGTGTTTCATTACTCGATTATAAACAGGGAATAATAATTCCCTTCTTACCGGATTGGGTGCAGATGTAGTAATAATGAGCTAGGTTGGTCTTGGAAGTTTGTTGTGCATTGGCAAAGGTAGTGTATACAAATAAAAATAAAAACGTGATGCTATTCTACATCACATTTTTTGTTTTAGTTGTGTATAGACCTAAAATTACTCGCTCCATTACAGTTGACTAATATTCCTATCAGTCAACACTAATTCTTCTTAACATTTTTTATTCTACTAATTTATAATATTTCTAGCAACAAATCTAATATCTCCTTCCATTAATCTACATTCACTACCCTTATCCATCCCCACTCTTTCATTAATTTCTCTTAAATATCCCATGATCCTAATTTAATCTTATTTATCCATTATATGGCAATTTAAAATTTCCCATAACCCCACCTACCCGCCTACTAACCTACATCCTAGCCTTCCCTACATCCCTATGTCCCTAGTCCTCACCTAATCACCCATCTAACCCCCACCTAATCCTCCATTATCTCTAAGATAATGGATAAGTCTCTAGAATTGGAGACTTCCCTCCAAGTCTCTAGAAACCTCTAATTCTAGAGGTTTCTCAAGGAATTTAATATTCCTTGGATAATCTAGAGCCATTGATCTGATCTCCCTAAATTCAAATAATAACCCTTCATATTTCCTCTTAAAATCTATATAAGCAACCTCTCCCTCCACCCTCAAACCAACTAGAGAGCCCATGCCAAGACCATGCCAAAATGATTCTAGAAATCCCATAGCAAATCCATGTCCAAACATCCATTGAATCCTCCATCAACAATCCAACATTAAGCCATCATGGAGTCAATCTGAGTCTAATCATCTACTTGCAAATCTTGAAAGGAGGAAACATAAAACAAGGGATTCCGTAAGCTCTTTTATCATTCTAATTTATTTTATAAATCCTTCCTATTATGTAGTTTGCATTATGAGTTGGATCTACCTTGTTTAAATTCATATAAAGCTCAAAATCCTACTATAAGTTGTATGCTCCAAGTTGGTTTTCATATTCCTACTTCCATCTCCCACTGATGGTTCGGGTGGGTAGGGATTATATACCTACTTATGGATGGGCTCAAGATGTGCATGGACTAGGTCTTGACATATAGAGGAATTATCGTGAAATCAACCAACTAGATATGAAAGTTATAAATTTTTAAGTTGATATTCTAAGTGTAACATTGCATAGTTAGATCTTATTCAATCCAATTCTGTGATTTAAATGTTTTCTTTTAGCTTGTTATTATAAAATAGAAGTACATTTGATTTGTATAAAGTAAGATGTTATGAATTTTGATTGTTGTAGCCTTTTGGGTGAATTTTATAGACATGTAATACTAATTCCCTTCTTGTTGGATTGGGTGCAGATGTGATAGTAATGAGCTAGGTTGATCTTGGAAGTTTGTTGTGCAGTGGTAAAGGTGGTGTATACAGGTAAAAATAAAAACATGATGCTATTCTGCATAACATTTTTTGTTTTAGTTGTATGCTCCAAGTTGGCTATTACATTCCTAATTCCATCTCCAACCGATGGTTGGGGTGGGTAGGGATTATATACCCATTTATGGATAGGCTCAGGAGGTGCATGGACTAGATCTTGAAATATGAAAGAATTATCGTGAAATGAACCAGCTAGATATGTGAGTTATGAAGATTCAAGTTGATACTATACGTGTAACATGACATAGTTAGATCTTATTCAATCTAGTTCTATGATTTAAATGTTTTCTTTTAGCTCGTTATTAGAAAATAGAAGTACATTTGATTTGTATAGAGTAAGATGTTGTGAATTATGATTGTTGTACCCTTTTGGGTGAATGATATAACTTCATTGAATAAATTTTGTATGTTGCACTTCCAAAATTTTATTAATTATTTTATTTTTGTGTTTGAATCGTTCCCCAACAAATTGAAATCAAAGTTTCTTTAGTTCATACTTTTAGTGACACGTGTATAAAATTTACTCTTGTCAATCAAATGGCAACTAAATTTACTCTTGTCAATTGAAGGGCATTTAAATTTACACTTGTCAATCGAAGTGTAACTATTTTTTACAACTTTTCATCATCGAAGGGCTGGATGCATAAATACCCTTCAGCTTGAAATGAAGGCTAGCCCTTCAAATTTGACCGTTACTCGGAGGTTGCCCAGGCTGTGGCGTTTGTGGTTCTCGATGAGAAATATGGCGAAGAGGTACTCTTAACCAACATTTTTTTAATAAATTTTTTAATATTGTATGAAGTTACATAAATTTACTTTGTATAATTTTTTTTGCATCTATATTTCGGATCATACTTTGTAAATTTATTATTTTTATCTGATAAAAATAAAATGCTGTGGTAGTTCCTCACAACAATGCTATTGTGAATGAAGATGCAATAATTTCTCATTGCAAAAAATATCTAGTGACATTCAAGATTCCCAAAAAGGTTTTTGCTGCAAGCGATAAAATCCAATGACGGATCCTCGCTGAGGATTTTGGTGTAGCTGTTTGTTCTAATAAGATGGTCGCTTAATTAATTAATTGAAACACAACAGTAATCCCTGCTTAACCACCCCTTTTCCATCGGTCTCCACTAAATTTCTTAGGAAGTGATCCCATCGGAGGGGAGTTCCTAAATTTTTTTAGTGGGTAGTAGAGAGGGAATTTAGGAGCATATATAGCAAAAGTGGTCTCATGGATATAAAAATTCAGAGTGCATATTGCTATTTTATAGGAGATAATATTTAAAGTTATTATATTTTTATTTATAATTAAAGTTTACATAAATTTTGTCCACTTATATATTTACAACTCGTAAAATATCTTTCTACAAAATAGAAGCACATATGAAGAACTTCTAGCCTCCGTTTTCTTTCATCTCTTCAAACTTCCTCCCTAAAAAATAGTCAGCGCCTCACTTTTAGAAGAAAATTCTAAAATTTCCTTATACCATCTATTTCATTTTTCATGGGATCACCCGTTCATTAAAAATGGGAGCAACAACCCCCTCCATAAGACACTTGCCTTAGTTGTCCATAACAAAAATTTGTGTCAATTCTTTTTTTCTCATTTTTTAAATGGGAAAATAATGAAATTTAGTATTGGTTTGGGATTATGTAAATATGGGTAAACATTGATCCGTTAGAATATTCTCTCTCCAAATGAGATTGTGTTGGACTATTCCAATGTTAATTTATGGACAATTTTTTGCACTTAATTTTTTAAAACAATTTTAGTTGTTAAGATGGTACAATGACATTGTCACCACACATTAATACAATGATTAAAATTATAACAAATTAAAGTATGGAGTGTTATCATCATAATGTTTGTATAATTGAGAAAAGAACTCTTCAACACTATTTTGTATCAAATAAATAATTGACATATCAAAATTAATTGTTTAATAATTATTATAATAATTAATATTTATATTTTATAAATTAAATTATAAATTAAATGTGATTTGATCATGAGATAATTATGTAATGAAATGGGGCACTCCTCCGAAATACACTGGAATATAAATAACTTGGAGAATAACAGCCCAAAATCATATCACACAAGATTTTAAATGATCACCACAATAATTTAGTATAAAGCAGTACTTTTGTTGTTGTGGTGATTGTAAGAAATGATATGAGAATGCAATTATTTTCATTTTTATATATTATTTTATATATATCATGTTTAGATTTTCACAATGATAACTTTTTGTTTTTGTTTTATTTAGTGGCAATGTGCAGTATAAAGCGTGCTGGAAAATACGTTGGCAGATTCCCTATCATCATGTCAATCTAATAATATTATTATAATGATAGGTAAACAAAAATTATTACTAAGTGTGCAAGGAAAATAATTTGGTAGACTAAATATGATCATGGTACATAACTTTATATAGAATCTAACAATATTATTATGATGGGAGAGAAATTATAAATTATTAAAAATTAGATAAATTAATTTATAATTGTATAAGTAGAAGTATCATATATCAAATCTTATCTCAAATCCCAATCAATATACAAGGTTTGATTTCATGTTTTTTAAAATTATATGGAAGACATAAAATCTATCTTCAAAATAAGATATTATATGTTATATAAAATAATATTTGCTTTATAAATTGAATAAATATAAAAGGAATCTTTTTTTCACTATATATTTTTGATATGAAAGTTTTTAAAAATATTTTTGGTTTTATGAATGTTATTAGTATTTTTATTTATTTTTTATTAATTTAAAAAATATATATAAAATTTTGAGTCGTTAATTATTTTTAAAAGAGTCGGCAATTTGTTATGTTGGTAGTATTTGGTAGAGTAGTATCATTTTTTATTAGATAAGGTAAATATTTTTGATCGAAGTAGTGAATCGGATCTGGATGCAATAAAAGGTTCAGTTCCTGTAATCATTGAAACACAAATAATACTAAGCACCCATAAAAAACTAATGTTCGTTGAAGATCAGAGATAATGCACTTCAATAAAAATAGCAATTAAAAGTTTAAAGACAAAAAATAATACGAAATTACAAATCTCCTACTAGAACACAAGTAATAAAAATAATAGAGAGCTAACAGGGGAAAGTCAACAAAGGGTAGAGTACTCCGCTACAAGCTTGGTCCTGTGTTTTCTCGCACCTTGAAAGAAGGTCTTTTACCGTCTATTGAGAGATGTTGAATACCGAGTCTTCTGCCTCCAACTTTAGTAATTTTGAGTTTGAATGTCTTCCTTTTTTTTAGCAATGTAACTTACATCAACATTGAATTTATCAAGGTGTATAAGAGGAACCAACAAACGAAATAGGGATTATTGAAGGGGGAGTTGGTGAAGGAGGATGAACAGATACTAAAGGGAGAGTTGGTGAAAGAGGATGATCAGATACCAAAGGGGGGACGAACGAGGAAAGTGCAGGGGCTTCTCCAACTAAAGTTGTTGAAGGGTAAGACCTCCCTAATTACACCACCTGAAAGCACCACCGAACAGAGCAAAATCATTTTCACTCATAATTAATTCATTTTTTAATAGTATTCTTCTATTTTATATTATTTTCATACATTTCTCTTATGAAAATATTGATTGGTGCCACATGTACCAAAGTGAAACACTATAAAAAGAAAGGGCAATGTACCATCAAAGACCCAAATAAAACATTATAAAATGAAAGGGCAAAGTGCCACCAAAGAACAAAATGAAACATTATAAAAGGGAAGGGCAAGGTGACACCAAAGACAGTTTTGTGGGATTTTTGGATCAATCGAATAAAGCTTGAGAATTTCAAACTTTTGTTATGCTTTACAAGTGTATGTTACGAGGAAGGCGGTGGAAGCATCTCATTGGACTAATAGATCAGTTTTTTTGGAGGCAGCGTCAAAAAAGTATTTGTGTTGTGTGGAAATGACGGGCCTCTCTAGGGGAAATGTCCCAATAGTTGTGCATGTTCCAATTGCCGAATAGGGCTTTTGTTAACATGTGCTGCATTGATGAAACATATTGGTGTGTAAAAATATTAAAGTGCATTAGACGCTGAACATGTAGTATCTAATATTTGTTCAACATTTATTCTATAAAATTAAAAGTAACCAATCATATCTTAACAAATAAGACTCGAGTATTGATACTTTAATGCACAATTATTGGTACTCCAAAGGTTAAGTTTTGGTCATAGGTTTAAAAAATGCATTTTACGACCTTTCATGATAAAATCGATTATATCATAAAATATATAATGTGTTAGACCTTAAAAACCTAGTTATAAGTAGTTAAGATGACATATTAAAATGGGTAAATTTTTTGAAATATAATATGATGTTATGGCATCTTAATTCGCTGTCCAAAGTTAGGGTGCACGGCTATTGGAACCTCTCCCCTATGAATGTTAACACTTTTTTGAATAGAGAATTAGGGTTCATTTTCTTATTAATAAATAAAATGGTGAGTAAGATGATTAGGTGGCATGGGATATTAAAATGGTGAGTAAGACGATTAGGTGGCATGGGATGGAAGAGTTTACACTTTTTGTGGGTTTGTGTTGATTAATCTTAAATTTAATATTTTATATAAATCAATAATAAATTTGTAAATAATTTTTTAATTAAATATATTTAAATCAGTATAAATAGAGTTATTTATTTGTGAGTTTTTAAAGTGGTAGGGAATCACCTTAAATAAAAGTTTTCTTAGGTTTTATTTGGTAGTATCATTCCATCATTTTTTTAAAGATAATGATATGTAAGAAAAAAGATGATCGACACACCTCTGATTATAGATGGGACTTTGTTATCGATCTTCCAAAAACTAGATAAGGTGATATTTGTGATCACGATGTCTTCTTTACTAATTTCTTTATTACTCTTTTTTTATATATTAAACCTTTTCTAAACTTGACTTAATTTATTTGCATGTTTCTTAATTTTATTTATATTTTACACATCAAATCTAATATATTATTATAACATATTTTCTTACTATTAATTTTTTAATAAATATTAATATATTTATAATAATAATATAAAATTTATTTAAAAAAAAAATTATAAAAATTAATAAAACGCTATTATAGTTTTTTAAAAACGTATGTATCATATTTATTGTGAAATTGAAGTTCTCTATAAAGCATTGGCCCCACCTAATTCAAAAGTTGCATTTTTGTGGAGGTGGTGAGGTGAACACATTACATTACATGCCCAATATATTTACTTCATATTTTTGTTAAGATAAGATATGTACATTGTCACCCATTATTAAAAAGTATCAACTTCTATCAATGCATTGTTTAATAGATTTGAAATGACATCAAATCATATGAAATTGATATGTAAGTAAATACAACTATCATTTAATGAGAAGAAATTTTTAAGTCTATCGTCCATAAGTTTGGGCTTCCAAGGTGTGGTGCTCCATCGCCCCCTCCTTTTTCCTCCATGTTTTATACTTGTTTTTTTTTGGTGATGGAACTTTAGAATTTTGTTAATTGAGATTTTGTTTGGAACTATGATTTGTGGTTCTACCATTTTGTTTTTTTCTTTTGTTTTTTTTTGAGTTTATTCTTTTCACCGGATCAGATTCAAATCAATGATATTTTGATGAGGTTTTGTCTTTAATTTTTTCTTTTGATGATGAGAAAGGAAAGTTTTGTAAAACTTTTGGTGGATAAAGTAAGATTTTTTATTAAAATTGACAATGCTTTTTGGGATCTCAGTTATATTTGAGTTTACATTTATATTGATCTCTCTTAGTCGATCTTCTTTTCGGTCAACTTGCACTCCTCATGTGGCTTGTGGACTCAAGATCTCAATTATGAAGGCCTTCCCTTCTGTTGCTTCAATTGTCACCTCCCTGGTCACCACATCGCGTAGTGTCTCTCAAAGTCTTGCCAGCGCCCTCAACAAGTTTGGAAGAGGAAAGAAGGAGTTGACACAAAATTTAAATGGCACAATCACAAAAAATGATATCACTCCCCTTTCTCTTGCTTTAGATCTTTTGTTATGATAGATGTTGCTAAAGGAGGTCTTGGGCCTGCGCTCCTTGCCTCCACCCCCTCTCCCCTCAGTGTGTTGAGGCCCGCCTCCCCATGCTAGTCCCTTTACTTTGCAGATAGTCCCTTAAAGGAAGCTCTGCCCCCTTCCGCTGACCCCCTTCAATGGGGTTCCCCTTGGCCTCCCCAACGAGACCTTCTAAACGTCATGCAAATGTTGGTGTCTCTTTGAAAAAGAAAGGGCGTCAATTGGAGGTGAAATTGCTAAGGGTAGAAGTGCACTCTTTTTTTAGCAATTGTTCCCAATGGACCCTAAAATATCTCCTTTCTAGGCGAGGGAGATGGGTTGTCCCGATTTGTGGATAAGCCCTCTTGGAGGGTAGCCAACAAGTCTTGTTCTTGGGTGATGTATTGCTTTGGCCCAGATTTTGGGGCTTTTCCGTTGACTCCTATTGATTCTCAAATTTTTGGGTTTCTTGCTAAAGCTTAGCTGACGACTAGTGGTTTCACCTACTTTTCCCTTTGTGTTTCTTCCATCTTTTATGTGTTTCCCTTGCAGTTTATTGCTTCTATCTCTTGGTGTGCTCCCTTTTGAGGTGTGGAGGCCTTCATGCCCATATTCTCCATTGTGTTCTTCTTGTGATTATGGGGATGGGCCCACTGGTTGTATCCCATACCAATTCATAACTCCGATCAAAAGCGTTTACCTCATCAAATAAAAAATAGTCCATGAAATGATAAATAGAGTTTTTGGATAAATTATGTACAAATGTTTTAATCGCATACTTTGGAAGTCAAGAGATTATTATTTATCTATAAATTTTTTTAATGATAAAATATGGATTATAATCCAAAATGTATCGATAAAAAAAATCATATATTCAATTTATCCAAAAGTTTTATTTATCATATCAACAAATATTACATTTAACTTTTCTCATGTAATACTTTTAATATTTAAAATTTTAATAGATTTTATGACAACTTAAATTCTTGACTTAATAATAAGAATTTGGATTTTATCATTAAGTTCTTTTTGACGTAATATTAAGAATTTGGAATTTATCATTAAGTTGTCCCAAGTTTTACTAATAAAGACACTTGTTAAGAATACAATTTTCCAAAATATTATATATATATTTACTCTCAATAATTAATATTAGGAATGTATATATTTTGAATATTTAATTAAATTATAATTATATAATTTTTATTTTAATATATACATATAATATTAATTTTAATACTTATATAAAATTACATTATTTTGAAATAAGTATCCGTCAATGAACTATCAATTTGGATTTTTAGATAGTTTTTTGAAGAGTATAATATAAAAAATAAATTAGTTTTAAATAAATATCACATAACATGTAAAAACACAATGATAATGTCTAATTAAATGTTCAATCAAATATGTAAATAAACTAGGGAAATAGGAGGAGCTTATCTCATTTATGCTTTGTCCTTCCATCTACTAGTGCAATTTGGACTTGGAAACACATATATGAAGTTGTGATGCGATTGCACTAAAATTTAGATGTGGTCTTAGGTTGCTATCAATGTCTTACAAACTCTGTACAGGTTGTTAGGATCGTATAAACACTCTTAATAAATGGTTATTAGCTGAAATATATCTTCCAAAGGTTCATTCTCTAATTTTTACTGTTGTAGACAAGTTCACTCTGTTGGTTTTTGTGATTGGTCATGCGCTTAGATATCAAGCCAAATTGGTTCTAGACTTGATGGAGCTAGGCACAAGGTTAGTAAGGTCTAGTGTACACCATTTAATCACGCTATGGCATTGACATCAGTTGTACATAAGGTGCAAGCCTTATCTGCTCACTTGAAGCGTAATAGTGAAGGGACCGATCCCACATTGGGCTAGTTGTATCATGGCACAACTTGGGGTTCAAAGGGGCTTAATCATTAGTCGTAAAATTTTAGATGGTCATATGGTGCTAGGTTATTCATAGGGAGTTCAATAAGCACAAGTCCTCTTAGTGGCCCAAGTCTTAAAGTGCAATTCCATACATGGAAGAGTTGGGCTCTTAGGTGCACTAGCTGTGTGAATAGCTAGTTGGAGTCATTTAGGTACTTAAATGGTTCATAAGGATGGTTTATGTTCAGAAGTCCCTCCTTCAGATAGCGCTCTAGGCACGAGTCGTGAGGCCATAGTGCACTAACAGGTTTTAATCCTTAGTGCATCTATAGGTTGGCCGAGGTCACTAAATGGCACAAGGATGCCATTAGTGACCAGGGTTGAACCTACATATTGCAATACACTATGTAAGAACTTAACACATAGCTTACCTGAACCAACTTATAAACATAACTCTATGCAGACTATTAAACAAAGATTAATACTCTATTCTTTCAATAGTATTCTTCATTAACTGATACTCCATCAACAAAGTTCAGTACAAACAATAGAGCATATGCTATTCCTAACTCTATTCACGCCCAATGGCTCACATATGAGCTTAGGCTATACATTCAGATCTCTAAGCTACTTCATACATGCTAAGAAACACTAATAGTTCACTCTTTATTTTGCTAGAGCTTTGTTGCACTTAATCATGCCCTTCTCCTCTTCAATTATAAGCCTTCTTTTATAGGCAAATGGTCACCTCTTGCCAAATTCGATGAGCACATACCGAGTGCTAAGCTATAGCTGGTCCATGAGCTCCACGACACTATCCAAGTTGGATGAATGCATGTCGTGTGATGATCTATTATTGAGGAGTTACTATCTCACTTGCCTCACTCTCTGACATCCATGCTTCTCGAGTTGTCATGTCCAAGTCTTGATAGGGACATCTTTAAGTAATTCGGTGGTATGTAACTACCCACCAGCTGGTATGGAATCCATGGGGACTTCTCCACCTAGTGTCAAAATATACAAAAAGGGGACCGACTAATCTTAGGATCACCTCATGCTGAGATTTGTCTAGTTGGCACGATCCAGGTACTTGCTCCAAAAGGGGGCCCAACATTACCCCATATAAAATTACTAGTCCACCCTAGACCTATCTTTTAACGCCTTAGGCATGTAGAATTTGAGCATGCCTTGCTTCAGATCTGCCTTGAAATTTTCATAGCCTTAGATAGCACCCTTAATTTCATCAATGGAACTACCTGCTTTAGTGCATGTGACCTCGAAAGCAAGCACGTCTGTGCTTTCTAGCTATTTCCTAAAGGCTTCAAGCCTTTCTTTTGTGCACTTCACCCTACTATCCAAAATCTCTACTTGTTCACTAGCCTTCATTTGGAAGGGATGAAAGACCACCTCCATGTCTTGCTCCTGGGTTTTCAAGTAAGTGCTAAGGGAGTTGACCTTGGCCATCACTTGCATGTGCTCGGCCTTGGTCATCGTGAAGGAGTGATGGAACAAAACATCCTTATCCTCTTTTACCTTCTTGAGGTGCATGTTGATGATTGCCACTTGGTTGGTGAAGTTATAAAATATGGTGTCTACTTCCTTGATGCCCTCATTGAGCTTGGCAAAGATATCCTTGACCACATCCATCTTTTTGTTCAATTCCTTCTTTAGGGCCTCACATGGGTCCTCTTGGTTCTCGAGTGCCAGTCATATTCTGGGGAGCATTTGTTACACAAGCGTGCAAACTTGGTCAACTTAACTTTTTTATGAGGTATCCACCTCATTCAAGAGGGATGGTTCTACCTCTCCTATGCACTCTACAAGATGTTGTGGCTTAAGCTTGGTTGCCTAGAGTTCCTTCTCAATGTTCTTTACTATTTTATTCCAGCTATAGGCGTGAACATCATTGATGATGTTCTTACATACTAAAATGAAGGCCATTTTGATCAAGGCATTAGCTGAGTATACTAAGTTCATATCATGTCGATTTAGGAGTTGGTAATCATGCCCTTCCTCCAGCTTCTTAGCACTCTAAATTTCCTTTGTCAGAAACTCAAACTTGGTTTCATCTATGTAGCAACCCAGTGCCCAAGAGACCTGGTGGCACGTTAGGCTCATAGTAGTTTTTTATAGGCATACACTCTATCAAATAGAGGCTCTTGTTCTCCTTAAGTTCCTATTGTGCCCTTTACTTATTGCCTAGCATAAACTCCTCATCCTTTCCCAGCTCTTCCTCCTCACTTATGTTGGTGCCTGAACCAGTGCCTTCTTCTATGATATTCTTTTCTCCCTCTTCCTGTTCTTCTTGTTCTCCTTCTTTCAGGGGTTCTTTGTCAAACTTTTCCCCTTCATCTATTATCTCTGGTAGTGGCTCTATGGTGCGGATTTACATTATGCCATCTTTTTATTCTTCTCACACTTTGACCTCCTTTATATGCCTCAAGGTGCCAGTCTCACCTTCCTTCTCCTCAGGTACCCCTTTAGAGCTAATTGATTTTAGCCTGGAACATACCCTTGGCTTTCATCTCCTTGTGCCTTCAATGTAATTTTAGTGTTGCATTGATATCCACTTGATCAAGGCCCATGGCCTTCCATTGGTGTTGTAGCTCCTCTTATGTTGGGGCACTTGATTGGATCGCTTCTTCAAACTCCTTGTCATTTTTCCCTTCTGCACCTCCTTTCTCCACTTGTGCCTTGCACTCTTCCTCCTACCATTGTTCTTCAACCTCCACCATTTGAATCACTTCCCTCAACACCCCTGCCTTAACCATTTCTTCTGTCTACTCTCACAACTCCTATATTAAATGCATTAAATGTGTATCTTTGTGCCGATGTTGACTCATTGAATGCTCATAATGACTTTTTTGATGAAGTGACATGCAGTTTAAATGGTCACTTCGCACTCCTTCTTGGGTAGACGCTAGTTGTCTTAGATGACTTCCTTCTATATGTGTATCCTTTGATGTGACCTTCACCTTCCTTATAGAAACCTAGATGTAGTACCTCACATACACATGATTTATCCTCCTAGGTTCCATCTCTTCTCTAATTGCACTCTTATTTTAAGCACACTTTTCTTCTTTGGTCAATTTCTTGCACGTCATCTTGCCTTGGCCTATCCTACCCCATACAAATCCCTTGCGTTGGCCCTCCAACACTTTATTTTTCTCTTGATGCTCTTGCACACTTTTAGTACGTGCATCTTCACTGTCTGCCTTACACTCAACCATGTTAGGTGTCTTCACTTCTTTCCTTTGGGTTGATTTGGCACCAGATCAATTGATGCACCTCCTTGTGATTCTGGTGCAAAGGTATCACCAGAGTGGTTTGTTCTCAGGCCCTTAAGGGCCTCACACTTCTCATTTTATGCATATGTCACTCTTAGTTGCTTCTGCTTTCACCTAGTAAGCTTCACGTGCCCAATACTTAGATGTCTGGCCTCATATGCTTATGGGTGCAAGTGCTCGACTCATTCAATTTGACTTATGCATGAAGTATTGATGCAAAAGTTCTTGCGGCCTTCACGTGCCATTCACTACCTCTATACACTATACAAGGGATAAAAGAAAGAAAGAAAAGATTTCACTTATGCCAAACTTTATTTAGGTTAGCTCAACTCAAACTGACTATTGACCAAGAAGCTGGAGTTTCTATGGTGTAAGCACCAGCCTACTGCCTATATGTCTTCAGTCAGGTTGCACTAAAATTCTTAGGGAGCATTTCACCAGATAATGTGCGCAGCTTACATGCACATATTTCTAAGATGCAGTGGTTGCTACATTTCAGTGGGGTGAAATACAGAAAAGGGCATTTGAGAATTTGAAGAACAAACTTTGCTCAGCCCCTATTCTTGCCTTGCCAGATTTGCATCAACCTTTTGAGTTGATGACAGATGCATTTGAATATGCCATGGGAGCTGTCACATGCAACATGGCCATCCTATTACATATCACAGTGAAAATTTCACTGATACAGTCAAGAAATATCTGACATATGATAAGGATCTCTATGCCATTGTGCAACCCTGCAAACAATGGAAACACTACATCTTGGGAAAAGAGATGATCATCCACACTGACCACAGACCATTGGAATTCATCCAGACATAAAGCAAAATATGAAATGAGAGGCACCAAAAGTAGGCCACATATCTTCAAAAATTCCATCTAATAATAATACACAAAAAGGGGATCTCAAATACAACTGCAAATTGTCTTAGCCACCCACCAATTACTGCACTCACAACAGTTCTTGACCTGTGCGGACATGAGACTGCCACTTTGGGGTGCTCTGTATGAAGCAAATCCTACTTTTGCTGATACATATCAGGTGCTTCAAAAAGGTAAACATGTTTCTGATTTCTATTTGCAAGATAATGTCCTCTATCATATGGGGTATATCTGTGTTCCAACTACAGAGCAATAGAATATGATATGGGAAGAACATTTCAGTAGGACAGCTGGACACTTTGGTATAGAAAAGACTTTGGCAGTTCTTCAAAAACACTTCTACTGGCCCCATATGTGAACAAATGTGGGATATCTCAAATCTTGCACCCCATGTGCGATAGCTAAGCCAACAAACAAGAAGCAAGGATTGTACATGCCATTGCCAAAACCAACCAGGCCTTGGGAATCTGTCTCAATGGATTTTCTCTCAAGTTTGCCCACTTCAAAACATGGTAAGGACTATATTTTTGTGGTATTGGTCATTTTTCAAAAATGGCTATCATGATTGCTTGTAAGAAAAATATATCTGCTGAGGAAAATGCTCAACTATATTTTAGTCATGTATGGCTCCATTTTGGTCTCCCCAAGTCCATTGTCTCAAATCGAGATAGCAGGTTCCTGAGCATCTTTTGGTCCACTTTATGGAAGATGATGGATACCAAGCTAATGAAGTCCACATCCTTTCATCCACAAAATGATGGTCAGACAAAGGTGGTGAACCACTTGATTGTTCACATGATTCGGATGTATCACTCCAAACATTCATGCACATGGGATGAGGGGCTTCTTTTCATACAACATGGATACAATTGGGCCCTGCACAGCTTGACCAAGCACAGTCCATTCCAAGTATGATTCGAGTTCCAACCCATGGCACCAATTGATATAGCCATTCCATTCTCCACCATGGAATACACACGTCATGGAAGATCTGAGGCAACAAAGGCAACAAAGTTCATTGAACAAATGCAACACATCCAGCAACAAGTTCATGACATCGTAGAGAAGATGAATCAGAAGTATAAGTAGTGCCATGACAAACATAGGATTACATACCATTTTGCTATGGGTGACAAGGTTTGGTTGCAGCTTCATAAGGAATGACTTGCAGGCCCACACAGAAGAATTTATCCTCTATGATATGGTCCCTACACCATCACCAAAAAAGTTGGAGAAAATGCTTTTGAGTTGAACCTACCAGCCTACCTTGGTCTGCATCCAATATTCAATGTGGAGCTCCTCAAACCATATCATCCACCTCTATTGGACACTTCAGTCATAGCAGAACAACTTGACATTGATGAGCTTGATCCATAGAGTTTTGATCCAATGGAGGAGGATCAGATTGTGGACACTTGGATGAAGACAACAAGAGGATGCTCTATTCCGTTTTATCGAGTGATCAAAAGGGGCCAGCTTAGCCACCAAGGTGAGTGGCTCATAGAGAATCAAATCAAGACACAACTACCACACCTAATGAGGAACATTTATGCAATGGGGACCATTGATTTTCAAGGAGGGAGGAGTGATTTGGGTATCAATTTAGGTGATAATTCGGGAGACAGTTCTACCCCAATTGATGATGGAACTTCTGGGAGCCATAACTTTTTCACCATAGCTCTAATTGACTCGACGTTTGAACCGTTGGAAAGCTAAAAATGAGGAGAAAAACTTGAAATGGCATGGAGATTTTCTCAATTAAGTTTTACCCTTGAAAACTGAACAGAAGTGCCCCAAATTTCAATTTTAGTAGTGCAGTCTAAAAATAGTAAGTTTTTAAAAATAGTAATTCCTCGAATTTTGTATTGTTTTAAAGTGTGGAATTCAAACCCCTTAATATCCCTCAATATTGGTGACATTAAACATCCTCCCCCTTCTTTCAAAATGGGTATAAATGACATAACCCAAAATGGAAAAGGAGACATCTCTTCCCAAAGATAAGCATATAGTTGTATTGTGATCTTGATTAATAATACATCTCTTCTCAAAGAATTCATTGTTACTGTGTTATTGAAATATTTATCAACCAAAACTTCTAAATTTTGGATCAGTGCAAGTGCTTGACTCATTCGATTTGACTTATGCATGAATTATTGATGCAAAAGTTCTTGATGCCTTCACGTGCCGTTCGCTACCTCTATACACTGTACAAGGGATAAAAGAAAGAAACAAATGGTTTTGCTTATGCCAAACTTTATTTAGGTTAGCTCAAATCAATCTGACTATTGACCAAGAAGCTGGAGTTTCTATGGTGTGAGCACCAGCCTATTGTCTATATGTCTTCAGTTGGGTTGCATTGAAATTCTCAAGGAGCATTTCACCAGATAATGTGCACAACTTACATGCACATATTTCTAAGATGTGGTGGATGATCTATGGATCCATCTACCAGATTTTTAACTTTCTTGGGTGCTTGAAGTACTTTGAATCATAGAGCAACACCAATGTTCCTTTAGTCAGTTCCTTACGCTTGATGTGATTATCTTGCCTCCAATTTTGGCATGCTTTCTTAACTTGTTGTCCCCATTTGGCTTGGACACACTTCTCATCCAAGTGCTCTAAGTATTCTAACCTTACAATTTAATATTCCTGGTCATCTACAAGGTGCATGAGCTTTTGTCTACATGTTAGAGTCTTCTAATTTTACTCTTTCCAGGTCTCATCATCTTCTTCACTAGAATCACTATTGAGCATCATCTCTTTAAATAATGTCAAGAGCGCTTGTCCTTTCTCCCCAAACATTTCCCTTAGGCACTTTTTAAAGATTTTAATGTCCTCAAAAATTGCACTGTGAATGAATTATAGTGGCTCCATTAGCTCTAAGCTTTGCGAAGAAAAGGAGAAACTGTGCATGAACCTCTCTTTGAGCATCTCCCAATTTCCCGTCTCACGGTGCATCTTGTTTACAATGTACCAAGCTCATGCCCATGTCTTCAAGGACCTGTAAAAGGCATGCACCCACAAGCCTCTTAGCATATTCTTGTCATAGACAGTCCATGTTTTTTTGCACAAATGCACATGTGCGATTTGGTCAAAATCACTAATGTAAGTGGGTATGTCCAGATCCTCATTTCTCCTGTTGAACCTGGTGCATATTGCTACCTTGACATCCTACCAAGTTGGCAAGCTGGGTCTCTGTACTACCCCCCGATCAGTGACAATGCTTTTTAGGGTATGTACTAGTGCACCCATTCGATTTATCTCCTTTTGATGTAGGCTTCAATGTCCTAGACATACTTTTATATGGGTTAGTTCCCTTCATATTTTAGAAGTAATGCAAGTTTCCCTTTACTGAGTTAAAGTACCTTTTTCACCATCCTTTAGGTGTGGTGGACCCATTTCATTTTGAGGTGCTCAATCCTAACCAACCCTGTCTTGGCTGGTCTTCGCTTGATTACACGTAATATGTGTCACCTTCGACCAGTGACCTCATAGGCCTCTTAGATCCATTGCTTGTAGGCTATGTCAGTTGTGTCAGAGGTTGATTGTCTATCTTCCCATTCGAGCACACCTTGGTCATTAGCGTTGAACTTCTCAACACCCTACATAGTGATGTTATAGATGGGGTTGATCTCATCCTCGAGATTAACACTTTCTATGTATGGGGGTCCTTGGTCACTTGAAAAAGGGATCACCATTCTTTCCTTGTCATTCTCAAAATTCATATAACACTTCTAAAAGTGTATGTTGGTGTTGTTTTCATAGCACTAGGGTCTCTCCAAGAACACAAGATAGTTGTCTTGTTTTGCTAGCTTGATGACCTCAAAGTTGGCATGGAACTCGGTGCCCATGATCTCTATAATGGCATCATTTAAAATCCCAATTGGTTGCACTCGAGTTTTGTTATCCATAAACAACATGTGAGGTGAAGGCCTCAAGGGTAGCCACCCCATCTTTTCCCAGGCATTTTTGGTCAGGATATTGACCTCAGTGCCTGTATCTACCAATATTTCACAAATTATCCATCCATTGATGGTGGCATTTATCAATAGTTCTTGGTCATACTCAATGTTCTAAGTATGCTTGATATCATGCACTCACTCCATATGTTATGTTGTAACTTTTATCGCTTCAGATGTGACCTCTTGTATTGGTTCTTTTCCTACATGATTTAGAATCAAGTCCTTCAGTAGTGGTAGTATTTCTTCAGTTTGTAAGAGACACATAATCTTGGTCAACTCCTACACTTTAGCTTCTTAGTGATCTTGTTTCCTGTGAGAAGCGACGGCCTATGCCTCTAAATTTTTGGCCAATTGAAGCTCACCCTACAAGTTCTATATCATGCTCATGGCCTATTGGATGACATCCTTCTACCATGTAGGGTCAATATATAACACAAATTTTAGCTATGGCCATGTTATGCGCTTAGTGAAACTTAATTTTCCATACTCCAAGTGCAAATCTTGGTTTTGTTACAATGGGTGGTTAAGTGGTGAATCCACTCCTTATCGTGCCATGTACCTCATGTGGCTCTTTGTGAGCATGTTATGGCTTGGGAGCCCACCTTTTCTCTTTAGACTCATGCCTAACCATCGCAACACCTCTGTCTACACTAGGCTGAACTTAAGTCAATTTTTTGTATAAGTTAGGGCATTCCTTGACTGCATGCATCCCTCAACAATACCCACACATTAGATGATTGGGGCAGCCACGCTGATAGTGTTCAGTTGACCCACACTTATAGCATGATCATGGTGGGAATCTACCTTCACCATGTCCTCCTCCTCATTCACACATGCCTCTCTGGTTGCCATAGCCTATATTATTCTAGCCATAACCTTTATTTATTTAACCCACCTAACTGTCGATTGATGTTATAAGCTACCTCACACCTCTTTCCATGTTTTGTTGCATCTCATCGATGACTCTATAGTTCGTTGATGAGTGGGTATAAGCATCACATAATTTACAATAAATTATGGTGTTTACTTGGCTAGTATGCTATAATAGAGGGTAGTTTTAAGAGTCATGTGGTCCATGACAAACTTCATAGCTGAGCATTCCTTCACGAGCAATTGTTCTTGTTATGTCCCTTTGTCTCACAATCGGTGCACCATATCCCACTACTAGTGTCATGCACTGAACTAGTGGTCAGTTTCTGTAGCTGAGAGGCCATTGACACAATTTATGCCTCCATGAATGGGTTGATCCCTGTATGAGTGCTACCTACCACTTCAACCCAAAGAATGGCTTCAAGTGCTTCATGGGGGTCCATAAAGGTTTTCATGGACAATGCTCCCCTGAATGGTACCAATAGGCCTCCCACAAACCATTGCATGTGATGAGAGGGGTGAATGTCATATGGAAGCTTAGATAGAAGAGTTTTAAATCATGCAACATACAAGCGCACACTCTCTAATAGCCCTTGGTTGATTTCTTGGAGCACCATAATGCTCTATGGCTCAAACTTAGGGATATCAAATTCTTTTAAGAAGGCTTCCTTCAACACATTGTAGTCAACCATACCCTGGTTTATATAAATTTTTTGATATTAGGTATGGACACGATTCAACAGGGTGGTCATGAATTAGGTCGCCTTGTGCTCAAGCTGAGTGATGCTTCGATCACACCAATAACTCGTACTTTAGCACATGCTCTATGTCATTTTTAAGTCCATGATATTCAGGCAAGTGCATTACCATCTCATAATATATCTATTGACGGGGTGGCACTGTGTTCTGAGGTGCTTTCCCCCCTTGCATTTGAGTCAGGGGTGGCCCTCCCATGCTTCCAATTGTAGGGTTGAGTGTTGACCCCAAAGGAGTATGTTGTACTATTGAACTTATCAATGTAGTACCGCTTACTAGTGGCACTGTGCCACTCCTTACGAGTTATTGCCCAGTCAGTGTAGCTGATATCTTATGCACATGAATGCTTGCACCTATGTTCAAGACTCCTAGGTTGGCATTTGCTAGATTTATCATACTGTTACTCAATTCCTTGTAAGAAATTACTTGATCATTCATAAATTATTGATCCAAATTTTGGACCATATCAAAGTCTATGTTGATAACAGGTTCATTTACTATTCTTCTTTCTTCTGGTGGAGAATCCAGTGTATGAGCTTAAACTTCAGGTTCAAAGGGGGTAGGTGCTTTTAGCACATTTTTAAGTGCCACATCTTGTAGGAACCCACTGCATCCTATACCCCACTGCTAAATCCAATCTCCTGTTTCCTCTTCTCTCTCTTCACACTACTGTAGTTCAAGGTATCTTTCCCCATGCCTTTCCCACTCGCTATGGGTCCTCTTGGCCCTTCTGAGTTCTAGATTCTCCATTAAAATGTGCCTTCACTTACTATAATTCAACCTCCTGAACTTTCAGGTGTCAAGTTGTTGTTCCTCTTCCATTACACCTTACCTACACTTCCCCCTCTCACACTTCACACTTGCTCATATGTGCAAGGACTTTGGCCTTCCATTCTTATGATTTCTATACCATAATCCACCAAAAGCTTTTTCAATTTGGTGCTGAGCCTTCTTATGAATGTGCCCCATAGTTCATGAATAAACTCATACTCTACTTGTTTTAGACACGATAAGGTCGATACTATGAAATCCAACATGTAACTATTCAATGCACCACTCCACCACTTGACCACAACACATGTCCAAACTTCATCTAGGCTCTCCAACCCTTCTATGCACTTTACGATTTGTTTGAGGTGTTGTTAGTAGCTTTGCGTCTTAGTAATAGTATAAGAAACCAACCATCAGTACACATTTTGAGGTAGCTCATAGAATAACACTTCATACAGGGCATCATACAAGTTGGCTTGTACCCTTTTTCTTAACTTTTGCACTTTGCATGTAGGATGGTTATGTATGAAACTATCTTCCACTTGCTCTGGCCAGTGCTTGATGTTCTTGAGTGATAGTTGGAACATCACTTTATCATACCATTTCAACAATGAAATTCAACACGGGTCCCAACAACAAAACCAAAATGTTGTAAACAAGTTCACTCTGTTGGTTTTTTTGCTTGGTCATGTGCTTAGCTATCAAGCCAAGTTGGTTCTAGACTTGATGGAGATAGGCACGAGGTTAGTAAGGTCTGGTGCACAACATTTAATCATACTATGGGGCTGGCATTAATTTCACAGAAGGCACAAGCCTTGTACACTCACCCAAAGCGCAATAGTGAAGGGATGGACTCGTGTTGGGTTAGTTGCATTATAATGCAACTCGGGGTTCAAAAGGGCTTAGTGATTAGCCATAGAATTTTAGATGGTCATCTGGTACTAGGTTCTTCATAGGGAGTTCAATAAGTGCAAGTCCTCTTCGTGGCCCAAGTCTTAAGGTGCAAGTGCATACTTGGAGGGGCTGGGTTCTTAGGGGTGCTAGCTATGTGAATAACTAGTTGGAGTCATTCAGATACTTAGATGATTCATAAGGATGGCTTATGTTTAGCAGTCCCTATTTTAGAAAAGTGCTCTAGGCGTGGGTCGTGGGGCCATTATGAACTAATATGTTTCAATCTGTAGTGCATCTATAGGTTGGTTGAGGTCACTAAATGGCATAAGGATGCCATTAGCGACTAGGGTTAAACCTCCATATTGCAATATACTATGTAAAAATTTAACACAAAGCTTACCTGAACCAACTTATAAACATAACTCCATGCAGACTATTAAACAAAAATTAATACTCCATTACTTCAATATTATTCTTCATTAATTGATAATCCATCAACATAGTTCAGTACAAACAATAGAGCATATGCTCTTGCTAACTCTATTCATGCCCAGTGGATCACATGTGAGCTTAGGCTATACATTTAGATCTTTAAGCTACTTCATACATGCTAAGAAACACTAATAGTTCACTCTCTATTTTTCTAGAGCTTTGTTGCACTTAAACACGCCCTTCCCCTCTTCAACTATAAGCCTTCTTTTATAGGTGAATGGTCATCTCCTGTCAAGTCAGAAGGGCACGTGTCGAGTGCTGAGCTGTAGCTGGTCCATCAGATCCACTACACTATCCAGGTTGAATGAACGTATGCTATGAGTTGATCTATCATTGAGGGGTCACTATCTCACCTACCCCACTCTCCGACATCCGTGCTTGTTGAGCTGTCATGTCCAATTCTTTGTAGGGACGTCTTTAAATAATTCAATGGTATGCAACTACCCGCCAGTTGACATGAAATCCATGGGGACTTCTCCATCTGGTGCCAACATATATAAAAAGGGGAATGACTACTCCAAGGATCACCTCATACTGAGATTTGTCTATTTAGCATGGTCTACATACTAAGGGTAGAAGTGCACTCTTTAATTAGCAATTGTTTCCAATGGACCCTAAAAGACCTCTTTTCTAGGTGAGGGATGTGGGTTGTTCTAACTTGTGGATAAGCCATCCTTGAGGGTAGATGACAAGTCTTGTTCTTGGGTGGTGTATTGTTTCAACCTAGATTTTGGGGCTTTTCAATTGACTCCTATTGATTCTCTATTTTTTGGGTTTCTTGCTAAAGCTTGGCTGACGACTAGTGGTTTCATCTCCTTTTCCCTTTGTGTTTCTTCCATCTTTTATGTGTTTCCATTGTAGTTTATTGCTTCTCTTTCTTGGTGTGCTCCCTTTTGGGGTGTGGAGACCTTCGTGCCCATATTCTTTATTGTCCTCCTCTTGTGATTATGGGAATGGGCCCTTTGGTTATGTCCCATACCAATTCATAGCTTCGATTAAAAGCATTTACCTCATCAAATGAAAAATAGTTCATGAAATGATAAATAGAGTTTTTAGATAAATTATGTACAAATTTTTTAATCGCATACTTTGGAAGTCAAGAGTTTATTATTTATTTATAATTTTTTTTAATGATAAAATATGGATTATGATCTGAAATGTATCGAAAAAAAAATCATGTATTCAATTTATCCAAAAATTTTATTTATCTTATCAACAAATATTACATTTAACTTTTCCCATATAATACTTTTAATATCTAAAATTTTAATAGATTTTATCACAACTTAAATTCTTGACTTCATAATAAGAATTTGGAATTTATCATTAAGTTCTTTTTGATGTAATAATAAGAATTTGGAATTTATCATTAAGTTGTCCCAAATTTTACTAACAAAGGCACTTGTTAAGAATAATTTTTTCTAAAATATTATATATATTTACTCCTAATTGTTAATATTAGGAATGTATATATTTTAAATATTTAATTAAATTATAATTATATAATTTATATTACTTTTTATTTTAATATATACATATAATATTAATTTTAGTACTTATATAAAATTACACTATTTTACAATAAATAGGAGGAGCTTATCTCATTTATGCTTTGTCCTTCCATCTACTAGTGCAATTTGGACTTGGAAATGCAAACTCTCTACAGATTCTTAGGACCATACAAACACTCTTAATAAATGGCTATCAATGGAAATATAATATTCCAAGGGTTCATTCTCTAATTTTTACCCTTTCGCTTCCTTGCTCTGATTTCATATGTTACTACTCACATCTTCCTACAATGAGCTAAATTTTCTTGATCCTAAGTGTTAATGAAAACAAAAACATAGATTTATGCTAGAATTTTTTTTTAATTTATCATACTCTTTAAATTGGAATAAAGATGTTAATAAACATAAATTTTATTACAAAAATAAAAACTTATACACCAAAAGTGTTCCATAATACAATATTAATGTGAGCACTAAGTATTTACTTCGTTTAAATATTAAATAATACCCCTATTTTTTAAATCCAAATCTTTCATTTTTAATATTACGTCTAATACTTATGTCCAATTAAATAATCCCTTAACATTAAGTCATCAGTACTTTTTTCTATTGCATATTTTATACCTATAGTTATTTCTACTATTCATGTGGGTAGGAAAAATAGATACACCACACAAGTATTTTTTATTTTTGTTTTTGTAATCGAGGGTGTCTCACAACTTTTCTAACACGACATTATCATTGTATTGGATCCAACGATCTAACACACACTTAAAGGCTCGTTATCATAAGATGAGTCCAACACAATCACACGGCACTTTTTAATGGATAGGAAGGGTGGTGGGGAGGCAGGTAGAATTTGAACATCTAAGCCTTGTACATCAGGGGTCGTCACACAACAAACAGGGGCCTTCATGCATGACTCCTACTTAACTCTTTGCTTTCTATACTAAGCCTTGATGTATTGGTTCAGTTCTTCCTGTGCGTTGTCTTTTAATTGCTTCTGTGTTTTATAACTGCTTATAATGTTTTTATTTTTCTTCTTTATTTCTTCTTCTGAATGAAAAATCCTCTTTCTGCACTTTACCTTCTCTTATTGTATTTTTTACTTGCTGTAATTTTTATCATAAACATAGCAATGGCAATGGCTTTCAACACTATGGTGTTTGTAATCCTGTTTCTATGCTGCCTTGGCAACATTCAGTACATGTCAAATGCAGACAGCCATGGAAAAGCAGGCTTCCGAGCCCATATGAAGCGCCTCCATCCTCATTCTCCTAACATCACTACCCAGCAGCACCTTCGTGGTGCCATCTAGAGAAGCATTGCAAGAAATAAAAAATAGAAAGCTCAATCGCTTCTCAAGGCTCACCGTGTTGCTGGGTGCCTTGCCTAGCTTGCAACTGGACTGTGGACTATTTTAAGTGCAATAAAGAAAACGCTGATTTTCAGACAGCGGGTAGCAATGGAGACTGAGAAAACCCACAAGGGGCAGTTATTCAAATTCATTAGAGCATTCTTGGCATTTGCAATGGCAGCACTTGTTTTTGAAGTAGTTGCCCACATGAAGGGTTGGCATTTCTCCACACCGCATTTATACATGCCAACCATTACTGGGGTTCAAGATTCTCTGCAATTGATGTATCTCTCTTGGGTTTAATTCAGATCGAGTTATATCGCTCCCCCAATTCAGGTCTTGGCAGACATTTGCATTATACTCTTCTTGATTCAGTCTTTGGACAGGATAATTTTTTGCATCAGATGTTTTTGGATCAAGTATAAGAAGATCAAACCGGAGCCAAAAGATGATTCAGTAGAATGCAAAGATGTAGAACAGCCAGGGTCTGGGCATCCTATGGTTCTGGTACAAATTCCCATGTGCAACGAGAGGGAGGTATGAAATCCAGTATCCTTTTCATCGAATGTAAGCCTTTTCATGTGTCATCATTTGAATTACCTCAGTTTTATTTGGAGTTTGCTTAAGGAATTTGTAATTTGGTATAAGTGAAACTGATGAAGAACTGCATCTTCACCAACAAGTGGATTACAAGTGTTTGGATAAAGTTTGTATGGTAGACATTATATATTATTTGTTCACTAATGAATGTTTATTTGACCCAACGAGGGCTGTCAATGCACCCATTACAACTTTGTTGCTTCCTAGGTCTGTAGCCAGGGTTCGACAAGAAGATCCAGACACAGGGTCGATCCAGACACAGGGTAAATTCATTCTTACCACATAAACCCTTTAAAAAATCTTTTTGTTTGGTTTCTATTATATGCAAATGAGTGCATTGAATTTCACAAATTTATGTCATATAATCCTTGGTAAGATCTATTTTTTTCCTATATTAATAGTGTCATGCTTAAACCCGTGGTAGAAGATCATCTTAATGCATTACAAGACTTCAAGGCAATAATTACATATGATCCAACTAGAACTCTGCAATCTTGGTCAAGCAAAAATTGTTACAAATGGTACAACATCATCTACAAAGAAAGCAATGGTAGAGTCATAAGTTTCATCCTGGATACAGAACTTGGCAATGACACAACCTACACGAGTGGTACCATTTTCAAATGCCGCTAGGTACAGCAACCCCATTATTGTTGCCATTTAGAATGCAGAATGCGGACGAATGGTATGGGTGATAGACACGGCACCTATTACTCATATATGTATTTGCAGCGTAAGTCTGATTTATGATAACTTAAGTGTGATTTATGGTAACTTTATACACTAATGAGTTGTACAATTACAGTTATTTTAATGGAACGAGTATGAACAACAAAACAGACAAAACTATTTTTCTATATAGTTTTATTGTGGTGCAGGGCAATAATCTCATGGAATGATTTATTTTAATAAGATCTCTGTTTCCAAATATGTCAAGGGCTGCTTTAAATATATTAGTTACTTCTTTAAATATTTTCGAAGGCTTTCATTAGTTGGCCACAATGTGGATCGTATGTCAGAGGAAGTGTTATCAAAAAGGCAGCAACAAGGGTGGTAGTGGTCACCTCCTTTTCTTGTTGGGTAGGATGATTGGGGTGCTCATCTTCTTCCTTCCTGTCTAGATGTTTGGGGGGAGTCACTTGGAGGTCATGCCGGATAAGTTCCCCATGCTCTCTTTGGCTATTTCGCCCACTTAAACACAAGCAAATGATGATACAGAGACTGCACAAGTTACTGGTTGGGAACCTGGTCCAAATGGCAATGACTTGTCAAGCTCGAGCTGGGGTCTAAATGATATGGATCCTCCCCCTGTTGGCCTTGCTCTTGCTGCATAAAATTTATCTCTTTTTATGACTTTGTGATCTAGTTACTTGTTTCTAGGCTTTGCCTAGATGATATTTTGATACTTTGGTTTTACTCCTAGACTCTGCCTAGTATGTCGTTGCGTACTCTCATACCGCCTTTTTTTTTTTGTGAATTATTTATATATTTCTATTTAGCTAATATATAGATATATTTCATTAAAAAAAAATGTGTCAATTCTTTTTTCTCATTTTTTAAATGAGAAAATAATGAATTTTATAACGGTTTGGAATTTTTACTTCATAGAAGGCCCACTTAATTCAAAAACATGAAAAAGAATTGAGCCTATGAGTTGGGTAACATTTCGCATTCTATCAATACAAAAATAAAATAAAATTGGGGTAACATTGAAACGTTAGAATAATCTCTCTCCAGATGATATTTTGTTGGACTATTCCAATGTTAATCTATGGGCGATCCTTGTCAATTTTATTAAGCAATCTTAGTTGTTGAGATGGTATAATGGCATCGTCCCCACACGTTTAATACAATGACTAAAATTATAATAAATTATAGTATGGAGTGTTGTCATTATAATGTTTGTGTGATTGAATAGAGAGCTTTTCTCAACTAACACTATTTTGTGTTAAATAAATAATTGACATATTAAGATTAAATTGTGTAGTTATTATTATAATTAATATTTAATTTTGTAAATGAAATTATAAGTTAAATGTAATTTTATTGTGAAATAATTTTGTAATTATTATTATTATTTTTAGATATAGAGAAATTTGAGGGTTGTGATGGTTTTGATAGAAGTCTATAATTTAATAAGAATAGTTTTTGTGAAGATTGAAGTTTCAAATTAAATTTATGATAAAATAAGGGGTCCAATTTAAATTCATTGGATCGCGAGATAAGTATGGAAAATTAAAACGTTGCAGAAATAATTTCAAGAAGTGCATTCCAATCACATTTTTAGAGAGAAACAAAGTGGTGGATGGGTTGGTTAAATGGAATCTAGATAATCATAATCTTGCTTGTTACAATGTGTCACTTCTATGGTGGTTGAACAAGATCTAGAGAGACATGAGAAGTTTCTAAATTTAGAGTCCTTACAATGAGTGCTTCTAATTTTCCTTCGTTGTATACTGTTCAGGGTTAAACAAATAGTTTTCAGATCTGGTGTAATCAAATTTGTACTTTTTGAAAACATTTTAATATGAATGCGATTTTTTATTAAAAAAATAAAAATATAAAGAACTAAAAGGTAGGACCCATAATCAGTAGAAGAGTTGCAACCCTTTAACAACTTGTTTGTAAAACACTCATAAATTTCAAGATCATCTCTGAACTAGCATCAAATAACACCAACCACAAAATGATGCAGGAGCATCATCATGTGAATGTCTTTTCATTGTCTTTCACTGAGTCTAGGTTGCTTTGATATTCTTAGTTTGTTTTCCTTCCAAAACTATGGTGTTTAAATTTTCAAATTTGCTAATATGCCTATTAAGCTTATAATAAGGCCTAAACATGTAAAAGGCCACGATTGTATAAAATTGCATCCAAAATGACTTAAAATATCATATTTCAGGTGATCTTAGCTTGTTTGGGCATGATCTAGGTTGGGTGGAATCCTATTTGTTTAGAAAAGTGGTTAACTCCATTTTTGGAGTTTGTTACATGAGTCTAGAATAGAGATTTGGCATCTAAATTGAGGTTTTCAGTGTTGTGAAGGGATTCATTTGACCCAAAGAGATGTATTATGATGGATTGAAGGTGAAATGAAGAGATGAGATGTTGAAGGACTTTTTGATATGTTTTGTTGATGCTTTTCTTCATGACTGTGATTGTTACCAAGCAGGGCAACAAGTAATAGGTTGATAGTAAGGGTTAGATGAACTATTTTCATCACTGTGACTACTCAAGATTCTAGTAGAGGTAATTCTAAGCTCATACAAATTTATTTGGGTGCTTGAAACCCTAAGATGTTCCCTGTAGCCTCCTTTTAGTGTTGATTGTGCCCAAACTAGGGCTCTATTGATTTTCAATTCCGTACAGTGAAAAATTCCATAACTTTGTAATCTTGATTGCTTGAGTGTGTATAACCACTATTTAAAGTTTCAAGGTCTAACTCGATGGTTAAGACTATATTCTAAAGCTTGACCTTGTTTTAGCCTTGTAGGCCTAGGATGATTGTAACAGAGAGTTTTAGGTCAGCATTTAGATTGACAACTAATCAAGTTTTGGTTTGAATAGTCTTATTATGTCATTTTACACTTATTGTATGAGTCTTATGTCTTAGATCCACTATGTTCTCTATAAACCTTCCTAAACAAGGCACTTAGAGACCTAATTAGCCCTGACACAGTCTACAGTAGGATTAATCCATACAAAGTAACCCTAGGAGCACTGGAGATATGTTATGAAAGCCCTTAATGGGTATCCAGATCTTATTCAAGTTTTGTGTTCTGATGAGTCTAAGAGAAGTTATGGTTGAAAAATAGGGTAAATAGGGCTACAAGCCCATGAGCCCATGTACAAAGCCAAGAAGGTCTTCTGACCTAGGGTGTGGTTTTTGACCATTCAAAGGTGTTTATATAAGTGTAAATAGTGTAGATAGAATGTGTTTAGGGTGTCTAGGTTGGTACTTATTGCTTTTGAGTCTTTCTACATAATTCTTTGTTGGAATCCAATTCTTATTGCTTATGTATTGTCAAGTGCACATCTAGTCATGAGATCTTTATTAAACAAAGTTGCTAAGTGAGTCCAGTAGTCCTAAGGATATATTTAGATGGTCTTAAGGTGACACCACAAAATTAAAGAGAAAACGAGAAACAAAGATGAGAGGAGTCCCCTGAAAAGTAAAAGTCATCTTTCTCCTAAAAGAGAAGTTTTCAACCTTTTCAGCAACCTCTTTTTGATAAAATCTTCAATTCCCTATTATAACATTTCAATTTCAAATCTACAACCTTTCCCAAAAAGGCCCAAATTAACCTTAAAGAAGCTTATTGTAATTCGAATAGTGAAAAAAGATCTTGGAAATATAAAATTATCTTCTAAAACACTAACATCCAAAGTCCCTACTCCACAAATCAACTAAAGGGATGGACTCCCAATGAAATGGGGCACTACTCCACTATTTTCTCCTCAAAAGGAGCTTCCGCTATAATTAAATACACTTGAATATAGATAACTTAGAGAATAACAACTCAAAATCATATCACACAAGATTTTATATGATTACTACTTTAATAATTTAGTTTTATAAGATAACTTTTTGTTTTAGTTTTATTTACTGGCAATGTGCAGTTTGACATGTGCTGGAAAATACGTTGGCAGATTCCCCTAGTGTGATGGCACACTTTTATATAGAATCTAGCAATATTATTATGATGGCAAGGAAATTAAAAATTATTAAAAATAAAATTAATTAATTTATAGTTTTTGTTTTTGTTTTTTGTTTTTTTTTATTGAAATTATGCATTAAATACAATAAGAGTTAAATATTTAAGAGAGCAATCAAGGATGCCTTACAAACAACAACATATTGTTGGTAGCGTATGAAAATATACAAAAATATAATTCAAAAGTTCCAAACAATAACATATTGTTGGCAAAATATAAAAAAATATAATTCAAAAGTTCAATTACAATAGCGATCAATCGTTATACAACATATTTTTCAATCCCTGGGCAACCTATATTTGCTTGTTACCTAATAACTACTTCACTTCGAATTTGATTTGTTGAATCTGGAATGCTATTGTTGTGGTTTTCTCCAAATCCCCTTGTAGTTGAATAAAAAGAGAAACAATACTAAAAAAAACTTCAGATTAAATCTTTAAAATTATTATTCTCTGATGAAAAGAAGATTTAAAGAAAGTTACCAAACATCTAATCTTCAATATTTACAATAAAATAGAGATAGAAACGTGATACATTGAATGAGATTTAATATTAGGTGGATAATATAATCCGTCTTTTAATACAAGTATACATTAATTGTATCTTGAAAGTTTTGAAGATACATTGAATGGGATTTAATATTAGGTGGACAATATGATACTTCTCTTTATACAATTATAAATTAATTGTATCCTGCAAGTTTTGAAAATACATTAAATGGGAGTTAATATTAGGTGGATAATATGATACTTCTCTTTATACAATTATAAATCAATTTGGGATTTAATATTAGGTGGACAATATGATATTTCAATGTACCACTTAATATTGTCCACCTAATATTAAATCCCATTCAATGTCCCAAGTTTCTATCTCTATTTTTAAAAATTAAATGGAAGATATAATTTTAAAAAAAAATAAAAATAAAATATTATATGTTGTATAAAATAATATTTGCTTCATAAGTTGAATAAGTATAAAATAAATCATCTTTCAATATTTTTTTGATGTGTTGTTCATAAATGTTATTAAATTTTTTATTTATTTATTATTAATTTTAAAAAAATTATAAAATTTTGAGTTTTGTTAATCATTTTAAAAAGAGTTAAGCAATTTATTATGTTGGTAGAAGTTGGTAGAGTAGTATTATTTTTTATTAGATAAGATAAATATTTTTGATTGAAGTTATGAATCGGATCTGAAATATAATAAGGGGTTAAGTTCGCACAACCATCAAAACATAAATGATACTAAGTAATCATAAAAAACTTAAAGTTCTTTGAAACTCAGAGACAACATATTTTAGCTAAAATCACAGTTAAAAGTTTAAAGACAAGAAATAATACAAAATCACGTATCTCCAACCAGAATACAAGTAATAAGAACAATAAAGAGCTAGCAGGGGAAGTCAGCAAAGGGTAGAGTTTTTCGCTGCAAGCTTGGACTTGTCTTCTCTCATGCTTTGAGAGGAGGTCTTTTACCGTTTATTGAGAGTCATTGCATATCGAGTCTTTCACCTTTAATCTTAACAATTATGCCTCTAAATGTCGTCCTTTCTTCTTAGTAGTAGAACCTACATCAACTTTGAGTTTACCAAATTGTACAAAGGGAAACCAAAAAATAAAATATAAATCACTGAAAAAAAGATCGATGAAAGAAAATGATCAAATACCAAAAAAAGGACGAATGAAAAAAGATCAAAAACTCCTCATATTAAATTTATGGAGAGATATGACCTCTCTAATTATCCCTTATAAACATCATCAAACAAAACAATACCATTTTTATTCACATTTAATTTAAAATTTAATAATAATTTGTTATCATATATTATTTTGATACATTTCCCCTTTGAAAATATTCGTTGGTGCCACAGGAAACCAAAAAACATTATAAAAATAAAGGGCAAGGTACCCCAAAACCAAAATAAGACATTATAAAATGAAAGGGCAAGGTGCCACAAAAGAAACATTATAAAAGGGAAGGGCAAGGTGCCACCAAAGAGAGTTTTGGGGGTTTGGATCAACTGAAGAAAGTGTGAGAATATGAGACTTTTGCTATGTTTTACACTTGTATGTTACAAGGAAAGCTGTGGAAACATCTCATTGGACTAGTGTTTGACACTTTTTGAATATAGAATTTGGGTTTCTTTTCTTATCACTAAATATATTGGTGAGTAGATGATTCGGTGGGAATGGGATGGAGGAGTTTATATTTTTTGTGAGTTGGTGCTGTTTAATGTTAAATCTTAAATTTTTTAATATAAATTAATAATAAATTTGTAAATAATTTTTTAATTAAATATATTAATTTAAGGGTAGGTTTTTTCGTCTCTTCCAAATTAATATAAACAGGGTTATTTATTTGGGAGTTCTTAAGATGGTAGGGAACCATTTTTAAATAAAGGTTTCTTTATAGTTGATTTGGTAGTATTAGTTTATTAGTTTTTCTAAGATAATGAGATGCAAGAAGAAAGTGATGATGAAACCTTATTATCGAAAAGAAAGATCTCCCTGGAACTGGATAGTGTGATATCCCTAATCACATTCTCTCTTTTACTAATTTCTTTGCTATTATTATTTAATTATTCTTTTTTGATGTATTAAACCTTTTCTAAATTTAACTTTATTTATTTTCATATTTTAATCTTGCTTATTTTTCTTACATTAGACCTAATATATTATTGTAGCATACTCTTTTGTTAATAATTTTTTTAATAAATAATCTTGTAAATGTTGATATATTTATATTAATAATATAAATTCTATTTTCAAAAAATAAAATTCCATAAAAATTAATAAAATGTTTTCATAATGTTTTTTTAAAAACATATATATCATATTTACTTTGAAATTGAAGTTCCCTATAAAACATTGGTCCCACTTAATTCAAAAATTGCATTTTTATACCCAATATATTTAGTTCATGTTTTTATCGAAGAGTACATATATATATTATCACCCATTATTAAAATGCATCATGTTCTATCAAATACAATCTTTAATAGATTTAAAAAGCCATAAATCATATGAAATTGACGTGTAAATAAATAAAACTATCACTTGAAAATTACAATAAATTTAATGTATTTAGATTTTTGATAAATAATTTTTTTTGATAAGTTATATGTAAAACTTTTTAGAAATTGTTCATTTATAAGTTTAAAAAAATCATGCACTTAATTTATCTAAAAGTTTTATTTATCTTGTCAATAAATATTACAATTAACTTTTTTCATACAATATTTTTAATATTTAAAATTTTAATAGATTTTATCATAACTTAAATTCTTGATTTAATTATAAGAATTTGGAATCTATAATTAAATTGTCCCAAATGTTACTAACAAAGGCATTTGTTAATATTGTAATAATTAATATTAATAAGTTAAATTAAATTATAATTATAATTATATAATTTTTATTTTAACATATAAATATAACATTAATTTTAATAATTATATAAAATTACTTTATTTTGAAATAAATATTTTTTAATAAAATTATCGATTTTAATTTTTAAATAATTTTTTGAAAAATATAATATAAAAAATAGTTTACTTTTAATTAAATATCACATAACATGCAAAAATAGAGGAAATGGGAGGAGCTTATCTCATTTATGTGTTGGATTTAATCTATTAGTGCAATTTGAACTTGGAAATACATATCTAAAGTTGTGATGTTATTGCACTAAAATTTAGAAGTGGTATTAGGTTGTTATCAATGTTCAAACTCTTTACAGGTTGTTAGGACCATACAAATGCTCTTAATAAATAGGCATCAACGTAATCTTTCAAGGATTCTTTCTCCAACTTTTGTCCTTTTGTTTCATTGTTCTAATTTCAAATGTTACAACTCACATCATCCTATAATGAGTTAATTTTTTTGACCCTAAATGTTAATAAATTTAAAAACAAAGATTTGTGTCAGATAAATTCATTAATTTATCAGACCTCTTAAATTGAAATAAAATTGTTGATAAACATAAATTTTATTACACAAATAATAACATATGCACCAAAAATACTCCATAATATAATATTAATATGAATACTAAATATTAATTTCGTTTAAATATTAAATAATACCCCTATTTTTTAATCCCAATCTTTCATTTTAATATCCCACCTAATACTTATATCCAATTAAATAATCCCTTCACATTAAATCATAAGTTTTTTTTTTTCTATTAAATTTTTTATACCCATAGTTATAATTATTCATATGTGGGTAGGAAAAATAGACAATCCACACAAGTATTACAATAAAATAAATAAAATTAATTTAAAGTTAGGAATTATAGTTACATTGTTAGAAGAGAATTTAGCTAACGTTTGGTGGCATTTGATGCGAGGATTTTAGTCATTCTACCAACCTCCCTACTATTTACACCGTCTGGAGCATAAGCTTCTCAAAGTAATTACATTGCAAGGATTCACTTTAATATATAAAAAAGAATGTAAAAAAATGTAAGAATTGTTTGACTAAATATATCATTGGGAAGTGTTTATGAAAAGTGCACCTAAGGCATGTGAATTATTTAGGCTTTTATTTTGAGATCTTTGTATTAATAAGTTAATGATATATTTATTTTTCTAAGAGTAAATTAATATTGTCATTAAAAATAAGTTTTGTAATATTATGTTCTCATTTTAAAAGGTTTTTTTTTATCAACACAATGGAAAATTTTATTTGAAAGACAATTTTGATAATGCATCTTATTACTCTTAGACTAGAAGTTGTTTTTAGAAGTTAAATTCGTCCTCTCTAAAACTCCGTTTAAAAATAGTGATTTTTTCAAACTTTGTTTGATGGGTCCTGGTTGCATTTGGGTAATAGTATTAGTTCATCATCTTAACATTAAGTGTTGGTTCCTCTTGTTATTGACAAATAGAATGGATAAGATGGGGAAAATAAGGTATGCAATCCAAAAACCTCTTAATAGAGCTAAAGCCCTTGACATGTTGGTCTTCCCTTAGGTGTCCATCATACCACTATTGTTTTATTCAGCTCTATGGGACTATCTTTCTGAATTTATTTGCATTTATTGATTTCATCCTTGGTTTTCCTCATTTTCTTAGTTAATGGGTCCCTCTTGGGAGCTTGCATCATTAGATATAGTTCAACTTGGAAGAAGCAACCATGGCATTGAAACAAGATCATATATTTGTTCCCAACGTTTTTCACGAGGTAATATACTCCCTACTTAGGAATCACATCTTAATGTTTTACTTGATTTATTTAATTTTGTTAATGTTTGTAATTGGTTCGAAACTCATAACCTTATTGGTTATTTTGTGGGTCGTATCCTTGCTAAATCCATGATTCATAGTTGGGTGTAAATAAATTGGCACTCCAATGGTGTTAAGCTTATGGGGATTCAAAATATAACCAAGGATTTTTTATCTTTTTAGGTTTGAAAACCCTAAATAGTGTGTTGTCATTCATAAACATGCCTTATGTTATGTGAGAAGATCTTTGCTTATATTTTCCCCCTAGACTCGTGACTTTGTTGTATCTGACAAAGACAAACTTAAGGTCCCTACTTGGGTTACTTATGCCTTTTTGGCTCTTATGGAATAGTTGGTTAAACCATTAGGTTGTTTCAATTGTTTCAAAACTAAGTGTTTCTTTGTTGCGTGCCCTTAATGGTGTGCCTATGTTAAGGTCAATCTCGCACAAGACCCTTCATAAAAATATTGATATACAGATTGGAAAGTAACAATTTAACTAGAGGGTCAAATATATCAATCTCCCCAACACATGTTTCAAGTGTTAGGATTTAGATCAAATGATAAAGGATTGCCCTCTTATGGTTGCTTTGAATCCTCCACCCAAAGCTATGCCTGAATCCACCCATCAGACAATAGGAATCAATGATGGATGGAAAATGGTGGGTGGAAGAAAAATACAAATAACCATAACCCCAAAGTTCCTGGCATCAACCCTAAGCCTTCTACTTCCACTAGTGTCATCATTCCACCAACACCAACTCCACCCTAGGATCCTTAACCAAACTTTAGTCTGGCTATGACAAGTGCACCTCAAGCCGTTAATGTGATTCTGAAACCTTAAGAATCCTTAGCTCCTAACTTCTATCTCTTTTAAATGCAAGGCATAGTCACATAAGGTTCTTGTCCCAATTCCCCAAACATGAGATAGTCCTCCTCCACATTGTCAGGCAACTTGACACTAATGAAGTCCTTCTCCTAGTAGTGATGAGGAGGTTTTTTTCCACAATGAACGGTGTCCTGTTGTGATTGTAGACTTTATTGCTAAGATCCAACAAAAAAATTATTCAGTAACCACTTTGTAGCATTAAAAGGCCAAGAGGGTGAAATCACAAACCAAGTGATAGTTTCCAATGAATGTTTTCTCTTAGATTATGATGCAAGAACGTTGAAGGGTTCATGGATTTGTGAAATCTTACATCAACTAAAAATAGAGTGGCATCTGTTATTTATGTTTTTGTGCTCATGGAAGTATTTGAGTGAGATTTTTAGCCTCTAAGAATGATGTTGTAAAACTATTCCTTGTTACAAAAAATGTGTGAAGATCTTTTGTTTGTTTCTATCAGTTTGCATGGACTATTAAGTCACAAACATTGGTCAAAATGGTTATTCAATGAAATGCATAATTGGTTGGTGAAATTTGGTGAGGTAATATTACCTAAAAATTACAAGCTATACATTAAATTTTAGATAATTTAGAGTTATAGAGGTAACATATCGCGTATTTCTATTAGTCTGCATCATTTATTTAGTCTGTGACACTTAGCAAGATGGTTCTCTACTATCATAGTGAATTGGATTTCCAAATTTGGTGGTATGATATAAAATTTGGTTTCAAATTTTAGATCAATTGAATAAATATAGGTAATGTTAAGATCTAGTTTTGGTAACTGTCGTTCGGCCTAAAAATGTCACTTGAGCACCCAAGAGTGAATAGTTTGGTTTTTTACCACAACCCATGGGAAGATAATAATTTTGGAGGTTCTTTGTCTTTTAATAATATTCCTACATGCCGATTTTAAAATTTTGAAATGGTACAATGGTCTGTGACACTTAGCAAGATGGTTCTCTACTGTCATATTGAATTGGATTTCCAAATTTGGTGGGATGATATAAAATTTGGTTTCAAACATGTGTTTCAAATTTTAGATCAATTGAATAAATCTAGGTAATGTTATGATATAGTTTTGGTAACTATTGTTCGACCTGAAAATGTCACTTGAGCACCCAAGAGTCAATAGTTTGGTTCTTTACCACAATAACCCATGGGAGGCTAATAATTTTGGAGGTTCTATGTGTTTTAATAATATTCCTACATGCCAATTTTAAAATTTTGAAATGGTACAATGGTAATGTTTGACAATTAAGAGCTATTATCTCTGCTTTGTGATGCATGGAAGGAGTTGTTACTGACAGTTTGGTATTTAATCACAAAAAGTGAAAGATGCCAAACTATTGTATGTTATGTGGAGGTTAGTAAAGTCAAATAGACACCCCATGAAGCTTTGGATGTTAATGGGATACAAGATGGAGAGAGGTAAGTCATGTTTTGGAGAGAGGGACGAGTTGTGAAGGAGCATAACTCTCCATGAGTAGAACAAAGACTTGTACCAGTTTAGGAGGAATTGCATGAGATTAAATAACTCTTTCATGTAATGTAATAAGTATATAGAAGCATGTATGAGAGTGAGAATGTTTCTATTGTAATGTTTTTAATATGAATGCAATAAATTTGTGTTAAGTGTGTCAAGTATATGTCGAAAGTGTGTCCATGAATGAGTGTTTGGCCTAAGCAACACACAAATAAAGGTGGTCCTTAAGTGGACCCCCTCTCTAGTGCTTGCATAGAAATGTTTGTGGCTTTACTGACTTGATCCATAAGTACTTGGTTTAAGACAAACATATATCCTATCTCTGCATGAGGTCAAGATCAACGATTTCAATATCCAGATGGCAACTAAAATCATATGGTCAAGTATTACTTGTCATATGTTTACACAAGATATAAGATGTTGTAGAATCATTATAATGATTGTGTCACTTTATGCATCATTTGTGACAAAGTGGGGTGTGAATCCATCTAACTGTGATCTTTAAATGGTTTTTAACTTTGAAGGGCAAAACCTTGGGCTTGTCAACCTTTATGTTGTTTAACCATTTTTTAATTTGAGGTAAGGTATTATGGTTAACAGGGTAGAATAACCTAATCAAATAGATGAATAAAACTATTCTAGAGCAGGGCAATTTAACTTATTCAAATAACACAATATATTGAATCTAGAAAATTACTAAATATAAAAAGTACAAGGCCAATTAATATTCTGATAATTGCAACACAAGGAAAGGATAATACTTAGCTTATTTGTAGACGTGCAGGCACATCTGAGTTGTGTAGAGGTGGAAGAAAGTAAGTTGATGCTCAAGATGTAGTCATCTGATTATGGAAATAATATTTTTGAACCCTAGTTCTTCACCTTAGGTTAGGTCAACTTTCCAAAAATGGGTTAGTGGGTTCATGAAGTTGAACTAACTTCAAAGACCCCTCTATTAATGAACACTGCATACATAGCCAATACTCTAAAGAGGGCATCAAATATATATAGTTCTCCCCTAAGTGTGGGTTTATGTGTGTTTAAGGGTGAAATATGCATTGGCATGGAATGATCTAGCTTGTAACTTGACAAATATGTTCATGGGTTGTTCTTTGAATGCTTCAGACCTATAATATCGTTGTTTCCATGAGTGATATAAAAATAGAGAAGAATAAGGTAGTATAACTCGTTTGAATTGAGGCTTGCTTGGTATTTGCTACATGTGTGTTTGATAATGATGAATAGTCTTTGTTTTATATTTATACTATAAATTTTGAAAATATCTCATATAAAAATTATATAAGATAAATGGCCAACCCATATATTTCAAAATATTTTCAATTTGAATGACTTTTGAAATTCAAACACTTGATAAAAAACTAGACACTAATATCGACACCAAAAATTATGATCCTCCCTAAATTGACAATAAATTTCTCTCTAATCTCCTCATTATGGTGATTATATTGAAATGTTACATCAACCATCTAAGAAATGATATATGAGAATTCAATGATTTTCATTTTAATATATTATTTAATATATATCTTATTTAGAAATGTTTAGTATTTCACAATGATAACTTTTTGTTTTATTCACTGCCAATGTGTAGTACAAAGTGTGTTGGAAAATAGGTTAGTAGATTCTTATATTGTCATGGCATGCAATTTAATATAGAATCTAATAATATTGTTATGATGATAAGTAAATAAAAATTATTACGAAGTGTGCTGAGAAATAGGTTGGTAGATTTCATATTGTCATGATACATAACTTTATATAAAATTTAACAATATTATTATAACGACAAATAAATTAAAAATTATTAAAACTTAAATTAATTAATGTAATTTGAAATATCATACTGTCCACTTAATGTCAAATCCTATTTAATGTACAAGGTTTCATATCCATTTTTTAAAATTTGATGGAAGATATAAAATCTGCATACAACATTTACTTTATAAATTTATTAAGTATAAAGGATTTTTTTTTCCATTATTTTTTTCGATGTGGATTTTTATAAATTATTTTTGATTTAGTGAATGTTATTATTTTATTTTATTTTATTATAATTAATTTAAAAAATATATATTAATTTAAATAATATTGTTATGATGATAAGTAAATATATATTATTATTGTGTGGAAATGGCGGGCCTACGTATGAGTGTTAAGACATTCTTTGTGAAGACAGAATTAAAAAAAGGTGAGTAACATGATTTGGTGGGCATGGGATGGAGGAGTTTATACTCTTTCTCAGTTGGTGTTGATTAACGTTAAATCTTAATATTTTTTATATAAATTAATAATAAATTTGTAGATAACTCTTTAATTAAATATTTTAATTTAAGGGTGGGGTTTTTTGTTCTTTACGAATTAATGTAAATAGAATTATTCATTTGGGAGTTTTTAAGGTGGCAGGGAATTATTCTCAAATAAAGGTTTATTCAGAGTCGATTTGGTAATATCATCTCATCACTCTATTCAAGATAATGATATGTAAGAAGATGGTGATTACCACATCTCTGATTTTAGATAGAAACTTGCCATTGAAAAGAAAGATCTTCCAAGGTCCAGATAGGATGATCTACCTAATTGCGATGCCTCCTCTGCTAATTTATTTTCTACTATTGTTTAATTATTATTTTTTGATGTATTAGACCTTTTCTAAGTTTGATCAAATTTATTTCCATGTTTCTTAGCTTTAGCCTTGCTTGTGTTTCCCACTTTAGACCTAATATGTTGTTGTAGCCAGGGTATTTTTTAGGGGTGTAATTATGCCTTTTGGCAAATTTCAAGGGACCAAAATTTGGGTTGGGCAAATAGTTTATAGAAGGTGTTTTTCAAGTTTCACCTAATTTATGACACAGTGTAAAAATTTATAATATATCGCCAGAAAATAGATAATTTCATGCATTCAAATTCGTTGTAATTCAATGTCATTTGTAAAGTCATCCAGTATTTTTCGTCACAAATTATTGTTATAACAATTTTTCTTACCAATATTTCGCCTACGAATGCAAAAAATTGCTTGTACAAAGAGTATGCGTATAATATAAACATTTAAGTATAATTTTTTTATACTTGAAGTTATATTTTATATTTATACTTTCAAGATGTTTGAGAGTGGTTTTGGACCTCTAGGAGATATAATGCAAATTCTAGATTTTGGAGGGTCCTATAGGATTTCAAACTTAGCCATATTTCAGGGTCTCAGGTTTTCAAAATTAGACATATTTCAAAATTTCAGGGTTTTAGACTTAATCATATTTCAGGATTTCAAGGAGACAACATATGAGGTAAATTAATAGAGATTCTAAATAAGTTAGAATAATGGTAGGAATGATGGATAACTTGTCATACCATAAATAATAATTGCCTCAAAACATTATTTTTTCACCTCACGTAATGTTTTAAATATCATTCGCCAAAGTCATATGCTTTCTATCAGAAATTGATAACTATTTGTTTATGTTATGTTTGACAATAATTTGAGGATTCGCTTACCCTTCTACATCATATATATTTTTCCAATCTTTAAAATATACTAAGATTGTGACATGTTCTCTTACCACCAATTTTTTTATAAATAATCTTATAAATATTGATATATCTATATTAATAATATAAACTCTATTTCATAAAAAAAAAAAATCTCAATAAATTTTCACATAAAATAATAAAACATTCATATTTAAAATATATATATATATATATATATATATATATATATATATATATATATATATATATATATATGTATGTATTATATTTATTCTGAAATTGAAGTTCCTATAAAGCATTGGCCCCACTTAATTCAAAAGTTGCATTTTTGTGGAGGTGGCGATGGGATGCCCAATATATTGAATTCATATTTTTACGAAGATTACATATGTACATTGCCACCCATTATTAAAAGGCATCATGTTCTATCAAATGCATTCTTTAATAGATTTGAAAAGACATCAAGTCATATGAAATTGATATGTAAGTAAATAAAATTATCACTTGAAAATTAGAAGAAATTTTTATGTATTTATAATCCATCGCTTTTCAGCTTGGGCTTTCAAGGTATAGTGTTTCATCACCCCTCCTTCATTCTCTATGCTTCGTGTTGGTTTCTTCTTGGTGGAATTTCAAAGCTCTGTTGACATGAATTTTATTTAGAATTGTGGTCCATGGTTCTACAACCGCTTTAGCAATTTTTTTACCCTTAGAATCCATTCTTCTCACTAGATTAGATTCAACTTAACGTTGTCCTGATGTGGCTTCATCTCCATTTTCTCCCCTCAGTGACGAGGAAGGAGAGTTTCGTCAAACTCTTGGTGGACAAAGTAAGAATTTTTATTAAAATTGGTGACTTAGGGCCTCAGCTATATCTAGGTTTGCATTTACATTGATCTCTCCAAGCTGATCTCCTTTTCGGTCAACTTACTCTCCTCACGTGGCTCATGGACTCAACATCTTAATTATGAAGGCCTTCTCTTCTGTTGCTTCCATTTTCACCGCCTAGGTCACTACGTCACCTGGTGTCCCTCAAAGTCTTGCCAACACCCTCAGTAAGTTTAGAAGAGGAAAGATGGTGTTGACCCAAATTTAAAGTGGCACAATCATGCAAATTTTTATCACTCCCCTTTCTCTCACTTTGGATCCTTTGCTAAGATAGATGTTGTTGAAGGAAGTCCCAAGTCTGTGCCCCCTCCCTCCACCCCCCTCTCCCCTCAGCTTGCTGAGGCTCCCTGCTCCCCGCCCCAGTCCCTTTACTTTTGAGATGGTCCCTTGAAGGAAGCTTCATCCCCTCGACCAACCCCCCTTCAAGGGGGTTCCCCTTGGGGCCCGCAACCAGGCATTCTAAGCATCATGCCAATGTTGGTGTCTCTTCAAAGAAGAAAGGTCATCGATCAAAGGCAAAATTGCTAAGGGTAGAAGGACACTCTCTAATTAGAAATGGTTCCCAATGGACCCTGAAAGACCTCCTTTTTAGGTGAGGGAGACAGGTTGTCCTACTACACCGATAAGAGTATATATGATTACCTTTTGTATTAGCAACTAAACACGGAATTTAACCAGAATGATAAGTAAATAGAAATATGAAACAACACAGGATATGAGAGACAATACACAATTGTATTAATAATCAATCAGAAGAAAATATAATAAAGAAGATGCCACACTTCTTCTTCCCACACCTCTAGAGCTCCCACACTTCTAGAGTTCCCCTGTAATTCTCCTCCAACACTTCACTCTCTCATCATGGTCCCAACAATCAACTCAAATATAGAGTTGTTGTTCACCTCCACCAGTCAGTAACAACGCTGCCAGTACACCAAGTACACAACTGTACTCCAAGTAAATCTCCCTTTCCTTGCTGCCACCTACAAATCAACATACCTTACTTACCATGTAGATGTCTCTACACCCTGAAGAACCCTTGTCCTTGCCTCACCAAGTCCTCATGATTCTTCAACCATTACCTCGGTGGATCTCCTAGTAAAACTTGCACAACCTACAACTCTCCCTGATCATACACACTCAACACCCCTTTGGAACTAGGAGGAGCTACTCTAGCTCTCTCTTCAAGCTCAATGGCTTTCTAGCACACTTTTACAATACAGCCCATGAGTCTATTATATAGATCTCATGCATACAATAATTAGACTTTCTTAATTACAATAATTAGACTCGCAACTCTAAGACCAAAAATAGTCTTTACATGCAAACTGATTGTCCAAAAATAGACCAGTCCAGAACTCGCATGCAAACTGCATGCACACACAAGTTGCCGACGTCGGCTCCTTCCTGATCGATGTCGGCCGACTCATAACCGACGTCGATTGCTTCTGCACTGTAATATGACCGATGTCGATTGATCAGACCGAAGTCGATTGCCCTGCAACTTATTCTACAACTCAACAACCTCCACAACCTCAGCAACCTCCTTCCCTGTTTGCATCAGTGAAGCTTTTAGCTCCACAACCTAACAATCTCCCACTTGGAGATAAACAGCTGCCCTGTACTTGTACCTGTACCTGTACACTGTCTAATTTATTTCCTGGCTTGTATCCCTCTTCAAGCTCAAACATGAAGACCAACCACCACACAACCTGTGGTGCTACCCCTGTCATCCAAGTAACCTGCCACATTCAAACCTACATATCCATGTAGTGAAGAACTTGACCCTACATCGCATGTCAACCTGCTGCTAGTCCCTCTCAAATACCTGAGAATCCACCTTCCCCGAATTGGCTCCAAACTCTCTGACAACTCCCACTGCTTGGGAAAACTCAGGTCTACACTAGACCTTATATGATTTCGGACACTATTCTAAGCTCAGCTTGAACTGTCCAACCCTTGGTGTGCTTACCGATTTTGCATCCTGCATCTTGAACCTTACCAACACCTTCTTCACATCAGCTCCCACTGGAGACAAAATCAACCTGTGATATTCCATGTCTCTTATGCCAAATAATTTTGCTGCTCCCAAATTCTTCATGACATACCCTTGAACTAACCTTACCCTTAGCTCAACAACTCCCTGTATGTACAAACCTGCTCCAAGCATACCATCCACCTACAGTAACAGGATAATGTTGCGACCATCATCCACCTGGTAAGACAAACACAATGATTACACTGACATTGACTAAAGCCCTGCTTTGTCATCTACCTGTCAAAACCTGTACCACTATCCTGCAGCTTCCTCAAGACCATATACCTTGGCCTTCTGTCTCACGTATCCATCCACTCTCTTCTTTAACTTGGGAATCCATCCATCTTTCAGTGCTTTCTTCCAGTTAACAACTCCACCAACAAACTCCTGTTTGGTTCTTCTCCAAGGACTCACACTCCTCATCCATGCCAAGCTCCCACTATTTCTGGATTCTACCTGCATTGCCTCTTCACATCTTCCTGGTTCTTGACCATCAGTAAGCAACAAGTAAGAAGGTGAACAACGGATATGAGGTCCACTTACCCTTTCAGTCCTCCATATGGGCGTTTGAGACTCCTTGACAGCTTGCTGTCTGCCCAACATCCATTCCAGTGATCGATCTTGGCCATCTCCCAATCTGCACCCGATCGACGTCGATTCCATGTGACTGACCCTGTCTGCCGACGTCGGTTTCTTGACTGACACCGGTGTACCTTTTGCTGACATCGGTCACTGTATGACTGACGTCAATTCCTGTTGCTCGACATCATCGACTCTACTGATCTGCACATGATCGACGTCGGTGCCTGTCTATTCGATGTCGGTTCCTCCTGACTGATGTCGGTACATGTGTTCGCATGTGAGTGATGACTTTTTACCCGTGAGCTCCTTTTGGGTCAAAACCCTATTCAAATTAACACAGCCTTGCTCAGAATAATTCAGTCCCCTCTGCTGATCTCTGTCCGTCATCTCCTCCATGAACACCAAGGCTTTCCAGTTCTTAAGTTTATCAAAGATATCCGTCTTCTGCTTAATAACATGCCTTCCCCTCCTACATATGTGACCAAGCCTACAAAGCCACATCTCTGCAATAGAAGGTGAATCAGTAATATAAGTAGATAGATAAAGGATACCTACTTTCTTACCACCGTCTAATTCAAGTGCATCCGCTGTGAGAGTTACTATGCATCTCCCATCACCCAACTTTCCTGAATAAATTATACTCATCTCCAAGACTAGGACCTGCATGACCTCCTTCAACACCTGTGTGTTATCCGTCTGCAATTTTAGCTTCACTTCCCCTTTGCCAATCATTTGACAAGGCTCACTAGCTCCTAAATAAATCTCTCCAAAGTCTCCAAAGACATACCCTTGAAAAGATGCTCTATTTCGGGCTGCATGGAAAGAGGCAAAATAATCTATAAACCAAGATTCTACTTTATCCAGAGCAACCTGTGCAACAACACCTGCAACATCTGCTTCTACACGCTGATCTTCTACCGACCAACAATCTCCCTTTACCTGCTCTTTCTTTCCATCAATCTGACCATTCATGCTATTTAGTTTCTCCATTCGTAGCTTACTTTCTTCTGCCATTGCTATACTCCCACTCAATCTGAAACCCCTGAGAGTGACCTATAATCAAACAATAACCTACTCCCTGCAACCTTAGCTCTGATACCAACTGTCAAGTTGGTACCAACCTGGTCAACCTGCTCTGATACCAACTGTCAGGATCCTACACCAATAAGAGTATATATGATTACCTTTTGTATTAACAACTAAACATGAAATTTAACCAGAATGATAAGTAACTAGAAATATGAAACAACACAGGATATGAGAGACAATACACAATTGTATTAGTAATCACTCAGAAGAAAATACAATAAAGAAGATGCCACATTTCTTCTTCCCACACCTCTAGAGCTCCCACACTTCTAGGGTTCACCTGTAATTCTCCTCCAACACTTCACTCTCTCATCATGGTCCCAACAATCAACTCAAATATAGAGTTGTTGTTCACCTCCACTAGTCAATAACAACGCTGCCAGTACGCCAAGTACACAACTGTACTCCAAGTAAATCTCCCTTTCCTTGCTGCCACCTACAAATCAACATACCTTACTTACCATGTAGATGTCTCTACACCCTGAAGAACCCTTGTCCTTGCCTCACCAAGTCCTCATGATTCTTCAACCAATACCCCGGTGGATCTCCTAGTAGAACTTGCACAACCTGCAACTCTCCCTGATCATACAGACTCAGCACCCCTTTGGAGCTAGGAGGAGCTACTCTAGCTCTCTCTTCAAGCTCAATGGCTTTCTAGCACACTTTTACAATACAACCCATGAGTCTATTATATAGATCTCATGCATACAATAATTAGACTTTCTTAATTACAATAATTAGACTCACAACTCTAAGACCAAAAATAGTCTTTACATGCAAACTGATTGTCCAAAAATAGACCAGTCTGGAACCCGCATGCAAACGGCATGCACACACAGGTTGCCGACGTCAGCTCCTTCCTGACCGATGTAGGTCGACTCATAACCGATGTCGGTTGCTTCTGCACTATAATATGACCGATGTCGGTTGATCAGACCGACGTCGGTTGCCCTGCAACTTGTTCTGCAACTCAGCAACCTCCGCAACCTCAGCAACCTCCTTCCCTGTTTGCATCAGTGAAGCTTTTAGCTCCACAACCTAACACAATGGACCCTGAAAGACCTCCTTTTTAGGTGAGGGAGACAGGTTGTCCTGATTTGTGGATAAGCCCTGATAGAGGGCAATTGATAGGTCTTGTTCTTGGATGGTGTATTACTTTAGCCCAAATTTTATGGCTTTTTGGTGGATTCCTGTTGATTGTCTATTTTTTGGGTTTCTTGTTGAAGCTTGGCTGAAGACTAGTGGTTTCAACTCCTTTTTCCTTTGTGTTTCTTCTGTCTTTTATGTGTTTCCCTTGTTTATTGCTTCTCTCTTTTCGTGTGTTTACTTTTGGGGTGTAGAGACCTTCATACTCATTTTCTCTATTATCTTCCTCTTGTGATTACAGGAATGCCCCCTATTGTGTCCCATATCGATTCATAACTTCGGTCAAAAGCGTTTACCTAATCAAATAAAAAATAGTCCATAAAATAATAAATAGATTTTTTGAATAAATTTTATGCAATTTTTTTATTGCATACTTTAGAAGTCAAGGGTTTATTGTTCATCTATAATTTTTCTTAATGAGAAAGTATGGATTATGATCCGAAATATATCGATAAAGAAACATACATTTAATTAATCCAAAAGTTTTATTTATCTTATCAACAAATATTATATTTAACTTTTCCCATATAATACTTTTAATATTTAAAATTTTAATAGATTTTATCACAACTTAAATTCTTGACCTAATAAAAAGAATAATTTTAATAGATTTTAAGAATAATTTTTTCTAAAATATTTTATATATTTATTTTATACTATTAGTAATGTATATTTTTTAAATATTTAATTATTTTATAATTATATAATTTTTATTTTAACATATACCTATAACATTAATTTCAATATTTATATAAAATTACATTGCTTTGAAATAAATATCCATTAATAGACTTATCTATTTAGATTTTTAGATAGTTTCTTGAAGAGTATAATATAAAAAAGAACATAATTTTAATTAAATATCACATAACATATGTAAAAATACAACAATAATATCTAGTTAAATTTTCAATCAAATATGTAAATAAACGAGGGAAATAGGAGGAGGTTATTTCATTTATGCATTGTCTTTACATCTACTAGTGCAATTTAGACTTGGAAATACATATCTAAAGTTGTGATGTTATTACACTAAAATTTAAAAGTGGTTTTAGGTTGCTATCAATGTTTTACAAACTCTTTACAGGTTATTAGGACCATACAAACACTCTTAATAAATGGTTATCATCAGAAATCTAGTCTTCCAAAGGTTCATTCTCCAACTTTTGCCCTTTCACTTTCTTGCTCTAATTTCATATGTTACGACTTACATTTTCCTATAATAAGATAAATTTTCTTGACTGTAAATGTTAATGAAAACAAAAATAGAAATTTGTGTTAGATAAATTCATTAATTTGTCAGACTTCTTAAATTAAAATAAAAATGTTGTTAAACATATATTTTATTACAAAAATAATAACATATATATTAAAATTGCTTCACAATACAATAGTAATGTGAACACTAAATTTTCACTTCGTTTAAATATTAAATAATACTCCTATTTTTTAATCTCAATCTTCCATTTTTAATATCCCTTAGCATTCAATCAAGTACTTTTTTTCTATTGCATATTTTTATACTCATAGTTATTTGTACTATTCATATGTGAATAGGAAAAATAAACACTCCACCCAAGTATTACAACAAAATAAATAATTTAAATTTAAATTTAGGAATTATAGTAACACTGTTAGAAGAGAATTTGGCCTAACATTTGGTGGCATTTGATGCAAGGATTTCAAACACCCTACCAACCTCACTAGTAGTTACACACGTTGGAGCATAAGATTCTCAAAGTAATTACATTGCTAGGAGTTACTTTAAAGCATCAAGCATTCCAAAAAGAATGTAAAGAATATAACAATTGTTTGACTAAATACATCATTAGGAAGTGTTCACGTAAAGTGCACCTAAGACATGTGAATTATTTGGGCTTTTCTTTTGTTTTGAGATCTTTGTCTTAATTTACGAGTGATATACTTATTTTGCTAGGGGTAAATTAATGTTGCCATTAAAAATAAGTTTTGTAATAGTGTATTCTCATTCCAAAAGGTTTTCCTTTATTAACACAAGGGAAAATCTTATAAGAAAGATGATATCGACCATGCACCTTATTACTTTTAGAGTAGAAGCCACTCTTAGAAGTCAAATTCATTCTCTCTAAATCTCCATTTATAAATAATTATTTTTTCAAACTTTGTTTGATGGGCCCTTGGTTGCATTTGGGTGTGTTAGTTCCTCATCTTAAACTAGAGTTTCAGTTCTTTTTTGTATTGACAAATAGAATGGACAAGATGGGAAAAATAATGTATGCAATCCAAAATCCTCTTAATAACATTGAAGCACTTGGCATGTTGGTCTTCCCTTAGGTTTCCATCATACCATTATTATTTTATTTGGGTTTGTGAGATAATCTTGTTAACTTTATTTACGTGTATTTATTCTAGTCTTGGTTTCTTTCACTTTCTTATTTAATGGGTCCTTCTCAGGAGCTTACATCATTAGATGTGACTCAACTTGGAGGAAGCAACAATGGCACCGAAACAACATTGCATGTTTTTTCCCAAAAAAAATCATGAGGTAATATACTCTCTGCTTAGGAATCTCATCTTGATGTTTTTATTGATTTATTTACTTTTGATAATGTTTGTAATTGGTTTGAAACTCATAACCTTATTGGCTGTTTTGTAGACCATATCCTTGTTAAATCCATGATTCATAGTTGGGTGCAAATAAATTAGCACCCCATGGTGTTAACCTTATGAGGATTGAAAATATAACCAAGGATTTTTTCCTTTTCAGGTTCGAAAACCCTAAACAATGTGTTTTCATGCATAAGCATGGCCCAGGTTATGTGAGAGGCTCTTTGCTTATATTTTCCCCTGGACTTGTGACTTTATCATCTTTGATAAAGATAAAGTTAAGGTCCCTGCTTGGGTTAAATTACTTAGGTTACCTATGCCTTTTTGGCCGTTTTAGAATAGTTAGTTAAATCATTAGGTCATTTCATTTGTTTCAAAATTGAGTGTTTCTTTATTGTCAGCCCTTAATTGTGCATCTGTGTTGAGGTTGATCTCGCACAAGGCCTTCGTGAAAGCATTGATATAAAGATTTTAAAGTAACAATTTTAATAGAGGGTCCAATATATCAATCTCCCCAACACCTATTTCAAGTGTTAGGCTTTAGACCACATGATAAAGGATTGCCCTCTTATGGTCGCTTTGAATCATCCACCTAAAGCTATGCCTGAAACCATCCATCAAATAATGGGAGTTAATGATGGATGGTAAATGGTGGGTCAAAGAAACAATCCAAATAAACATAACCCCAAAGTGTCTGCCATTAACCCTAGGCTTTCTGCTTCCACTAGTTTCATCATTCCACCAACACCAACTCCACCCTAGGATCCTTAACCAGACCTTAATCCAATTATGAAAAGTACACCTCAATCCATTAATGTGATTCTAAAACCTCAAGAATCCTTAATTCCTAGATTCTATCTCTTTTAAATTCAAGGTACATAATCATAGAAGGCTCTTTTCCTAATTCCCCAAACACAAGATAGTCTTCCTCCACATTGTCAGGCAACTCGAAACTCATGAAGTCCTTCTCCTAGTAGTGATGAGTAGGTCTCTTTCCACACTGAACAGTGTCTTATTATGATTGTGAACATTCTAGCTGAGATCCAACAAAAAAAATCTTGAGTAGTTTCTTTATAGTGTTAGAAGGCCAAAAGGGTGAAACCACGAACCTTGATAGTTTCCAATGAATATTTTCTGTTAGATTGTGAAGCAAGAAAATCGAAGCGTTTGTGCAATCTTGCATCCACCAAAAATAGAGTGGCATGTGTTATTTTAGGTTTTTGTGTTCGTGGCCTTATTTGAGTGATATTTTTAACCTCTAGGAATGATGTTGTAAAAGAATTCCTTGTTGTAAAACAAGTGTAGAGATCTTTTGTTTGTTTTTATCAGTTTGTATGGACTATTAAGTCACAAACATTGATCATAATGATTATTCAATGAAATACATAATTGGATGGTGAAATTTGGTGAGGTAATATTAGCTAAAAATTATAATCTATGCATTAAATTTTAGATAATTTGGAGTTATAGTGGTAACATATCATGTGTTTGTATCAATCTGCATCATTTATTTAGTCTGCAACACTTGGAAAGATGGTTCTCTACTACCATAATGAATTGGATTGCCAAATTTTGTGGGATGATATAAAATTTAGTGTAAAATATGTGTTTCAAATTTCAGATTTGTAGAAGGATTTTTGGGTACAATATGGATTTTACTATGGAAATTCAAACCCAAACATCAAATTACCTAATTGAAGTCTAGAGCCATAAAAACTTGAATGCAAATGCATGAACATAATTCAAAACCAACACTGTGATCCTAAATCTAAATGTTCTACATCATGATTAAATAGATGCAAAATGTAAGGATTAGATTTACCTCAGACTCATATTGGACATTATGATGACATGATTCAAGGATTGTTAAAGAAGGATTAGATGATTCAATGATTAGTTGGACATGGATTCCTCACTTTATTTCTTGTTGGTTCCAATAGAGGAGTGGCCTTGTTTAAATAGAGGAAGGAGGTAAGGATCAATGGTAGAGATTCAAAGTTAGTTTGGGGAGATCAAGGGTTGATGATTATCCAAGAAAATAAATTCCTTGGAATCCTCTAGATTTGGAAGCTTATAGAGAGGAGGGGTGATAATAGAGAAGGTTCTAGATTTGGAGGGTTCTAGAATCCTTCTTAGGATTAATGATGATTAGATGGGGGATTAGATATGGATTAGGTAGGGATTAACAACTAGGCATAGGCTAGTAGGTTGGCCATTAGGAATTTCAAATTCCCAAATAATAGGTAAATGAGATTAGGATGGGATAATAGGGATTTAGGATAAATCAATTGATTGGTGGGGATGAATAAGTTTAGTGCATGAATAAATATTGAGGGGGATGTTAGATAAATGGATAAGAACGGGAGGATAAATTAATGGAATTAATTAGAATAAATAAGATGAACAGAATTAATGTTGACTAATAAGAATATTAGTGACATTAAACTAAGTGAGTAGATTTGGATGCATACACTTTACCCTCTTTGAAAGGGAATTATGAATTGACTAAATGGAAGGAGTAATGGTCTTTCAAATAAAATTCATGTCATGAATGAATGTTAGTAGATGATGTTAGTAGATATGATGCCCCCTCGAGGGGACATGTGGAAAAGAATGAGATAGATGGCCACTCAAAAGAAGAAGAAAAAAGGTAGGATGCAATGGATAGCTGAGGGGATAGGATGCCAAGGGTGAGATAGGTGATGAAGAAGATGATCAATCTGATCAGTGAGCTACAAATTTATGATGCTCCTGACAAAGACACATGCATAAGGAGTAATGATGATGAGTGTCACGATTATCGATACATCCCAAGGGCGAATCAACCATAACATGATGATGATAGGATTAAAAGGTCATAAGCTTTAGACGTATCCCAAGAAAGGATGGATATAAGGGAGAGCTATAGGCCATGATAAGATGATGATTTGATAAGATTGATGATGGGTGTAGCTCAAAGCTAAATTGATCAATAAGACGTAGGTGATTATAGAGGAAAAAAATATGATCAGGTGACCAAGAGACAGGAGAGAAGATATGATTGAGACAATGATGATATATGATGGGGAGGAAATATATAGTGGTCAAGCTATCCTTGAGCACTAAAAAAGTGGTCAGGGGCTGCTTACATAGTCTGGAAAGACCTCAGGCTGATGTAGTTCTAACTAGAAGATGATGATGATGATGATAATGATTAGTGATTAAAGGGTGATGTTAGTGATTAAAGTATATGATGCAGATGATGAGATAAGGATAAAATATTAGATGTTAGTCAGATGCGATCATGAGGATTAGATTAGTGATAGGAATAAGAAATATTAGATGATTAGATGAATGATGAGGGTGTAGGTGATCAAGCTATCATAGCTGCCATAAGGCTCATCATAGTCTAAGTAATCTGATAAATATAGCACTTGGCAGGATGCCTCATGATATAAGTATGACTAAGAGGATGTTTGCTAACGTGCATGGGAAAATGATGAACTTTGCATCATTTAGGGCACTTATAAGCAATATCATGGCTTTGATGACCTCATAGCATCCTTATTGATTACCCAATAGACAAAAAATATATGATGCAAATGAAACATAAGACAAACAAGATATATACATGATGTAAACAAACAACAGAGAGCATATAAGTAGCATACATAAGTATCTACATACAGTGTCATTGTGTCTTATCTAATGAGGGGATGATTTATTAGGTAACGATTTGGACATGAATGATCATGATGTGATGGTGAATGTATTATATACTTGGATAGACTAACGATGATGATAAAATGGGGTTGGGATGACCCAAGTAATATCCATGATTTAAGATGCCCCAAGAGTGAAGGGGATAAATTAACACAAGTGATGGGTTCTAGACAAATGATAAATGTCTAGAAAGATGATTCAATTGATAGGATGAGATTGATTTAAATATGATGGGTTAAAGCCGGTGATAAGTCCTGTAGAAAGGACACATGTTAGGGAAGGCTTGACAATGGATAATAGTAATAAGAATTGTTGATTGGTGATAGAGAGCTACTTTTCATAAGATTTGTAGCTTAAAATAAACATGTGATTGTTGAGTATAGAGTTTGGGGATGGGATGGTGATGAGGGATGAATGGTGGCTGAGATATCCTTAGGAATAAAAGTTGGACCAAGTGTTGCCTACATAGTTTGAAAAGACCTTAGGTCAATGTAGTTTTAACTTTGGATGATGTTGGATGATAGGTAAAGACTATGCCCTAGATAGCTGAAGGAGGATAAATTGACAAAAATGAAGGTGAGTAATTTTACAGAGTTTAAATGTGACAATAGGGTTTTAGAGGTAAAGGGGTGATGGGTCAGGGGGGATAATTAGGTTTAGGATAATTAGGGATAATTATGTCTACACATATTGATAGGAGTCTTATTTCATGGTTGGCCAATAATATCCAATCCAGAGTAGTTTCTTGGCTAGGGCCATTTCACTAATGTGAGTGCCACAAATACCATCATGAACCTCTTTGATCATGTGAGAGGCCTCTTCTGAGGTCAGGCATCTTAACAAAGTCCCATCATAGCCTCTATGATAAAGCATACTACTAAGAATTATGTAACAAGAGGTGTAATGTATGAAGGATTTATGTTGGTGAAGGTTAAGGTTAGGGGATAGGATGTTATCATGAAGGTACCGGTAAATGTCATGGTACCAGGGAAGATTGGGATCATTAATTTCTCAAATTTGATAAGGAGTTGTGGATTGATGTGCTGGGAGAATCAAATGTTCCATTAAAAATTTTCCTTCTAGAACATCTTTAGGGAGATCAATGAGAGAGTCAATAGTGGCCATTAAATCAGTTGCTTTGTTACTCCCTCTTGGTACCTACTCAAATGTGATGGCTCGAAAATTCTATTTTAATTTATCATCTAATTGCTTATAAGTGAGTAAATTTTCATCCTTTGTCTAGAACTCATCATTGACCTACTTGATTATATGCTGGGAGTCGCCAAATAATTGTAAGTGTTGGATATTTCACTAGATGGTGAGATGAAGACCAGCTATCAGAGCATCATACTTGGAGATATTATTAATGCATGGGAAGGTAAGGTGGAAAGCTTTTGGGATAAGGTTACCTTGTGGGGTGACGAGAAGGATGCCTTCCCCTAATCCATGCATAGTAAATGAACCATCAAAATATAATTTTTATCTACTTGACTCTGAAGTAATCAATATAGACTCGTTCAAGAATGTTGTTCTAAGAGGCTCATTCGCTTCAAATGGTGCTTCCGCTAATTGATCTATTGTGACTTACCCTTTAATGGCCATTTGATTAACATATTTAATATCAAATTCATTGAGTAACATGATCCATTTGGATATTTTATTTGTGAGGACTAATTTTGACAATAAATATTTAAGAGGATAAACCTTGGAAATGAGTTGGACTTGATTATTAAAAATGTAATGCTGGAGCTTTTATGAGGCAAATACCATGGCTAAGCATGCCTTCTCAATTGGAATATAGTTTAGCTCATAAGAAATTAGAGTACGACTGAGATAGTAAATGGCTTGTTCCTTGCCTTCATCATTATGTTATGCCAGGGGGTACCTATTGCACATGGAGTTGCCAAGATATATAAGAATAAGGGTTTTATCAAGATAGGAGGTGACAAAATAGGCAAGTTTGCCAAACAATGTTTGATATTATTGAAAGCTTCTTGGCACTCAAAGTTCCAATTAAAAGTGGCCCCCTTCTTTAAGAGATGGGTGAAGAGGTGGCATTTGTCTTCCAATTGAGAGATAAAGCAGCAAAAGGCTTACAATTTTCCCTGAAGACTTTTAAGCTACTTTACATGTCAAGGTGGAGGCATTTACATTATTGCCATTACTTTGGCTAGGTCTACTTCTATGCCTCTTCTAGAAACTATGAATCCCAATAACTTTCCTGAAGTAACACCAAATAAACACTTTTGAAGATTTAACCAGACTTTATATTCTCATAATCACTCAAAGATTATTCTTAAGACAACATGATGTTTAGACCTTCCAAGAACTCCAAATTACACCTTGTGGTTTAGTTACAAGAACAATATCAGAGATCCAATAAGAATAATTGATTGGACAGATGAATCTAGCTTCCAAGAACTTTTGTAACTCCTCTTTGACTAACAAGGCCACTTTGGGGTGCATTTTCCACAATTTTTTGATATGTTTATCATTAGGATTCACTACCAAGTGATGTACTACCAAGGAGGGATCTAGTCCCAGTATATCTGCATAGCTCCATGAAAATATGTCTATGAATTCTTTAAGTAGCTCGATGATAACTTCATGTTCCCCAGGTGTTAAAGATGTCCCTAGTTTAACCATTTTGGGATGTTATTTAGTCATAATGTTGACTTTTATCACCTCCTCAATAAGAGAGGGTGATTGATCTTATAAATAGGAAGGCAATGATATTTTTGGAACATCTAAAGTAAAACAATATGGGAGCTTTGTATCAATGTCAAAGTACTTTTCTGATTCAAATGAGACATGTGGGAGTTCATCCAAATCTTTAGGAGGCTCTTCCTCTTCAGATTTCTCTTCGTCACTTTGATCATGGAGTTCTTGTTATTCTCCAAAGTATGAAGACTAATAAATATTTATGGAAAATCCTTTTTTGTGATCACCAGATGGCATGAAATCTTGAGCTCCCATATATTCCAAGATCACTTCATCATTTTGAAATGTATCAAGAGAGGGCTCCTATTTTTGATCCCAATCAATGAGTGATGGATAGTAGAGGGAGATGTTGATGGTGGAAATGGTGGTGTTAGGGAAGAGGTTGGTGGCAATAATCTCCTTAAGTGACTAGAAATGAAACCTGTCTCAATGTCTTCATTGGGGAGAGACTATTCAAGGATCGAAGGGGTATCCATAATAATATTGTTTAAGTTATAATAAAATAATCTATACCCTAGACCAAGATACTATGTATATTCTTGAATTATGATGGGTTCAAGCCTTCCTTGTTCTTATTTCCCTAATCCTTTCCCCTGATAATTCATATTTTCCATCATCTTTTGGATGTAGGGTTATTATTTGCTTGGAGATATAAGGGCCTCATCATTTGGAGAAAGCCATGAGTCATCTGATTCTTCAATACATTCTTTAGATAATAACCCTACACTTGATAAGGCTAATTTTCCTAACTGATATTTAGTTGGATTGACCTTCAACATGGCCAGAGACCCATAGCTACATGGGGAGAGTGGTAAATCACCTACGAAGAAGGTTTTGTACTCATACTTTCCACAACTCATGGATTTGGTTTTTAAGCGGGTAACCTTAGGTATCAGATTTGATGTGGATATAAGTTGATCAAGGAATATACACTTGGCAACTATTAGACTTAGGATGGAATTATTTGTGTCAGGATAATGATAGGATGATGAGGATTGGTCCATTTGATAGCTACAAAAGTTATCAATTTCTCTAGGGATGGTGAATTCCATACCAGAGTGAGGGAATTTGAGACACTAATGTAAAATAGATGGAACAAATTGATTTTCATGTATCCACAGACATTCGAGCAACATGTTATAAGGAAAATATACATCCACAACATAGAGTAATGTTTGGTGTACTATGGGCCCCATGGTAATGGGAAGGTAGATAGTTCTTACATATGGCCTATCATTATCATCATAGGCCTTTATCATAATCAAGGTAGGCCCTAAAGATGCTCTTGACTACCCCAATTTCTTTAATAAGTCTAGATTACCAAAATTTAATGTTGATCCTCTGTCTATGAGCACTCGAGAGATGCAGTGGTGGGATATAGAGACTTCAATGAATAATGGATAATTATGGTAAGGGCCAATTGGAGGCATGTCCTGGGTACCAAAATTAATCTATTGTGAAGGGGATAAATGTCCCACTAATGCTTGGAAATGATTGGTATCCAAGGCACTAGGGAATTTAAGGTCATTTAATACTTGATTAAGTATCTCCTAATGTAAAGTGGAGGCTTTAAGAATCTCCTTTAATGAAATTTAGGCTGGTGTCTTCTCAAGCTACTGAATGATGTCATAAGACTTATTATAAGAACTCCAAACTTTCTTAGAAATACTCCCCTTTTGATTAGCAAATGAGGTAGACGGATCTTTGGGTGGTGTTGTAGGAACTACAATTTTACTACATCTAATGGTGACCACATAATCGGTAGTGGCTTGATTGATATTTAAAATGGTAGATGAAAGTAGAGTAGACTCTTAGGGGTCATGGATTTTAATGTTGTTGATACAATGGTATGGCATGGTGTGGTAGTCGGTACGGTTGGAGGAAGAGGCCTGACCCTAGTCTCTTGGTGGTCTCATATTTATTTGATCATGCTTGGGTAACGAGTCCTTATAAATGCTTAACTGCTCATTTGAAAATTGATTTGAAGGATTTTCCCCTTCTATTTCAATGTCACCCCTTTCAATTAAGTCCTCAATGTAATGTTTAAGTCGCATACATATTTTTGTATTATGTCCTTTGACCCTATGGTATTTTCAAAATTCATCTTCATGGTACCAATCTAGCTTTAGTTGATGATCATCCATGGGTCTAATTTTAAGAAAGGTGATCATATTATCAGTGATTAATTGATCAAAGCCTATTTCAATTGGTACTACCAAGCTAGTGAGTGATCTCTTACCAGTCTGAGGCTTTGGTTTGCCTCATGGTACGTAAATAGAGGAGATATTTGATTGTTCTATGGGGTTATTCTTTTGTATTATTTGCACATGATTTTGTTTGTAATCAGTCACCCCATCTCCCATGACATTATTATTTTTGTTGAAGAATTTTGATTTCCCTGAAAAAGATTTGTCTTGATTTTGGTTGTGCTCACTTCAGGAATATAGCTTGATTGTCCCTTTTTCAATAAGGGCCTTTTCAATTTGCATCCCTTTCTCAATTATTTCATCATAGGTTTTAGCACACTGGAGTTTTAGCTGATATTTGAGCTCAACATTGAGGTTATCCACAAATATTTTGGCTAACTCATTTTTAAGTATGGTACATCATAGGTGGCTTGCTAAGCTTCTCCATCTTTGCAAGAAGTATGCTAAGCTTTCCCCATTTCTCTGTTTAGTGTTATAGAGTTCTATTATAGAGATATTGTGTTTAATATTGAATGAAAAGTGTTTGAAAAATTATTCTGTTAATGATTCAAAGCTAGATATAAACCCCTTAGGTAGGTGCATGAACCATTCGAAAGTAGGTCCAATAAGATTTTTTGGGAAGAGTCTTAATCACTAGGCATCATCGTATGCTACTTCATGGAAAGCCACGTAGAACTCTTTTACATGATCTGAAGGATCTCATTTCCCTTGATATTTTTTTAATTTAGGCACTTCAAAGTGTGGAGAGAAAGGTATTTGTAAGATACTCATGTCCAAGGGTGAAGAGCAAAAATATTCATATTTGTATTTGAGAGCTTGTGAGTGTGGGTCTATTTAATAGAGGGTCTCCTTCATCACTTTCCACTCTTATGCGATTTTGGGGTCCCCAAGAGGATTAGTGGTTTGATTTTGACTATTTTGGAGGATATGGGTGTTTTGGGTGTTGTGGGTGTTTTGAGTATTATAGACATTTTGGGTCTTTTAGATGTTATTCTTATGGGGGGATGATGGATGTTGATTTTGAGCACAGAGTAAGAGGTTAATTTACAGGGTAAGTTGGTCTAAGAGATCTTATAATAGAGTTTTCCTCCTATTAACCTCAATACAATTATTATAGAGGGGTGTTGGGCATTTTTCTTCTATAAATCCATGGTCCACACCTCCCTCTTCTTTAGGTATTCGATTGGTATGCACATTTTTACGTGGTGTGTTATGATGGGTGAGAGGATAGACTATATTTTGTAGGAAGTTTTGATCAAAATTTATGTGTAATGTGCCCCCTATTTTAATGGCACAGGCTAAAACATGATCACAATTTTCATAGAGGTATCAATCACTTAAGTTCCTATCCTTGTCATTATGGAGGGGATTGAATCTTTCATCTTATCCTCTAGGGATATGCATATCACTATGGGTATCGTCATGATCTCGAGTTGGATCAACTAGATTCCCTAATGGGTCAAAGTCTTGGTTGGAAGATTGTTCAATCTTAAGTTGGGCATGGGTGTGAGTCATCATTTTAGATGAGGGAAAAAGAGATGCGATGAAGTGTGATAAGTGACGTGTAGGTTTTGAATACTAACTTAGTTTAGAAACCAAATTTACTAGTCGTCAAATAGAATGATGTGATGATCATTTTAGAAAGGGTTGAAATGACAAAGAATTACCAACAGACAAAGCCTTGTAAGAGACCAATATAACAAGAATTAAAGAGAGTGATGGGATCAAATACCTTTTCCACTATAAAAAGGGGTGATTGGATGTGTGATAGGTAAAGAAGGCACTTGATAGGGATGGGTGATGGGTGCTAGATTAGAATCTTGATAAGACTTTGTATATTGATAATACCTAGTCTAAAGATGTAGGATGTGATAATGAAGACCTATGAGGATGGGTGACCACTAGAACTTTATTCCAAGATTAAATTTTAAGACTGATGAGAGGATATAATATGGATGGGGTATGGGAAATAAAAGATATAAGATGAGATGAATAGAAGCTATAGGATGGGTGTTAGGTGGATGGAGAATACATGGTAAATATGAAATAGATAGGATGTAAAAGATGGGTTACATAAATCACTTAGGATATAGATGTATGGGGAGATATGAGTTGAATAGAGGCTATAGGATGGATATTAGGTGGATGGGTAATATAGGGTGGATATGAAATGTTGTTTTGGAGATATAGGATAAATAAGATGAAATATAATAATTACTTAGGACAAGGATGTATAATAGATATTATTGGATATGAAGGGTACGAAAGATGTAAGATGGGTACTAGATGAGAGAATATATAAGCTAGATGTTGAATGATGTCTAGGATAGGAAGTAGAAAATGTGAGATGGGTGGTCAATACAAGATGGGGAGATGATATAGAATGGATTTAGCTTAAGATATAGTGGGGTGGATAGGGATTATAAAATGGATAGTAAATTAGATGGAAGATTAAAGATTAGAGTATGGAGGATATGAGATGAGTATGGTTTAGAACAAATGTTTTCCTATGGGTACCTAAGGTGTCACACACAAAATAAGGTATGGTTGACTCATTTTTACAAACAATACGGGTCTAACACCACTCAAACAACACACATAATTATGAATCCTAAATTAGTCAACTGATAAGGGTGTGTAACTATATGCCCACACCATCAAATGGATTCATGGGTGAGGTTATAGGCTGGTGACCCATTATGGAATCTACCAAACCTTATCGACCCTATTTGCACATGATGGCTACTTTAGAGCTGATATCGACTCCTATAGTGGTACACCTATTATGGTCAAAGGTTACTAATCTAGGTATACACAAGAGTTTCTAGGTGCATCCCCTATATACGTGCAGGTACAATGGGGCCCAAGTTTGTATAGGATGTTTTTTAATAGCCTTGTGTATTAAAGCTTAACCAACCTCACTCCATAGAACCCTTTATGGGGAGGCACTAAATGACATCTCTCCTGATTTTTAGACTCTATCAAAACACAGAGTTTGGTTAGTGCATGGTGATGAAATTCATGTCACCAACCCTTATTTACTAAGCCTGTGTGTGAGGATGAATTCCATGTCACATGTTATCCTAAACTCAGGTGGGGATAACACACAGACAAACACATGATTAATTTACCGATTAATTATTCTATGTGAGGAAATACAAGTATATACAAATAAAAGCAATGAAGCAAAATCACCCACACAACAAGCAAGTATATACAATAAAACTAAAATAATATACTATTGGCACCCCTTTCTATAAGTACAAAGGTTAGAAAACAAAATGGGGTGTCTTTATTTTGAGGGGGTCTTGCACAAAAGGGTTAGTAGTTTCAAGTGGTGCTCATAAAAGGACAACTTGTAAAACAAGTGAACAGTAGTTGGATGATAAGTGGCCTTTAGTTGTTTGTCCTATAGATAAATTGATGGCTTTGATAATTGATCCTATATAAATAATTTTAGTATTTTTAAATAGTTTTCCTAGGAATGATCAAACTTACAAGCATAAGGGGATTGATTGTACACCATCAGGTAAAAACAAAAATTGGTCATACTTATTAATGTACAAATTATTATGACCAATGATGATTATTTTGATAAAAATTGTAACTATAAGATTATAAAACTAAGCTTTTTGGACTAAGACTCATTATAATATCAAACTAGACTTATAAAAATCGATAGTATACTAATTAAGAATTTATCATTTATTATTATTACTTAAAGTTTACCTATAATGATACAAAAACATAAATGGACAATGTGTTCAAAATGATATTTAATTAAGTATTAAATGATAATTGATTCAAAATTGATGCTCATAGAAGACCACACGGGGCTCGATATTAGTAGCAATGGCCACGTGTTTGTCAATAGTTGTTTTGGTAACTACCAATTTCATGAACCTCGATGCCAACTAATAGAAGAAATTCTATGAACCTTGATGCCCGCTGCCAGAATCAATTTCATGCAGTTATTAAATGTGCTAAGTGTAAATGCCAAGTGTGGAAACATACCCAAAACCTTCAAATATTGCCTCAAAGCAAAGGATTATAGGTTATTAATGTTGTCTGACCCAAATACAATCATGGAATTAAATTTCATTAGTCTGCTCAAGAGGTATTTTCTAGAATAAGATATAAACATTTATCAAAACATAATTGCATAACGGCTTAGAGGAAACAAGTCAATTTTCTTTCTTTGTAGAAAAAATGGCTAACAATAAGTTTTTAACGCAGAGAGAAGCAACATTGTGATTTTTAGATGGAGCGATACATTTTCAAGAAGCATTCAGATAGTATCTTCTTTATTAATTTGAGTAAAAACCTAGGAAAAACTACATCTCACTATAAGAATTATTATTACAATTGAGAATCCTAAGGATATAACTATGTAGTTTATAAGGCCATATGGTTAAAGAGTAAATAAAATTTGCCTGATATACTGGAGCACATACTATTGTTGATAGGCACACACCTTGAACATTTACAAATTAGCTTCAAACATCATCTAATAAAATGGATTTGTTATCCTAAAATAGATTTATTATCAAATGAATAAAATATATACTTAGGTATGAAATATATATAACTAAATATATACATAATTTTAAAATATCTTGAAATGTTAAGAATACAACACACATGTAATTTATTGACAGAAACAAGGAAACATATAACTAATTTAATGGTATAATAAGGAATCAAAACATATGCTAATATATACACAAGTATAGGAACCAAAACCTTGGGGATTATTGTGGATGGAAATTTTGAAAATATTTAGCCACCAATTTTGCTTCAAATTTGACCTTCAACCTTAAAAGATCATACTTAAAGTGCAAAAATGTCAGCTTAAGAGGAATCGTGTCCCACTGTGGTCGTCAAAATGTAGAAAGATTTTTGGGCACAATATGCATTTAATAATGGAAATCCAAACCCAAACATAAAACTACCTAGTTGAAGTCTAGAGCCATTAGAACTAGAATGTAAATGGATGAACATAATTCAAAACCAACACTGTGACCCTAAAGCTAAATTCTCTACACCATGATTAAATAGATGCAAAATGAAGGGATTAGATTTACCTTAGACTTAGATTGGACATTATGATGGCATGATTCAAGGATTGTTGATGAAAGATTGGATGATTCAATGACTAGTTGAACATGGATTCCTCACTTGATTTCTTGTTGGCTCTAATGGAGGAGTGGCCTTGTTTAAATAGAGGAAGGAGGGAAGTATCAATGGTGGAGATTCAAAGTTAGTTTGGGGAGATCAAGGGTTGAGGATTATCTAAGGAATTTAAAATTCTTTGGAATCCTCTAGATTTAGAGGCTTCTAGAGAGGAGGGGTGAGAATAGAGAAGGTTTTAGATTTGGAGGGTTTTAGAATCCTTCTTAGTTTTAATGATGATTAAATGGGGGATTAGATAGGGATTAGGAATGAGGGGTGTAGATGAGCCTAGGCATAGGCTAGTAGGTGGGCCATCAGGAATTTAAAATTCCCAAATAATAGGTAAATGAGATTAGGATGGTATAATAGGGATTTAGGATAAATTAATTGATTGGTGGGGATGAATAAGTTTAGTGTATGAATAAATATTGAGGGGATATTAGATAAATGGATAGGAATGGGGGGATAAATTAAAGGAATTAATTAGAATAAATGAGATGAGCAGAATTGGTGTCGACTAATAGGAATATTAGTGACATTAAATGAAGCGAGCAGATTTAGATGCATACAAGATCAATTTAATAAGTGTAGGTCATGTTAAGATAGTTTTAGTAACTTTCTTTCGATCTGAAAATGTCACTTGAGTACCCAAGAGTCAATATTTGGTTCTTTACCATTGTAACCCATGGGGAAATAAGAATTTTATAAGTGCTTGGTGTTTTACTAATATTCCTACATGCCAAGTTTAAAATTTTGAAATGGTACAGTGGTAATGTTTGACAATTACAAGTGATTATCTTTGCTTTTATGATGAGTGAAAGGAGTCACTATTGATAATTTGGCATTTAATCATGAAAAGTGAAAGATGCCAAACTATTGTATGTTATGTGGAGGTTAAGGAATTTAAATAAACACCCCATGAATCTTTGGATGTTATTTGGATACAATATGGAGAGAGGTAAGTCATGTTTTGGAGAAAGGGTTGAGTTGTGAAGGAGCAAAACTCTCCATGAGTAGAACAAAGAGTCGTATCAATTTAGGAGGAAATGTATGAGATTATAGAATGCTTTCATGTAATGTAATAAGCTTGTAGAGGTGTGTGTGAGAGTGACTGTGTTTTTATTATAACATTTTTAATATGAATGCAATGAATACATGTTAAGTGTATTAATTATGAGTATGTGCTAAAAGTGTGTCCATGATTGAGCATTTGGTGCAAGCAACACAAAGATAAAGGTAGTCCTTAAGTGGATCCCATCTCTAGTGATCACATTAGAATGTTTGTGGCTTCACTAACTTGATCCATAAGTACTTGCTTCAAGATAAATGTCAATATATATATATATATATATATATATATATATATATATATATATATATATATATGTTTGTAAGAGGTGAAGATCAACAGTTTCAATATCCATATGGTAGTTATAATCATATGTTTAATCACTACTTATCATATGTTCCACACATGATATAGGATGTTGAAGCATCATTACAATGATAGAGTGGGATGTGCATCCATCTAACCGTGCACTCTAGATAGTTTTCAACTTTGAAGGATAAATCCTTGGGCTTGTCAACCTTTATTTTGTTTAACCATTTTTTAATATGAGGTAAGGTATTAAGATTAAAATGGTACAATAGCCTCATCAAATGGATGAATAAAACTATCTTAGAGCAAGCCAATTCAATTTATTCAGATAACACAACATACTGAATCTAGAAAATTACTAAATATGTAAAGTATAATGCTAATTAATATTATGATAATTATAACACAAGGAAGGGATAATGCTTATCTTATTTATATATGTGAAGGCAAATCTGAGTTGTTTAAGGGTGGAAGTAGGTACGTTGATGCTTAGGATACAATCATCTAATTTTGTAAATATTATTTTTAGAGGCTTGGATACTTACATTGACCAGTGGACACTTCTATCGATGCTTTTATCCATGGCTCAGTGGTTATATCCTATACAGAATATTCATTATATTTTGAAGTGACCACCTATGCTTAGTAGGGTTTTTTATCACCTTTTTATTGATGTATCTGAATCATGCACATAGGCTCTATATGACTATGTATAGCTCAGACCCTAGTTCCTCACCTTAGTTATGTCTCCTTACCAAAAATGGGTTAGTGGGTTCATGAAGTCAAGTAGACCTCAAATACCCATCTATTAATGAACATTACATACATAGCCAATACTCCAAGGAAGGCATCAAACATATGTAGTTTTCCCTTAAGTGTGGGCTTGTGTGTGCATAAGGGTGTAATATGCTAAATGCAATGGCATGGAATGATCTAGCTTATAACTTGAAAAATGTGTTCATGGGTCATTATTTAAATGCTTTAGACCTATAATATGACTACTCCTATGAATGATATAGAAATAGGGAAGAATAAGGTCGTAGAACTTAGTTTTATAATTGAATGAATGAGCTTAAATAGGTGTTTACTTGGTATTTTTTGCATGTATTATTTTATATTTATATTGCACATTTTTTAAATATATCATAGAATGGTTAGATAAGACAAATATGCCAACCCACATGTTTCAAAATATTTTCAATTTGGATGAATTTTGAGGTACAAACACTTAATAAGGAAATTGGACACTAGCGTCGACATTAGTGTCCCTATGCAAACATAAGTGTTTGATAAGATAGAAAATTATTGAGTGTACATAAATGAATGACAATGAAAGATATAGAACATGTTCCAAGCTTTATATAGTCTACAAGTGATTTGGTTCATTTGAATGATAGGGTTAGACTATAAGATAAGTAGTTAGGCACACATTGAGATGATGAATGTGAGCCTTTTGACAAAGATGGTCTGTGACTAAAGGGTAGAGCCCTGATTGGTATTTTTCATGTGTATAATAGTAATATGTTATATATAATCAGATTTTAGTATCTACATTTCATCCCCCCTTTAATCTAATAATTCATGAGGTTGAAATTACTAGGTTAAAAGAAATAAATGTGTACCTAGGTGTGTACAACACACCTTGCCTTTGATTGATCCCTAGTGAAAATTGATGTTGGTGTATGACCTATAACCAAGAGCATGTTATAGTATAAATACATGTATCTAATCTAAAATTGAATAACTTAAATTTTTAAAAAGTAAAGGGAGCAAGAAGGAGTACACCTATGCATCAATGCAACTATGTTTCTCATTGGTAATTTGATTTGGTAAAGATTATTGCTTATGAAACATTGAAGCTTAAAGAGGTTTAGATTTAAACCTTGGAGAATTTAAGAGTAAAATTTTAAGGGTTATTATGCCCCCTATCTAGTTCAAGGGTGAGTTATGATAGGACATTGAGATCATTGAATCTCAATCACATAACTCAAATGAGAGTAAAATAAAGCCAAGTTAATTGGTATAACCAAATCAACATGCAAAAGGACAATAGTGTTAAGGCCATCGAGGGTGTTGAATCTCAAACACACTACTCAAAGGAGCCAACTGCTATAGATAAGAAAGGCTCAAAATAATGCTTCTTAGTAAAAATTATGCTTCTTGGTAAAGTGTTTTGAATATATATTTGTATTTTTTAGTGCACTTGCATGGCATATGAACCTATAATGTGTATAAATCTGAAATATCTATTAAAATATAACGTTTGATTTATAACCATGTATAATATCTATCATAATTTATTTAAACTTTATCCCAAATTTATAAGATTGGTGCCAAATGTATAGGATTCTAACCCAAGTGTATATCTGAATCATGTAAACTATATAAAATTTTGTCAACTATGTATGTGTGGAGTCATGCCTTTATGACATACCTCCACTAATATTCCCCCCCCCCCAACACCCTTGGATGAGGGGAATGTAATCTAAAAGTCACCTTACCTAAAGAGAATAAGATAACCGTATTATCTATGTATGGATCATGTAGTATATAGGAGTAACATGTTTAATTAAATATATCAATGAAGCTCATAGCATGTGATCACACCAAGACCTTATATGCATGATATAGATCATGGAAATGTATATAAAGTAATAGTACAAGATCAAAAAAAAAAAAATCACACACACAAGAGCATTCAATGTTAAGCAAAAAGTGGGGTCTAAGGAGATCACCAACAAGGGGCATGTTCAAATGTCGTACACTCAAAGTGAAGACATATTCAAATGTCCACACTCGAAGAATTAACAATCAATGGTACATGGGCCTAAAATCAAGGAACATATTCAAATGTTCCACTAAAAATACAATAACAAGCAATAAGTACACTCAAGGAAGTGGCAATGTGAATAAATGAAGTATAAGCAACCAACATAAGCATAGCATACTAGTCCCTGCATATATGTGTTATCAAAAAATGTCATGTAACATAGCATATCGAGTATATGGTTTAATAATTAAACATGAGTATATGCATGTGTAAGCACTAGTATATAATTTCAGCATGATTATGTAAAAGTGATCATAAAACAATATAACATGTGTCGATCATGATCAAAGAAGTAGATTCCCCCAATATAGTATGCCACATGGGAAGATGAGAGGTTCAACATCACTATGTGTAAGTATCATGCATCAAATATATGTATGTATCATACTCAAGTACCTATGAAACATATGTGTGTAAATAAAAGAAATTATATGTTATCTACTAACATAGAGTAAACAACATAAATGCTAAAGAGCTAGTAAACTTGTGTATGTTGAACATTATTTTGTATTTTTGATTTATTTGAATGTTTTTGTATTTTATTTGGAATATTTCATTTTTTGTATTTTTTTTGGAATATTGGAAAGGAAAAATGTCTAACCTATGATCCCATCTAAAATATGCTCATAGGGAGCTCCTAAAATAGAATATGGTACATGAAATTGGTGATATTAACAAGGGGGCATATGTGTCATATCTAGAATTTTAGAATCTATGGTACTTTGCATATGTCTCATAAGACTCTATGGCCATGAAGAGGTAGTAAAAGGAGTATTAGTTATTGTAACACATTATTTATTGCTCTATGGTTTATTCAGTGTAATTTTAATTAGAACATGTTTTTTTGCTCTTAGGAACTAGGTGGACTATGTAAGTGTAGATGAGGATTCTATGGAATCCACTATATATATTTGGTGCAATGGCATCTGAAGTATCGATCGCTTAGGAAAGGGGATTACCTTTTTCCTACCCTTTCACACATGATTTACCTTAGTATGTTTTATAATTAATTCTATTGGAATAAACTTCTTTTGATCAAGTGGGATGTTCTTATGGAATTATCGAAACTTTGATTACCTCATTGGTATTAATTGATTTTTATACAACTATGCATTATGGAAGGTATCGCATGGATTTTTTGTATTCAAGGTCATCCCATTAACATATAAAATATTTCCATGTATGGTATAACATAAAAGGTAGTGATCACATGTGTTGTACCAACTTGTGAACGTAAATAAATCTCACCAATAACTTATTTTGATGTCCCATCAAATGATCTGATTATTTTAGTCAAAGGGTATAAATCATCATGTGTATATCCTAAATAAGTGAGTTATTTCATGGTACATACATTCTCAACAGAACCATTATCAACTATAACACTATGTATAGGTTGATGATCAAGGTATGCTCTAATAAAAAATGAGTGAAGATCTGAATCATCATCCACAATTTCACTTTCAATGAATGTAATAGAAGGTATTTGAACTATATGAGGTACAATGTGTGTAAATGTCCCAATAATACCATCTGATGGGTTCCCATAATATGGTAGAGGAGGATGTGTATTATATTCCATTTAAACTTTTGGATCTATCTTAGAATAATCTTGTAATGGATTATAAAATATTGTATGGTTTTCATGGTCATTAGGATGTGATCCTAAATCCTTTGGAGGATCATCAAAGGTAATATGTTGATTATCAATAAGTTCTTAGGTCTTGTAATAATATGCATTGACATCATAAATTTTTGGTATGGGTTTACTCCTATCAACCTATATAAAGGGAGGGAGAGATAGAGATGACACTCCATAAGCTTCTTGAGTAATGAATTTAGAGACTCAGGTAATCGTACAGATTAGTTCTTAGGTGCATTAGATAAGATGAGGTGATTAGGCTAATGTGACACTACATAACCATTATGGTTGCTTCTTTTTTAGGTTTTTTAAGTTTAACTTATATCTTGGTTTGATATGAAACTTGGTAGTATATTTAGTTGGTGTGTTGGAAACATACTTAATCTTGTTCAATAAACTAAGTTTCACTTCATGATCTTGGACAATATGGCTTAAGTTATCAAAATATTTAAATTTATTAAAGATAATAGACGCATATAATAATGAAAGCAAACTTTGTTTAAATATGTATCGAATATAATTATCTACGATTGGATTTGTCATTTTTGTCCAACATTATTTTGTACCTCAAAACATATTCATTAATAGAGTCATTGGTTCCTTATTTGATCTTAGCAGTTTATGTATATGACATCTTTTTAGTGATGTTAATAGAGAAATGTGCTATAAATTGGTCTGATAGAGGTATGAATGTTTTCACTAATTGGAGTGGTAAATCATATAACCATCTTAAAGCATATTCCTTTAGGCTCCTTGGAAATTATTTGGTCAAAATTTTATCATTCGAAGCGTAATCAAGGCATGATGCATATAAATATCAAAGATGATTTTGGGATCACCCTTACCATCACAAAATATGAACTTGGGTACAAAAAAACTAGTTGGAAAAGGGTGCAAAGATATCTCAGGTGATAAAGGATTATATAATAAATCTTGTGAATCAATAACATGAGTTGATTCAAAACATTTTATTCAATGTTAGTAATCTTAGCTTCCAAATCTTGAATAACTTGGAGATGATTTTTTACAGTAGATCCATTGGTATTTAGATTTGAGATTTTAAAAGCCACTAAAAGGGATGATAACACCACTTGTGTTGATGTAGAAATTGAAATCAGTAATTCAGTTGAATTATTAATTATTCTCATGGAGGATATAGCAAGAGTTTTACTATCTAAGGGTTCGCCATTATTTGATGTGGATGCACTAGCCTTGTCATATTTATTAATTTCTTATTATGTAACATGTTAGAATGCATTAATTAATTATTTATTTGTATTTATATGGTTTATTAAGACTTATTTATCTTCCATTAAGACTTTACATTTTCCATATTTACTAAATGCAAACAAAGATGCCAAAAGTAATGAATAAATTCATATCTTCAAATTATAAAATTAAAAACCCTAGCAGGCTAAAAAACCTAAAGCAAGCTAGGATTTGCATGGAAAGACATAAAGGTCAAGTTAACTAAATGTTTAACTCTTTTTTTTAATTTGAGATAAGGTATTAAGGTTAAAAGGGTAGAAAAACCTAATCAAATGGATGAATAAAAATATTCTAGAGCAGGGCAATTAAACTTATTTAGATAACACAATATATTGAATCTAAAAAATTACTAACTATGGAAAGTACAATGTCAATTGATATTGTGATCTGAGTTATATAGATCTGAAAGCAAGTAGGTTGATATTCAATGTCTAGTTATCAGATTCTATAAAAATTATTTCAAGAGGCCTAGACACTTACGTCACCTTGTGGACACTTATGTCAATGTTTTTATCTATGGATAAATGATTTCTTCCTTTAAATATTATTCATTTTATTGTAAAGTGACTACCTGTGCATGTTAGGATTTTTTCTCACCTTTGTATTAATGTATCTAAATCACACATAGGCTATATATGACTATGTATAACTCAAACCAAAGTTCCTCACCTTATGCTATGTTAGCTTGCCAAAAATGGTTTAGTGGGTTCATAAAGTCAAGATGGCCTCAAGGACCTCTCTATAAATGATCACTTCTTACATAACCAATACTCTAAGGAGGGCCTCAGACATATGTAATTATCCCCTAAGTGTTGGCTTGTGTGTGCACAAGGGTGCGATATGTTATATGCAAGGGCATGCAATGATCTAGCTTGTAACTTGACATATAACATTCATGGGATGTTATTTGAATGCTTCAGACCTAAAATATGACTACTCCTATGACTAATATAAAAATATGGAAGAATAAGGTAGTATAACTTAGTTATGTAATTGATTGAATGATCTTGAATAAGTGCTTGATGTAATGTAAGATTACAAAGATGATGTTAGAAACCTCTTGTTAATAGATTAAACCAAAATAATCAATGATAAATAGAATTATAAGACTAATTAATAGGGTGAACAAGTAACAGACAAAATAAATCCTATGAGAAGATAAAATAAAACACTTTTACCTTCCTTGACGATTCGAATTGCTTGTTGGCATGAGAGTTGGCTTGTGCTTAGTAGGGTAAACAAATAGTATTTGATAATGCCCATGTTTTATGGTTAGAACATCCTCATGTCCCCTTAGAATTTGGCTATTAGATTATGTTGAAAATTAATCTTTCTAGCAAGAATTTGGCATTATTTGTTTGCACACAAAAGCTTGGTTAAGAATGGTAATGGCACTTGTATTTATTGGTTTTCAACTAACTCTAACCCAAGTGTAGTTAGGCTAGGGTTAGTGTTGGGAGTACAAATGAAATTAATGATGGATTTAATTATGCATTAATGAAATCATAGCTCAACATTTTTTATTTTTATTACATTTATGTTGATATTTTGCAATTCTTGACTTTGAGGATGATGACATCATAATGACCTCATATTTGTTGAAAATTCTTTTTTAGAAATTAGTTTTTCATTAATTCCACATGGAATTTTCACGTAATCATTTTATTTGATTTTCTTGGTTAATTAATTATGCTTAGTCTTTTAGTCATTTCAAGAATTGGGTTAAGTGCCCCACTTAATTGGTCAAAAATGTTATTTTGCTTGGTCACAAACTGATTAGGGATGAATTCATGATAGGTTATCATTGCATATAGGGTAATATACCAAATAGGGATGCTTTGACATAATTATGGGAACTTCAATTCAATGTGTAGATGAATTTGGGATGTTCATAAGATTTATAGGCTTAATTTGTATAATTTGGTAAAAATAAGTTTGAAGTCTATTTTAAACACGTAAGTGGCTGAAAAAGAGTGTCTACATTTGCATGGTATTTGTTGTATGTGTGCTTGATAATGATGAATGATATTCATTTTGTATTTATATTACATCTTTTGTAAATATCTCACATAATTGTTGGATAAGACAAATAGGCCAACCTATACATTTTGAAAGATTTGTAATTTTGATGAATTTTGAGGTACGAACACTTGATAAGGAAACTAGACACTAGCATAGACGCTAGTGTCCCTACACAAATACAAATGTCCAATAGGATAGAAAAATGTTGAAGATCTGTAATCAACAGTGAAGGATATAGATCAAGTTTTAAGCTTTTTGTAGTGTACATATGATTTAAGTGATTAGAATGATAGGATTGGACTATAAGATAAGTAATTAGGCATAATAAAATGGCAAATGCGAGCCTTTTAGCAACCAAAAGGTCTAGAATTGAAGGATATATCCCTGATTGGTATTTTTCAAGTATACAATACTAAGATGCTATAAATAATCAAATTTTAGTATCTACATATGCCTGTAATGATGTCATTGAGAGGTCAAATCTTTGGTGGTGGCTAGTGAAGCACCTCCCTATGGCCCACTAGATCTTCTATGGAGATTTAAACATGATTGAATCACCAAAAGATAAAGAAGGACAATCACCCATGAGATGTTGTGCTAGTGATAGGGAATCTTGGTTCTAAATGCATAATAAGTTGGGGCTGTAGGACCCAAACCATCAACGAAGGACATCCTCTCCCACAACATGGTTCACTTGGTTAAACTTTCTCCAAGGTAACAAAAGAGTCCTTAAAAGACATGATAGGGATCTTATTTCATATCAAAATATTCTCTTTTACCCAAAAGTATGATAAACCTATCAGTGTGATTCAGGGTGTCTTTCTACATGACCACTAACCAATCATTTTTTTTGTATAATGGTTTGCTTCTCTAGTAAAAAACTACAAAAACTAGTTTTATCTCAACACATCCCATTTACAACATGCTCTAACCTTTACACATATAAAGAGAGTGTGAAACATGGTCTCCCACCCCTTTGGAGATCCTGGGTGGATTGATTGGTGGGAGATAACCATCACTCGTACCACCACTTTTCTCCTATTCTTTGACAAACAATTGGCTTTGATAAAAAAAGAGCCAACACAACCTCTATGAGATAATTCAATTGCCTCTCTCAAGAGCTAAAACATGTTCCCTTGAATGAATTGTTTAAAAATAGAATAACAAAATTTAGACATCAGTTCCAGTTGGTAGAGCTTCATTAAGCCCATGGTGCTTAGCTTCGATCTTGGATTCATTGGCTCAAAGTTGGGGATCAAGTCTCTAATGAGTTTTATTAGTAAACTAGGAGATCATATTTCAGCTATGAAAATAAAGGCATTTAAGGAAGTTGGTGAATGTTTCAATCATTTCTTAGAAATCCTTCAAGCATTTGTTAAGCACTATAAACAAGACTCCGAAGCTCAACCCTTTACTGATTCTTAGCAAATGGATATGAATAAATTCATTGATATTGTTTCGTATAGGCTCTCACATAGCCAAAAATTGACACATGACAATCTTATTTCTATTGAAGACCTTCATCAAGCTGCCATGGGTATGGCTCAGTATAAAGCCCTATTTAATGATGGCTTCCCCTGTGAATACTATCAAGCCTTTCGGGATTGTGTGGGACCTAATCTTCATAAATTTTATTTGGAAGCTCTTACTAGGGTTTGTTGGAATAAATCCTTAATAAAGGTAATTTAAAAAATTTCCCAAAGCTAGGGACCCTAAATTTATCACTAATTAGATACCTATAACTCTTCTACATGTCTCCTATACAATAATTACCAAAGTTTGATCCCTTAGAATTAGATATCCCCCTATTTGTAAACTTGAACAAACTAGTTTCATCTAAGGAAGATATATTCAGGATAATATTATTGTTGTGTAGGAAAGAATGGAATGGGCTCATATATCTAAACAAAAAGATCTATTCATTAAATATACTTTGGAAAATCCTATGATATAAATGAATCGCCCTTTATCTTAGACATGTTACAAGCTATGGGGTTTAGTCCTAGGTTCATTCACTTTATTCAAACACTCTTCCAAGATGCCTCAACTTGTCTCACCATTAATAACCACCAATCTGAGAGTTTTTTGTCTCTTTCACTCTATTAGATAGGGTTTCCCTCTTGCACCCTCCTCATATATTTTACCTAATAAGGGTTTTAGTTATTTATTAGGAGCTTATGCTTTTATAGGTCTTTTCAAATGCATCACCCTCCCCATGGCACCTCACTTATAGCTCATAAATGGGCATTTCACAGATGACTCTTTTCTCACTCTTTAAAAGGAAGAATAAATTGTTGAGAATGCTATAAAATGTTTACATATCTTTTGTTTGTTCTATAGATCCAACACTTAGTAGACCAAAACTTAGATTTGTAGACAATGTTGTGGTCCCATACCTATTTGGCTTGAGGTTTATCAATGGAAGTTAATTTCCCATGGAGATTTGTTGACATCCCTGAGAATTACATTTGACTTTTAGGGTTCTCAAGTTGATCTTTGAAACTATGTTAATCTCAGAGTAGAAAATAAATTATCCTATTGGATTACCAAAATCCTCTCTATGGCTGGCAAATTTTAGATATATTCTAAAATTATTGCGGTCACTCATGTTTACTATTCTTCTTACTGGTCTCCTTCCAAACCATCCTACAAGAAGCTCAAAAAGATGCTTAGAGAATTTATTTGGACTAACTCTGAAGGTAATAAAATCTTCTAAAGAGTTGTCTAGGAGATTTGTTGCCAACCCAGAGAAGTTGGAGGACTGGGTCTTAATGATGTTACTAACTAGGGTCTCACCCTCTGTGCCAAATGGATTGTTAGAGCACTTGAAGGGTAGGAGCTTTGGAAAATTATCCTCCATCACTCCATCTCATTTGGAAGCCATTTTGGTAAAAAAATTTGGCAAAACTTGGGGTTTCAGACCTTGCTTATTACCCCAGTCCCAAATAAAATTATAGGTACATTGTGGTCAAAATCATATTGAAGGTCTGGGAAATAATAGAACCATGGCTAAGGTGGAAAGGGGATAGTTTTTTTGGTCTGGTCTTTCCATCAACAATCATTCTATTTGGTGGTCCACTGATGATCACTATCAATGAGAAACCCTTTACACAAATCCCCATACTCAAAGCTCTGCAAATTTTTTGTAGTGGTATTCAAATTCTGGGGATATTTTTGACAAGCATTCTAGATCTTAGCTCTACTAACCTAAGCTAAGAACCAAATTTAGGTTAAACTCTTAGGATTTTGAATCCAATTTTGAGACCCAGATGGCTAATCTAGATTATGACTTACACAAAATTGGTGTCAAAGGGTCTCCTAAGTGGTTGGTAGAAAAATTATAATTGGGTTATTTCTACCTTCATACTTTAGTATCAACCCCAACTTAATTATCAATGGTTCTCTCCCATTAGTGCTCCTTGGGAGATGCTCAATAAATAATGAAATAATAACAACTCCCCCTCCTTTTGGATTAAGAGGTTCCAAACTGTCTGGTTAGTTGTGGTGGCACCCAAAAAAGTGATTTTTTTGTCGTATTCACTACCAAGGTCTTCCTATGAGAGATAAGATTCTTCACATGGGGATTTCCTCTAATAGGTTCCCTATTTGTGGCTATTCTGAGTCTCTAGAACACATTTTTTGGTATTATGCTAGACCTTAAATTTCCTAGCAATGGATTCACTCTCTTTTTAAACCTTTTTGTCTATAGCATTTTTCTTGGAATATTGCCCTCTTAGGGGGCTTTGCTCTCTTCCTTACAAGATACAGGCAAAATATGGCATTTTTCTAAATTGAAATTCTTTTTACCCTCTAGTAAGATACTAATGTAGCTATATTTAATGAAGTTTGCTTAGATAAAAAATTTAGTATTGCGAATAAAATATTTATTCTATTTAATGTAATGTTAAAGATTCAAGTATAGGCTAATAAAGTTTCCCTTGAGGTTAAGCATCTTTGTACTCTTATGGGCCATTGGGGTCACCTCTCTTGCATTGTCAACAAAGTACCTCTTAAGGCCCCTCATGATTACCAAAACAAATAATAAGATCACCGTGGGCATGGTTGTGGGCAACGAAGATCTCAAAGCTATTTGACTTTCTCTACACCTCCACCTCCTCCCCATCCAAAATTCTCTCCTTCTACGGGGTATGGAGGGCAACATTTGCCCCATGATGATGCTAGTGACATTGGGTTCAGTCCTCCAGGCAAAGATACTTAAGGGAAGTTCCCCAATTTGGCAATTACAATCTCACCCCCTTACGTGTAGACAAAGGAAGGTGAAGAAGAAAAGAAACAAGAAAATGAGTAGAACATAATTGATATTTTTTCCCCTCATGGGGGAAGTTGGGGAGACAAACCTGATAACTACCGACTCTTCCTCCTCTTTCTATGGGGTTGGTGGCCCCTATTGCTTTATATTAGCTATTATTTCTTTTCTCTTATAATATTGATATCATTACAATTGTAACTTAATTGTGATTTTGATTAATAAAGTTTGTTTTACCTCAATATTTATTTGTCAATATTTTAGGACGTGCTCTCATACAACTTGTCTTTTAAGATAACATGTCATATATATATTTTTTGAAGAAATATATAACATATTTTAACCATTAAAAAAAATGGACAAAATAAATAAATGACACATAATCTCAACATTAAACTTTTTATTTAAAACTCTCTTTCTCCGAAAATAAAAATAATTATAATTATACTCTACATTGTTTTTAATTAATATTCAACTATTTTGAGACTTTCACATTATGAAATATGAATACGAACATATTTCTTATTATGACAAATCGTTAGTTATTTTAATTATATTTTATTATTTTGATTAATAAATATGTAATAACATATATTATAAAACTTTTTTTTTAATAATTAAAAATATTTTTAGCAAAAGTTATTATTAAGAGTTAGTTTTTAAAAGTTTACTAATAAAATCAAATATCTATAATTAAATTTGATAAAAAAAAAACATTTAACATTATTAATAAATCACAAATATTGATTTGAAATGTTAAATTAAAAATTTGCTAAAAAATACTTCTAAAAAATTGGAATCCAATATTTAATATTATTAAAATAAATTAAATCCTACATATCAAATTCCTTTCAAAAATTAATAAAAACCTAACATAAAATAGTGAGAGTGTGGCCCCACTTAATTCGAAGTTTGCTCTTTTGCCCAATCAAATGCGTGCTTTTATGAAGATTCTAAATGTTATCAAATCATATATGAAAGTGACAAAATTATCACTTTAAAACATATATTACATTTAGCGTTTTCTCATGTAACACCTATAATAAACTAATTTATAATAATATTTATTTTAATTTATATTATTTTAAAACTTTTTTAAATTTAATAAAATTAGTGTTTTAATTGGAACCTTGACATTAATTAAAAATACAAAGTTTTTATATTGTTATAAAATGTATAAAGAAGAGGAGGAAAGTAATAATGAAGGAAAAAAAGAGAGGAATAGATGTAAAAGGTGGCCATACATTATAAATATATATTAATTTAAAATTGAGTCGAGAGACTTTTTACAAGAGATTGCAATAATGTTTGAAAGTGAAGACATATTAAAACAAAACTAACTTGATGTGAAGAGTAAAAACCAAATTTATTTATATATTTCTTCTTTGTGTCGCTGTTAAAAGGATAAATGACATGAGTGGTGCATCGAGGAATATATTTAGATAGGGATTTGTTTTTGCGAATTAAAAAATTCATTGGAGATCTTCCATACTTAACAGAACAACACTGGCTTTTGCTACAAAAGAGGGAGACATCCCAAATTCCACCACTAACTAATGTGAGGTTTTGGTTGGACTTAAAAGATCTCAAGAACGTGTAGTTTTTTTTTGGCAACTTGCCATCATATTTGCACATCCATTCATCTCTTTCCATGCTCCCAAAAAGGTCTCTTGTATTTACAGAGTTTGGCTAGAGTGATAGGTGATGTCACAACATCCAAAGTAAATAGGCAATCTTGCATCTCTAAAAAATATTAAGAGTTTTGTAAATTTTTCAATAGTCACAATATTCATAAAGATCATTTTTTGCTCTTTTGGTATATTAGTTGGATCACATTTATATTCACAACATTGAATTATAATGTCACCATGATCACATTTAATTTATATCTTCCTTCACAGTTCATATTATAGAGATCACCAAGTAATCCCTATGTTGAATAGAATCTTCATTTTCATATATATATATATATATATATATATATATATATATATATATATATATATATATATATATATATATATATATATAGAGAGAGAGAGAGAGAGAGATAGTGACTAAAATTTATCTAAGTGTTTTAAAATGCTAATAGGGAACACATAAGACTTGTGCATGGGATGATGGTTTGGAAGTTATTAAATTTAAATTTGAGTTCACAAGATTCTTAGAATTTGTGTGCATGATGATAATTTGACAGTAGGTGATGACCATCAAATTTAAGCTCATACTCAAGGGGCAGGCTCAATATTCTCCCATAAAGTATTCATGCAATCGCGTGAGTCTAGGAACCTGGGATTGTGACAAGTGTCATAATCAGGGTTCATGGGGATTATAAAGGTCACAAAGACTAATTGGACCATGTTATGCAGAGATTTTAGGATCATGACACGTGGCATGATAATGGGAAACTTACAATCACAAATTTTGAAATATATAATCACAATGAATATTACTCAATGTGAGGAACGCCCAAAAAAATAGGTGACCATAATTTTAACATGTGGCCACCATTTGAAGCATTTTTGGTCTCATTTAAAAGTTCTTGATGAGAGATTTTGATTAGTAGTGATCACGAGGCATGAAATATATTTTAAATAAGATTGTTCATGGGGAAAGTTTGCAAATTCATAATCTGATGGTTCAATTATCTCTTGAATGGATGAGACAATTACATGGAAGTTATAGCATTAGGTCCATGGTAATAAAAGGGATCATAACCATAGATAAAGGGTTGTTAAGTACGAATATTGGAGATAGGAGAAGTGATGTGGTGGCAAAACACTATTCATGTAGCATTATTCATTGGTACTATTCATGAGTATTGTTCATGATGATGTGGAGGATTATGCAAGAAGGTGATGTGGCTTTGTATGGCCCATGGAGGATATTTCACATGTGCTAAACTATTGACCTCCATTATGAGAGTGGGTCGAATTTCTCATGTGGGGCATGAAAAGAGTGGTAAAAAAAAAGAATTCATCACCTTTTGGAATCTTGTGATGGTGGGGAGACAAGTGTTGTTATTCTTGATTGGTATCTCCTTTTTTCCTTTTGACTTTCCATGAAGGATAGCACCTATTTTCAAATCTGCTTATCTTTAACAATGATGAACCCAAGTGGAGAACATGGCATAACACTTCCTTGCTCTTTACTCCTTTATCATGATTCCCCACCATGGTCACAAGTGTTGTTTATATCATAAAAAATGCAGTTCTTACTTGAAAAAATAAGAGAGTGAATAATTTTACATGTTTCTCATTAAAAAACTAAGATTCTAGATGTTCCATCTGTATCTATTCCATGAGATTACCATAATGGACAATATTTTTTAACAAAAGATTCTAGTTCTGCATTATCCATTTTGGTTTCTTGTATAAAAACCATGTCTAAATGAATAAGATGAAGTTGCCACTTAACCAACCTTTATTTGTTAGGGGCATTTATTTAACTAACATTCCATGTTAAACATTGTATTCCAATAATGGAAGAATCTTCCCCCTCTAGCATAAGAAACAAGAAATCAATTTTTTTTGCTTACCCATATTTGAGATCTCATACTTGTCCTTGTTGTAGACACTAGAAAACAACACACTATGGTTCCAAGTGTTGAAACACCCCTAGACCACCTCAGGGGCCCCCAGGGACCAACCTTAACCTTTCAATCACAAATCAAACCTATCTCAAGTCAAAATTGACCTACTAGTTAACCCAACCAAACCTTTTGCCCTCAACCATCGACTATCACCCTAACCATCGATGGTTAGGCCTGACCACTCACAATCAGGTTTGCACCACTTGAGCAATCAAACTCTAGTCAACTACAACTAGATTTTTTATAATTAACTCATCTAATTCATATGTGAACCAATGCATGTGAGAGCTAAATTTTAACTGCTTGTTGAACCTCTTGTCAACATATTATTGCACCTCTCCTTCCTTCTTATAAAGAGAGAGGAGAGAGTGAGTGTCAGATTCAAAATCAAGCAATCATCATTTACATCTAGAGCCAGAGCCTCTTGTATCAGTGTTCTCTTTTATAGGTATTTTCCTAGTGAACCAACAAGTACGATAGAGAGCCGAAGTGCTACCACCCATCGGCCAACAACCAAGTACTGTTACTCTACCAAAATTGCTTTGAGCTCCACCACCTCAACCATTCATCAAATCAACAACCAAAAAGATAAGTATCTATTTTAAATCATTTAGTTACTTTATTTCTATTCTAAAATTAACCCAACCTAAGCCCATCTTTCAAAATTCCATTCTATAACCTCATCCAAATAGCCTTTTTTTTGCCAGACCAAACCCATAGTAACTGCTAGCAGTCACTCTGATCGTCGATGGTTTGTCCTAATCATCAATGGCTTCCTCACCCACCAATGGTCACCCTAACCATTGATGGTCACCCTAACTGTTGATGGTCAATGTGTGACAAAATAATATCAATCTATTTTCACCTACCAAACCTCAACCAAATCCAACTTTCAGATCCTCTACCTGATCACATAACCCTGTCCTATTTTTTGAACCATACCTGACCTATTTAGAATTATTATTGATCCAATTATTACTATAATTAGTCAAATTCATCTATTATTTTATTAATCACTTATTGTGTTTGATTTTAGTATCTTCTATTATTTATGCAATTACTTTATCTTTCAGAACTTGATTGTTTAAAAGTGTGGATTGATAGCCTCCAAGGGAGCTCATGCTTCTTAGATCTAGCTTGCTAGGCAATCTACCCTACTATCTAACTAATCAAACCATTTCTTTTAGTGCTTTCTTATCTACATGTCATTCCTCCCAAGCCAAAGAGAAGTATCTACACTCGTCTGGATCAATGTGAACATAACATATCAAGTTTTTCTACCTACCCTTCTCGATTTTATTTTCTCTTCCTTTCAAAAAACATAAGTGAAACTTATCTAGAACATTATGGCATGCCTGGTGGGATCCTTGAGTCTTTTCTTGGTTCATAGTTGCATCTAAGTGCTTTCTTCTTCTTATCTCTCTGCTCATACAATGAAATCAAAAATTCTTTTTAGGATTAAAATTAACCGCATACATTGTTTGCGTGCATTTTTTAGCTCACATAGCTTAATTAAAGTAAATTAATCAACAATAGATTTACTCTTGACACAAAAATAATACCAAACCACTTACATCTCAATAAGCATCAAACATTGACATAAGACCTGACTAGGATTTCATTACCTAGCGGTCACCTTTCCTGACTATCCTACTTGGATTTCATCACCAAGGGGAGAACCAACTCAGCTCTCTATTTGAGTATAATCTCTGGGAATCGATATATCTTGGATAAGCACCTGACACCCTTATCGCTATAATGTGTGAAGTGAGGGGGTAGGCCCCAATATCAAGCCACATACTGATCTCCAATTTAGATCCCTTTGAGAGCCTAAACACAACTTGAAACCAACCATAAACTTCTTTTTTAGTACCAACTCTACAAGCCAAATTTAGTCACATAATTTTTAAAGCTTAAGGCATAAGCCACAAGAGAGATGAAAAATAATCTTAGGACTTAACATGGTTTAGTGTGTGTTTTATTTCCTTGAGTTTTCTTGTCTTCTCTCTATTTGAGTTGTGAGATTGTTTGCACCTTCCTCTTTTTCTTACTTGTATGGTTTTAACTAGGAAACAACTAAGAAAACAAGCAAATAAAGACCCACCTCCTAATCATCCATATTCCTCTTCTCCCTCATCCATGGAATATGTCTCAAATGCATAGAGTTATCCTCATCCTTATGAGAGTCCTATCATCCCTTAGACGGTTACCCAAGGTGATGTGGACTTCACCACCTTTCTGGATAACAACCCCATATCCTTCCAACATTACCTTAATGCCATGTCTCATCGTACCCCTGCTTCAGTCCTGTCATCCCTTAGACGGTTACCCAAGGTGATGTGGACTTCACCACCTTTCTAGATAACAACCCCATAGCCCTCCAACATTACCTTAACACCATCCCTTCAGTTATACCATCCCTTAGATGGTTACCCTAGGTGATGTGGACTTCACCACCTTTCTGGATAACAACCCCATAGCCCTCAAACATTACCTTAACACCATGTCTCATCATACCCCTACTTTGGTTCTACCTGTTGACCAACCTTATAGCATGCCATCCAACCTTATGTGTGATACTTCTATATCCACCATCTCCACCCAACCTCTAGTCACCTAGGCATCATCCTCTACTAATAACCCCATTTATACCACCATTCAAAACCAACCCACTCAACCAAGCAACACCCAAGCACTTTCTTCAGCAACTAATAACCCTCTTAGCATAGGAGTAGTCCAACCTTTAGTCACTAGTACTTCCCTTACTATAGGAGTACCCTTTGCTAGTACCACCACCATTCCTCATACTTCCAACCTACCTACTCCACTCCAGTTCAGAGCTTAGTGGTTCTGATACCTTCCACCCTTCCACCCATCAGCACCAAAGTGACCACCTACCCTCTATCTACTAACCCAACCATACCTCTTGCCCAACCTACATCAATGTCTCAACAAGTGCTCATTACATAAAACCCAAGCTACATCCCTAACCTATAAGGGTATATACCTATATCTTTCACCCAACCACCTATCTACATATATTCATATGTGGCATCATCTCAACCACTCATGACCAAATACCAGTATGTGGTAGCTTCTCAACCCCCCACAAGCTAGCCATATGTTACACCTACCTAGACCCAACACAACCTACCTTACAACTACAAGGGTGCACAACCCCAAATCGACCTCATCAAAACTCTAATGGATAAAATGATACTTTAGAGTCATCCATTTCTAGAGCCCATACTATTTTATCATAATGACCAAATCTTTAATGAACCAATTCAGCCATCCATCCCCATCTGACCATTCCCTCTTCAATGGGAACTTTTGAAGTTTTTGAAGTTTCATAACAAACAGGAACAAAGAGGACCCTCAACAACACCTAAGAGCATTTAGGCATTCGTGATATATGATTTCCTATGATGATGCTCTCCTTCTTCATACCTTCCCCATGTCCTTATTAGGTTTGGTGCTAGATTGATATAGTGCTCTTACAAAGCATTCCTTATTTTTTATTGCCTAATTAGCTCAGATTTTCTTAGAGCACTTTTTCATAAACATATTTAAGAAATTATCTATCATTGATCTTTACTCTATTCAAAAATTTGATGATGAATCCATTTCTAACTTTGTAGCTCGTTAGAGAAGTCTGATAAACCAACTCTCCTTCTCTCTACCCCAATTTGAACTAATCAAACTCTTTGCTCAAGCTTATGTCAAACACATCTCCTCTACCTTATAGGTTCAAATCCTCAAAAACTTTGATGAAGCTTTCACCATGGCACGAAAGCTATAAAATAGAGCCATTGATGAGGGGAAGTTGAAACTAAGAAACAAGAACTCTACCTTCAAATCAAATGAGGCTTTCTCTTCCAAACCAAATAGTCAAACCAACTCTAACTCCAAGAATAAGGGAACCATGAAAGTGTTTGTGCTTAAGATCGCCCATCCGCTCATTGTCAACCAATCCAACTCTTCCAACTCCTCCAATCAAAATATTGGTGTTAAGCCACACTCGAACCAAAGATGGACTAGTCCAAGAGGGGCCAATAGCTCAGTGGTAGAGCACTCCAACAACATATGGATGGTCCTAGGTTTGAGTCCTAGCTGGTCCATGTCTCAACATGGTATCAGAGCCAGGCTCAGGCTAGGAGCCCCAAGCACACGAGAGGTGTGGCTGAAGGGGGGGTGTTGGTGTTAAGCCACACTTGAATTGAAGATGGACTAGTCCAAGAGGGGCTAGTAGCTCAGTGGTAGAGTACTCCAGTAGCATATGGATGGTCCTGGGTTTGAGTCGTAGCTGGTCCATGTCTCAACACAAAACACTAGAAACCTAAGTTGTAACACCTGAAAATAATTTACTCCACTTAGGGAGTCATATGCTTTGGTCTTGGATAAATTTTTAAAATCCAACATCATAAAAACTCCCCTAATCAAACATCTATAGTAATTTGATTATTCTTGTCATGCACTCGATTGGTATAAGGGGAATGAATTATGTGTCTTCCACCAAGTCATTGGACATGACATTAGTAGGTGTAATACCTTTAAGACCAATGTCTAAACTCTCATTGACAAGGGAGAGCTTGTGTTGGATAACCCAAATGCACCCTCAAACCAATCACTTGACATTTTCAGACAACCATTTCCTAACCATGATACTTTCCCTAACAATGAAAACAAAGCAAAACCCTCTCATACCCACGATGTCCATACTGTGAATATGGTTCTTGGTGAACTCATTCATGAGGAAACTATTGACCAAATCACCCTAATCCACTTATTGAGGTAGTGGAGTCTCCAACCTTTCCATTGATATGCACATCAGAGGAGGAAACCATTCCTGCTTTATCATTTTCCTCAATCATATAACAATCCACTCTTCCTATATCAATCATGTCTAAGGAAGAAACCACTTTGCCTATACCTCCCACAAAGGAGTCACCCTTCCAAATATTAAAACCTCTTGATAACAAAAAATATGAGATAATCATTCCTCCCCCTCAACCCCTACGTCTATCCTTTGCATCCACTACAAGGGATTCAGACCCATCTCTAAACCTTTCTCTAGACTGGTTAAAAACTTAGAGTTCATATCCAACCTTGACTTGGATTAGGTCACCTTTTGGGAACAACTTAGACTCCCTTATAAAACCAAAAAATATCCTTTATCATCAAATCAACCTACCCCTTCCACTACCAAATCCACTATTACCACAACCCAACCTTCAAACACCCTTGCCCATCAAACCATAACAATAACACCAGAACCAAACTCGCCCAAAGCCACTAAATCACCTTTTATCACTCTAACTAAACCCACCAAAAACCTTGATACATTTCCTACCCATAACATTACTAACCCATCAATAAAGTTGGACACAAACCCACTAAACCTATCAAATAAACCCCAAGCTAAACCAATAAAAAATGTGAAACCACCTAGAAGCCCAAAAACTAAAAATCTGCCTCCCCTCTCCATTTTGCCTTCCATTTCAGGACATCATCCCTCTACCTTAATTACGAGACCAACCATCCCAATCAAAACCCAACCACCACTTTTGGTTACTGTTAGGTGACCCCTTATCCAACGGAAGCACAATTGATTACTTTCTTATAAGCAATTAAACACGGAATTATACTAGAATGATAAAGTAACTAGAAACTTGAGACAACAAAGAATTTGAGAGACAATACACACTCTTGTATTAGATATTACTAGAAGAAAATACAATAAGGAAGATGCCACTTCTTCCTCCACCTCAAAGGCTAGCCACACCTCAAGACCTTCTTCCCTCTCTCTCTTGCTCAACCAAAACCAACTCTATAGCCTGAGTTATTATCCCTCCTTAAATGCTTCAGCTGATCTCCTTGACCTTACACCTGTAGATCTCCTTGACCTTGCTTGCTTCAATGCTTTTACTTGCCTTCTTGGTAATTACAATACATGCCTCATGGGTCTTTAAATAGAATCCCATGGTTACAAAAATAAAAATCTAACTACAATAATTAGACACGCAGCTCGTGACTATAATTAGTCATTTGACATGCAAACACTCACTTCACTTAACTGACTGTTCATCAACAGCAGTTCTAGAACACACAGGCGACTGACGCCGGTCCCTGCTTGCCTAGTTCTATCGACGTCAACCGACTAGCTGCCGTCGCCGGTTGCCTTCTGCATTGCATCTGACCGATGTCGATCATGTTGTCGACGCCGGTGCTTCTGGTTCTTTAGCATCCTCTTCTTTGTGTCTGCAAATAGTTGAAGCTTTTAGCTCCACACCCTAACAGTTACAACATCACTCTTACTTTCATCCACACTAATTTTTATCGAACCACCCATGGGCATACCTCCTATCTCCCAACTAGATATAAACAAACAAATTTTCTCCTGAGCATCTAACCCAAAAATTTCTAACCCTAAACCCTCAACCTCTCTACCAAAACCCAAATCATCCACCAAGAGTTCCCATTCACCCAAGTCTTTGACAATCAAAACCACTCCTAAAAAGACTTCCACCTCAACTACCAAACCTAAGACCCCTACACCTTTTCTACCATTACCTGAATCTTACTCCACCATCCTACAGAGGCTATTACAAGTATCTTGCTTAACCTTGGCACCTATTAGACCATTTGACCCACACAGTACTAAACCATCTTGGTACAATGACAAAATGATATGTTCATACCATAGGACACCTGGGCATGACACAAAAAGCTATAAGGCTCTAGAAGCATTAGCCCATCAGTTGTATCATGAGGATGAATTATTATCAGATGAACCCTATATGAGCCTGACATCAATCCAAGAACCAATAGTCATCGACCAACACCTACCTACTATAGAGAGGATTACAAAGCAAGTTATTCAAGCATTAGTCCATAAACAATGAAACATGCATAAATAACTAACTAACCAAACTTATTTATTCCTATGGGAATTACAAAGGATAGCAAAAAACAAATGAAAGAAATCAAACATCATATTACCTTCCCAAATGGATTCACCATACCCATGTGGCTCAAAAGCATGTTCTCCCTTGATCAAGCATCCTTGTCTTTGTCAACAATGGTGGTAAGCTCCTCCAATGCTTCAAGAATACTCCATAAAACCTAGGCTCATGATTTGTAATCACTAAACTAGCCTATCAATGAAGCTTTCAAACAAAATAAATTGTCTAATGCAAAGGATTGTGGAGACAATTCTACATAATAACTTTTCATAAATCAAGCTTGTTTATTCATGTCCACAGCCTCTTTATTTATGGATTTTTGAGATTGGTAAGGATCAAGCATGACTGTCCACCTCAAGATTGAGATGTGTGGCCATGGATAATCCTAATATTTGGAATTAAATCCATAATTATCTGCATCATGACCTTGGAAGAAGGGGCATTGAAGAGGCATGGGAGGCATTAACTAGGCATGGGTGACCCATAATCTTTATATTTGTGGCATTTATGGGCTAGGGATGTCTTCCCAAGGAATGATGTCACCTGATGATGTAGTTAATAGGAATCAATTTTTTTTTTAAAAAATCAACAACTCTCATGGAAAATCCACTTAAGCTCTTGATTTGGATTAATTAGCCTTAAACAAGGTTAATCAACATTTTGCAAGTATTTGAAAATTGGTGCACAATTGATCAAAATGGTCAGAAAGTCATATTACTAGGTCATAATTTGATTGGAGAGGAATTGGAAGGTAATTTTAGATGCATTGGAGTTGTATTCCCATTTAGGATGTTGCCAACACCAAATAACAAAGGTACGTGACGTGTACCAATGAATTAGAAGAAAAGAGTGATCCAAAGCACTAAATGGAAAAATTATCATTTTGACTCAAAATAATCTGATCAAAGTTAGTTGGTCCATAAATTGTACTGCCCTATTTAGGGATAATTTAACCTAAACTGGCACTTGTAAGTGACAAGTTTGAACCATTTAGGGCATTTTATGGATTTTGACCTAAAATGTGCATTTGAATGCAATTTGAGTAAGATTGATAATTTTAACACAAATGGTGTTAAGAATTGGATGTCTACACCTACCCCTCCACTCTCACCTCAAAGTGAAGAGGAACTAAAGCAATCACCTAGCCTGAATCCTCCCCCAGTCCATACCATCCATGTGGTCATCTGATCACAATCTTAACCAAAATATAAAGGGAAGATAAAGGTGTCCACTCCATGGACATACCCCTCTTCCTCCACCCAACCACCTAGCCAACACCAAGCACCTTCACCTTCAGCTAAACCCAAAGTGTCCATCTTAAGACCCTATGACCCTAATCTATCTGAATCAATCCAATGAGTAGTTCTGAAACAACTTCACCAAACCTCAATGAAGATGAGTTTGTATGAACTAATCAATACCTCACCCCACCATCACCAATCAATGATAGAATCATTGTAATCTATAGAGGTTCAAGAGAAAGACCCATAACCTTTAGCCATTTTTGTCAAACTCCTTCACATTTCCAACCTTGTTACCTTCAAGGATTTATAAATACCTTCCATCCACCTAGATGACCCAAATCCTCCCCTCATCATTACCGCCTATATCAACCAAACCTGCATCAAGAGGGTTATGATTAATGGGGGAGATAATATCAACATCATCTTCTCCCATGTCTACAACCAACTCAAATTACCTGAGAACATTATGTTAGAAACCTCAGTAGTGCTCTAATCATTCAATGATACCATGACCATAACTCTTGGAAATGTCATCCTTCACATTCACCTAGGACCTTGCACGCTTCCTGAGCTTTTCTATGTAATATAAGGTGAGTTCCAATACAAAGTCTTGTTGGGATGCCCTTGGATTCATTCCATGGATTTTGTGCCATCTACCCTACACTGATGTGTTAGATTTGAATATGAAGGTCAATTTATTACCATACAAGCTGACCCTAATCCCTTTACATCATATAATATGACGTACCAACCCAATGATGTTTTCCTTCCTCCATCTAACAAGCCTTCACTAGTAAAAGATGAAACCCCATCTTCTTCTACCAATGAAGCATCCACCATTTCTTTCATCCCTTCCACCCAAATCCTCATAACAGACCCTTTAGAATCAACATTACAACATCTTTCATTGGGGAAGTATCACCTTCTGACCCTTGATGCTTTCCCTACTCCCCAAGAGTATGGGAAACTTGACCACCAATGTGGTTATGACCCCAATATTAGAACTATTGTCCCTTTGGAACCCTTAACTTGTCAGACCAATTTCATCTATGGTGGACTTGACAAGCCCCTTGACACTTTTGCTACCTCTTCATCATTGCAAGCATTCACCTCTAGCTTCTCCTACCTAGATAAACCAGAGTTTGCCAAGACATACCTCTATAGGTGTGATTGGAAGGGATTTGGTTTGGGTCAGTACAAACATGAACCACACAAGTTGCTTCTAATTAAAACTTGAAAACCTCACAAAAATCATGGCCTCAATTTCATGCCACCTAAATAACAAACCAACCCACCTCTCATTACAATCATTGATGAAGACATCCTTTCCTCACTAACCCCTTATCTATCAATAGCTGAAGATTCCAATATCGTCCACCCTTTAAAAATTTCATCAACATGATCAGTTTCAAACCCCTGACTTGTAAAAAGGATAGGGTGACCATAGCCATCCCTATAACCCATCCTGAGATGATAGGAGATGACTCTCCTACCATTAATATTGTTCAGTGTCAGGATGATTCTATTCTCACCTATTTGGGTGCACCAGATTCCTCTATCCACAAATCTCTTCCTCTTGAGACTTTGACCTTGTTAAATGAATGCATCATGGATATTAATTTGGGCACTCTGGACAACCCCCACATTGTCAAAATTGGCCAATCACTAAATTCCTAGGAACTTTAGGACTTCCCCTCCTTCATATAATACCACAACATAACATTTTCTTGGTCCTATAACAACATGCTAGGGATTGATCCTTCCATTGCTACCCACAACATAATCAACAACTATGATGCTAAGCCCATTAGGTTTAAACTTTGATGAATGCACCCTTGTGTATCCCTTCTCATTAAAGAAGAGCTTCAATGTCTCCTATCTATCAATTTAATTCAAATAATTAACTACCCCCAATGGGTATCGAATGTCGTACCTATCACCAAAACCACAAAGATACTACACATTTGTGTGGAATTTCATGACCTCAACCTTACTTGCCCAAAAGATGACTTTCCTCTACCAAGCATTGACCAGCTAGTTGATATTAAAACCAACCATGAGATGTTAGCTTTGATGGATGGATTCTTGGGTTACAATTAAATCCTAAATACCCCCAAAGATCAACACAAAATCTCTTTTATCACCCCATGGGGGACCTTTTGTTATAGGGTCATGCCTTTTGGATTGAAAAATGCTAGTGCAACCTACCAACACACTATGACCTACATCTTCCATGACCTTATCCACAAATTTTTTTAAGACTATGTTGATGACTTTCTTGGAATATCCAAATGTTGAAAGGATCATTTAGTCATTCTCAATATTATCTTTGAGCGACTCATCCATTACCATGTCTACCTTAACCCCAAGAAGTTCATTTTTGGGGACTTATCAGGCAACCTTCTTGGATTTATTTTCTCCCTTAGGGGAATTGAAGTCGATCCTACCAAAATAAAAGAAATTCTCAACATGCTTCTTCCAATCAACCTCAAGCAACTCCATAGTTTGTAGGGGAAGATCCAATCCATTCATCATTTTATCTCCCAGCTCTCAGATTGATGTCAACCCTTCCATCACCTTATGAAGAAGGATGTATCATTTAATTAGAATAATGACTTTCAAAAGGCCTTTGATTCACTTAAACAATACCTTTTATCTCTACCTATTCTCACCCCTCCCAAGGAATATCAGCCTTTCTACCTTTATATCTCTACCACTGACCGCTCCTTAGGGGCAATGGTTACTCATCAAGATGAACAACACAAAGAGAAAGCGATCTACTACATTATTTATACACTTGTAGAGTATTAGACTCAGTTCACCCATACCGAGAAGCTTTGCCTAGCCTTAGTCTTTGTGGCCACCAAGCTTTGCCACTACCATCTCAACCATAAGACCTGTCATAACCAATATTGACCCACTCAAGTATAAGCATTCTAAGTTATACCATAATCAATGTATGACCAAGTGGATCATGCTTTTAGCTAAGTTTTACCTTAATTTTCTTCAGTAGTAGTCGATTACAAGAAAATTCATTGCCAACCAATTAGTAAAAGCACCATGAAAATACACCCAACTTCCTCCTCTTGAGTTTCTAGATAAGTCCATCACAACCCTCTCATAGGTAGACTTCACCTATCAATAACCATGTTCTTAGATGGATCAAAGTGTCAACATGGTAGGGAATCTAGAATTATCCTTATTCCCCTTCATAATGAACCTCTTCCTTTATCCTTCAATCTAGATTTAAAATGTACCAACAACATGGCTAAGCATGAAGCCCTAGTAATAGGCCTTTAAATTGTGTTAGCCTTAGGAGTCAAAATGATCAACATCGACAACTCTCAACTTGTGGTCAATCAAATCAAAGTCTCTTACCAGTGTGAGAATTATGTTTTTCAATAGTACAAATAATTAGCTAACACACTCTTAGCATCATTTAAAAACTACCATATCTAAACCACCCCATGATCTACAAACAAGTTTATCGATATGATGGATTCCCTCACCACTCAAATCCTATCTTCACCCTCTGATTCTAAGCTATCTATCTTTATCCACAAAATTACCCAACCCGACCTTTGGTATTAGCAAACCTTCGACTATCTCAACCTTGCCATCATTCCTTCTGATCTTTCTAGGAATGCTCAAAGAGAGTTGATCTAGAGTACCTCAGGTTACACCATTCTAGAGGGAATTATTTATAAACACAACTTTGATGGTCTCCTCTTATATTGCCTATGTAGTCATGAAGCCTCCTATGCTATCAGGGAAATGCACGATGGGATCTATAGGGGATATTTTGGCGGCCTAGCCATCTCTAAATGCATCCTTCACCTTGGATATTACTAGCCTATCCTTAACAAAGACTATTGTGATTATGTGAAAAAGTGTATTAAGTGTCAATAACACACCAATTTTCATCATGTGCCTATTCATAGTCTTCATGTATCCATAGTTTTATGGCCCTTCTCACAATAGGGTCCAGACCTTATTGGTGAAATTAACCCCCATTCTTCTCAACGACATCATTCTATCATCGTTGCAACCAAATACTTTATTAAATGGGTAGAGGTTATTCCTCTTGTCTCAACTAAAGTGGAAAAGATTTTTGTCTTTATTAATCATCACATTATCTATCATTTTTTTGTTCCTCATAAAATCATCACCAACAATGGCAAGTCCTTCAAAAGCCAACAAGTCAAAGGTCTTTATGATGCATTCAGCATCAAGTTAAGTTTCTCTTCACCATACCATCCTCAAGCAAATGGAAAGATAGAAACCTCTAACAAAACTCTCAATAACATGCTCACTAAAATGGTTAATGCATTTGGTTAGGATTGGTATTTGCACATCCCTTTCACCTTATAGGCATATCATACTAGGATCCAAACCCCTATGGGTGCTACCCCATTCTCTCTGGTTTTTGGAGTGGAGGTAATCTTACCTATCAAAATCCAAATTCCTTTGCTTCACATATCCCTACAAGATATCTTTTCTAAAGATGATTATCATTAGCACCATTTAGCCCAGCTTGAGCTACTTGATGTGTGTCATTTAACCACCCTTACCCATCTTCATGTCTATCAAAATCACATCACATGCACCTCTAATAAACACCTTAAAGCATAAAATTCAATATTAGAGACCTCATTCTAAAGTAAAATCAATATGTCACCAATATGAAGAACATCAAGCGAGTAAACTTTTCTTTTGATTGACTTGGACCTTATATCATAATGCACAAGTATGGATCAGGTGCTTACTGATTATCCTCTTTTGAGGGAAACCTAGACCCTAAGCCCCTCAATTATTCACTTTTGCATCCTTTCTTTTTTTTAAAGGATCAAAGTCACCTTTTATCTAACTTAAGCTCATTCCTTGTGTCCAAACCACATTCACCTCCCTATGTTAGGGGTAATTGATTAAAAAGGTAATCATGTGATTATCCATCATGATAATAGCCTAATATTGAACAATGGGTACCATGACTCTACCCATGGCATGATTCTCATAGTAATTTCTGCCCCTTCTAGGATGGGATCCCATGGTCATTATCACCCAAACCTCTTTCACACCTACTCAATCGTCTTGCGCTTGTAGTTTTGTCTTCATAAAAGGAGACCCTTTGAGACTATATTATTAAGTTTATGTCAAACAAAATAAAAAACAAAGTCATAACCAAAAATAATCATGGGTCATTTATAGCATTCGTCAACTGCTCCCTTAAAGGATAGTTGCCAAGAACATATCAAAATTGTTCAAAGTAAGGTAGACTACTCCTTTGAAGGATAACTACCAAAACCATTAAATAAATCACTTAAATTTAGACCACTCCATTGAAGGATGGATGAGTAAAGCATTTGTGAAAGTGTAGTAATTTATTGGAAGCTTCCTGTATCGATCAGCTTCCCCAACCCTCCAAATCAATAGCAAAATAATAAAAAGACCCATTATTAAGCATTAAAAAAAGCACAGTAATTTTGAAATCTGCAATCGACTCTCATGAGTAGACTTCCCACATCTATTAGTCTACATCTTATATGACATAGACTTATTTATACTTACTCTTTGGTAACCTCCTGAAGAGGCATGCTAGTCTCACAAGAAGGTTCTATTTTCATCCATCTCCCCTTTATACACTATAAGCAAGGGATTTTTTTAGCTCACTTGACATAATATGATCAAGACACCTTTTTAACCAACTAACGAACGCTAATGCGAAGCATTTGATGGTCTTATATTCCTTAAGCCAATCCAACTTCGATTTCATTTTAGTCCTTGCTAAAGAAGAAGCATCGTGCCCTCTTATTATCCTCTCATAACTAGTTGAGGTATTCCCTTAGATGTTTGTCTCTTGATTATCTACCCTTTCTCACATCTGGTTTTGTTATTTAACATACTTTATGTGCTTCACCTTAAACAAAATGACAATAATCATAACCACATCATATCATCATATATCATAAATAAAAAAATACATCATTAGCATAATCCATATCCTTGCACATACTAATTACCATTAACATCATAACATCCATGAAAAATAAAGCAATAAACCACTTTCAACACATGTCTAAATCTAAATGAGAAAACATATACTCATTAAAGCAATAAACCACTTTCACCATAATAATATCAACATATCAACATCATAGCAAAAACCATCCATAAACAACATCATCAAGAACAATAGTCATAACTATCATAAACCTCATCATAACCATCCATAAACAACATCACCATCATAAACAATAATAGCAAACCATAAACAATAATCCATGTGATCAACATCATAGAATTGTCCATTCATCATACAAATGATTATCATATTAATTGTACCAACTATAACCATGATATCAGTATCATCATGAACATAAAATAAAGCCATCTCATCACATGCCTAGATAGGTGAGTCTAATCTGCATCCATATCCCTATTATCATGAGCATAACCATAATCAATAATCACATCATCAATAATCAACATGAGCATCACAATCGTGAACCATAAACAATAGACAAATATCATATCTATGAATCATGAGTCTATAATCAACCATAAACATCATCATGTATAAAAAAATATACATATATCTCTTAAAATAAATATACATCTCGCTGCATTGGCTCGCAAATAGGTATCAAAATCATATACATCAATATATGTAATGTATCATAATCAAACAATGTCCTTGGGGCACCACTACCTCCTAGTTCTTATCCTCCTGATGTACCTCACTATCCTCCCATGAATGTCGCCCATTGACTTGGTGTCACTATACCTTCACCACTTGCAAGCCCAACCCTGTACTCACCCTAGAGGAGCTCATCTAGATAATGCCTAAAGACTATGGCCTCATAATACTATAGCTCCTCCACAGTCACTATGTATTTCTATGTAGGGATAGTCCATGTTGGTGCTACCATTACTGGTACTCTACCCCCTACCTGTCAGAGAGAATCTCTCTCCTATGTCACCAAGGCTAGATAAGCTCAAGTCTATTCTCTCTCACCTATGATAGTAGCCAACTGACCCTGCACTACTGCTAGTGATGCTTACAATGCTATCATGGAAGCTTGTGCCATAGCTAGTGCCTCTCTAGCCTGGTCCCTCTAACTAATAATTACCTACATATTTGGGGTAACCCCTATACCTTCACCTACTAACCACCTCTATAAGTTAGGTCAACATCCATAGCCTGTCAACCACCATCATCACCACCAATATCAGCCATCACATAAAGTGCCTAGTACCAAGTAGGGTAACCATATACAACACCTACATCATCTATCTCTAGCCTCACTATCAACCCCTCATGATCAAGGAAAACATATACTTCCTGTGGCTTAAGAAGTAGGATCGCTACATCCTAATGCCTATATCTTGGGAACAAACCCAAAATACCCTACACCAAATCAAACTATCATCATACCCTATCAAAAGGAATCAGCTCTATCTCACCATCTCTCTTACCATAGATCCATAAATAAATTTGTAGGGATAGAGTCTATCTCCTATAGTAATCCCACTCTAGAAACCTGATGTGGGGCCTCTAAATCATGTCTCTATAACCAAGTCATCTAATGCACCTCTGAACCAATCAATATCATGAACCCCTCCACCTGGTCCTAAAAGGGTAAAATTAGATCTTCATATCATAAACTTGACTCTGAATTCCATCTACATGTACCCCTCCCATGATAGCCCCATCAGCCTCAACACCTGGATGTGACTGTAGGCTCAGTAATGGAGAATAATTCTGACACTGATATCATACCTCATGTGGGCTCTAAATCCTCATAACTCCCTGTATATCTGAACCAACAACACAGGCACCTAACCAAACACTATGTGACCCAATAACATCTCAACCAATACACCTATCAATATATAAGGGAACCTCCCTCTACTCAAATATGGTATGGCAAAGCACAAAACTGCCATCATCATCATTGTTAGTAGCCTCCTATCATCTCTCACCCTTTGGTATAGTGAAGTGTAGCTGAAACCTCTTGCATGCCACCTTTAAAATTCAAGGTCAAATCCATATAATAGCTCCATAAAATCATATCACTCCTCTCTCTTAATATGATAAATTGAATCACCCTAAATGGGTAACCATGTAATCCTATGGACATCCTCCGGTAAGATGGTCATCTCACCTATAAGTAACATAAAGGTGTTCATGGTAGGATCCCATCTCTTGATGAGTACCACAATCATCACCACATCCCATGACATATGTTGGTAATTTATCATGGCACCAAGGCCCACCTCCTCCATATGAGCCTCGTCATCTGTAGTCATCCCTCGATGAATCTTGAGAAAGATATGAGGCACTTTTTCATGCATCTAGATCCACTCCCATGCCTGCAAGATTTGATAGCCAATAAACTTAGTTCTCTATACTTTTTTTCCTATCTACTCTGATTATTACATGTACCTCATCCTCTATTCAACTCACAAAAATTTAACCTATCTTATTTAACAACAAAAACTCACTCCAAAACATTCACCTTGACATCACTTTTTCAAACATTTCCTAAACATTTTTTTCAAAAATGAAACCAAACCTTATTGATTGTTGATGGTCATGGCGACTGTCAATGGTTAGGAAACAACCTATGATGGTCGTTCACTGACCATTGAAGGTTGGTAGTGACCATCAATGGTCACTGTAGGTGACCATCGATATAATGCCCAAACCCTACCCTCACCCAAAACTACCAAACAAAAGCTAAACACTTACCTATTTCTACCCGTACACTCTACCTTATGCCCCTACCCAAACCTTGACTATCTAAAATCTAAACTATCATTTTGAATTTCAAATTTATGCCACTAACCCTAAACCTAGGGTAGAATCCAACCATACCCACATCTACAACCAAACAACCACCTAAAAACAAATCATAATGCATTTGCTCAATCAAACTACTCTGTCAATTGAATATAACCCCTACCTCATTCCTTGACCATCATCGAGGAGGAATCCTGGGACCTACTGCCTATCCATGTCCTCATCCACCTTGTATCTTAGCTAGGTCTACCCTCCAAAGCTCGATTAATAATCCAACTCAACCATTAACCCACTCATCAAATGTCATCAATGTTTTCTTGCACAAAATGTTAGGGAACAAAATGCCAAAGTTAAAATGTTCTAACAAATTAAAATGGCTCATGGTGGCACTTTCTATCTCTACCCTTTTAGGTTTTTGCATTTGACCACCAAAGATCAGTGTGACTATTGACGGTTGACCCAAAGACCCCTAACCATCAATGGTCAGGGTCTTGGATTTTTCTCTCCACCCAATCAAAGTTTTGAACAAACTAAGTGCCTATCAAACCCATTACCTACCACTTGATATTACCCATTCTCCACCCACCTTACCATCGACCATGTCACCTCACCACTGGCCATTTGTCCCAAACTATCACACACTTTATGATGACCTTATCTAATCCTTTTGACTGCACCAACTACTCACCATGTTGAATAATTTTAACCTTAAACTACCTTGCACACACCTAAGCAATTTATGTTTTCATGGGAGCACTTCATACCTTGGATACCCATGGAACATTGATCTTGTCTAGGAGACTTGAGTTTACGAGTGTAGCCCAACTATCACATATGGTCACACGATCCACTTGTCACTTGTATTTCTAGTACTAACCTTATTTTTACCAACCATGGAAATGTAGTCAATGCATAATCTTAGATATCACACTTTATGTGCATGTTTGTGCTCTAGTTCCTAAACCTATCACCTACCTCCAATCACAAACTTAACCACTTATCAAACCTACTCCTGATTTTGTTTCACCTCATTGGCTCCCAATTTGAGCGAGAACACCTCCTCACATGCTCGGGGTAACTAAACCTTCGACACACACTCTATTTTTATTTTGTCGCTTACTGATACAAATTGCATAACAAAAAGGGACAAAATGTAGACACTAGAAAACCACACACTACTATTCTCAGTGTTGAAACACCCCTAGACCACCTCAGGACCCATTAAGGACCACCCCTAACCTTTCAAACACAAACCAAACCTAACTCAAGTAATAATTGACCTACTAACTAACCTAACTTTTTAACCCAACTAAACCTTTGGCCTTTGACCACTGATGTTCACCCTAACCATTGATGGTTTGGCTTGATCATCGATGGTTAGGTTTCCACCGCCTGAGCAATCAAACTCTATTCAACTATAACTGGATTGTTATAATTAGCTCATCTAATTTATGTGTGAACTAATGCATGTGAGAGCTAAATTTGAATTTCTATTGAAACTTTTATCAACATATTGTTCACCTCTCCTTCCTTCTTATAAAGAGAGAGGAGGAGAGAGTGAGTGCCAGATCTAAAATCAAGTAATCATCATTCCCATCTAAAGTTAGAGCCTCTTGCATTAGCATTCTCTTTTGTAGATATTTTCCTAGTGAACCAACAAGTATAATAGAGAGTCAAAGTGTTTCCACCCATCATCTAACAAATAAGTACTATTACTCTATCAAAATTGCTCTGGGCTCCATCGCCTTAACCATTAATCAAATCAATAACCAAAAATCTAAGTATCTATTTTCAATCATCCAGTTACTTTGTTTCTATTCCATAATTAACCCAACCCAAGCCCATCTCTCAAAATTCCATTTTGTAACCTCATCCAAATAGCCTCTTCTTGGCCAGACCCAACCCATAGTAACCATTGATGGTCACTTTGACTGTTGAAGGTCTATCCCAACCATCGACAGTTATCTCAACCATTAATGGTTACCTTAATTGATGATGGTTATCCTAACCACCAATGGTCATTGTGTAATAAAATAAGACCAAGATATTTCCACCTACTAGACCTTAACCAAATCCAATTTTTGGACCCTCTACCTGATCACAGAACCCTATCCTATTTTCTAAATCATACCTAGCCTATTTAGCATTAGTATTGACCCACTTATTGCTATAATTATTCAAATTCATCTATTATTTTATCAAGCACTTCTTGTATTTGATTTTAGTATATTCTATTATTTATGCAAGTACTTTATCTTTTAGAACTTGATTATTTAAAAGTATGGATTGACAGCCTCCAAGGGAGCTTGTGCTTCTTAGATCTAGCTTACTAGGCAATCCAACCTACTATCTAACTAATCAAACCATTTCTTTGAGTGATTTATTATCTTTAGTTCATTCCTCACAAGTCAAAGCGGAGTATCTACACTCATCTAGATTAATGCACACATAACATATCAGGTTTTTATACCATACCCTTCTTGAGTTTCTTTTCTCTTCTTTCCAAAGAACATAAGTGAAATTTATTTGAAACACATGTATGTACAAATATTTGACTTTTTGCCTTGAATGTTTTTTTAACATTTGGGTCCTACATGGGGATGGAGGAGAGAGCAATGTCGAGAGAGGAGAAGGAAAGGGGACTAGATATTTTTTTAGAATCAAAGGTATAAGAATCATAAAAACATAAGGCACAAAGAGCATAAGTGGGAGAAGGGACATCAAGAAGCGATGGGGGAATGAAAGAGAGGCGCAAAGGAGGGGGAGAGGGGAAGAAAGGTGGTTGGTGTGGAAAAAGGTGAATGAGAGGGAAAGAAAGAAGGGAGAGTGGAAGGGGATAGGTTGAGGATGAGGAGGAGAAGGGGGAAGTTGAGGGTGATGAGGAGAAGGTCGAAGGGGACTGAATATGATTATCTCATAACTAGGGTGGGTGGAGGGAGGAGTGAAAGGGGGTAAGAAGGGGGGAGGAAGAAGGAACATGGAGAGATGTGAAGTGGAAACAAGGGAAAGACATGAGAAGGGGAGAGAAAGAGTGAGACAATATTCCCTGAGGTGATCAATAGTATGACATATGTAACATCATAAGGGTAGACCCTCAAAATATAATGTTTGTTGTTAGGTGCAAAGAGAAGAAAAAAATAGGACATTCTAGTGGAGATATTTAGAAATTTCAATTTTAACATATATTTTAGAATAAGTTAAAACAAGTGGGTTTCTAATGTCAAAAGAGACAAAATAAGGGATGTCAAAGGTAATCCTTTCAACAATATTTAGTTTCCAATAACTGGGGAGAAGCCCATAAATTCTATCCCAAATTGGCGTGAGAATGTGATCCGTATTTAAGAAATTAAAGTGAGGCTCCCAAAGATGAAGACATAATCCATCATTCTTAAAAACCCATGGGCCCATAGAGAAGAAATATGAATAAAGCTCTTCAAATCCAACAAAGACTTGAAAAAATCCTTTTGAGAGAATTTGGATCACATAAATACCAAAATCATTCTAGGAAGAGTGAATCCAATCTTAAAGAGATGGGAACACAAGCCCCATGCCAGTGAAGCACCAAATGATTGTAGTTTTTTTTAGAGATTTTAACTTCGAGGAGAAAAACACAGCCATCAATATGAAGGGAGATGGGAGACGAAAGGATGATAACATGAATCTTGATTTGGGATGGGAGAGAGTCCTAGGAGTCTTCACAAAGGGAAGAATGAGGGGAGAAATGGGGGAGAAAGGCCAAATATTACTAAATCTGGAGCCCAAATAAATTTTATTAAGATCCAAGATGAAACCATGTGGGTGGGAGGGGGAAGTGAAGGCCATAGGGGGAGGGGGGAAATAGAGTGAAGGATTGAAAGAGAATGGGCACTAGAGGGGAGGGGGAAGGTGAGGGAAGGGGACAATGAGAGGTAATATAAATCATAAGGGAGCCAAAGAAAAGGTATGTTTGTGGGAAGAGCCTCCATGTTTGTCAACTAAATGACAATGAGGCAAGAGGGCTTGGTATTTTTCAAACAATGATGACCAATGTTACTATCTCACAAGTGCAACCATGAAGGAGAGAATCAACATCAAGGAATTCAGAGGGCCCAAATATTTAGACTCATCTTCTAACAAGTTCAACCCATCACAACTTAGGGAGTGAGTGAATCCTAGATCCCCTTATAAACTAGGGTCAAGTTTTCCATGTGTAATAGGGCTAACAAGGTGGAGGATCTCTCAATGAAGATCTTTTTCTCTTCATGTTGTTGAGGAGAAGCCTGTAGATGAGTGGAGGAAAGAAGCTTAAAATATTTACCGAAGTTTTTAGGAAAATCAAACATTCCTACATGTGCAATTAATAAATTAAATTTTGGAAAAAACAAGCTACAATAAAAAACCATAAGTAAGAGAGAACAAACCACTACACAAGATATACATGAAAACCTTGCTAAACAAGTTAGAAAAAAACCATGAGGCAAAGGCAGCATCCAAATTTTAGTTGATTAGCAAAGCTCTCTCTAACACATCTCCTCTCAGCAACTCCTTTCTAGTGCTAACACCAAGCACTTAGGTGAGCAAAGCTTACAATCAAACTTTTCATGCTCTAACTTACAAGCTACAACATGTAACTCTTACAATGCTAACATCCATAACAACCAAGGGAACTCTAAAAGTATCTACCTCTATCTCCTTGAGTTGAGCTATCAAGCCTCCAAGATCAAACTCCAAGGATCCATTTCATGCACCTAGATGAGCCAAGCATAACAGCCTTCAAAGGATCTAACCTTCAACCCTGCATGTGATGCTTCCAACCCAAGAATCTAGGTGAGTTAGGCTTACAAGCCTTACAAACTCTAACATTCTATCATGCAAGCACAAGCTTGCAAGGATCCAAGTGATCTTCTAACATGATGAACAAATAAGGAGAGGAAAGAGGAGGAAACTTCATGGCTACTCTAATAAATTCGCTGCATTTTAGTGGGTGTATAGTGATCTATAGTGGTTGTTGTCCCCATGTGCCAAATGTCATATAATATGACCCTCCACTTAGACAAGATCCAAGGCCACCTTCATGTGGCTCCAAACATTGTCCCACACTCGATAAGTGAGGACAAATACTTAATAGCATTCTTCTTGTCTTCATCTCCAAGGGTCAACAAAATGGATGCTCCACTTTAGATAAGATCCAAACCACCCCATGTAACTCCAAGAATTGCACCCCACTCACACATGTGAGGCCAATCTACAATAGTGCATTCTTGTCTTCTTCTTCTATGTGACCACATAAGTCCAAAAGGTGTTACAATCACCTTTTGACTTTATCTACACATGTGAATCATGGGCCCCCTTACAAATTCGACCCATGCATGACCCTTTTTATTTTACACCATGTGACAAACCACATGTAACTCACTAAGGACAAAACCCATGTCCTCTAGTGGAATATTACGCCCCACACCTATCACATCATCATGATCACACTTAGGACCCACTATGGGCCCTATCATCACATCACCTTCTTGCTACATCAATTGCATGCCATGTCACCATGAATAGTGACTGTGAATTGTGTTCATGAATAGTCATATATGAATTGTGTCTTCACACCCAACAAGTACGACCATGAGGGACAAAATTCAACATCAAGGAGTTTAGAGGGGAAGCTAGAATCACCCCAAATATTCAATCTAGACTCATCTTCTAGCAAGTTCAACCCATCACAACTTAGGGAGTGAATGAATCATAAATCCCCTTATAAATTAGGGTCAAATTTTCTATGTGCAATAAATCTAACAACCTCTTTTTTTGTCTATAACATTTATATCATTTTCTTATTTATTTATATTTTCATATATAAATTATAATTATAATTTTAATAAAATAAAATTTATGAATAAATACTCATTAATAGAATGATCAATTTAAATTGTATTAGGACCCCTTCATCCTAACGCTTTTTATATATTAGAGATTATTAAAGTTTGGATATATGAGTTGTAAATCGTCCATTTAATTAATTGTAATTATCCCACACGGATAGGAAGTAGTAGCAGTATTCAATTAATTACTTTAAATATAAAATATGTATAAGTATAAAAAATATTAATTGAATAGTTTATATTAAAATATGTATATATATACATTACAGAGCTTACGTGGCATTTTAGGGCGACCAACAAATGACAATTGTTGGTAACCACAAAAATAAAGAAAAGGTGATGTGGACTTGGGAAGAGTGTAGGGGTGGTGAGTTTGTCAAAATCACAGATTTTGTAATGCTTTATAGAAGGGTGGGTGTTGTCTCAATTCTCTTTTTAGACACTTTCGAGGAGTGTTGCTTGAAGTCAACACTATATATATATATATATATATATATATATATATATATATATATATATATAGAGAGAGAGAGAGAGAGAGAGAGGGGGGTGGGGGGGGGGGGCAACATAAACATTATATAATATTTTATAAAAAATGGTTGTTAAATTATATTTTTTATTTTTTAAAGAGTTGATTTACATTAAGTGTTTTTAGTGTGTTATTTTTTATTATATTATCTTTTTTCATTTAATTTTGTTTACATTGTTTATTATATTTCAATTTTTTGAAATTTATTTAGGGCATTTGGACCACTTTTTAAATCTTCCTAAGTCAACATGTACTTGTTCCCCTTATTCTGTATTTACTATTTAAAAAAACCTATAAGATGAAAGGGTTTTTCTTGACAGTTCATCAAAATTTATGAAGGATTACAGGTATATATCTATTTATTTTATTTAGACTTTTTGTGTTTCTTTTTTAAAGTTGAATTGCACAACCTTTTGAAGGGAAATGCTGAATGAATGGTCATCACAAAATTTTTATTTGGTGAGTATGGTTGACCGTCAGGTTTAATCCTTCCACACACCACACTTATATAGTTTTGTATGCTACTTAAATTATTTTCAAGTATAAGATTTACTATTTTTAATATAATATTAATTGTTTAGGCCCTGATAATTAAACGATACTTAAAACCCCACAACATAGGCTTCATAACATTTTTGCTTTCCTTAATCTTCATATGTTGTTGTCAATCTAAGATAAGGGGAAAAAATATATTTCACAAATTACAAAGATTATAGTGTGAAGATTAGAATGAAGGAATCAAGGATCTAAATTAGGGAAGCAAAATCACTAAATCAGTTTTAAACTTGTGTATTAATGATTTGAAGAATCTTTAACATTTTATATATCAATTAATAATCACTATTAAATTTTTTAATTAAATCTTTATCAATATTGTATGCACATTTTTACATTTAAATTTGAATAATTATCTCGAAATCTCATAATATTTAAAATATATTTATAGACTTTAATAATTACTCTAACTCTAAATTATTAAATATCAATATATTACTTTACACACATTTATTATGCTTAATTAAAAATAATTAAACACAATCTATTTATCTCTAATACAATATCATAAAATGTTTCTTCAAAAAATATAAAAAATGATATGATACTTACCAACTAATCAAAACACATTACAATTGTTTAGCCCATTAATCACTATTAAGTTTATTAATAGAGAGCCCATTGGAAATGAGTTGAATCAATCACCTTATTAAAAAGTAAAATTTATACTTTTTAAAAATAATATTTTGATTATTTATTTATTTTTTTTAAATTTAAATTTATAATAATTATTTTTATATTAAAAAATTATATTAATATCAATAAATATTGTCAAATAATTTTATAGTAAGTCAAGAGGGAAAACACAATTAAAATACATAAAAACTAAATTCATTTTCAAGCTCAACATAAATATTAAAAAAAAACTAAAAAAAAATTTAAACCTACAATTATTATATATTTACATATGTGTTTCCACTAATAAATAAAATTGAGTCTTTCTCAACTCTCTTTCAAAGTACAAATTTATTTTAATTTAAATGTAATTTAAAAATTATTAGTTAAAAGATTTTTTTTTAATTCGTTGATTTTATGAAGGGAAATAATTTTTAAAAGGAATATTATAACTAAGAATGATATGTCTCACTAATTTAATATGTTTATTAATCAGAGATTAATAGTTTTAAAGAGTTGGTATGAAAATCATCTTAATTGATGCGTATAATCATAATAATTTAATTTCAAAACAATCAATCAATTTATTAGTTAATGTGTGTACTCATAATAATTTAATTTCACAATAATTAATGTGAATGTAGAGGTTTACAGACACAAATTTTACTTTCTTCTTTCTATCATTTCCTATTACAAATCTTAGTTCACCGATATTTTTATATTTTAAGATCAATCTAAATAAGGACAAATTTGTTCACCTTGTTATCTTCTTTTACTTTATATTTTTGGCAAGAAAAATATTTATATTTCGTCAACACTTTAATTCATATTTTTGAAATATTAAATTAATTAACATTTGCCTTCTTTTTTTATTACTTCGTATTTTATTGTACACCTTCAAAATTTAAATACCTCCTAACATTACATTCCAATAGCATTTAAGATGATAGCAACTATAGTCTTTAACTTATAAATCATAACTTTTGTGGTGACATAACTTTTGAAATATTGTGGAGTGAATCAATCAAACGGGTGGCATGGGGTTGTCAAAGGGTTGGCATCTTACCAGATATGTAGAGTGATATTTTTGTATGTTGTTCTTCAGAGAGGTTGAGCCCACTATTGTCACCTTTCCAAAAAGCATTTGTCACCCCACATTTGGAGGATTGCATAAATAGTGTTGACAATTTGATAGAGGCGGCCAAATCAAAGTCATGTTACAAGATTGATTTATTAATCTCATGCCAATTAGGTTTTTTAGTCTATTTATTTATTTTTAATATTTATATATTTGTTATTTATTTTGTTTTGTTTTGTTTTGGTTAAGGAATATTTTAAATTTTAACTAATTTAATTATGTTGATAAGTGTAATTTTATTAAAAAAAAGATTTGTTATTTGTATTCCATCAACGATTATATATATTTCTTCATTATTTTTTTTTAATATTTTCATTTTCAATGACTATTGTGTTGGCATTAGTCACTGATCAATATCCCTAAGTATTGTATAAGGAAAGGATAAGGGAACCATACCTCCAACAATAGATTACATTAGAAAGCTTATGTCATAACGAAAGTCGCTTCTAATTATAGCAAGGTAAGGCTCTTTACAATTTCATCCCTCCTCTTTGGATTGCAGAAAGTTCTTCTCTCGTGATTACAACAAGAGCAAGGATATCCCATGAACAATCACAACATCAATTTCCCTATGTTTTCAACATCTTCTCTAATTTATACAAAATTTTCAATTTTGTTGAAGGGGCACTTATCGTTGCTAGAATTGCTCTCGGACTCTTTAACTGATTCAATGGCTATGTATATCATATAGGTTTTATTTTATCTTATGTATGTTTTTATTTTGTGTTGTTGTTGAAGAATGAGTGCGTAATATCTGTTGGTGGAGGACGAGTAACACCAAAATGTTGGTTGCCATAGGCACAATGGGTCTCCAATGATAACGACTCATCAAAAACATTCGATGAAGAGGTTGTCATTGGTGGATTCATTGAAAAACATGGTAATGATTAAAGTGTGTGTCTACGCTCCCACTGCTCACATGGGTCATTTTGTTGTCACCTCCATTAGATGTCATTTGACATTGTACAATGCATGCAACAACACACTCGGTAATGCCTCTACCTCCCTTGGTGACGACGATGTTGAGGTCCTCAACTTCTGATACAAGCATTGAATCAAGATAAAAAAATTATATAAAAAAGCCAAAAATAATATAAACATACTAATATATCTATCTTGTGTCTATTATTTTTCTTGAACCCCACTATGTAGTGTTTTTATATTTAGGGGTTTGTAAGTTTTCGACATAGTATCAAGGGTTTCCCCTTTTGGTGTATAGTTAGCCTATATATTGAAATTTTAACTAATTTTATTTATGATTCAAGTTTTTTTAGATGAGTGATTTTTCAAATAAGCGGTTCTTATGATTGGTGGTTTTCGTAGTAGGAACTTTATTTTTTGGTGAGTCTTTTTTTCCTGATATATTTTGTTTTGTTGTGCTTAAAACCAAAAATAAGATTTGGAGTTATGGATTTGATAATGGGCACACTCTTTTGGTTTTGAGGGTAATTTAAGTTGGATGATAATGATCACTGGGTTGTACTTTTATAATGGATTTATTGAAATTTTTGTAGTGTTTGATGATGATGAAAAAGTGATTTTATATAATGATGTATGATGCAGTTGTCATTTTTACAATATGTTGAGGGTTTAAGGAGAGGATTGTGCTCGATAGGGTTTGTACTTAGACTGGGTGTTGTCCAAATTTATGAAAATGTTGAAAAAATTAAGAAAACAACAATTCATCTAGGTAATTATGATAAAGATGGTCAGATCTACTCAGATGCAATATAATTAGGTTTAAAGTCCATGGATTGGGTTTTGTTGAATTGAGTTTGAGTGCACTACCCCATGAATTTGTGTTAATTGGGTTTTGTATAAAATGTGTGGAAGTGTGCTTGTTGATTTGCATGCAATAAAAAGGATGGATTGACGGGATCTTAGAAGATAATGTGATATCTATGAATTGCCCTGCCCATATCATATATCCATTACAAGGGTATGGAGGTTTGAGTCACTTTAAACCCCATGTCTATAATAATTTATGATAATTATGACATCATCTTTCCCTAAAAAGGCTCGGGTCACTTTTGTCATCTCATGGCAAGCCTTATAGCTCTATAGGCCATCCATTGGGTGTTTTCTTGCCCTAAAAGGAAAGGGACAATTTAGATCCCATGTTTGCAAGCCATGTCTATTCATAGAGGATCCATTATGAGATTGTCATGCCCTAATATACAGGAGTAGGGGGCTTGGGTCACTTTCTCCATCTCGTGGCAATGAAAATGATCCATGAATTTATTATCTTGCCCATAAAACTCTTTTATCACCTTTAACCCTATATGAGTAAGAAAAAGTGAACATTTATTTGATGATTCCCTTGTAAAATAGAGAAGGTCACTTTTGACCCCATACGAGTAAGTCTATATCCATTTATAGAATCTAGATATATCTAGATGGGTATAGAGATATATTTAAAGAGGAGCAAGCTAATTTGATCTCCTAGATTAACGTATCCTCTACTCCTCTAAATAGAGGATAGAGAAGTTGATATGGGCCTATTGTCTTATCATCTTGATTTGATCCAAGAGCATCCAAGGTTTCAGGCAATCTTGCTTCACCCAAAAATAGAGTGTTGTTTATTTTATATAATGTTATTTTGTTTTGATTTTATGGTTTGGCGGTATTGGCTATGGTTTGCAACATTACCTTTGGTTGACGACATTATCATTGGCGGGAAACATTGTCTTTGGTTGGAGGCATTCCTTTTAGCTGGCGACATTACCTTTGGTTGGTATAATTTCCTTTATTTAGTGACATTACTTTCTATTTGTGGTAATTCTTTTGGTTGGTGACATTGGATTTGGTTGGTGGCAGTGTCATTATCTTTGGTCGACAGCATTGCCTTGGGTTAGCAATATTGCCTTTGGTTGGTGGCATTTCCTTTGTTTGGTGGCATTGCCTTTGGTTGGTAGCATTTCCTTTTCTTGGCGGCATTGCCTTTGGTTAGCAACATTGGCTTTGGATGGTGACATTACTTTTGGTCGATAGTAATGCCTAGGTATGAAACTCATAAAGTGCATTTAGTATGAAATTTATTGTTCCAAAAAGACCTACCCAAGTATGTTCTAGTTGTGTAACACCCTATCATGACTTTTGGAATTCTTATTGAGCTATTTTTGGCCTATGATGCCATAAAAGGTGAAAAATGACCTAGGAAAAATGTAGGGTGAGTCCATTTCCTACCTTAAATGGTAAAACGACACTTGTTTTATGGGGTGGTGCAGGGGAATTAATATTCATTATTGGAGGCGATGGGAAGTGTTATGCTACCATTTTGAAGGTATAAATCTATGGAATAATTAGCCATTATTTTGTAAGTGTATCCTCCATTTTTTCATGTTGAATAAGCCCGATTGTGGTATGAATGTGTGTATGTGTGTGTGTGTATTTTGTTCATTGAAACATATTGTTGAAAACAAATAGATGTTGCATGTTTTGAGTCAAGTTGAATTTGTGAAAAATGTGTGTCCATGGTATGGTGAATCCTTGCAACACAAACATTGATGATTATCCTTTATTGGATACTCTGCCTTGTGTCTATACCAAGTGGTATCGGAGCAAGGTTTTTTTCCTCATAGGTTGTGTGTGTGAAACTCCTATATGAGTTTGTTCCAGGTGTGAGATAAGTCTTGTAAGTTGAGAGGGAGTTTGAGAGGCTCTATTTTGAGTCCATTTTAGGTTGTGAAAGATAATGGTACTGATTGTGGTGAGTTATGGCACACAAGATAAGAGCACTATAGGTGGACAACTTGATAGAGATGTTGAAAAGATTCTAGGAAATATTAGACATGATGGTAATGATGAAACGAAGTTGTGTTATTTTAGTTGCAAGTGAATATTATGAAAAAGATATAATGGTGGGGTTTACATCCCTAGAAGCAAGGTTAAATTCTTTGGAGAGAGGCTAAGTAAGCAGAGAAAAATATGCCAGCAAGAAAAATAAACCAAGAGAGGTCATGGTGAAAGAAAAAGGTAAACCTCTTAGTGATATTGTTTTATTTTATGAAAAGGAGAGTCTTGATAAGCTCATGAAATGGATAGTTGAGCTAGATATATTTTTGAAGATAAGAATGTTTTAGACCCTATGACAGTAAAAGTTGCATGCAAGAGATTATGTGGTAGTGCATCTATGTATTGGAAAGATCTCCAAGTGAGGAGACAAAGGAAAGGCAAGAATAAGGTAAATGGTTGGGAACAAATAACTATTAAGTTGTTGGGGTTTTTTGTACACCCAATATTGCAACCATAATGGTTGAAGAAGCTTCATGTGATGAGGCTTGAGAGAGATGAAAAGAAGAATATTTCCAAGAGAGGCAATAAGAATGTGAATTTTCTTTTTGAGCAGTTGAAGACTACTTTGAGAAGTATCAAGGAGAAGGTTAAGTGTCAAGAAGAGAAGGTTGTTTTAGAAGATAAAAATAAGGTGAGGCTTTCATGTGAGGAGCCCAAATCTGATTTTTAGAACAGCAAGGTGAATGAGAGTTATGAGCAGTTCATAGAGTAATAAGTCCTCATGCAAGAGGATATGAAAATGATATTTATTAAATCAGAAGAAGGATACCCATTACATGATTATGGGAAAGATTTTTTTGTGTCTCGTGAGTGGGAAATTCAAAATTGTCCTTGGTTAGTGAAGACAATCAGTTTTTCATTTCTATTTTGGAGGGAAGAAGGGTTGAGGAAAACCAACTAATGATATAGATTTCCATGAAGGAAACAACAAAGTTGAATGAATAATGTATCCATGAGGAGTTACAAGAAGAGAACAACCATGACGAGTTGTGAGTTTGCATGAATGAAATTATGGAAGCGGTTATTATGAAAACAAGTGCACATAAGGAGAGTACGGTTGAAAATCATCCATGTTAAGGAGATGAAAAAAAGTTGAGAATGAGGATAAAATAACCATGAAGGTTGTTGATATGGGGATTTTGAGAGTCCATCATGAGAGAGTAAGCCATGAAAAGCATGAAAGTAATGAATAAGTGTTGAACAACATGTCCTTGGGCATTGATGAAGTGGTTGATGATATGTTAGTGGGAACTCTTAATTCCCTTAATGCATTTTTTCAATGTGTAGGTCCAATAAAAGGATAAGACAACAATAAAAAGGACAAAATGTGGTGTAGACTTAGTCCAACATGCTCATTTTAATGATAAAAAAAGTGAATAAGCTAAACAAGAAGATGATATGGCATCAATGGTTAAATATCTAGTTGGTAAGGATATGCCATCCATGGAAAATTGTCTTTGATTCATTATGGAGAAAAGAAAGAGTGGGAAAGAATGGGAATAACATTGTTTCAAGAAAATATAAATGAGTAAGCTCAATTTTAATAGTTTGAGATGGGAGAAAGGATTCTCATGAAATAAGGTGAATTAGATTGGAAAGAGGAAGAAGAGTAGTCATAAGAATAATTGAGTACTATTCCAAAGAGCAGGAAGAATGATAGAGGCTTTGAAAATCCCAATATTAATGAGAATCAAGTTTATAGTGTGGATATGGAGAATGAGATGGGGAAGTTGAGTCTGATATCATCCCAAGATTGTGTTCAAGATCTTAATTATGTAGTAGAGATGGAAAGATTACTTGGCATAACAATGTAGATAGCAAGAGATGACAAGGTAAATACTATCCTTGAGGTGGTACTAGAGGCTATGGGTTATCACTTGGAATCTCAAATGTATGTTGAGTCTACTAAGATAATATTGGGGATGAAAGAGGAGATGGAAACCATGAGAGAGGAGATGCAAACAACAAAGGGTGACATGAGTAAGGATCTAATAGCAGTTTGGATAATGAGTGGACAAATCCAAGAAATAGGAAGAGATGGTCAGTCAACAGTGGGTTTGAGCCCACAAGGGGGAGTAATATACAAGAACCAACATCTTAGTGGAGTTGGTTAGATGAAGGTGGGTTTCAACCCATGAGTAGATGGATAAAAAAGGGGATAAACCTTTGGTAGAGGAGGATGGGATATGGTGGGTCTAATCCCACAAAGGAAGGAGACTATGGTGGATGTAACCCCATAATGGAATTAGTTTGTGGTGGGTCTAATGCCACAAAGGAAGAAATAAAGAGAGGATAAGAGCAAAAGAGGAAGGAAGTGAAACCATCCAAAAGTTGTAAGTAGAAGAGGAAAAGAGAAAATCAACTAAAGTACTTGGTTTGTTGGAAGGGGACACCATAGTCATTATGCTTCGTGGACAAAAGAGTGGCTTTACCACTTATTCCATCCATGTGTGTAGGAGCTCACAATTTCAAACCTTAGGTGTCTAATGTAGGAACATCCAAGGTTTTCGGCAATCTTGCATCACCCATAAAGAACATGTTATTTATTTTTTGTTGTGTTAATTTGTTTTAATTTTATGGTTTGGCGACATTATCTTTGGTTATCGACATTGTCTTTGGTTGGTGGCATTCCTATGTAAAGTGGGATATTATTAGTAAGGATCTGGGAGGCAGTTCTCTTTGATGCAAAATGTCCCCCACAAGGTTCATCATGACATCCTTAGAGAATATCAACTATTCATCCTCCTTTACATGCCTGCTCATGACTAAGTTAAACCCAGTGTAAAAGAGGTATCTTGAGATCCATGAGTATGGAAGTATTCTCTATACCAAGTGGCATTTTTATCTTGGAAAGAGATTTTGTGGGATCTACCCTGTAGCCAAATAGTTAGCGATATTTAAAAATTAATAAGTCTTAATGGGCAAAGAAAAAAAATGTTCATCACGAAATGAGTCATCTACCAATAGACTATAGTCTTTAGATTTTAGTCTTGATATAAAATCTATAACTACATTATCTTTAATTGGTCCATCTAAAATAGTAATGTAAAATTATTGTAGTGGTAACAACCATCTAATTATTCTTCCATTAATTATAGTTTTGCTCATTAAATACTTGATTGTAACATGGTCAATGTGGAAACAAATAGTACTTCCACTAATATAGTGTCTAAATTTATTCATGGTATACACTAACACAAGTAATTTTTTTTTATCACAATATAATTGAGTTCTGCCCCTTGATATTCTAACTGATAAAATATATAAAATAGTTTAAGGATCCTTCTTTTTTTCCTAAGACTGGATACCAGACTCTCGAGTGTAAGTTGGCCAAGCTGGTACTCCTACAAGGAGGTATTTTTTTAGGGGTATGTAAATATTATTATCTTTTGTCCTTAGATTGTTTGAATAATTCAACCAAGAACCTTTTAGTTGTTTCCTCTTCTACCTCTTCTAATACAATCGTAGGTGATAGGGGTGGACTGGCTACAAGTGTACTTATGTGACTTATAGTTGTTAAAGGTGTTCATCTTTTGATCTTATAATAAAAATTAGTCTCTTAGGTAAGAATACATATTACACCACATATACTTATTCAACCTTTATTTTGGATACTTCATACCTTGTCTTGCGTAAGGTTATTTCTAAGAGTGACAAAAATATTTCAATTAATCTAATTTGCTAAAAATAAACTCTTAAGTAAAAAGTAGTAAATTACTCTAGAAATCAAGGAAATTAATTTAGAAAACAATAACTATAGCTCAAGCTCGTAGGATACTAATGCTTAAAATATATCCCCATCAACAACACTAAAATGATGAACAAAATCAAACCATCAACTAAACTTGAGGTAACAAATATTGCCTATAACCCATGAGAGTCACTTGAGGGGCAGCTGTGTGATTTATTGATATTGTTACTTTCACTAATTTTCAACCCATGACATATATTTAAAAAGGTGTTAGAACTATATATGCAACACTAGTCTCTTTAGAGGGTTGAGGTGCTAAAGGCTGCATATAGAGAAGCACATTTACATAAGACAAAGTAACACACTTGCATGAAAAGTAACCAATAGGAAAGTAAATAACAAGAAAATAAATAAAATACTAACATGGAATCTTCCTCACACTGTGTTGAATTTAAATTTTATAAATGATAAATGCTTATACAAAAAACTTAAAGGTAAAGATCCTATATTCTATTCAGATCATGAACAATGCATGCACATAATGTAGAATTGAATCTATATTAACAGGTGGGATGATTACCATTATTCCTCTCAAGGGAGCCATACCTCTGTTGGAGTCATGTTAAAATACCTTCTTGTTATAGTTGTTTATTTAAAATCACTTCTTATTACATTAACAGACTTGTAGCAATGAGAGTATCACTACATCAAAATTATAGATTTTAGGAACAAAGTTCAATCTTCTATACTAGAAATTATTACTTGTTAACCTATGCCATGATAAATTCTATTTAAATATAGAGGGCATGTTATTAATTATATCTTCCAATTACAAACTTCATTTTGGCTTCTAGAATAATCTAGGATAAACAACTTACATATTTGTTGTGACATATTTATAATCAATTGACTAGAAAATAACTAAAAAACAAGAGATACAGAAGAAAATAATATGTCCGCTTGTTATGATGGTCTTAGAGGCATAATCCAATGGATAAGGAATGATGATGGGGCAACCTGACATTGATTTATTTTATTTTTGGATTTTAAGAACCACCTTAGTGGAGAAAATTTGCTTCAAACTGCCAACTAGCCTTCACAGTCACAACAAGGTGTTAACAAGAAGTGCTAGTACCTTTCAACTACTATAGGTTAGAATAAACATTACAACTACTATGAATTGGAATGATTATTATAATGTTTGTTATTGGTTGGTTATATAGTTTTCATGGGTTGGCCTAACCAACTATTATGGGTTTGCCTACCCAATTACTATAGGTTGGCCTACGTTGTTGTTATAGGTTAGCATGTGAGTTATCCATCCATGTTATCTAGTACCTACTTTGATTTAAAGTTTTTTTTTAGGATCTATATGTATTGGATTAGCAATAAATCTAAAATATTAATGATAGTAAATGACACAATCTTATTCTTAAAATAAATGATTTAATCTTAAAACATCAAAGATATATACAATATGTTCATTCAGTACTATATAACAGAAAAAAATTTAAAATATAACTTTGATATGTTTATGCCTAATTGAAAATGACTAGAAAAATGGTTTTTGGAAGGTATTGTAGGGTTAATCTCTTAGCTCATCATCCCCCATTAAATGAATTACTCAATTCATTCAATGGGGAAAGTAATTAGGGGCAATCAAGCCCTGTCAACCAAATTATGACTACCTAATGTGATTTTGAGCTCAATTTTACCTAATTAAATCTCACATTAATTAATTTATTGATATAGTGGGAGATACAATTAGCGGAAATTGACTCCCATCAACCTAATAGTGATTGCATATTGTGAGTTTGGTCTCAATTTTACATAGTTGACTCCCCATTAAACCAACTAATCAATTGGATCAATGGGGGATGTGATTAAAGGAAATCGAGCCTTGTCAACATAATTGTGATAGACTAATGTGATTTGAGACTCAATTTTCCCTAATTGACTCACCCATTGAACCAATTACTAGATTATATCAGATGGGGCATAATTAGGGGAAATCAAGCATCGTCAGTGTAATTTTGACTACCTAAGGTGATTTATGTCTCAATTTTATTGAATTAACTCCCCCATTAAAATAATTAATGGATTGGTTCAATGGGGGACACAATTAGGGATATTTGGGCACTGTCAATGTAATTATGACTATCTAATGTGATTTAAGGCTCAATTTTGCCCAATTAACTCCCCTATTGAACCATTTACTTGATCAACTCAATGAAGGATGAAATTAATGGAAATCAAGCCCCATCAACATACTTATGAATATTTTATGTGATTTTAGGCTCATTTTTATCTAATTTACTCCCCAATTAAACTAATTACTTGAATGGTTCAATGGAGGACACAATTAGCATTAGTTAGTCCCTGCCAACATAATTATGCCTATTTAATGTGATTTCCTGCTCAATTTCACCCAATTGACTCCCCATAGAGCCAATTACTCAATTAGATCGATGTGGGATGTAATTAAGGTAAATTGAATGATATCAACCTAATTATGGCTACCTATTGTGTTTTAGGTATTACTTTTTCCCTATTGAACCAATTATTTGATTAGTTCAATGAGGGATACAACTATGAGCAATTGAGCCTTGTCAGCCTAATGTGACTACCTAATGTGATCTGGGGCTCAATTTGTTTCAATTGAGTTCCCAATTGAACTAATTACTTGATTGGTTCCATGGAGAACATAATTAGAATAAATTCAGCCCCATCAACTTAATTGGGACCACCTAATGAGATTTTGGTCTCAATTTCCCCCAATTAACACCCCCATTAAAACCAAATACTTGATTGATTCAATGTGGGACATGATTAAGGTAAATTGAGCCATGTTAACATAATTATCACTTCCTAGTGTGATTTGGGGATCCATTTCCCCCCGATTAACTATATTGAACCAATTATTCAATTGGTTTAAAATGGAAATAATCATGCCTCATCAGCATAATTGTGACTACCTAATGTGATTTGTGGATAAGTTTTCCTTGATTGACTACCTCATTGAACCAATTACTCAATTGGTTAAATTAGGGATGCAATTAGGGGAAATCGAGCCCCATCAACTTAATTGAGACTAATTAATATGATTTGGGGCTCACTTTTTAGAATTGAATCCCCCATTGAACTAATTACTTGATCGGTTAGGAGACATAATTAGGGGTAATTGGCCCCCATCAATATAATTGTAACTATGCAATGTGATTTGGGGTTCACTTGTTTCAATGGACTCCACCATTGAACCAATTACTATATTGGTTCAATGGGGGTTGCTATCAAGGGTAACCAAAGAATTTAATGCTATTTTTTATTTTTTAATGTTTAAATTATTTAACTGCAATAACTAAAAGATTTGATTTTTTATTATTAGTAAGAATGGGTTTTAAGAGGGACCCAACCCTCATGCAAATAAAGAAAATAAAGATAAGAGCATTATAGTACCATAGTAAAACCATAACAAGATGATACAAAACACAACAAATCCCAACTAGACGATAACACAACAAAGTTACAACAGACAATGACTTTGCAACAAAAAAATAGATAAATAACAAATAAGGGTCAACGATGTCTATTATGGCTTTGTCTAGCTCCCATTCTTCATCCATGAAATTGATAAGGTCCTTAGCCTTCTCTAGATCAATATCTTTCTCTGCTACCTTCTTTCCTTTTTTTACATCTTCAATCTCTTGCTATCTCTGTTACCTGTTTATTCCTTCTTATTTCCCCCAAAGTCTTCTTTCATCATGTGGATGTTTTTAGAGAAATTATTTATGGTCATCTTACTAAATTGGATGAGCTGCTTCATATCCTCCTTCATTTTCTCTCTTTCCACCTCCATCTGAGCAATCTTCTCCTGTAACAAGGTAACCTTACTATTGAGGTTTTTAATTCTCTGTCCACTCCCCTATTTGTTGGCATTTGTATTTGTTTCATTCTTTCCTTCAAAATATCATTGTCCTTCATTATCCGCTTCATAATACTTTTGTGTAAATCAATATCCTTTTCTAAAAAAATAACTTTGACCTTGAGATTGCCAACATCCAGATCAAGGATTTTCCTTTTGTTGCTCCCAGTCTCAACTTCTTGGTCTTTGCTCTATTAAAAAATAGCCATAGTCTAATCTAGAGACTTCCCAAAATTTGAGTCTTCACTCCCTTTAGGAGAGGTTTCACTACGAGAAGAAGAATGGCCATTGTTTGAATATGAAACATGGTGATTTTTTTTTATCAATAACAAGGTTTCTATCATAGTGTTTGTGACTTTCTTTAAAGAAACAACTTTATACTTAATTAAAAATGGTTTAACTTTAGTATGAATTTTAATAGTGATGGTCTTAGACTTCTTAGGGTTAGAGCTTCCCTCCCCCCTTTCTCATGTACCCGGTTTAGGGAATGACCTAGGTTTGTTGGACTCAACAATTTTATAGCAGGGCTTGGTCCAATAGCTTGACTTCTAACATGTAGGTAGAGCAAATAAATTAAATCTTGGCGTAATGGGAGTGCATATTTGATTTTTTGAATTGATGGACATAATCCTAATAATAATCCAAATTTATTTTGAATGGTGAGAAATAAAAATTGTATGCATCTAAATATATGCAACAAGCTTCATGAATTGTAAGAGATCGTACATCCAGACAATATAACATATTTTTGTAAGATAATGTATATTTTATTAGTTTCAAAATCTATTACTTTCAAATATTGGAATAATTATTTCTTATTGATTTTTCTCAGAATTTTCTTTTAGCTCTTTATTTTTTGGAAATGTATTTGCCACTCCTTTTATATATTAGATTTATAGATTTTTTTTTCAATTCAATAAACTACTATTATTTTTAATGTTAATATTTACATTAAATTTAAAAATAATTATTTTTTCAAATACTTTTTTTAATTAATATATTTAAAAATTAAATTTAATAAATTTTATGCGAAATAACCATTCATCATTATATATCAAAAGTTATAAAAATCACCTTAAACAAATCATCAAAAACTAAATATTTTTATACCCCAAACTTTCCTTTCTCATTCCATATTGTCCTTTAAAAAATATAAAACAAGAGTTTACATTTAAAAAGTATAACTACAATGTCACCACTCAAAAAAGCATTTGTCGCCAAATTGGAAGTTTGTAAGTAATGTTGACTTTTTAATCTTATGCCAAGAAGTTTTGTTTATTTTTTTTATTTTTATTTCTTTTTCTTTTTGTGGTGCCAAGTAAAAAATTTCTTAGTTTTTTTTTTAATTTTATTTTCTAAGTTATACTTTAAAAAACTAATTCAATGTAATGAGACTAAGGATCCCTTATAAAATGGTAAAAAATGGAGGCTGGATTTTGAAATACGATACAAATTAATTTTTAAAAAAATAAATTAAAAATATTGTAAATATGTTGATATTTTTATTTTATTTTTATTGAAATTCATTATGGGATAATTTTTTTCTAGAGGTTTGTAAGTTTTCATTTTAATATTATGAGTTTCTCCTTTTAGTGTATAGTTAGTTTATATATTAAAATTTAATTAATTTATATCATAAATCAGTTTTTCAAATTAATTATTGTGATTCATACTTTTATTAATAAAAGTTTTATTTTTTGAATATATTTTATTTTGTTGTGCTTAAAAAAAAATGGGAAGATTTGGAATTATGGTTTTGATGATGGGTACATTATTTAAGGAATTTGGTGAAAGGTAGTTTTTGAGATAGTTAGGGTTGGATGATGATGATGAGGAGGAGGTGGTAATTGTGTAACGGATGTTTTGGAATTTTCTTAGTATTTCATGATGATGAAAATCTAGTTTTATGTAATATCATGTGTTTGTTTGTGTTACTATTTCCATAAGATGTGTGAGATTTAAGGAAAGGATTTACTTATATGGGGTTCATATTTAAATTGGGTGTTGACTAGATTAGGGTTCATTTTAAGAGCCCTTAAGCGAAAACCCCTTAGGTTTGTTTAGGCGAATCAGATTCGCTCCATTGGTGAATTAGAGTGTGTAGAGCATGTAAAAAATCATCATTTATTTTTTGATGGTGTCATAATGCTGAAAGGGCTAGGATGACATTTCACTCTCAGGCATCATTATACTACCAGACGTCATTATGCTATCGAGCATTATATGTTATTTGGTAGAAATATTACTATCACATGACAACATGGTACCAAATGATAGCAAGGTACTACACAACATCATAATATCATGTAGCACCATGCTATCGCACAACACCATGATGTCATGTGGCATCATGCTATCGTGTGATAGTAGTGTTTCCACCTAGTGGCATGGTGTCGCACAGTGTCATGATGTTACCAGTCCTCGATAATGCCAATTGATTACTTTGGTTCTCTACCTTGCTTATAAATAATGCTACAATAACCTCATTTAACACATCAATTGAACTTTTCCTCATCCTACCAGCTTCCACCCCAATCTTTCTACTTCTAACTCAACCTACCTACTTCCACTTACCTACTTCCAATGGCTTCCACGTCCATGAAAACTTAGAGTCAACCAGGGAGGATCTAGAACTATGTTTTTAAAAATCTTTTATGTCTAGATTTTCTTTGCATGTTGGATGAGCCTAGATCCTTTATTGAGTGGATCAATCAATGCCAACTTAGAGGCTTGGTGTAGATGCCACAATATGATTTGGCGATCAAAAACAACCTACTATGATCTCTGGTTGGGTGTTTTAACTGTAACGAGAGCCATTTCTACGTTTGATTTAACATCAAAACCATATCCTTTGGCACCTCTCCATTGGATATCCACAATTTCACTGGTCTTCCACAATGTAATATGAGTCCTATTAGCACCAAGGTTGTGTTATCTAACAATGATAAAAATTATTTGGATTCGATCTATAAAGTGTCCATCAACCTTGATGGTAAGTGTTTAATGTATTAATGAAATTGACATTTCTTAATTATACTTGAATCATTTATTATAAGTAGTTTGGTATCCTAATTCAATTGCATGTTTTACTTTTATTTTTATTACAGCTAGTCAAAATTGAAGGGGGATCCCCATAGAAAATATCACCAATCCATTTATCAAATCTATTATCCATTTCTTTCGAGTAATAATTGTGTTGCAGGGAAGACCATCGAACATTCCCTTCTGGGTTGTTTCCTATATTCTTAACTCTCTCTCGGGTGTTGTTTGTGACTGGTGCACTGTTATTTTTAGTAAGATTAGGGTAGAATTGAGTTTTGATTTCTCGAAGGACACTTGCACAATTTCCTCTTCTAACTACATTCTGGCCTTGTACTTCGAGGCTTTATATGAAATCCAAAATACTGTTATTCCCACTGCCCTTCATCCAAAAATGAAAGCTAATGCTTTGTCTCTTGAGGAACATGAGGTAAGTTTAGTTTTCCCAAGTCTCATTTTTTTGCTTTATATATATATATATATATATATATATATATATATATATATATATATATATGTATCAAATTTGAAATTTTTTTAGCTTATTGTTTATTACAGGGGAGAGTGCATATCTATGACATAAGAAAACAGGTTTCAAGTAGAGGTCAGTGTGCTCCAAAGGGTTTCGATGATACCCAGTCCATAGAGTCTTCCTTCAAATCCTTTCAAATTACAAAATGCCCAAGAACTGATTTTGTTTCATCTCTGCTTCTAGGTTCCCCCAAATTTCTTTTAATGTATTTTTTTTATTAAATAGAAAAAAATAATATTCATATTGTTTTTTTTTACAGTTGACCTCGTATCATTGTTGTTGAGGATTCTTCCACACAACACCATCAATTTTTGCCATTATAACTTTCTTTTTTATTTGAATTTTGTTAGAATATTTTAATTAATTAACTGCATAAATTACTCATTTTACAGTTGCCTCTGAAATTGCCAATGTCTCTCCCACAAGTGCATTGAGATGGTAAGAGCCAACTCCCACAAGGACGCCAAGAGGGGAAGAGATAACTCTGACAAGGGCAATCAAAATGGATGATGTAGTCACCCCTATAGGTAATAACATTAACAGATTCAATTTGAATTTGCTTTGATTTTATGTTTTTGAATGTATCATTTTCGAATAAATATTTTTTTGTAGTCCACCGAACATCTGTCACGAGACCTTGGAGTATACCACCACCCCACCACCCATCTATATTTAGAGAAGAAGGAAGAACATCTCCCTCCCTTCATAAATTTGAGGCATGTTGTAAATTTTTGATTTCTTGAATTTATCTATTGTGGCCTTTTGAATGCAGATGGTCTTACTATTTGTAACATATTGATCTAGATGAGGAGTTTCTTGGCATTGAAAGTGGACCCCTAATTGTTGGTGGATTCAATCCACATCAATTTATTCAAGTTCCTAATGTGCCTTCACAAGATCCTCCTACGACTCCCTTTTCTCCAACTAGCTCTTCCCCACCCCACACATATAATGTAAATGTTTCTGAGGATTCTCTTACTAGTTTTTCATTAGATAATCTAGTTTCAGAAAATTTGCTTGCAAATTTTAAGGATGGTGTTATTGGCAAATTTAATAATGTAAAAAATTGGGAGATAAGAGCAAAAGCCCTTATCAAAGAAATCAATACCCATTATCATAACCACTTCAAACAGTGAATTTGTTTTCTCTTGTTCAAAATGAACCCTCAATGATGGACACTTTGTTTCAGCAAGTGCAATATGGATTGATCTCTGTGGACAATGTTTATAATGATAGGATTTTAGATATTATGATAAACAGATTAGAAAATTTAAATGGAGAAGCCCAAACATATTTCAATAAATGTGCTAAAGATATCAACCTTGTTACCATTGCCCAAGCAGAGAAGGATAAAGCGGTGGTAAGTTTTCTTTATCTGTAACATGTATTTTGATTAATATAATACCTTTGTATGTGTTTGACACATCTATTATTTGTTTTTTGTAGGCAAAATATGAAAATTTGAAGCAAGAAGCACATCTTAATGTGCATTTGAAAAATGTCCACAAAAGTATCTCCTTGGCAATTACATTGAAGCAAAAGTTGGTTTTGTTAATAAATAGAACAACACATTGAAGAAGATAATTAAAGAGCATGGTATGGATCCCAACATTTTATTGAAGCAAAAAATAGATCTGGATCCTACAATTCTTTCAACAGGAGATGCAACGAATGAGGAGAGGGTGATTCTTGCAAAAATGAATTATGTTGCAGAGGATCTTCAGAAGGAAGGAGTGATAATGGAGGATTCACATGCAAGTCCAGACAGAGGGGTTTCCATGGGTGAAGATGGCAACCAACTAGGGGGAGGAGAGTCTCAACCATAAAAATGATGATTTGTCTGAGTTTATATTGTTGACAATGACAGTTTCTATTATTTAAAGTAGTTTATATCATGTTTATTTGAAAAACACTTGCTTTATTAAATGATATTTTATAGTTGTTCCAAATACTCTTAGCTATATATATATATATATATATATATATATATATATATATATATATATATATATATATATATATATATATATATATATATATATATATATATATATAATAGTGGTCAAGTTTATATATTCTATGAAGAAAAAGTAGAGTAAATATTCTATGGATGGTTTTAATGTTTTAGTTGTTGAAATATACTAGTGGTCAAGTTTAATGTTCTATGGATGTTATGGTTTTATGGTTTGAATGAATGGCTATAATGTTCTAGTAGTTGTAGCCTTGAATGCATTGTTTATATATTCTATGAAGAAAAAGCGGAGCAAATATTCTATGGATGGTTTTAATGTTCTAGTAGTTGAAATATACTAGTGGTCAAGTTTAATGTTCAATGGATGTTATGGTTTTATGGTTTGAATGAATGGTTATAATGTTTTAGCAGTTGTAGCCTTGAGTGCATTGTTAAATTGATCTAGAAAGAAAAAGCGGAGTAAATATTCTATGGATGGTTTTCATGTTCTAGTAGTTGATATATATTAGTGGTCAAGTTTAATGTTTTATAGATGTTATGGTTTTATGGTTTGAATGAATGGTTATAATGTTCTAATAGTTGTAGCCTTGATTGCATTGTTAAACTGATCTAGTAGTTGTAGCATTGAATGCATTGATTGTGGTGTAATTTGGAAATATGTGAACCCAACCATAGGTAAAATATTTATAGTTGTAGTAGTAGGAAAAATAGCTTATGACACAATAAGTATTCTATGGATTCATATTGTTCTACTAGTTATAATATTAAATGTATTGAGAAAAAGCGAAGTAAATATTGTATGGATGCCTTTAATGTTCTAGTAGTTGATATACACTAGTTGTAGCATTTGAATGCATCGATATAATGTTCTAGTTGTTGTAGCCTTGAATGCATTGTTAAATTATTCTAGTAGTTGTAGCATTGAATGCATTGTTAGTGTTATATTGTTCTAATAGTTGTAGCATTGAATGTATTGTTAAATTGTTCTAGTAGTTATAGCGTGGAATGCATTGATTAATTGATTGATTGTAAAATATGCAAACTATAGGTAAAATATTTCTAGTAGTTATAGTATTTGAATATTGTAATTATAGAGTAAATATTCTATGAAATTATATTGTTCTAGTTATTGTACTATTGAATGCATCATTAGTGTTATATTGTTCTCATAGTTGTAGATTTGAATGCATTGTTACACTGTTAGTGTTCTAGTAGATGTAGCATTTAATTGATTGTTTGTAACTATACATTTGTGTAGTGGTACTAATGTAGACATGCAATAGAATAATGGTGCACCATGCATGTCTAGACATAAGACTCGTATGCTTCAATGAATGCTATAAGGAAAATTGAAATGTTTTGTATGATGTTAATAAGAATTATGATTGTTACTCAATGAATGAGATGAATTTCAAATATAAAATACTATTTGAAATAAAAATAATTTTAATAGAACAAAAAATATTAAATCCAATGTATTGAATAAGATTCATGATTGTAACATCCAGGTAATAGATTACAGAATTTAATGTATTTGAATAAGATTGAATAAGAAAATTTTCAAAAAATAGTAATTGCTATACTTATCAAACTATAAGCCAGGTAGTGAAAACAATCCTTGAGAAGCTTGCTCATCGTAAGATTGATTTGTAGCTACCATGACAGTGCCATTTTTAGTCTCAATATTGTCATGCTCTGTAGAATGTTAATAAGAATTATGATTGTTAATGAATGACATGCATTGTAAAGATAAAGTACTATTTGAAATACACAATTTTAATAGGGGAAAAAATATTAATTCCAATGTATTGAATAAGATTCATGAATGTAATGTTAAGGTGTGGAGCTAAAAGCTTCAACTATTTGCAGACACAAGAAGAGGATGTTGAAGAACCAGAGCCACCAGCGTCGGCAGTATGACCGACGTCGGTTAGATACAGTGGAGAAGGAGACCGGTGACGGCAGGGAGTCGACCGACGTCGGCAGCACCAGACTAGCAGGGACCGGCGTCGATCGCCTGTGTATTTCCAGAACTGCTGTTGACGAATAGTCAGTTAAGTGAAGCGAGTGTTTGCATGTTAAAAGACTAATTATAGTCACGAGCTGCGTGTCTAATTATTGTAACTAGAGTTCTATTTTTGTAAGCATGGGATCATATTTAAAGACCCATAAGGCATGTATTGTAATGAAGTAAGAAGGCAAGTAAGAAGCATTGAAGCTAGCAAGGTCAAGGAGATCAGTTGAAGCATTCAAGGAGGGATAATAGCTCAGGCTTTAGAGTTGTTGTGTTGAGCAAGAGAGAGAGGGAAGAAGGTTTTGAGGTGTGGCAAGCCTTTGAGGTGGAGGAAGAAGTGGCATCTTCCTTATTGTATTTTCTTCTAGTAATATTTAATATAAGAGTGTGTATTGTCTCTCAAATTCTTTGTTGTCTCAAGTTTCTAGCTACTTTATCATTCTAGTATAATTTCGTGTTTAATTGCTTATAAGAAAGTAATCAATTGTGCTCTAATCGATAGAGCTAGATCCCCTGACAAGTGGTATTAGAGCTAAGGTTTACAGGAAGCAGGGTATTGTTTTTTATTACAGGTCATTCACAGGGTTTTCTGATTGAGTGGGAGTTCAGCAATGGCAGAAGAAAGTAGACTACGAATGGAGAAGTTTAACGGCAAGAATTATCAACATTGGAGGACGCAGATTGAGGACTATCTGTATCAGAAGGATTTGTACCTACCGTTGGGTGGGGTTGCATGCAAGCCCACAGATATGAAGGATGAAGAATGGAACGTTCTTGATCGAAAGGCTCTCGGTTCCATAAGGTTGAGCCTTGCATCATCTGTGATTTCCAGCTTATCACAGTGTAAGACAACAAAAGAGTTGATAAAGTCCTTGGCGAATTTATACAAAAAGCCCTCGGCTTCTAATAAGGTATATCTTATGAAGCAGCTATTTACTTTGCAAATGCAGGAAGGTGGATCGGTACATACTCATCTCAGTGATTTCCATGGTTTGGTAAACCAACTAGCTTCAGTCAATATTGTTTTTGATGATGAGGTAAAGGCTCTCTTGATTTTATGTTCTTTGCCTGAAAGTTGGGATGGTATGGTTATGGCAGTAAGTAATTCTGCATCTGCTTCTAAAATCTTAAAAGTTGATGATGTTGTGAGTGTGATCTTGAATGAAGAAATACGCAGGAGAAGCACAGGTGAATCATCAGGGAATGCTCTAAGTGCAGAAAGTAGGGGAAGGCAAAGGGAGAAGGTTGAGCAAGAGAAATCAAAGTCGGGAAGGAGATTCGAGTCCAAAGGTATTACCTGCTGGTTTTGTGGAAAGAAAGGACACACGAAGGAGTGTTGGTTGAGAGATAAAGAGAATCAACATGCAGGTATGGAAGAAGCAAATGATGCAAATATTGTGATGCAGGATGCTCTCATACTTTCTTCAGATAGTCAGGTAGGATCATGGATTTTATATTTTGGTTCATCTTTTCATGCATCCCCAAACAGAGATTTGTTTTATGAGTATGAAGAGGGAAACTTTGGAGTGCTCTATTTAGGGGATGGTACACCTTGTCAAATAGTTGGCAAAGGGAAAGTGAAGCTGAGATTGCAAATTGACAACACGTGGGTGTTGAAAGAGGTCATGCATGTTCTAATTTTGAAGCAGAGTCTGATTTCTGTAGGAAGGTTGGGAGATGAGGGATGCACAATAACCCTCACATCAGATTCTTGGAAGGTTACCAAGGGAGCACTTATTCTAGCAAAAGGTAAGAAAGTAGATACTCTTTATCTGTCTACTTGTATTACTGATTCTACTTCTGGTGTAGATTCAAAGATGTGGCCTAATAGGCTTGGTCACATGAATAGGAAGGGGATGGAAGTTCTTGATCCAAAAGGTATGTGTTCAAATTTGGAAAGCACAGATACAGTTCATTAAAGAAAAAGGAAATTTGATGCTTTTGACAGGAACAAAGAAGCCTTGGTGTTTACGGAGGAGATGAAGGACAGAGATCAGTCACAGGGGCTGAATAAATCAGAGCAGGGCAGCATGGACAGAGGTATGATCCAAGAAGAGCTCGCGAATGAAAATTTCATCACTTACAGGAACACACAGACACCGATGTCAGTCACTTGGCACCGAAGTCAGTCATCCAGATACTGACATCGGTCATGTGCAGACCAGCAGGGTCGGTAGGTCGGGCAAGAGAAGTCTGACGTTGGTCACAAGGACCGACGTCGGTAGGAGGGACACCGGCATCAGCCAGGGAAATGACGTCGGCAGTCAGGGTCAGTGCAGGGAACCGACATCGGTCGGGAGCAGACTGGGAGATGGCCGAGATCGGTCACTGGAACGGATGTTGGGTGAATCAATAAGTCTCAAACACCCATGTGGAGGTCAGGAAAGGTATGTGAACCTCATATTCGTTGTTCACCTTCTTTATATTGCTTACTGATAGTCATGAACTAGGAAGATGGAAGAAGCAATGCAGGTAGAATCCAAAAACAGTGGGAGCTTGGCATGGATGAGGAGTGTGAGTCCTTGGAGAACCAAACAGGTATTTGTTGGTAGTGTTGTCAGCTGGAAGAAAGCACTGGATAGAGGGATGGATTCCCATTTTAGAGAAGAGAGTGGATGGACACATGAGATAGAAGGCTATGGTATATGGTCTTGAGTATGCTGCAGAATAATGGAGGTTTGACCATTGTATTTTATCTTTACCAGGTTGGATAATATTAGCTACATTATCCTGTTACTGTATTGTGTTACTTGTTGCAGGGTTTCATATACAGGGAGTTTTCTGAGCTAAGGGTAGAGTTGGTTCAGAAGTATGTCATGGAGAATTTGGGAGCATCAAAATTCTTGTGGCATAAGAGACAGGTATTGCATCACAAGTTTGCGTGGTGGTTGGTCTTCAAGAGTGACGTTGAAGAGGGATACAGAGCCTAAGGAACAAAATAGATGGTGTACAGGTACAGGTACAAGTTGCAGCTGTTTATCTCCAAGTGGGAGATTGTTAAGGTGTGGAGCTAAAAGCTTCAACTGTTTGCAGACACAAGAAGAGGATGCTAAAGAACCAAAGCCATCAGCGTCGGCAGTATGACCGACGTCGGTTAGATGTAGTGGAGAAGGAGACCGACGACGGCAGGGAGTCGGCCGACGTCGGCAGCACCAGACTAGCAGGGACCAGCGTCAGTCGCCTGTGTATTTCCAGAACTGCTGTTGACGAACAATCAGTTAAGTGAAGCGAGTGTTTGCATGTTAAAAGACTAATTATAGTCACGAGCTACGTGTCTAATTATTGTAACTAGAGTTCTATTTTTGTAAGCATGGGATCCTATTTAAAGACCCATAAGGCATGTATTGTAATGAATTAAGAAGGCAAGTAAGAAGCATTGAAGCTAGCAAGGTCAAGGAGATTAGCTGAAGCATTCAAGGAGAGATAATAACTCAGGCTTTAGAGTTGTTGTGTTGAGCAAGAGAGAGAGGGAAGAAGGTCTTGAGGTGTGGCAAGCCTTTGAGGTGGAGGAAGAAGTGGCATCTTCCTTATTGTATTTTCTTCTAGTAATATTTAATACAAGAGTGTGTATTGTCTCTCAAATTCTTTGTTGTCTCAAGTTTCTAGCTACTTTATCATTCTGGTATAATTTCGTGTTTAATTGCTTATAAGAAAGTAATCAATTGTGCTCTAATCGGTAGAGCTAGATCCCCTGACATGTAACATCCAAGAAATAGATTACATAATTTAAAGTATTTGAAGATGAAAGAACAAGAAATATTTCAAAAAATAGTAATTGCCATACTTATCAAACTAAAATTTAGGGCGCTGAAACAATCCTCAAGAAACTTGCTCATCATAAGTGTGATCACATCTACCCTGCCAGTGTCGTATTCAATCTCAATATTCTCTTCCTATTGGTAGATGTATTAGTCATGCCTCTTCTTTACACTAGAGAACTCCATGTTGCCACTGCTCTATCATATGAAAACTTGTCTACAAAATATCGTTAAACATATAGCCTCAATCAAGTCTATAGATTTTTATCCAATATGTCTCTAAATTTTGAATTTACGAAAGATAATGCACTAAACACTCGCTCATCTTCCACATAACCCAAAATCATTGTTTGAGAAAGTTCATATAATCTGAAATATTCACTAATATTTTTTTGTAAAACATTGCTTGGATAAAGTTTTTTCCATAGACAAGTAATGACACCATTTTCTATTGGGTCACTTAAACACTGAAATTGATCCATCATTGTAATCTCAAACTATGTTGACTGAGATGTAAGTAATTATTTATTTAAAATACCATTAATCTGAACTCCATTCACATCTAAAGATATATAGAAATGCATAACAATTGTACCCATGTATTTGTGAAATAATGTGTTGATATGTTCTTGACTGTTAACATTGTTCCAAAAAATGGGATTCACCACTCCCATGCCCTCCAATAACTCATCCCTTTGAAAATGTTCTCCGATCTTAACGGCTAAACTTTGTGAGATTTTGCTTAATTTAATTCATGTTTTAGACAAAATAGTATCATATAGCAAACATGTCACAAGTACATCTTCAAGTTCAGCTCCCACAACTTTGAGTCTTCTAAAGTATGTGTGCATTGGGATCTCAATGTCATTTACCACGACACAAAGATGATCATGTATATTAAATTTCAAATAACTCTCTAGATTCTGAAAAGCAGTCAAAATTTGCTAGGTTCTAAAAATAGGTCTGTGAAAGCTTTCGTTCGATGTGTACAATATATCTAAACATTGACATGCATGTTTTCTCAAACGTATGAAGTCAATAATAACAAATGGAGTTGGAGGTCAACAAATGGGGATAGTAGAAGTCGTTGTGGGGAACATGGTTAAATTGAGATTCAAAAGTTTTTTTTTTTTTTTAAATAATAATAATATGGATTAATATAAGTTTGAAATAACTGGGTGATAATTTTATTGTCGTAGTTTTGTATGTGGATGATATATTGTTAATTTAGTAATAATAAATGATTGAATATATTAAATATTAATTTGATATGAAAGATTTAAGTGCTGTGAAATTTATTTTGGATATAGAAATTAAAAAGAATTGATTAAACAAGAAACAATAATTGAATTAGAAGAAATATGTATATGATCTTACAAAGATTTAGAATACAGGTATGTAAACTTGTGAACATCTTTTTATTTGTTCGTAAAAAAATTTATGTTAAAGAGTGTTCCAAAGCACAAGAAAAATTTGAAAAAATGTCTCAAGTTCTTTATACAATAATACTATCTTTCTATTAGTTGTAGTACATATTCTTAAAATTTATTTTTGGTAGATTAATTTGTTTATAGGTAGGTTCCTAACATATGCTATTATAACACTTTCTAAGGTTATGTATGTTTTATACAACTATCCAATTTATGATTTCATCTTACACAATCAAATTTTTGATGATTAGAAAGTGCCAATAAAAGTTGTAACACTAAACTTTTTGTGCCCAAATCTGTCATTTTTTTCTCTGTACAAATTAATTTTTTAACCTTTTAGACTAAAAATTATGTGTATGAAATTTTTAAATATCCATCCCCCAAAAAAGAAAAGAAGTAGTTGTTTTTGTCATCCTTTTTGACTAATCTGTCATTTTTTTCTCTCTACAAATTAATTTTTTAACCTTTTAGACTAAAAATTATGCGTATGAAATTTTTAAATATCCATCCCCCAAAAAAGAAAAGAAGTAGTTGTTGTTGCTATCCTTTTTGACTAAATGAAGTGGGATCCGACCTACTTTTTAGGTTTAAAATTATGTATTTTAAATTTTCAAATATTTATTTTAAAAATGAATAGAAAAAATAATCATTATTATCGTCATTTTTGACTAAATGAAGTGAGATCTATCCTACTTTTAGACTAAAAATTTTATATCTGAAAATTTTAAATATTTATCCAAATAATAATAATAATAATTGTTATCAAGAAAAATCTTTTTTTTAAAATATTGTTTCACATTTAGATGATTGATGCATTTCGGATCAATTATTTTCTTTTATAATAAATCACAGGGATTGATGCGAAACATGTTGATCATCTAAATATAACATAATATTTTACCCAAAAAAAATTATTATTATTATATGAACTGTGAAAACTTTAAATCTTTATGGACGGTTGTCGTTAGGGCAAACACGTTACAGAGCTTACGTGGCATTTTACGTCGACCGACAACTAATCATCGTTGGTAACCGCAGAAAGAAAGAAATGGTGACGTGGACTTGGGAAGAGCGTGACTTGGACGCGGGCGGTGAGATCGGCAAAATCACAGATTTTGTAAAGCCCGAAATCATCTAAAATACGTGGGCCACTTTTTGGATCCTTCTACGTTAACGTGCACTTGTCCCCCCTATTATTTTTTACATGTTGATTTGGTGCCAATTTTGTTGGCCACTTATGACCATCAAACAATTTTTCGGTGATGATAATTTTATATTATTGTGCTTCATAATGTGGATAACATCATTACTATTACAATATTAATAAAAATAAAAAAATAGTGGGAATGATGAGAGGGAAATCGAAATTCAAAATTGAAGGTTTGGTTCGAGTTTTTGCAAACGGTTTTTTTTGCATAGTTTTTTGGATTTCGTGGCTTTCACATTTGTCCATAGCTTTGGCATTTGATGTAGGTTCGGAAGATTATGATGAGCCTTTAGAGCAAGAAGATTTTGAGTCTTTCAGTGAGGCGCTTAACAACTTTTCTATTGCAAGGAATGGTGGTGAACCTGTAAGGATTTTTAACGGCTTACAAAGGGGCTTCCTTTGTTTGCCTAAAGTAAAAACAATACGTCTTGTAAGTCAAAAGGTGGTTGCATTTAAGCATCTTTAGGTTGAAGCTAGCAGTTTGGCATAAAGGTTTCAATAGAGAAAATAAAGAGATGCATTGTCTTATGCTACGGTGCTTATCGCTTCTCATCCTCCCATGTTCATTGTTTGAAGGTCATCCATTCCAGGAGATAACATTTTGGGGTTGGAGCTCAATCTTAGTAAGGATACAATGTTAGTGGAGGGGGTGAAAGCTCGACCGATTGGTGAAGTAGACTCTAATGCAACTGGCAACATTTATTATATGGATTTCCATGGTGTTAAATTTGTTTTAGTCCCAATTGGTGATTCCTTGTTGCACAGATTGAATGCTTCTCCTCCTAGTTTGGATGGATCGACAACTTGTTCCAAGAAGTGGTGGATTTATGTTGGTTGCAAAATGGGTCCAATCCTTTTCATGAATGCAATGACTTTTGCAAGCCCTGAATCCCATCTGGATCGGATGCTAGTACCCCCTTTCTTATTGATGCTTCTGAGATGTGTTTTCATCAACTGTTGTAGCTTTGAAACTTGGGGATACACCTGTCTATTTTTTTGCAAGTTCCACTATTTTGGATCTCCCTGAGGAAATGTTTCTTGGAATGGAGCAGGAGAATGGGTATAAATCTTTGATTGGGAAGTGTGTGGGTTCATCCATTTCAACATCAGAGCTAGTCCATTAGGCTTCCAAGAATTGAAACTACGCTACTCCTTTTTTCTCAATGCTTGGTTTGGGTTTTTTCATGGTTGTGTTTCGTAGCACTTTGGACAAAAATTATATCTAGGATAATGGCCCATGGTTCTTCAGAAACTCTAGTTTCTTTTTTTGTCTGTGGTCTCCCTTTTTCAACCCATCCAAGGCAAAATTCTAGCTACCCCTATATGGCTCAGATTTTACAATCTTCTTCTTATGTTTTGAAAGGAGGAGAACATAAAAAAAACTGGTGAATAGAGTGGGATCATTTGTGAAGGTAGATGACTCCTCATGGGGTCTTAGATTTGTCAGAATTTGTGCTCATGTTGATCTCTCTAAAATGATTTACGATTTGGTAAACATTCTCTCCCCTCATGGCAAATGGATCCAATTTATCAATTATGAAGGTCTTCCCTTTTGTGTCTTTCATTACAACCTTCCTAGGCATCGAATAACATAATGTCCTTCCAGGCTTCAAGGGGTATTTTTTGGCCATGACCATCAGGTTTGGAAAAGGATGGGGAGCTAGATCAAGATTTTAGATGGTGTAACCACAATAAATTTTACCATCCTCCCTCTCTGTTAGCTCATGACCAGGTGGTTCCTTTGGAGGTTGCTTCTAGGAATGTGGCATCCCCTATGCCTTCACTGATTTATCCTTGCCTGATTGAGGAAGATCCCACCCCTTCGAGATTATTATTTTTGAAGATTCCTGCTAATGTGAGAGGTACTTCTAAAAAGAGAGGGCAAAAAATGGAGGTTGATTTGTTGAGAGCAGAAGAGGAGTCCTTGGTGAGTGATGGCTTGCAAAGGACCATGGATGACTTTATTTCCCACCATGGTAGGAGAATGGTTGCAACATGTGGATGAATTTTCTCAAATCTAATTGGTGAGTCTTGTATTTTTTGGTTATCCTCTCGCTTGTGAGTTATCTTAGTCATCTTTTGAAGCTTTGTTGTCTACCTTTGTTATTTATATCGTATCTTTTTTTGGTCTTTCCCCTATTCAGTTGTTTTTTTATCTTGGAGCTTATTTGAGTTCATCTATTGTGTATTATATTTATACCACCTTTAAACTATTTTATGATGTTTTTTTTTCCTTATATGGGACTCACGGTGGTTGTGGTTTGCTCTTTGGGACTCTTGGTGGATGTGATGATGTTTGTGGTAATATTTGTTGTTCAGGAGATCTGGGCATGTCATTTGTGTCTCAGACTAGTTCATAGCTCCATTCAAAAGCGTTCCACCAGTTCATAGCTCTAGCTCAAAAGCATTTACCAATCAAATAAAATAAAAATACTAAAATACTTCTTTCATTTGTTCTAGTAAATTATTATGTTTTGATGATCACTAATTTTTGATTGGAGCTACAAACTGATCTGGGACACATATGGGGGCTTGATTCCCAAAATATTACCAGATCAATAGCTAACAAGTCTCAAATACACCACATACAACCACAATCAACATCACGATTACTAGATTTACAACCAATTAACCTCGAATATATTACATATGGCCACAACAGGCCTCACATGCCCAACACCATTTAAACCTGGGTGAGGTAGGAAGCAACCAAGCCACTTTACCAACTCACTCACATCACATCGACAATTGTTCTAGTAAATTATTATTTATTGTATGTATATTAAAATGATGACCATATTTTAAATCTAGAAGTTTTGATACATGAGGGAGTGAAAATTTTACAAATATTTTAATGCTAAAACATGAAAAATATGTAAATGATTGTCAAATTTAAACCTTGGTATCAATAAAGTCCTAATTTGAATTCAATTTTTCTATAAATACATAATTGTTATAGTTCATTTTACACACACTATCTAGCAATCATTCAAGCAAAATTTATTAAACACTCACATACATTCTAGAGAGACCAAGTAATTATTAGAGCATTTATCATTGTCGAAGACAAGTCTATGTTAGAGCATTCATTGGAAAGAGAAAGGACACACATAGTTCAAGTGTTAAATTTGATGGTTATTGAAAAACATGATAGCGGTTGAAATGTGTGTCTGTGCTCCCACCACGCACATGAGTCATTTTGTTATCACCTCCATTGGATGTTTTTCGACATTACTCACACACATGCAAAAACACAGTCAACAACATCTCTACCTTTCTCAGTGACAACAATGCCAAGGTCCTCAACTTCTCATACAAGCATTGAAGATGATAAAAAAATATTGTATAGGCTTTAAGCTAAAAATATTGTAGACATAAAAATTATAGGTCCTGTAAGTCAGAAGGTGGTTGCATGTAAGCATCTTCAGGTCAAAGTTAATATTTTGGCACAAGGGTTTCAACAGAGAAAAGAAAGAGATGCATTATCTTATGCTATGGCAGTTTCCTCTTCTCATCCTCCTATGTCCCATGTTTGGGGGTCATCCATTCTAGGAGATAGTATTTTGGGTGTATGCACCTAAATTCACTCGTCTTAATAATCCTAGTAAACCTACTAATTTAATCCAAAATCATAACCTTAATAAATTAACTCGTATCTTAATTTCCTACACAATATTACCTACACCCCATAAACCTTTCCATACCCTTAAAACCAATTAATTATCCCATTAACCTACTAAGTAGCCTACTCAGCCACTAATCTACCCCCTAGCCCACTTGCCAATTTAAAATTTCTATTTATTCAACTACCCCCTAATTACCCTACCACCCTAGCCTCTCCTACATCCCTATGAATCCTAAACCTCATTAATTCCCATCTAATCCCCCATTATCTCTTAAACTAATCAAGAAACCCCTAGAACTAGGGAAGCTCCTCTAAGATTCTAGAAGTCTCTAAACTAGAGTCTTTTAAGTAATTTTAAAATTCCCTAAAATCTCCTCCACCATCCTATAAAAGCCATGTTTGGGCCATGGCCAAACTAACTTATAAATTGATAATCCCTCATTATACTCTCATAATCAGCCATTCTCAAGCATCCTCGCACTCTTGTCAAGCCACTCAATAATCTAAGGAAGCCATTGGAGTCCCTTTGAAGCTCAAAGCAAACAATCCATAATCAAATCTGGCATCTGAATCTGCTTGAAGATCTTGGACAAAATTTGTAAGGGATAAAATGATGGTAAAAATCCATGTTTAATTGACTAATTATTCTTTTATTCCCTTCTTTTGATGTTGTTTGTGTTATTGGGTTTTTATTACTAAATATAGTAGTTTTATAAATAACTCAAAATACAATCACACATTGGTCACCACAGTGGGAGAATCCCTTTAATATAACCCTCTTGCTTGTTAGAAATATTTTGATCATCTAAAAGACTAATTGACTAAAGAATAAGCTCTGAAATTGCTCAAATTTTCATGTACAAAAAATAAGCAGTTTTACTCTGTAAATCATGGTATTGTAGTCATGTTTTTTCCAAAAAGTAGCGATATTGCACTAACCACCATTTTTTATCGATAATGGTTTGCCTTGTGACAAGTTTCTTAACTTTTTACAATATTTTTTATTCGTAAAGAACGCTTTTGCATATAATCTACAATTTTGTTCTTTAACTTGTAGTTTTGCAGGCTAAAGTTTTGAACTCAATCATAACTAGTTTTGCATTAATTTTAGAGCTTCTAAGCCTATATCAACTCTTTTTATCTTGTAGGGGTAGAAAATTTGTATTTTGTGTGCAGGTAAATAGGACATCTTGATCCTAGATTGCCTTGTCATCAACAAGTGAAGTCATAGATATACAGTCATAATTTTGCCTTAAAATTCATAATATCGCCTTTGAAAGTAACGATTATGTAGTTTCAGTTAAAACTGTTAAGTTGACCTACTAACCATAGATTACCTGACCTCTATTTATCTCTATGTGATCTTCTGTTGTCTATAGGAAAAGGGAGCCACAAATCTTAGAATCTTTCTCAGGCTTCACATAATACTATAGACACAGTTGTGATTTTGCCTTAATAGTCATGATATTGCCATCAAAAATCATGGTTTTGCTTGGGTAATCTAAATCATTAAAGGTATTCTACTAACAGACTTTAGTTTGTCTTTGTGTTTGTTGTTGTCTATTGATAGGGATAAAATAGGGGATGTTTGAAGAAATATCAAACTCCAATCCTTATCCCCTATTTTATTTTTTGCAAAACTTTCGATTGTGAAGTAGTGACTTTGTATAAAAATAGGCAATTTTGTGTTTAACTAAGCGATTTTGACTAAGAGCATTACAAAAACTATATTATTTGGTTTTATATCTTCTTAACTATTGGTAGAAGTCTAGAATCATTTTGAATTTAATATCAGGTTGTTCTTACCTTCATAGTTATTTTGTATATAAATCTTATATTAACATTTAAAAGGTAAAAATATTATACCATTCTGTCAAGCATTGTCTTTTTGTAGTAATGTATTCATAAAAACACTTGTAAATAACTCTTAACAGGGTTGTATTTAAGTCTGAGGGTCAAATTAGTAATGTTTTTATTTTTTTGAAATATCATAGATTACGAGTTGTGATTTTGTATTAATAGTCACAATTTTGTCTAACCACTTGTGGCTTTTCAGGAACCATAGAGTTCCCATCATGGTTAGCAGATGGTCAACTATATCAAAAGTCTATAGTTGTGATTTTTCATAAAATCTATGATTTTGTAGTTTTTGAAAGTGATATTATTTTGCGCTTATTGTGTATTTGTGATTTTGTATGAAATAAGCAATTTTGTCTGCTTTCAAACTACCAATCCCTTTGTTGTAGGACCTTTCAAGGAGAAGGCAGTAGACTTTGTTTTTTAAACTATGTACTTGTAGGAATTTCCTAAATTAAGTATTTTTATCTTGTATATATCTTTTGTATAACTTATTTGTTTGTTTTTAATTTCCTCGCATAGGTAATTATTCATGTAAATTAATATTGCTTGCTTTTGTGTTAACCCATTTTGTTTATAATAGCATGTGACATGGAATTCATCCCCACACACTTGCTTAGTCACTATGGGTTAGTGTTGTAGATTTAATCACCATACATTCGACCAAACTCCATACTCTTGTAGAGTATAAATATCAGGGACAACTATCATTAGGCTAAGTGGTAGACCCCAAACAGATCATTTGTGAAGAGGAAGAGTTAATTCTCTAAGCTAAGCATTAGACAACACCCTATATGAATTTGGGCCCCACGTACCTTCACGCATCTTAGGGACTCCTTTAGACATCCTTATGTAAACCTAGCATAAGACCCATCAACCATCTCCCAAAAGACCATCAAGTGTAGATGGGATCGAAAGGGTTCGATAGATTCTGTAGTAGGTCACTAACCTATAGCCTTACCTATAAAGCCATTATTTTGTGTAGGTGTTGGGTTATACACCCATTTAGTTGACTAAAATTAGGGCTTGTGATTGGGCATGTTGTGTGTGTATTGTGATAAATCTCGTATTATTTGTGAGCTGAGTCAATTTATCCCATTTTAACAAAAATACCTAGAGACCCCTAAGATAAAATCCCATCTTAGAACCAAAATCAATCATTTCATATCACTATTCATACCTTTTGAATAATAAACCTTGTCTTCAAACCAAACTTTAGTGGTCACTCATCATTTTCTATCCTAGTCATCACTCTTATCCTTGACTAAACATTATCATTATTTACAACCTTGTTCATTTTAAGTCTAGCACCCATCGTCATCCTATCTCTTCATATCTATCACCCATCAAATCATCACTATGAGAGTATGAATGGTATATAATCCTCTTATCCTCTTCATCTCTTTACTATATTGAATCCTTATGGGGTGTTTTCTTTGGTAAATTTTTGTTATTCTAGTCTTCATATCCTCTCAAATCAAATCCAAGCCACCTCTCTTGACCACTTTTACTTTTTGGTTTTAGACAAAATTAGTATCCAAAGTCACCTTCTCTCTCATCATCCTATATCAAAGTCGTAACTATTCACTCTTCTCATGTCACCCTCATCATCCATCATGCCTATCTAAACCCGTGCCCAAATTCTAAGAATGGGACACGGATCCAATCAAGAAAATGATATCTTTGGGAATCTAGGTGAACAAAATCAGGATAATGATGACACACATAGTGACATGCATAACCCTAGAGAGGAAAACCAATTTACAAATGACTTCTTCCATAGTGATGAGGTTAGGGCCCAATTTGACCAATATATCTATGAAAATTATGATCAAAGTCTAACACCGGTCATCAAAATGGGGAGCATGTTACCCCCTACCTTCACTCAAGCCTCTTACAACATCTTATATGCTCATCCACTAAGCCCAACACTCCACCCCATCAAACTAATGTCAACCAAGAGAAAGCAAACAATCTTGTGGATCATGAACAAGAACTTGAAGAAGAAACAAAACCCTTAAAAAATAATCATGTTGAGGCTAATAGGATAAGAACCACCTTGGAGGATCGAATAGAACATTTGACCTAGTAAATCAATTCCCTTGCCTCTCAATTTTGTGCCCAAAATTAAAGACCCATCTTGCCAGGATAACATGTTAGAAACACCAACCTTAACCATTCAAGTCCTCGTAAAGGTCAGTCACAAACCTCCAATCCCCTAATAGACCCCTCATTCGTTCAAGAGTGGATGATGATGAAGGAGACTCTTCAACAGATTGATCCGTGTACCCAAGCAATGAGATATAAGTATGAGGACTTTTGTACATCTCCTTTGGACATGAGTATCTTACAAGTGCCTTTCCCAACACAATTCAAGATCCCAACATTTGAAAAATATAGAGGGAAAGGGGATCCATGAGATCATGTGTAATAATTATATATAGCATGTCATGAGGTTGCTTACGATGATACATAGATTCTCAAGCTTTCCCCTAAAGTCTCATGAGGACCACATTGGAATGGTTTATGCATTTACCTAAGGGCTCCATATTTATCTTGAGGGAGTTGAGAAAAACATTTGTGCAATACTTCTCCTTCAACATTGACCATGACATTTCTATCATATATCTTTATAATACTAAACAAAGAAATGGGGAAATCCTAGCTTCATTCTTACAACATTGGAGAAGCCTTGGTAGTTGATTTTGTTGCACGGTTCCTAAGAAGGAGTTGGCTAAAATATTCATTGACAAACTTAGTACTAAATTGAAATATTAATTAAATTTATAATGTGCCAAGTCTTTTGATGAAATCGTAGAGAAGGGGATTCAAATAAAAAATCCACTCATTGAAAAGTTATAAATAAATTGTATACCAAAAATGAACAAAGTCATAATCAAGATAACACTTTTTTTGGGTAAACCTAAGATATTTCATAAGAAAAAAAATTGTTTTAGGTGATGGAGTAACAAATTCTAAGCATGTTCAAATAGTGAAAAAATCTTCCCCTACTAAACATAATGTCTCCACTATAAGGGTACCATGGGGAAAGTCAAAACCCTGATCAGGAAAAAGGCCTCTAACTAGTCTTGGCATACCCACAAAGATAGTCTTGAAATAATTAATAGCTGTAAAAATGATTATTATCCCTAAAATATAACCACTAGATGATAGTAAACCCTGATTGGATTGGGATCATGAAGATGAATTTGGTCAATATCACAGAATCAATGGGAATGATATTGAAAAATGCATGCAATTGAAACACTACATCAAAGATCTAATTGAAAAGGAGGATATAAAAGTAGAAGGGGAGATTCCAACCAGTCAATCCAATAATTAGCAGTTGGTAATCTATTAGGACCCCTTACCTAAGCATGACCAGAGGCAAAATAAACCACTCAATGACTAGGGTCAAGACTCCACATCCAACCAAACTAATTACAATGCCATTCCATACCATTATATCAATACCATTAAAATTTGGGGGCCCTAAGATCCCACACACCCACCATCCATCATCCTCAAGATTAATAGGGTAACTGTTGACTACGTAGTGATTACACGACATAGTAAAATTATAGTTCCTAGAGCACCACCAAAACACCCATCCACTTCAACATCTCAAAAGATCAATATCTTTAACAAAGTCTCTAGCTCTTCCAACAAACCATATGACATTCTCTAACAGCTTGAGAAGACTCTAACCCAAATCTCTCTTATGGATCTTCTTAAAACGTCATCGGTGCATCAAAATATTCTTAATCAAGTCCTAAATAAACTCAAAGTCCCTAGAGATATTGATACAAGTCAATTTCAAGCATTTATGGGTCATTTGTCCCCTTCACAATAGATCACTTTTAGTGCCTAGGACATGCCACCTATAGGCCCACACCACAATTATCCATTGTTCACTAAAATTTCCATTTCCATTCATAAAATCCCATGGGTACTCATAGATGGAGGGTCTACTTTAAATTTGTGCAATCTGAAATTTCTTAAGAAGAATTTGTGCATTCTAAATGGATATCTAATATTATCCCCATGGCCAAACCACAAGGAGGAATCAAAATTTGCATTAACTTTTGGGACATCAATAAATCATGTCCTAAGGATGAGTTTTCCCAAATATCAACATGATCATGGATTCTACTATAGGTTATGAGATGTTATACCTCATGGATAGTTTTTATGGATACAATCAAATCAAAATTGCTCTCAAATATCAACACAAGACATCATTCATTACTCCATTGGGGCCTTTATGTTATCATGTGATGCCTTTTGGCAATAAAAATGAGAGAGATACCTACCAAATGGCTATGAATGTAATATTACATGACATGATGCATGACATCATACAATATTATGTGGATGATATATTGCAAAAGTCTAAAATTCAATCAGAACATCTTATAGTCTTTTTTAAGAAAAAACTTTGAGAGGATCCAAGAATATAAAGTTAAATTGAATCCTAAGAAGTGTGTGTTTGGGGTTACCTCAATAAAATTATTGGGGTTCATAGTCTCAAGAAGAGACATTGAATTAGATCCAACAAAAGTAAGAGCTATTGTTGAAATGCCTCCACCCAATAATATGAAACAATTAAAAAGCCTTCAAGGTAAATTACAAGCCATTCGTGAGTTTATTTCACAATTAATAGATAAGTGTCACCCTTTCACCCATCTCTTGAAGAAGGGGGATTATTTCAAATGGAACCCAGAGCGTGAATAGGATTTTGATAATCTTAAGCAATACCTGGTTAAGTTTCTGGTATTATCACCACCCATCTCAAGAAGGCCTTTACTTATGTATATATCTGCAACACCTTGTGCTATAAGGGTCTTACTATCTCAACACAATGATGAAGGCAAAGAAAAATCAATCTATTATCTCAACAAGACATTGATCTCATATGAGCTTATCTATACCCCCATTTAAAAGGGTTGTTTGGCCGTTATATTTACATCGCATAAACTCAGACATTATATGTTGAACAACCAAGTCAAGCTCATAGCCAAAGTTGATCCTCTCAAGTATATGTTCTCTAAATCCGATTTAACTAGAAGAATGGCCAAATGGATTATGTTGTTAAGTGAATTTGATATAGAATATGTAAATAAAAAATCTATCAAAAGATAATCCTTTAATCACGACCTTTCCAAATGGGTCTATATTGACTATTGCAGAATCCAATAGCTAGAAATTATATTTGGATGACTTCTTCACCACACATGGGTCAGAAGTGGGAATAATTTTAGTAATCCCACAAGGTGACATAATCCATAAAGCCTTCTGAATTGATTTCTCATGTATAAACAATATTTCTAAATATGAGGCCTTAGTCATCAATCTCCAACATTCCATCCAATAGAATATCCAACATCTCCATGTATTTGATGATTCTCAATTGATTATCAAACAAGTGAATGAGGAGTTTCAGATGAAAAATGGGAAATTGCTTCCCTATAAACAACTAGTGGATCAATTGAAACAAAATTTTCAGTCCATCACATTTGAACAAGTTCTAATAAGAAGTAATAAGGTAGCTAACTCCATGGCCACTATTGAATCCTTGATAGATATTTTAGAAGATGTACTTGAAGGCAATTTTCTAATTGAATAATTAATATTATCAGTTCATCAATCCATGGCTCATTTTTAAATTTGTGCCATACTTGATCCCACTCTACCCTGGTATAATGGCATTTACACTTACCTCCATGACAACATCCTACCACCAGACCTCAATCATCATGAACACAAAGCCTTCATTCACTACACATCTCATTATACCATTCTTGGCAACATGCTCTATCAACAAGGCTATGACATGACCTTGTTAAGATGCCTTACTCTTAAAATCAAGGAGGTCCATGATGTTATTTGTGGTGATCATGTAAGTGGGATGGCCTTGGCTAAGAATTTACTCAGGACTAGATATTATTGGTCCATAATGGATCATGATGCTTAATAGTATATACACAAATGTGTAGCCTGTCAAAAGCATGGTAATATTAATCATGCCCCTCAACAAGATTTATATCTTATCATGGTACCTTGGCCATTTTCCATATGGGTACTAGATCTAATTGGTAAAATCAATATAACATCATTTGACGGGCATAAGTTTATAATAATCGCTACAAAGTATATTACAAAATGGGTTGAATCCATGCCATTTATCTATAACACAGGTCTCTAGATATCAAAATTTATTTTGAATCGGATCATTTACAACTTTGGAATCCCAACCAAAATTATATTAGACAATGGAAAATATTTTAGAAATCAAGAAGTTGAAGATATGTGTCAACATTATCATATTGTGAAGCATTTTTCCACACCCTACTATCCCCAAGGTAATGGACAAGCAGAAGCAACCAATAAGATGCTTCTTAAGATTCTCAAGAAAATTGTCAATGATGCAAGAAGAAATTGTAATTTTAAACTATACCCTACTCTTTGGTCCTACAAAACCAATGTCTGAACACCTACTAGGGCTACTCCATATTCTCTGGTCTATGATATAGAAGTAATCTTGCCCGTGGAAGTTGAGCTCCCCTCCTTACGTATCTCTTTGTGGGGCATAATTACCAATCATAATTCCAAACAAGAATGGCTACAAGAGCTTGAGCTATTCGATGAAATACATCAAAATGATTTAAATCATCTTTGGGCATCCTAGAATAAGCTCAAGGGCTAATATCCCAAGAAGATCTAGTCTTGACAATTCAAAATCGGTGACCTAGTCCTCAAAGAGAATCGGATGAACACCAATGTAGAGTGAGAATAGAAATGCAAATTTGAAGCAAATTGGCTTGGGGCCTACATCATTGTTTCAAAATTTGGATCAAGAGCCTGAAGATTGGCTACAATTGATGGTAATGAGCTCAATAAGCCTATGAATATTATGCATTTGAAATGCTTTTATACTTAAAAGGCTCTGTATAACCTCTATCTATGAGTCCCCACTCTTAGGGGCACATCCATCGCCATTCCATTTCTCTCATTCTCTCATTCCATTCCATTCCATCATTTTCCATATGACCCTGGTCCTGATAGTGGGTGTATATTATATGCTTAGGAAGAATCAGGAGACATGAATTTCATGCTAGGATAAATCATTGCTAAATGTATGAGGGGAATATCTGTTGGGGATCCTTTTGGAATATCTAAATCCACTTTTAATAATCATTCATCCCCTTTGTGACATCCTAATACATATCCCAATTGCATCCACCTCGATGTTTCTTCCTCTTACTAGCCTCAATTGCATCCACATGTGTCTGTCCATATCCACCCCTAAGAAAACATCTACAAGAACCCACTAATCTCATCATTATCAAATGGTCATATAATATTCTTAGTATAGGATCCATCATGCACTCTATAATTGAAGATTGATCGTTCACTTTAGGCCCTAAATATAGTCATTTACGACTGGTTTGGATCCTTGTCTTAGTTGTAATAAAAACTTTTGGGCACAATCAACCCCATGTACATATTTAACTATGTCCCTAAAAGTTGTTCCTCTTAGGACCTTTTGTGTATATATTGTCTTTAACAACCTTGTTATTAAGCCTATTAATTATCATTTCCTAATGTTGTTTATAAAACTCACATGTACATAAATCAAGCATCTTTATCCTAATCCTTTTATCTTTTTAAATAGTAAGTTTTGAATATGTCTTGTCTCATCCTTTTATATATATGTGTATGTGTGATATTAATCAAGTTTGTTCCTAATCACTCAAGTCTTGTAAATATTAGTCATAGTCATAAATTTATATTGTCTTGTTATCTTATCTTTTCACATTCTTTTCTTTTTATAAAGGGAACAAGGATGGTCTTAAAGTGACTACCTAATGAAACACTTGGAATAGTCACTTCAACGTATTTCCCACACTATGAATCCAATGTGCCCTTGACTATTATCATGTCAATGGTACACTTATACTCACATGTGCAATAGTAAATTGAATAGCCTTATACATATCTAATGGCTTCAAATCCCCCCATCCCCATCCCCCTAATCATACCACTATCTAGTTTAACAATCCTAATATATTATCCCACACCCACCCATCTCCTTGGTGCAAGAGGATTTTTCCCAACATTAGTTTGAGACACACAATTAAATAATGGATTATTTATTAAGCACATTGTTAAACAACAATACGTCTCATTTTACCATCACATTATCAACATAAAACCATACTCATCATACATAATAAATAACATCATAATCATCTTTACATCTCACTTAATAAAAATACAAACATATCCTTTCATTGTCATAATCCAAAATCATGTAATCTAAATCCATAAACAAAATATCATGTGTAAAACCATAACCATCATTTATATCCTCTAATCAATCATCTAAACATATCGTCATTATCTCATCCATAAATACACAACATCATAAAGATAACACTAAAATCACATAACCTTAATAAATCACATCCATAATCCATATATCTATACCTATCAATCAGATAAGCTAACTCATCCATCACATAACATAATCACGTAATCTAACTCATCACATAAACATAACATCATATATCACAAAATCATCATCACATATACATAACAATAGTCCATAATGTCTATCAAAGTCCATGACAAAATATATAAATACATAAATGGGCCCCATGCGCATCAATGTGATACAATACATGTCAATTCATAATATGATACATGTTTCCAAAATCATAAATCCTAACTCAATACTGTCCAAGTGGTCTCCTAGCAAGCTAGTGTACCAACTGGGAGGAACTGGCCCTGAATGTTGCTACACATAGACCAGATGGCATGACTAACTCATATAAATCCCTATAATACTAGGCCTCCTATGTTAGTTGCATGATCTATTTCATGGTCATCCCCATCCCCCTCTCCTCCAGTGCTACATAACCCCCCTCTTTGGCCTTCTCATTCACCTGTAGTTCTCTCGCCATCTCCCTCACCCTAGACTATAACTACCAATTCTAGCCATGTAAATTCACTATCTGAGCATCCTGACTCTGGATCTATCCCAATATTGTAGCTATCTATCCCTGTATAGCTACTACCTATCCCGTCAAACCTATGACCTATCCAAGTGCTTCAGCTAGCTAGCTATCCCTTTGTGCAATTTACCCCTATAAATATGCAGCCATCTTGTCTCTCTTAGTTATAATCCCTACAACCTTTGAGGCTTGGGCCTATACCTCTCTTATTATCCCCTATAAATGTGCTCACTCATCCTCTCTCAAAGGTGGACTAGATGGACCTACCTCATATGCACCTCCACTCCCTCCAGCCTGAACTCCCCCTCTAATTTGGCCCTCAGCTCCTGCTTGATCTCCACCTCGACCTCCATGTTCTCCTCCATCAACATAAATTGCATTTGGCCCCTTATGTATATCTTGATCACTTGTGCTTGGGGATGTGCTCTCTAAGCTTGCCTCCTCCTTAATCTAACTTATGCCTGTATTAATCTATGTACAACCCCCCTCCTCACCTTGGCTGGCTATCTGAGTAGTTTAGGTGGCCATATCTGTGCCCACCAAGACATGTATGTTGCTGTCAATCTAGGATCTAGAAAAAAAGTTTGGTAATCCCATACAATCTGGGTAATTCTATTGTAATCAACTCTCGTTAATGCCCTATCCACTATAACTCCCCACTGAGGTCTCTCCCTATCACTATAAGCAAATAAATGCTCATCTTTAGGGACATCCTATGGCCTCTCGAACTATCATTGTACATGATCAGGCCTATATTTCTCAATAATGTAATCTTAGTGTCCTGTAAAATAACACTTGGTAAGCATGAATTGTGTAACATCTACATCCTCAGGCCACCCCCACTGAACCTATCTATATAACATCTAGGTAATATGCTCCGATCTCAAGCTATCAAAGGCCTGTCTATAAAATTGAATCTCCCTAACATGAGACCTCTGTACTCACAAAATGACTACTACCTAAATACTAGGGGATGGTGGGGCTCCCTAGTTATGTGAGACCCAAGGGTCACTCTATAATAATTTGCTCCCAACTCTATATTTGTAATAGTAGAGAGGGGCCTAGGCTCACTCCTCCTTTATATGTAGCCATATGCAGCTTTCAGTATAAGTGGGCCAACACAACAAGACCCCAGGCAAACACTCGATAATCTTGATCCATGTTTGAAACCATTTCCCCCAATCCCAAGTGAAACCACTAACAACTCTTGTCTAGAAAGAGAATGCTGGTCACAAGAGACATAACAAGTGTCAATCTATCAATTGTACCCTCCCTTAGTGTTTTATCAATATCTACTTGTGAATGCCGGACCCCAATCTGTAATTTGTCAGCGATTCTTTGAACTACAACACTAAGAGTATGTGAACTCCAATATATCATATGGCCTCTCATAGGTAGATGGAAGATCCGTAACACGTCCACAAGAGTGATTGCCATCTCCCTAATCATGAAATGAAAGGTGCTAGTCTTAGAGTGCCACCTCTCGACCAAAGCCATGACAACGCCCTACCAATCTTCACTATCGACATCATCGTGACATAATACAAGCCATCAACTCCATTACTCCATACTCCTCAAGTGTCAGGAAATGCATCTCATACAACACCATTGGTCATTGTAGTTAGGAAGCCATCACCTCTAAATCCTCCTGCACCAACAACACATCCCATCAAATCACATTGATCTAATCACACCTACATTTAATCTACTGCATCCCATCAACCTAATACCTATGTCGCCAACTCACTCATCTAACCTAACTATCTACCTTCACCACCCCCCAAATATCTCACCTCTCCATCCTATCCATCTATTTATCCTTTTCATTCCCTTTTATCCATCTACCCCTTCATCTAAACCCCACTCACCTTGTTTTACTAACCGCTACCCCATCTTAATCTTCCCTAACCTACTAATCTACATCCTAGCCTCCCCAACCAAATATCCACCCCACAAAAAAAGTAGTAATCGTTGTCATCATTTTTGACTAAATGAAGTGGACTCTGACCCACTTTTTAAACTAATTATTATATATTTGAAATATTCAAATATCTATTCCAAAAAGAAAAAATAATAATTATTATTATTTTTGACTAAATGAAGTGGAATTTGACCCATTTTTAAACTAAAAATTATTTATCCGAAAATTTCAAATATCTACCCAAAAAAACAAAAAATGTTATCATCATTTTCGACTAAATGAAGTGGGCTCCACGGCCATCTATTTTAAACATATTTGAAATAGGTGTATTTTTAACGTTGTCCCCTTTCAAACACAACTTATAAAGCATTTGTCTCCCATAAACTTTTGCAATTGACGTTGGCGTTTCAATTTATAATTTATAATTTAATTAATTCACTTTATGAACGGTTGTCGTTAATCGACGAGGCAAACACGTTACAGAGCTTACGTGGTGATTTAGGTCGACCGACAAATGACAATCGTTGGTAGCCGTAGAAAGAAAGAAAGAAATGGTGACGTGGACTTGGGAAGAGTGTGGTGGGCGGTGAGATCATCAAAATCACAGATTTTGTAATGCCTGTGTGTGTGACACGTGTCGTCCAAGGCTTTTCAAAAAAAATAAAAGTCAAAATAGAGGGCAAGGAGCTCGCCCAAATTCTTGCTGGAAGACATTGCAGTTCCTTGAGGGAGGATGACAGTCTGGCCTGGGGAGGCGCTGCCAACGGCCAGTATTCGGTCGCTGCGGGTTACCAGAAGCTTACTAGGATCAGACTCGGTGAAGTTGTTTTTGACTGGGGGAAGAAAATTTGGAATGCTGCCTCGTGGCTGAAGTGCAATTTTTTTCTCTGGACTCTTACCCACAGCAGATGTTTGACTTGGGAGAATTTGTGCAGGAGAGGATATCAGGGGCCGTCTATTTTTTTACTTTGTCGTGCCAATGAGGAAACTGAAGCGCACTTGTTCTTCCAATGCGCCTTTTCTAAGCAGATTTGGAATCTTTGGTGGACGGCCTGGGGCTGTCCCTGCTGGCATCCCTTTTCCTTGACAGAATTCTGGTAGCGTCTTGGTCGACCACCTAACAAAGCTGCAATGTTACAAACTGCATGGAATATTGGGCCTGCTTTCATTCTCTGGAATGTCTGGATTGAGCGCAATAGAAGAACCTTCCAGGATTCCTCCGTTACTCTCAGCGAGGTTTGGATGAAAGTTCTGTGTGCTGTCCAGGAGACTCTTCACGTGCATCACGACACCAATGAGATTAGGGACCCTGCTGCGCACAAAATTTTGGAGAAGCTTTCCCCTGGGAGGTCGGCTTTTGAGCTCTATCGTCCCAATCCACGCCCCAGCCATTGGATGCACCATCATGCGCGCCCAATGAGTCGGCTGGGATGCTGGACTCCTCCCGAGAATGGCTACACAAAGGTGAATGTCGACGGGTCTTCCAAAGGCAACCCCGGACCTGCTGGTGTTGGCGGCATAGGCAGAGACAACAGGGGTGCGACTTGTTTTTTGTTCTCTATGTTTAAAGGCCACCAGACTAACAACTTGATGGAGGCTGTTGCGATCCTGGAAGCAACTATTACTTGCTGTAGCCATGGCCTGCTTAACATTATCTGTGAGTCCGACTCGCAGGTGATCATTACCCTGTTGAATAGTGGGAATTTGGATGAAGTTGATTGGCAGATTGCTTCGATCATCAAGCAAATCCGTCAAGTGTCTGCGGTTTTCAATTCTATATCCTTTAAGCACATTCCACGTGAGTGGAACCCTGTGGCTGACGCTTTAGCTAAATGGGCCTCAGACATGGGGCCGAATTGGTGTATTCAGGATCAACAAGAGCTTTCGCCTAATTTTGCCCACGATCTTGCTCATCTTCTTGAGCAGGACAGGGGTATGTAATTTTTTTTGTTCTCTGGTTCTCTTAATAAATTTTTTACCCCTTTTAGTTTCAACATAAATATTATATAACCTAACTTTACATGACACCTAAAAATGGCCCTTCCACATTTATTAATTATTACATTGCATAGTATATTTTTCACAATTGATCTATATTTGGTGTTATTGTCATGTTTGTTATTTTTTTTTCGTGTTATCTTATTTTTTTGGATCTCGTTTATATTGTTGAGAGTATTTGAGTATTTTTGAATTCATTTAAAATATTTCGATCATTTTTTAGGTCTTTCTAAGTTAACATGTACATGTTCTCTTTACTTTGTGTCTATTATTTTTTACATATTGATTTGGTGAAAAACTTAGTGGAAATAATGAGAGGGAAATTGAAATTCAAAATTAAAGCCTTTCGTCGAACATATGCAAATAGTTTTTCGCATATCTTTCTAGATTCTGTGACTTTAGCGTTTGATGTAGGTTTGGAAGATTATGATGAGCCTTTAGAGTAAGAAGATTTTGAGTCTTTTAGTGAGGCGCTTAATAACTCCTCTGTTGTTGGGAATGGTGGTGAACCTGTGAGGGTTTTTAATGGCCTTTAAAGGGGCTTCCTTTGGCTGCCCAAAGTAAAAATGATAGGTCGTATAAGTCAGAAGGTGGTTGTGCTTAATCATCTTCAGGCCGAAGCTAGCAGTTTGGCACAATGGTTTCAACAGAGAAAAGAAGGAGATGCATTGTCTTGTGCTACAGTTATTGTCGCTTCTCATCCTCATATGTCCCCTATTCAGCGGTCATCCATTCCAAGAGATGGTGTTTTAGGGTTGGAGCCCGATCCTGGTAAGGATACACCATTGGTGAAGGGGAGAAAGCCCAACAGAAAGGTGAAGTAGAGTCCGATGCAATTGTCAACACTTCTTTTGTGGATTTCAGTGGTGTTAAAATTGTTTTAGTCCCAATTGGCGATTCCTTCTTGCACAAATTGAATGCTTCTCCTCATGTTTTGGATGGATCGACAACTTACTCCAAGAAGTGGTGGTTTTATGCTGGGTGCAAAAATAGGTCCAATCCTTTTCATGAATGCAATGACTTTTGAAAGTCTTGGATCCCATATAGATCAGATGTTGGTACCCCCCTCTCTTGTTGATGCTTCTACGATATGTTTTCATCCCCCTACTATAGCTTTGAAACTTGGAGATAGCAATGTCTTTTTTCTACTAATTCCACTGTTTTGGATCTCCTCGATGAGACGTTTCTTGAAATGGAGGAGACTGGGTGTAAAAATAGTACTACAATCTAAAAATAGTAATTCCTCAAATTCTGTATTGTTATAAATCGTGGAAGTCAAACCACTTACTCTCCCTCGAGATTGGTGACCTTACACATCCTCCTCCTACCTTTAAAATGTGTATAAATGAAGCTATAACCCAAAATAAAAATCAAACATCTCTTCCCAGAGATAAGCATATGGTTGTATTTAAAATCTTAAGTAATAAAACATCTCTTCTTAGAGAAATCATTGTTACTGTGTTATTTTCATGTTCTTAAAATATCTATCAATCAAAACTTCTAAGTTTTGGATCAGTGGTATCAGAGCGGTTTGTCTTGAGAGTGTATGATCCTGAGGATGAGGTCAGGCTAAAAGAAGATTGGGTGGAAAATAATAGAGCTTCCAAACTATCCACCTATTTGCTCCAAATGACTTCAAATGGTGAATGACACCGAGACATCTGATTCCTTCAAGTAAATGGTGAATGAAACACACCAATGGCAACAAGCACAGATGCTGCAATAATTCACCCAAATTCTCCAACAAATCTTGATGGGAAAATTTGGGTCCTCATTTGCACTTCCTAGCTCCTCATCCATGGAACATCCTTTCAAAGACCCAACACCATTCAAGGTTCAGGTGAATTTTGATATCCCTACATTTGAAGGTAAAATAAATGATGATACAATAGAAAATTGGTTGGTTCAATTGTCTTCCTACTTTTTTGTAAATAAATTCACCGATGGAGAAAATATCACTTTTGCTCTTTTGAAAGCATCATTGCCCGTGATAAATTGGTGAGAAGTGTACAAAAAGGGGTTTAGTACAAATGACATTGGCATTGAGGTGGAACCTACTTGGGATGATTTCATGGAAGTGGTAAAATAATAATACTATCCCATTCGAGCATATGACGATCTATACATACAGTGGCAATAACTTCACCAAAGTAAGGACCAATCTGTTTAAGATTACACTGACATTTTTCATTCTCTATCTGCGAGATTGGGCATCCAAAAAAGTGAGAAACATAAGACTCTCAAATATCATGGTGGACTACAATGGCACATACGGGTGGAAATGAAACTCTTCAATTTGGAAACCCTCAGTGAGGCATACAAGTTCATAGTGAAGATTCAACAAAAGCATGGAAGAAAGAATACAAAGAGTCAGCCTTCAAAATGGAAAAGTGACAAGGAAGGTCAAACACGAGGCCAAAATTGAAATCAAAAGGAGTTTCAAGATAAGAAACCTCAGAAGGGGAAGACTAGAAAATGGTGTGATTACCATAAATCTAGAACTCAATCCAAAGAAGAATATCAAGCCATTATTAAGTCACTGCTTTTTGAGTCACAATCTATTACTTTGTCTCATACACACCCTGTAGTCAAAGAGGATGAAGAAGAGATTGTAGATGATGAGCATGATACCATCGTTGCTTCATCACAAACCCGTGAGGAAAGGCCAGATGACAAGGAAAGGTTGTTTCACTCTAAATTATGGGTAAAAGTTAAGCCTCTGCATTTCATTCTTGATAGTGGGAGTCAAAAGAATTTAATCTCTATAAAAGTTATGGCTCCTAGAAGTTTCATCATCAATTGGGGTAGAACCGTCACCAAAATTGTCACCTGAATTATTTCCTCGATCATGCTTAATAGTATGTACAGAAATGTGTAGCCTGTCAAAAGCATGGTAATATTATTCATGCCCCTGCACAACATTTATATCCTATCATGATACTTTGGCCATTTTCCATATGGGTACTAGATCTAATTGGTAAAATCAATCTAACGTCATCTGACAGGCATAAGTTTATAAACATCGCTATAAAGTATATTATAAAATGGGTTGAATCCATGCCATTTATCTATAACACAACTATCTAGATATCAAAATTTATTCTGAATCAGATTGTTTACCACTTTGGAATCCCAGCCAAAATCCTATTAGATAATGAAAAATATTTTAAAAATCAAGAAGTTGAAGATACATGTAAACATTATCATATTGAAAAGCATTTTTCCACACCCTACTATCCCCAGGGTAATGGACAAGCAGAAGCAACCATTGACATGTTTTTTGAGATTCTCAAGAAAATTGTCAATGATGCAAGAAGAAATTAGAATTTTAAACTATACCTTACTCTTTCGTCCTACAAAACCAATGCTTGAAGACCTACTAGGGCTACTCCATATTCTCTGGTTTATGGTCCAAAAGTAATCTTGCTCGTGGAAGTTGAACTCCCCTCCTTACGTATCTCTTTGTGGGGCATAATTACTGATCACAATTCTAGACAAGAATGGCTACAAGAGCTTGAGCTATTGGATGAAAAACATCATAATGCTTTAAATCATCTTTGGGCATACCAGAATAAGCTCAAGGGCCAATATCTTAAGAAGATCGAGTCTTGAGAATTCAAAATCGGTGACCTAGTCTTCAAAGAGAATCGGATGAACACAAATGTAGAGTGAGAATAGAAATGCAAATTTGAAGCAAATTGGCTTGGGGCCTACGTCATTATTGAAAAAATTGGATTAGGAGCCTACAAATTGGCTACACTTGATGGTAATGAGCTCGATGAGCCTATGAATATTATGCATTTGATATGCTTTTATACTTTAAAGGCTCTACATAACCTCCATCTATGAGTCCCCACTCTTGGGGGCACATCCATCACCATTCCATTTATCTCATTCTTTCATTCCATTCCATTCCATCATTTTCCGTGTGACCTTGGTCCTAATAGTGGGTGTATATTATATGCTGAGTAAGAATCAAGAGACATGAATTTCATGCTAGGATAAATCATTGCTAAATGTATGAGGGGAATATCTATTGGGGATTCTTTTGGAATATCTAACTCCACTTTTAATAATCATTCATCCCATTTGTGACATCCAAATACATATCCCAATTGCATCCTCCTCGATGTTTCTTCCTCTTACTAGCCTCAATTGCATCCACATGTGTCCGTCCATATCCAACCCTAAGCAAACATCTACAAGAACCCACTAATCTCATCATTATCAAAGGGTCATATAATATTCTTAGTATAGGATCCATCATGCGCTCTATAATTGAATCCCAATCGTTCACTTTAGACCCTAAATACAGTCATTTATGATTGGTTTGGATCCTTGTCTTAGTTGTAATAAAAACTTTTGGCTACAATCAACCCCATGTACATATTTAAATATGTTCCTAAAAGTTGTTCCTCTTGAGACCTTTTGTATATATATTGTCTTTAACAACCTTGTTATTAAGCCTATTAATTATCATTTCCTAAGGTTGTTTATAAAATTCACATGTATATATATCAAGCATCTTTGTCCTAATCCTTTTATCTTTTTAAACAATAAGTTTTGAATATGTCTTGTCTCATCCTTTTATACATATGTGTATGTGTGCTATTAATCAAGTTTGTTCCTAATCACTAAAGTCTTGTAAATAGTTGTCATAGTCATTAATTTGTATTGTCTTGTTATCTTGTCTTTTCACATTTTTCTCTTTTTATAAAGGGAACAAGGATGGTCTTAAAGTGACTACCTAATGAAAAAATTGGAAAAGTCACTACAACGGATTTCCCACACACTATGAATCCAATATGCCCTTGACTATTATCATGTGATTGGTACACTTATACTCACATGTGCAATAGTAAATTGGATGGCCTTATACATATCTAATGGCTTCAAATCCCCCCATCCCCATCCCCCTAATCATACCATTATCTAGTTTAATAATCCTAATATATTATCCCACACCCACCCATCTCCTTGGTGCAAGAGGATTTTTCCCAACATTAGTTTGAGACACATAATTAAATAATGGATAATTTATTAAGCACATTGTTAACCAACAATACGTCTCATTTTACCATCACATTATCAATGTAAAATCATACTCATCATACATAATAAATAGCATTACAATCATCTTTATATCTCACTTAATACAATAAAAATACAAACATATCCTCTCATTGTCACAATCCAAAATCACGTAATCTAAATCCATAAACAAAATATCATCTTTAAAACCATAACCATCATTTATATCCTCTAATCAATCATCTAAACATATCATCATTATCTCATCGATAAATACACAACATCATAAACATAACACTAAAATCACATAACATCAATAAATCACATCCATAATCCATATATCTATACCTATCAATCACATAAGCTAACTCATCTATCACATAACATAATGACATAATCTAACTCATCACATAAACATAACATCATATATCACAAAATCATCATCACATATACATAACAATAGTCCATAATGTCCATCAAAGTCCATGAAAAAAATATAAATACATAAATGGGCCCCATGGGCATCAATGTTCTACAATATATGTCAATTCATAATATGATACATGTTTCCAAAATCATAAATCCTAACTCACTACTATCCAGGTGGTCTCCTGGCAGGCTGTACCAACTAGGAGGAACTGGCCCTGAATGTCTCTACACGTAGACCAAATGGCACGGCTACCTCATATAAATCCCTATAATACTAGGCCTCCCATGTTAGTCACATGATCTATTTCATGATCATCCCCATCCCCCTCTCCTCCAATGCTACATCACCCTCTTCCTTAGCCTTCTCATTCACCTATAGTTCTCTCACCATCTCCCTCATCCTAGACTACAACTACCCAATCTGGCCATGTAAAGTCACTATCTGAGCATCCCCACTCTGGATCTATCCCTGTATTGTAGCTATCTACCCCTATATGGTTTTTACCTATCCTGTCAAACCTATGACCTATCCAAGTGCTTCAACTAGTTGGTTATCCCTTTGTGAAAATTTCCCCTATAAATATGTAGCCATCTTGTCTCTCTTAGTTATAATCCCTACAACCTCTGAGGCTTGGGTCTATACCTCTCTTATTATCCCCTCTAAAAGTGCTCACTCATCCTCTCTTAAAGGTGGCCTGGATCGACCTACCTCATCTGCACCTCCACTCCTTCTAGCCTAAACCCCCCCTCCAAATTGGTCCCCAAATCTTGCCTGATCTCCACCTCGACCTCCCCATTCTCCTTCATCAACATAAATTACATATGGCCCCTTATGTATATCTTGATCACCTGTGCCTGGGGATGTGCTCTCTAAGCTTGCCTCCTCCTTAGTCTGACTTATGCCTATATTAATCTCTACACAACCCCCTTCCTCACATTGGATGGATATTTGAGTAGTTTAGGTGGCCATATATGTGCCCACCAAGACGTGTATGTTGTTGTCAATCTAGGATCTAAAAAAAGAGTCTTGTAATACCATACAATCTGGGTAATGCTATTGTAATTAACTCTCGTTAATGCCCTATCCACTATAACTCCCCACTAAGGTCTCTCCTTGTCACTATGAGCAAATAAATGCTCATTTTCAGGCACATCATGTGGCCTCTCAAACTATCATTGTACATGATCAGGCCTATATTGCTCAATAATGTAATCTCATCATCCTATAAGATATCACTTGGTAAGCATGGAACCATGTGACATCTGCATCCTCAGGCCACCCGCACTGAACCTATCTATATAACATCTAGGTAATATGCTCCGATCTCAAGCTATCAAAGGCATGCTTATAAAATTGAATCTCCCTAAAATGAGACCTCTGTACTCCTAGAATGACATACTACCCAAATACTAGGGGTTGGTAGGGCTCCTTAGTTATGCGAGTACCCAAGGGGCACTCTATAGCAATATGCTCCCAACTCTGTATCTGTAATAATAGACAGGGGCCTAGGCTCACTCCTCAACAGTCGATAATCTTGAACCATGTCTAAAACTATGTCCCCCAATCCCAAGTGAAACCACTAACTGCTCTTGTCTAGAAAGAGAATGCTGGTCACAAGATACATAATAAGTGTCAATCTAACAATTTTACCCTCCCTTAGTGTTTTGTCAATATCCACTTGTGAATGTTGCACCCTAATCTGTAATTTTTCAGCCAATATTTAAACTACCACACTAAGAGTATGTGAGCACTAATATATCATATGGCCTCTCATAGGTAGATGGAAGATTCGTAGCACATCCACAAGAGCGATTTCCATCTCCCTAATCGCGAAATGAAAGGTGCTAGTATTAGAGTGCTACCTCTTGACCAAAGCCATGATCAACGCCCTACCAATCATCACTACTGACATCATCATGACATAACACAAGCCTATCAACTCCATTACTCCATACTCCTCAAGTGTCAACAAATGCATCTTGTGCAACACCACTGGTCAACGTAGTTAGGAAGCCATCACCCCTAAATCCTCTTGCACCAACAACACATCCCATCAAATCACATTGATCTAATCACACTTACATCTTGTCTATCGCATCTCATCAATCTAATACCTACGTCCCCAACTCACTCATCTAACTTAACTATCTACCTTCACCACCCCCTAAATATCTCACCTCTCCATCCTATCCATCTATTTATCCTTTTCATTCCATTTTATCCGTCTACTCCTTCATCTAAACCCCACTCACCTTGTTTTACTAACCCCTACCCCATCTTAATCTTCCCTAACCTAGTATTCTACATCCTAGCCTCCCCAACCAAACCACCTAGAATCCTTACTTACCCTAGCCTAATCACCTTAAGTCCCTAATCCCTCTAACTATCCATCTCCCAACCTATCCTAACCTAATCCTATACATCTTAACCTTTACCATGTTGACCCCCTAAAAAACCCTAAGTCCCTAATCCCTCTAACTTCCACCCCCAACCTATCCCTTAACCTTTATCCCTGAATACCACAATATCGTAACTTTCGACCTAGCCCTTAATCATGACTTCATAAACATCATTAATCATAATCTATAGTTTTATAAAAGTATAGGTCTAACCTTACAGTTTTGAAAAACTGCCATTCTCCCTTCGTGATAATGTGATATCACAAATTGCTTGTTATGATATGGCTATACCGCAGGTCACTCGTCAAAGTTTTGTAATACCACAACCAGCGATTGTAATATTGCAAGTTACGAGGACAATACTGCCACTCAGGGCATTACCCTCAGTCACGATATTGTTTCTTTGACACGTACATGCAATTAATGCTCAAATAAATGCAAAAAATGAAAAAATTAACGGGTTAGAGATGGAGTACTCATAAACGTTCCTGCATCGACTGGTCTTTGGTGCTCCTAGACTCTCTCTCTATGATGTGACGAGCCATGTATGCTTTATACAACTATCCAATATATGACTTCACCTTATACAATCAAATTTTTGATGATTAGAAAGTGGCAACAAAAATTGTAGCACTAAACTTTTTGTGCCCAAATCTGTCATTTTTTCTCTCTGCAATTAATTTTTTAAACTAAAAATTATGTATATGAAATTTTCAAATATCAACCCCCCCAAAAAAAATTAGTAATCATTGTCATCATTTTTGACTAAATGAAGTGGGCTCTGACCCACTTCTTAAACTAATTATTATATATTTGAAATTTTCAAACATCTATTCCAAAAAAAAAAGAAAGAAAAATAATTGTTATCATCGTTTTTCAATAAATGAATGGGTTTTTATTACTAAATATAGTAGTTTTATAAATAACTCAAAATACGATCACACATTAGTGACCACGGTGGGAGAATCCCTTTATCTAACCCTCTTGCTTGTTAGAAGTATTTTGATCATTTGAAGGACTAACTGGATAAAGAATAAGCTCTGAAATTGCTTAAATTTTTACATACAAGAAATAAGCGATTTTACTCTATAAATCATGGTATTGTAGTCATGGGTTTTCAAAAAAGTAGCGATATTATAGTAACCACCATTTTTGATCGATAATGGTTTGCCTTGTGATAGGTTTCTTAACCTTTTACAATATTGTTGATTCGTAAAGAGTGATTTTGCATAAAATATATAGTTTTGTTCTTTAACTTGCAATTTTACAGGCTAAAGTTTTGAACTCAAGCATAACTAGTTTTGCATTAATTTTAAAGCTTATAAGCCTATATCAACTCTTTTTATCTTGTAAGGGTATAAAAGTTGTATTCTGTGTGCAGGTAAATAAGACATCTTGATCCTAGATTGCTTTATCATCAACAAGCAAAGTCATAGATATACAGTTGCAATTTTGCCTTAAAAGTCATGATATTGCCTTCAAAATTAGCGATTTTGTAGTTTCAATTAAAACTGTCAAGTTGACCTACTAACCATAGACTACCTGACCTCTATTTATCTCTTTGTGATCTTCTTCTGTCTACAGGAAATGGGAGCCACCAATCTTAGAAATTTTCTTAGGCTTCACACAATACCATAGACACAGTTGCGATTTTGCGTTAATAGTCATGATAGTGCCATAAAAAATCATGGTTTTGCTTGGATAATCTAAATCATTAAAGGTATTCTACTAACAAGCTTTGGTTTGTCTTTGTGTTTGTTGTTGTCTATTGACAGGGATAAAATAGGGGATGTTTGAAGAAATATCAAACTCCCATCTTTATCCCATATGATATTTTATATAAAATTATCGATTGTGAAGTAACAACTTTGTATAAAAATAGGTGATTTTGTGTTTAAATAAGCGATTTTGACTAAGAGCATAAGAAAAACTATATTATTTTGTTTTATATCTTCCTAACTATTGGTAGAAGACTAGAATCATTTTTGAATTTAATATCAGGTTGTTCTTACCTTCAGAGTTGTTTTGTATATAAATCTTACATTAGCATTTAGAAGGTAAAAATATTATACCGTTCTATCAAGTATTGTCTTTATGTAGCAATGTCTTCATAAAAACACTTGTAAATAACTCTTAATAGGGTTGTATTTAAGTCTGAGGGTCATATTAGTAAAGTTTTTATTTTTTTCCAATATCATAGATTGCGAGTTGTGATTTTGTATTAATAGTCACTATTTTGTCTAACCACTTGTGGTTTTATAGGAACCATACATTTCCCATCATGGTTAGCAAATGGTCAACAATATCGAAAGTCTATAGTTGTGATTTTGCATAAAATCTATGATTTTGTAGTTTTTGAAAGCGATATTATTTTACACTTACTGTGTATTTGTGATTTTGTAGGAAATAAGTTATTTTTTCTAATTTCAAACTACCAATCCATTTTTTGTAAGACCTTTGATCTGGATAACACTTCAGGTAATGATCTGGGAAACACTTCAGGCAACAATTCGGGCGACAGTCCTACCCCAATTGGTGGTAAAACTTCTGGGAACCATAACTTTTTCATCATAACTACGTTTGACTCGCCATTTGAAATGTTGGAAAGATAAGAATGAGGGGAACACTTTGAGATGGCATAGAGCTCCACTTGGTGGGTTTTGACCCCTAAAAACTAAATGGAAGTGCCCTAAATTTTAATTTTAGTAGTGCAGTCTAAAAATAGTAAGTTTCTAAAAATAATAATTTCTCAAATTTTGTATTATTGTAACTTGTGGAAGTCAAACCATTTCATATCCATCAAGATTGGTGACCTTCCACATCCTCCTCCTGCCTTCAAAAATAGGTATAAATAGATATGTATCCCAAAAAGGAAAACATACATCTCTTCCCAGCCATAGGCATATGTTGTATCTGCAATTTTGAAAAATAAGACATCTCTTCTCAGAGATAGCATTATTATTTATGTGTTCTTGAAGTATTCTTCAACCAAGACTTTTGAGTTTTGGATCAACCTTTCAAGGAGAAGGTAGTAGACTTTGTTTTTTAAATTGTGTACTTGTAGGAATTGCCTAAATTAAGCATTTTTATCTTGTATATATCTTTTGTGTAACTTATTTGTTTGTTTTTAATTTCCTCACATAGGTAATTATTTAGGTAAATTAATATTGTTTTCTTGTGTGTTAACCCATTTTTTAAATAATAGCATGTGACGTGGAATTCATCCCCACACACTTGCTTAGTCACTAGGGGTTGGTGTTGTATATTTAATCATCGTGCATTTGACAAAACTCTATGTTCTGGTAGAGTATAAATATTAGGGAGAACTATCATTATGCATTTAATCACCGTGCATTCAACCAAACTCCATGTTCTAGTAGAGTATAAATATTAGGGAGAACTGTCATTAGGCTAAGTGGTTGACCCCATAGAGGTCATTTGTGAAGGGGAAGAGTTGATTCTCTAAACTAAGCATTAGACAACACCCTATATGAATTTGGGCCCCATCCTTATGTAAACCTAGCATAGGACCCATCAACCATATCCCAAATGACCATCAAGTGTAGATGGGGTCGAAAGGGTTTGGTAGATTTTATAACAGGTCACCAACATACATCCTTACCTGTAAATCCATTATCTAGTGTAGGCATTAGGTTATACACCCATTTAGTTGACTAAAATTAGGGCTTGTGATTGGGTATGTTATGTGTGTGCTATGATAAATCATGTATTATTTATGAGCTGAGTCAATCTATCCAATTTTATCAAAAACACCTAGAGACCCCTAGGATAAAATCCCACCTTAGAACCAAAAGCAATCATTTCATATCACTATTCATGCCTTTTGGATAATAAACCTTTGTCTTCAAACCAAACTTTAGTGGTCACTCATCATTCTCTATCCTAGTCATCACTCTTATCCTTGACTAAACATTATCAATGTTTACAACCTTGTTCAGTTTTAGTCTAGCACCCATCATCTCATCATCCTATCTCTTCATATCTATCACCCATAAAATCATCACTATGATAGTATGAAGGGTCTATAATGCTCTTATCCTCTTCATCTCTTTACTATATTGAATCTTTTTTGGGTGTTTTCTTTGGTAAATTTTGGTTATTCTATTCTTCATCTCCTCTCAAATCAAATCCAAGTCACATCTAAGTCACCTCTCTTGACCACTTTTAATTTTTGGTTTTAGACAAAATTAGTATCCAAAGTCACCTTCTCTCTCATCATCCTATATCAAAGTCATACCTAATCACTCTTATCATGTCACCCTCATCATCCATCATGCCTATCCAAACCCGTGCCCAAATTCTAAAAAAGGGACAAGGATCTAATTAAGAAAAGATATCTTTAAGAATCTACGTGAACAAAACTAGGATAATGATGACACACATAGTGACATGCATACCCTGGAGATGAAGACCAATTTACAAATGACTTCTTCCATAGTGATGAGGTTAGGGCCCAATTTGACCAATATATATATGAAAACTATGATCAAAGTCTAGCCCAGGTCATCGAAATGGGGGGCATGTTACCCCCTACCTTTGACTCAAGCCTCTTACAACATCTTATATGCCCATCCACTAAGCCCAACACTCTACCCTGTCAAACTAATGTCAACCAAGAGAAAGAAGAAGACAATCTTGTGGATCATGAACAAGAACTTGAAGAAGAAATAGAACCCTTAAAAAATAATCATGTCAAGGATAATAGGATAAGAACCGCCTTGGAGGATCGAATAGAATAATTGACCTATTAAATCAATTCCCTTGCCTCTCAATTTTGTGCCCAAAATTAAAGACCTATCTTGCCAGGATAACATGTTAGAAACACCAACCTTGACCATTCAAGACCTCGTACAAGTCAATCACAAACCTCTAATCCCCTAATATTCCCCTCATTCATTTAAGAGTGGAGGATGATGAAGGAGACTCTTTAACAGATTAATCCTCACACCCAAGCAATGACATATAATTTTGAGGAATTTTGTACATCTCCTTTGGACATGAGTATCTTACAAGTGCCTTTGCCAACACAATTCAAGATCCCAACATTTGACAAATATAGAGGGAAAGGGGATCCATGAGATCATGTGTAATAATTATATATAGCATGCCATGAGGTTGCTTATGATGATACATACATTCTTAAGCTTTTCCCCAAAAGTCTCATGGGGACCACATTGGAATGGTTTATGCGTTTAACTAAGGGCTCCATACCTGTCTTTGGGGAGTTCACAAAAACATTTGTGTTTCACTTCTCCTTTAACATTGAGCATGAAATTTCTACCCTAGATCTTTATAATACTAAAAAAATAAATGGAGAAAGCCTACCTTCATTCTTACAACATTTGAGAAGCCTTGGTAGTTGATTCTATTGCACGGTTCCTAAGGAGTTTGCTAAAATATTCATTGACAACCTTAGCACTGAATTGAAATATCAATTAAATTTATAATGTGCCAAGCCTTTTGATGAAATCATAGAGAATGGGATTCAAATAAAAAATCCACTCATTGAAAAAGGTACAAATAAATTATATACCCAAAATGAACAAAGTCATAATCAAGATAACACTTTTTATGAGTAAGCCTAAGATCTTTCATAAGAAGAAAAATGTTTTAGGGGATGGAGTAGCAAATTTTAAGCATGTTCAAATAGTGAAAAAATCTTCCCCTACTAAACATAATGTCTCCACTATAAGGGTACCATGGGGAAAGTCAAAACCCTGAACAGGAAAAATGCCTCTAACTAGTCTTGGCATACCTACAAAGATAGTCTTACAACAATTAATAACTGTAAAACTGATAATTGTCCCTAAAATATGACCACTGGATGATAGTAAACCCTGATTGGATTGGTATCATGAAGATGAATTTGGTCAATATCATAGAATCAATGGGAATGATATTGAAAAATGCATGTAGTTGAAATGTTGCATCAAAGATCTAATTGAAAAGGGGGATATAAAAGTAGAAGGGGAGAGTCCAGCCAGTCAATCCAAGAATCAATAGCTGGTAATCTATCATGACCCTTTACCTATGAATGATCAAAGGCAAAAGAAACCACTCAATGACTAGGGTCAAGACTCCACATCTAACCAAACTAATTACAATGCCATTCCATACCATTATATCAATACCATTAAAATTTGGGGGGGCCAAGAGCCCACACACCCACCATCCATCATCCTCAAGATTAATAGGGCAACTACTGACTACGTAGTAAAATTATAGTTCCTAGAACACCACCAAAAGACCCATCCACTTCAACATCTCAAAAGATTAATATCTCTAAAAAAGTCTCTAGCTCTTCCAACAAACCATATGACATCATGTAACAGCTTGAGAAGACTCCAACCTAAATCTATCTTATGGATCTTCTTAAAACATCATCGGTGCATCAGAATATTCTTAATCGAGTCCTAAATGAACTCAAAGTCCCTCGAGATATTGATACAAGTCAATTTTAGGCATTTGTGGGTCATTTGTCCCCTTCACAATAGATCACTTTTAGTGCCTAGGACATGCCACCTATAGGCCCACACCACAATTATCCATTGTTCATTGAAATTTCCATTTCTAATCATAAAATCCCATGGGTACTCATAGTCAGAGGGTCTACTTTAAATTTGTGCAATCTGGACTTTCTTAAGAAGAATTTGTGCATTCTAAATGGATATCTAATATTATCCCTGTGGCCAAACCATAAGGAGGAATCAAAATTTTCACTGACTTATGGGACATCAATAAGCATGTCCCAAGAATGACTTTTCCTTTCCAAATATTGACATGATCATAGATTCTACTGTAGGTTATGAGATGTTATACCTTATGGATTGTTTTTATGGATACAATCAAATCAAAATTGCTCTTGAAGATTAGCACAAGGCATCATTTATTACTCCATAGGGGACTTTATGTTATCAAGTGATGCTTTTTGGTCATAAAAATGAGAGAGTTACCTACCAAATGGCTATGAATGTAATATTCCATGACATGATGCATGACATCATACAAGATTATGTGGATGATATATTGGGAAAGTCTAAAATTGGATCAAAACATCCTATAGTCTTTTTTAAGAAAATCTTTGAGAGGCTCCGAGAATATAAAGTTAAATTGAATCCTAAGAAGTGTGTGTTTGGGGCTACCTTAAAAAAATTATTGGGGTTCATAGTCTCAAGAAGAGGCATTGAAGTAGATCCAACAAAAGTAAGAGTTATTATTGAAATGCCTCCACCTAATAATATGGAATAATTAAAAAGCCTTCAAGGTAAATTACAAGCCATTCGTCAGTTTATTTCACAATTAGTAGATAAGTGTCACCCTTTCACCCATATCTTGAAGAAGGGGGCTTATTTCAACTGGAACCTAGAGCATCAACATGATTTTGATAATCTTAAGCAATACCTGGTTAAGTGTCCAGTATTATCACCACTCATCTCAAGAAGGCCTTTACTTTTGTATATATCTACAACACCTTGTGCTATAAGGGCCTTACTATCTCAACACAATGATGAAGGCAAAGAATAAGCAATCTATTATCTCAATAGGACATTGATTTCATATGAGCTTAACTATACCACCATTCAAAGGGTTACTTAGCTGCTATATTTGCATCGCATAAACTCAGACATTATATGTTGAACAACCAAGTCAAGCTCATAGCCAAAGTTGATCCTCTCAAGTATATGTTATCTAAATCGGCTTTAACTAGAAGAATGGCCAAATGGATTATGTTGTTAAGTGAATTTAATATAGAATATGTAAATAAAAAAGCTATCAAAAGATAATCATTTAATCATGGCCTTTCCAAATGAGTCTATATTGACTATCACATAATCCAATAGCTAGAAATTATATTTTGATGGCTCCTTCACGACACTTGGGTCAGAAGTGGGAATAATTTTAGTAACCCCATAAGGTGACCTAATCCCTAAAGTCTTCTGAATTGATTTCCCATGTACAAACAATATTTTTGAATATGAGGCCTTAGTCATCGGTCTCCAATTTGCCATCCAATGGAATATCCAACATCTCCATGTATTCGATGATTCTCAATTGATTATCAAACAAGTGAATGAGAAGTTTCCAATGAAAGATGAGAAATTGCTTCTCTATAAATAACTAGTGGATCAATTGAAGCAAAAAATTTAGTCCATCACATTTGAACAAGTTCTAACGGGAAGTAATAAGGTAGCTGACTCCGTGGCCACTATTGGATCCTTAATAGATCTTCCAGAAGATGTCTTTGAAGGAAATTTTCTAATTGAATAATTAATATTATCAGTTCATCAATCCATGGCTCATTTTTAAATTTGTGCCATAACTAATCCGAGTCTACCTTGGTATCATGACATTTACACTTAACCTCCATGACAACATCCTACCACTAGACCTCAATCGTCACCAACACAAAGCCTTCATTCACTACATATCTAGTTATACCATTCTTGGTAACATGCTCTATCAACAAGGCTATGATGGGACCTTTTTAATATTCCTGACATTAGAGGAGGTTACTCTTGCAATCAAGGAGGTCCATGATGCTATTTGTGGTGATCATGTTAGTGGGATGGCCTTGGCCAAGAAGTTACTTAGAACTGGATATTATTGGTCCATAATGGATCATGATGCTTTGATCGGGCAATAATTCAAGCGATAATTTGGGTGACGATTCTACCCCAATTGATGACAAAACTTTTGGGAGCCATAAATTTTGCACCATAGCTCTGATTGACTCCCCATTTGAACCGTTGGAAAGCTAAGAATGAGGAGAACATGGTGAGATGGCACGAGTGCCACTTGATGCATTTTGACCTCCAAAAACTTAATAGAAGTACCCCAAATTTTAATTTTAGTATAAAACATCTCTTCTTAGAGAAATCATATACATAAAATATATACTTATAATATATATCAATCAAAACTTAAAATATCTATCAATCAAAACTATCTCTTCTTAGGGGTCTCTAGGTGTAAGAAGAGATGTTTTATACTTAAAATATATATCAATCGAAACTTCTAAGTTTTGGATCAGTGGTATCAGAGCGGTTTGTCTTGAGAGTGTATGATCCTGAGGATGAGGTTAGGGTACAAGAAGCTTGGGTGGAAAACAATAGAGCTTCCAAACTATCCACCTATTTGCTCCAAATGACTTCAAATGGTGAATGACACTGAGACATCCGATCCCTTCAAGTAAATGGTGAATGAAGCGCTCTAATGGCAACAAGCACATATGCTATAACAATTCACCCAAATTCTCCAACAAATCCCGATAAGAAATTTTGGGTCCTCATCTGCACTTCCTAGCTCCTCATCCATGGAACATCCTTTTAGAGACCCAACACCAATCAAGGTTCATGGGAATTTTGATATCCCTACATTTGAAGGTAAAGTAAATGATGATGCAATAGAAAATTGGTTGGTTCAATTGTCTTCCTAATTTTTTGCAACTAAATTCAACGATGGAGAAAATATCACTTTTGCTCTTTTCATGTAACTAGCCATGTATGCTTTATAAAACTATCCAATGTATGATTTCATCTAATATAGTCAAACTTTTGATGATTAGAAAATAGCAACAAAAGTTGTACCACTAAACTTTTTGTGCAAATCTATCATTTTTTCTCTCTACAATTAATTTTTTAAACTAAAAATTATGTATATGAAATTTTCAAATATCCCCCTGCCCCAACCGCCAACCCACCCACCCCCCCCCCGCTCCGGCTTTTCGCCCCAAAAAAAAAATTAATAATCATTGCCATCATTTTTGAGTAAATGATGGGCTCTGACCCACTTTTTAAACTAATTATTATATATTTGAAATATTCAAATATCTATTCCAAAAAGAAAAATAATTATTATTATCGTTTTTGACTAAATGAAGTGGAATCTGACCCATTTTTAAACTAAAAATTATTTATCCGAAAATTTCAAATATCTACCCAAAAAAACAAAAAATGTTATCATCATTTTCGACTAAATGAAGTGGGCTCCACGGCCATCTATTTTAAACATATTTGAAATAGGTGTATTTTTAACGTTGTCCCCTTTCAAACACAACTTATAAAGCATTTGTCTCCGATGCAATTGATGTTGGCGTTTCAATTTATAATTTATAATTTAATTAATTCACTTTATGAACGGTTGTCGTTAATCGACGAGGCAAACACGTTACAGAGCTTACGTGGCGATTTAGGTCGACCGACAAATGACAATCGTTGGTAGCCGTAGAAAGAAATGGTGACGTGGACTTGGGAAGAGTGTGGTGGGCGGTGAGATCGTCAAAATCACAGATTTTGTAATGCCTGTGTGGGTGACACGTGTCGTCCAAGGCTTTTCGCCAACAATAAAAGTCAAAATAGAGGGCAACATAAAATTTATATAACCTAACTTTACGTGACACCTGAAAATGGCCCTTCCACATTTATTAATTATTACATTGCACAGTATATTTTTCACAATTGATTTGTATTTGGTGTTATTGTCATGTTTGTTGTTTTTTATCGTGTTATCTTATTTCTTTTGATCTCGTTTATATTGTTGAGAGTATTTGAGTATTTTTGAATTCATTTAAAATATTTCGATCATTTTTTAGGTCTTTCTAAGTTAACATGTACATGTTCTCTTTATTCTGTGTCTATTATTTTTTACATATTGATTTGGTGAAAAACTTAGTGGAAATAATGAGAGGGAAATTGAAATTCAAAATTAAAGCCTTTCTTCGAACATATGTAAATAGTTTTTTGCATATCTTTCTAGATTATGTGACTTTAGCGTTTGATGTAGGTTTGGAAGATTATGATGAGCCTTTAGAGTAAGAAGATTTTGAGTCTTTTAGTAAGGCGCTTAATAACTCCTCTATTATTGGGAATGGTGGTGAACCTGTGAGGGTTTTTAATGGCCTATAAAGGGGCTTCCTTTGGCTGCCCAAAGTAAAAATGATAGGTCGTATAAGTTAGAAGGTGGTTGCGCTTAATCATCTTCAGGCCGAAGCTAGCAGTTTGGCACAATGGTTTCAACAGAGAAAAGAAGGAGATGCATTGTCTTGTGCTACGGTTATTGTCGCTTCTCATCCTCCTATGTCCCCTATTCAGCGGTCATCCATTCCAAGAGATGGTGTTTTAGGGTTGGAGCCCGATCCTGGTAAGGATACACCATTGGTGAAGGGGAGAAAGCCTAGCAGAAAGGTGAAGTAGAGTCCGATGCAATTGCCAACATTTCTTTTGTGGATTTCAGTGGTGTTAAAATTGTTTTAGTCCTAATTGGCGATTCCTTATTGCACAAATTGAATGCTTCTCCTCCTGTTTTGGATGGATCGACAACTTACTCCAAGAAGTGGTGGTTTTATGCTGGGTGCAAAAATAGGTCCAATCCTTTTCTTGAATGCAACGACTTTTGAAAGTCTTGGATCCCATCTAGATCAGATGTTGGTACCCCCCTCTCTTGTTGATGCTTCTACGATGTGTTTTCGTTCCCCTACTATAGCTTTGAAACTTGGAGATACCCATGTCTTTTTTTCTACAAATTCCACTGTTTTGGATCTGCTCGATGAGACGTTTCTTGAAATGGAGGAGACTAGGTGTAAAAATAGTACTACAATCTAAAAATAGTAAGTTTCTAAAAATAGTAATTCCTCAAATTATGTATTGTTATAAATCATGGAAGTCAAACCACTTACTCTCCCTCGAGATTGGTGACCTTACACATCCTCCTCTTACCTTTAAAATGTGTATAAATGAAGATATAACCCAAAATAAAAATCAAACATCTCTTCCCAGAGATAAGCATATGGTTGTATTTAAAATCTTAAGTAATAAAACATCTCTTCTTAGAGAAATCATTGTTACTGTGTTATTTTCATGTTCTTAAAATATCTATCAATCAAAACTTCTAAGTTTTGGATCAGTGGTATCAGAGCGGTTTGTCTTGAGAGTGTATGATCCTGAGGATGAGGTCAGGCTACAAGAAGCTTGGGTGGAAAATAATAGAGCTTCCAAACTATCCACCTATTTGCTCCAAATGACTTCAAATGGTGAATGACACCGAGACATCTGATTCCTTCAAGCAAATGGTGAATGAAACACACCAATGGCAACAAGCACATATGCTGCAATAATTCACCCAAATTCTCCAAAAATCTTGATGGGAAAATTTGGGTCCTCATATGCACTTCCTAGCTCCTCATCCATGGAACATCCTTTTAGAGACCCAACACCATTCAAGGTTCAGGTGAATTTTGATATCCCTGCATTTGAAGGTAAAATAAATGATGATATAATAGAAAATTGGTTGGTTCAATTGTCTTCCTACTTTTTTGTAAATAAATTCACCGATGGAGAAAATATCACTTTTGCTCTTTTGAAAGCATCATTGCCCGTGATAAATTGGTGGAAAGTGTACAAAAAGGGGTTTAGTACATATGACATTGGCATTGAGGTGGAACCTACTTGGGATGATTTCATGGAAGTGGTAAAATAATAATACTATCCCATTAGAGCATATGACGATCTATACATACAGTGGCAATAACTTCACCAAAGTAAGGACCAATCTGTTTAAGATTACACTGACATTTTTCATTCTCTATCTGCGAGATTGGGCATCCAAAAAAGTGAAAAACATAAGACTCTCAAATATCATGGTGAACTACAATTTTACATACGGGTGGAAATGAAACTCTTCAATTTGGAAACCCTCAGTGAGGCATACAAGTTCATAGTGAAGATTCAACAGAAGCATGGAAGAAATAATACAAAGAGTCAGCCTTCAAAATGGAAAAGTGACAAGGAAGGTCAAACATGAGGCCAAAATTGAAATCAAAAGGAGTTTCAAGATAAGAAACCTCAGAAGGAGAAGACTAGAAAATGGTGTGATTACCATAAATCTAGAACTCACTCCAAAGAAGAATATCAAACCATTATTAAGTCACTGCTTTTTGAGTCAAAATCTATTACTTTGTCTCATACACACCCTGTAGTCGAAGAGGATGAAGAAGAGATTGTAGATGATGAGCCTGATACCATCGTTGCTTCATCACAAACCCGTGAGGAAAGGCTAGATGACAAGGAAAGGTTGTTTCACTCTAAATTATGGGTAAAAGTTAAGCCTCTGCATTTCATTCTTGATAGTGGGAGTCAAAAGAATTTAATCTCTATAAAAGTTATGGCCCCAGAAGTTTCATCATCATATGGGGTAGAACCGTCACCCAAATTGTCACCTAAATTATTTCCTGGATCATGCTTAATAGTATGTACAGAAATGTGTAGCCTGTCAAAAGCATGGTAATATTATTCATGCCCATGCACAAGATTTATATCCTATCATGATACTTTGGCCATTTTCCATATGGGTACTAGATCTAATTGGTAAAATCAATCTAACGTCATTTGACAGGCATAAGTTTATAAACATTGCTATAAAGTATATTATAAAATAGGTTGAATCCATGCCATTTATCTATAACACAGGTATCTAGATATCAAAATTTATTCTGAATCAGATTGTTTACCACTTTGGAATCCTAGACAAAATCCTATTAGATAATGAAAAATATTTTAAAAATCAAGTTGAAGATACATGTAAACATTATCATATTGAAAAGCATTTTTCCACACCCTACTATCCCCAGGGTAATGGACAAGCAGAAGCAACCATTGACATGCTTTTTGAGATTCTCAAGAAAATTGTCAATGGTTGCTTCTGCTTGTCCATTACCCTGGGAACCATTGACATGTTTTTTGAGATTCTCAAGAAAATTGTCAATGATGCAAGAAGAAATTAGACTTTTAAACTATACTTTACTCTTTGGTCCTACAAAACCAATGCTTGAAGACCTACTAGGGCTACTCCATATTCTCTGGTTTATGGTCCAAAAGTAATCTTGCTCGTGGAAGTTGAACTCCCCTCCTTATGTATCTCTTTGTGGGGCATAATTACCGATCACAATTCTAGACAAGAATGGATACAAGAGCTTGAGCTATTGGATGAAAAACATCATAATGCTTTAAATCATCTTTGGGCATACCATAATAAGCTCAAGGGCCAATATCTTAAGAAGATCGAGTCTTGAGAATTTATAATCGGTGACCTAGTCTTCAAAGAGAATCGGAGGAACACCAATGTAGAGTGAGAATAGAAATGCAAATTTGAAGCAAATTGGCTTGGGGCCTACGTCATTATTGAAAAATTTGGATTAGGAGCCTACAAATTGGCTACACTTGATGGTAATGAGCTCGATGAGCCTATGAATATTATGCATTTGATATGCTTTTATACTTTAAAGGCTCTACATAACCTCTGTCTATGAGTCCCCACTCTTGGGGGCACATTCATCACCATTCCATTTATCTCATTCTTTCATTCCATTCCATTCCATCATTTTTCGTGTGACCTTGGTCCTAATAGTGGGTGTATATTATATGCTTAGTAAGAATCAAGAGACATGAATTTCATGCTAGGATAAATCATTGCTAAATGTATGAGGGTAATATCTATTGGGGATTCTTTTGGAATATCTAAGTCCACTTTTAATAATCATTCATCCCATTTGTGACATCCAAATACATATCCCAATTGCATCCTCCTCGATGTTTCTTCCTCTTACTAGCCTCAATTGCATCCACATGTGTCCGTCCATATCCACCCCTAAGCAAACATCTACAAGAACCCACTAATCTCATCATTATCAAAGGGTCATATAATATTCTTAGTATAGGATCCATCATGCGCTCTATAATTGAAGCCTAATCGTTCACTTTAAACCCTAAATACAGTCATTTATGATTGGTTTGGATCCTTGTCTTAGTTGTAATAAAAACTTTTGGGCACAATCAACCCCATGTACATATTTAAATATGTTCCTAAAAGTTGTTCCCCTTGAGACCTTTTGTATATATATTGTCTTTAACAACCTTGTTATTAAGCCTATTAATTATCATTTCCTAAGGTTGTTTATAAAATTCACATGTATATATATCAAGCATCTTTATCCTAATCCTTTTATCTTTTTAAACAATAAGTTTTGAATATGTCTTGTCTCATCCTTTTATACATATGTGTATGTGTGCTATTAATCAAGTTTGTTCCTAATCACTAAAGTCTTGTAAATATTTGTCATAGTCATTAATTTGTAATGTCTTTTTATCTTGTCTTTTCACATTTTTTTCTTTTTATAAAGGGAACAAGGATGGTCTTAAAGTGACTACCTAATGAAAAAATTGGAACAATCACTACAACGGATTTCCCACACACTATGAATCCGATATGCCCTTGACTATTATAATGTCATTGGTACACTTATACTCACATGTGCAATAGTAAATTAGATGGACTTATACATATCTAATGGATTCAAATCCCCCCATCCCCATCCCCCTAATCATACCATTATCTAGTTTAATAATCCTAATATATTATCCCACGCCCACCCATCTCCTTGGTGCAAGAGGATTTTTCCCAACATTAGTTTGAGACACATAATTAAATAATGGATAATTTATTAAGCACATTGTTAACCAACAATATGTCTAATTTTACCATCACATTATCAATGTAAAATCATACTCATCATACATAATAAATAGCATTATGATCATCTTTATATCTCACTTAATACAATAAAAATACAAACATATCCTCTCATTGTCACAATCCAAAATCACGTAATCTAAATCCATAAACAAAATATCATCTTTAAAACCATAACCATCATTTATATCCTCTAATTAATCATCTAAACATATCATCATTATCTCATCGATATATACACAACATCCTAAACATAACACTAAAATCACATAACCTAAATAAATCACATCCATAATCCATATATCTATACCTATCAATCACATAAGCTAACTCATCGATCACATAACATAATGACATAATCTAACTCATCACATAAACATAACATCATATATCACAAAATCATCATCACATATACATAACAATAGTCCATAATGTCCATCAAAGTCCATGAAAAAAATATAAATACATAAATGGGCCCCATGGGCATCAATGTTCTACAATATATGTCAATTCATAATATGATACATGTTTCCAAAATCATAAATCCTAACTCACTACTATCCAGGTGGTCTCTTGGCAGGCTGTACCAACTAGGAGGAACTGGCCCTGAACGTCTCTACACGTAGACCAAATGGCACGGCTACCTCATATAAATCCCTATAATACTAGGCCTCCCATGTTAGTCACATGATCTATTTCATGATCATCCCCATCCCCCTCTCCTCCAATGCTACATCACCCTCTTCCTTAGCCTTCTCATTCACCTATAGTTCTCTCACCATCTCCCTCATCCTAGACTACAACTACCCAATCTGGCCATGTAAAGTCACTATCTAAGAATCTTGACTCTGGATCTATCCCTGTATTGTAGCTATCTACCCCTCTATGGTTTTTACCTATCCTGTCAAACCTATGACCTATCCAAGTGCTTCAGCTAGCTGGCTATCCCTTTGTGAAATTTTCCCCTATAAATATGTAGCCATCTTGTCTCTCTTAGTTATAATCCCTACAACCTCTGAGGCTTGGGTCTATACCTCTCTTATTAGCCCCTCTAAAAGTGCTTGCTCATCCTCTCTTAAAGGTGGCCTGGATGGACCTACCTCATCTACACCTCCACTCCCTCTAACCTAAACCCCCCTCCAAATTGGCCCCCAAATCTTGCCCGATCTCCACCTCGACCTCCCCATTCTCCTTCATCAACATAAATTACATATGGCCCCTTATGTATATCTTGATCACCTGTGCCTGGGGATGTGCTCTCTAGGCTTGCCTCTTCCTTAGTCTAACTTATGCCTATATTAATCTCTGCACAACCCCCCTCCTCACCTTGGATGGATATTTGAGTAGTTTAGGTGGCTATATATGTGCCCACCAAGACCTGTATGTTGTTGTCAATCTAGGTTCTAAAAAAAGAGTCTTGTAATACCATACAATCTGGGTAATGCTATTGTAATTAACTCTCGTTAATGCCCTATCCACTATAACTCCCCACTAAGGTCTCTCCTTGTCACTATGAGCAAATAAATGCTCATTTTCAGGCACATCATGTGGCCTCTCAAACTATCATTGTACATGATCAGGCCTATATTGCACAATAATGTAATCTCATCATCCAATATGATAGCACTTGGTAAGCATGGAACCATGTGACATCTGCATCCTCATGCCACCCCCATTGAACCTATCTATATAACATCTAGGTAATATGCTCCGGTCTCAAGCTATCAAAGGCATGTTTATAAAATTGATTCTCCCTAAAATGAGACCTCTGTACTCCTAGAATGACATACTACCCAAATACTAGGGGTTGGTAGGGCTCCTTAGTTATGCGAGTACCCAAGGGTCACTCTATAGCAATATGCTCCCAACTCTGTATCTGTAATAATAGAGAGGGGCCTAGGCTCACTCCTCCTCTATATGTAGCCATATGTAGTTTTCGGTATAAGTGGGCTAGAACAATAAGACCCTAGGCAAACAGTCGATAATCTTGAACCATGTCTTAAACCATGTCCCCCAATCCCAAGTGAAACCACTGACTGCTCTTGTCTAGAAAGAGAATGCTGGTCACAAGAGACATAATAAGTGTCAATCTAACAATTTTACCCTCCCTTAGTGTTTTGTCAATATCCACTTGTGAATGTTGCACCCTAATCTGTAATTTTTCAGCCAATCTTTAAACTACCACACTAAGAGTATGTGAGCACCAATATATCATATGGCCTCTCATAGGTAGATGGAAGATTCGTAGCACATCCAAAAGAGTGATTTCCATCTCCCTAATCGCGAAATGAAAGGTGATAGTATTAGAGTGCTACCTCTTGACCAAAGCCATGATCAACCCCCTACCAATCATCACTATTGACATCACCGTGACATAACACAAGCCTATCAACTCCATTACTCCATACTCCTCAAGTGTCAACAAATGCATCTTGTGCAACACCACTGGTCATCATAGTTAGGAAGCCATCACCCCTAAATCCTCTTGCACCAACAACACATCCCATCAAATCACATTGATCTAATCACACTTACATCTTGTCTATCGCATCCCATCAATCTAATACCTACGTCCCCAACTCACTCATCTGAATTAACTATCTATCTTCACCACCCCCTAAATATCTCACCTCTCCATCCTATCCATCTATTTATCCTTTTCATTCCATTTTATCCGTCTACGCCTTCATCTAAACCCCACTCACCTTGTTTTACTAACCCCTACCCCATCTTAATCTTCCCTAACCTAGTATTCTACATCCTAGCCTCCCCAACCAAACCACCTAGAATCCTTACTTACCCTAGCCTAATCACCTTAAGTCCCTAATCCCTCTAACTATCCATCTCCCAACCTATCCTAACCTAATCCTATACATCTTAACCTTTACCACGTTGACCCCCTAAAAAACCCTAAGTCCCTAATCCCTCTAACTTCCACCCCCAACCCATCCCTTAACCTTTATCCCTAACTACCACAATATCATAACTTTCGACCTAGCCCTTAATCATGACTTCATCAACATCATTAATCATAATCTATAGTTTTATAAAAGTATAGGTCTAACCTTATAGTTTTGAAAAACTGCCATTCTCCCTTCATGATAATGTGATATCACAAATTGCTTGTTATGATATGGCTATACCACAGGTCACTCGTCATAGTTTTGTAATACCATAACTTGCAATTGCAATATTGCAAGTTATGAGGACAATACTGCCACTCAGGGCATTACCCTCAGTCACGATATTGTTTCTTCGACACGTACATGCAATTAATGCTCAAATAAATTAAAAAAATGAAAAAATTAACGGGTTAGAGATGGAGTACTCATAAATGGTCCTGCATCGACTGGTCTTTGGTGCTCCTAGACTCTCTCTCTATGATGTGACGAGCCATGTATGCTTTATACAACTATCCAATATATGACTTCACCTTATACAATCAATTTTTTAATGATAAGAAAGTGGCAACAAAAATTGTAACACTAAACTTTTTGTGCCCAAATCTGTCATTTTTTCTCTCTGCAATTAATTTTTTAAACTAAAAATTATGTATATGAAATTTTCAAATATCAACCCCCCCCCAAAAAAATTAGTAATCATTGTCATCATTTTTGACTAAATGAAGTGGGCTCTGACCCACTTTTTAAACTAATTATTATATATTTGAAATTTTCAAACATCTATTCCAAAAAAAAAAAGAAATAAAAATAATTGTTATCATCGTTTTTCAATAAATGAATGGGTTTTTATTACTAAATATAGTAGTTTTATAAATAACTCAAAATACGATCACACATTAGTGACCACGGTGGGAGAATCCCTTTATCTAACCCTCTTGCTTGTTAGAAGTATTTTGATCATTTGAAGGACTAACTGGATAAAGAATAAGCTCTGAAATTGCTTAAATTTTTACATACAAGAAATAAGCAATTTTACTCTGTAAATCATGGTATTGTAGTCATGGGTTTTCAAAAAAGTAGCGATATTGTAGTAACCACCATTTTTGATCGATAATGGTTTGCCTTGTGATAGGTTTCTTAACCTTTTACAATATTGTTGATTCGTAAAGAGTGATTTTGCATAAAATATATAGTTTTGTTCTTTAACTTGCAATTTTACAGGCTAAAGTTTTGAACTCAAGCATAACTAGTTTTGCATTAATTTTAAAGCTTATAAGCCTATATCAACTCTTTTTATATTGTAAGGGTATAAAAGTTGTATTCTGTGTGCAGGTAAATAAGACATCTTGATCCTAGATTGCTTTATCATCAACAAGCAAAGTCATAGATATACAGTTGCAATTTTGCCTTGAAAGTCATGATATTGCCTTCGAAATTAGCAATTTTGTAGTTTCAATTAAAATTGTCAAGTTGACCTACTAACCATAGACTACTTGACCTCTATTTATCTCTATGTGATCTTCTTCTGTCTACAGGAAATGGGAGCCACCAATCTTAGAAATTTGCTTAGGCTTCACACAATACCATAGACACAGTTGCGATTTTGCCTTAATAGTCATGATAGTGCCATAAAAAATCATGGTTTTGCTTGGATAATCTAAATCATTAAAGGTATTCTACTAACAAGCTTTGGTTTGTCTTTGTGTTTGTTGTTGTCTATTGATAGGGATAAAATAGGGGATGTTTGAAGAAATATCAAACTCCCATCTTTATCCCATATGATATTTTATATAAAATTATCGATTGTGAAGTAACGAATTTGTATAAAAATAGGTGATTTTGTGTTTAAATAAGCGATTTTGACTAAGAGCATAAGAAAAACTATATTATTTGGTTTTATATCTTCTTAACTATTGGTAGAAGACTAGAATCATTTTGAATTTAATATCAGGTTGTTCTTACCTTCAGAGTTGTTTTGTATATAAATCTTATATTAGCATTTAGAAGGTAAAAATATTATACCGTTCTATCAAGTATTGTCTTTATGTAGCAATGTCTTCATAAAAACACTTGTAAATAACTCTTAATAGGGTTGTATTTAAGTTTGAGGGTCAAATTAGTAAAGTTTTTATTTTTTTCCAATATCATAGATTGCGAGTTGTGATTTTGTATTAATAGTCACTATTTTGTCTAACCACTTGTGGTTTTATAGGAACCATACATTTCCCATCATGGTTAGCAAATGGTCAACAATATCGAAAGTCTATAGTTGTGATTTTGCATAAAATCTATGATTTTGTAGTTTTTGAAAGCGATATTATTTTACACTTACTGTGTATTTGTGATTTTGTAGGAAATAAGTTATTTTTTCTACTTTCAAACTACCAATCCCTTTTTTGTAAGACCTTTGATCTGGATAACACTTCAAGTAATGATCTGGGAAACACTTCAGGCAACAATTCGGGCGACAGTCCTAACCCAATTGGTGGTAAAACTTCTGGGAACCATAACTTTTCCATCATAACTACGTTTGATTCCCCGTTTGAAATGTTGGAAAGATAAGAATGAGGGGAACACTTTGAGATGGCATAGATCTCCACTTGGTGGGTTTTGACCCCTAAAAACTAAATGGAAGTGCCCTAAATTTTAATTTTAGTAGTGCAGTCTAAAAATAGTAAGTTTCTAAAAATAATAATTTCTCAAATTTTGTATTATTGTAACTCGTGGAAGTCGAACCATTTCATATCCATCAAGATTGGTGACCTTCCACATCCTCCTCCTGCCTTCAAAAATAGGTATAAATAGATATGTATCCCAAAAAGGAAAACATACATCTCTTCCCAGACGTAGGCATATGTTGTATCTGCAATTTTGAACAATAAGACATCTCTTCTCAGAGATAACATTATTATTTATGTGTTCTTGAAGTATTCTTCAACCAAGAATTTTGAGTTTTGGACCAACCTTTCAAGGAGAACGCAGTAGAATTTGTTTTTTAAATTGTGTACTTGTAGGAATTGCCTAAATTAAGCATTTTGATCTTGTATATATCTTTTGTGTAACTTATTTATTTGTTTTTAATTTCCTTACATAGGTAATTATTTAGGTAAATTAATATTGTTTTCTTGTGTGTTAACCCATTTTTTAAATAATAGCATGTGTCATGGAATTCATCCCCACACACTTGCTTAGTCACTAGGGGTTGGTGTTGTATATTTAATCATCGTGCATTTGACCAAACTCTATGTTCTGGTAGAGTATAAATATTAGGGAGAACTATCATTAGGCATTTAATCACCGTGCATTCAACCAAACTCCATGTTCTAGTAGAGTATAAATATTAAGGAGAACTGTCATTAGGCTAAGTGGTTGACCCCATAGAGGTCATTTGTGAAGGGGAAGAGTTGATTCTCTAAACTAAGCATTAGACAGCACCCTATATGAATTTGGGCCCCATCCTTATGTAAACCTAGCATAGGACCCATCAACCATATCCCAAATGATCATCAAGTGTAGATGGGGTCGAAAGGGTTTGGTAGATTTTATAACAGGTCACCAACATACATCCTTACCTGTAAATCCATTATCTAGTGTAGGCATTAGGTTATACACCCATTTAGTTGACTAAAATTAGGGCTTGTGATTGGGTATGTTATGTGTGTGCTATGATAAATCATGTATTACTTGTGAGCTGAGTCAATCTATCCAAGTTTATCAAAAACACCTAGAGACCCCTAGGATAAAATCCCACCTTAGAACCAAAAGCAGTCATTTCATATCACTATTCATGCCTTTTGGATAATAAACCTTTGTCTTCATACCAAAATTTAGTGGTCACTCATCATTCTCTATCCTAGTCATCACTCTTATCCTTGACTAAACATTATCAATGTTTACAACCTTGTTCAGTTTTAGTCTAACACCCATCATCTCATCATGCTATCTCTTCATATCTATCACCCATCAAATCATCACTATGATAGTATGAAGGGTCTATAATGCTCTTATCCTCTTCATCTCTTTACTATATTGAATCTTTATAGGGTGTTTTCTTTGGTAAATTTTGGTTATTCTATTCTTCATCTCCTCTCAAATCAAATCCAAGTCACATCTAAGTCACCTCTCTTGACCACTTTTACTTTTTGGTTTTAGACAAAATTAGTATCCAAAGTCACCTTCTCTCTCGTCATCCTATATCAAAGTCATACCTAATCACTCTTATCATGTCACCCTCATCATCCATCATGCCTATCCAAACCCGTGCCCAAATTCTAAAAAAGGGACAAGGATCTAATTAGGAAAAAGATATCTTTAAGAATCTACATGAACAAAACTAGGATAATGATGACACACATAGTGACATGCATACCCTGGAGATGAAGACCAATTTACAAATGACTTCTTCCATAGTGATGAGGTTAGGGCCCAATTTGACCAATATATATATGAAAACTATGACCAAAGTTTAGCCTAGGTCATCGAAATGGGGGGCATGTTACCCCCTACCTTAACTCAAGCCTCTTACAACATCTTATATGCCCATCCACTAAGCCCAACACTCTACCCTATCAAACTAATGTCAACCAAGAGAAAGAAGAAGACAATCTTGTGGATCATGAACAAGAACTTGAAGAAGAAATAGAAGCCTTAAACAATAATCATGTTGAGAATAATAGGATAAGAACTGCCTTGGAGGATCGAATAGAATAATTGACCTATTAAATCAATTCCCTTGCCTCTCAATTTTGTGCCCAAAATTAAAGACCTATCCCTCTAGGATAACATGTTAGAAACACCAACCTTGACCATTCAAGACCTCGTACAAGTCAATCAAAAACCTCTAATCCCCTAATATAGCCCTCATTCATTTAAGAGTGGAGCATGATGAAGGAGACTCTTTAACAGATTAATCCTCACACCCAAGCAATGACATATAATTATGAGGACTTTTGTACATCTCCTTTGGACATGAGTATCTTACAAGTGCCTTTGCCAACACAATTCAAGATCCCAACATTTGACAAATATAGAGGGAAAGGGGATCCATGAGATCATGTGTAATAATTATATATAGCATGCCATGAGGTTGCTTATGATGATACATACATTCTTAAGCTTTACCCCAAAAGTCTCATGGGGACCACATTGGAATGGTTTATGCATTTACCTAAGGGCTCCATACCTATCTTTGGGGAGTTCACAAAAACATTTGTGTTTCACTTCTCCTTTAACATTGAGCATGAAATTTATATCCTAGATCTTTATAATACTAAACAAAGAAATGGAGAAAGCCTAGATTCATTCTTACAACATTTGAGAAGCCTTGGTAGTTGATTCTATTGCACGGTTCCTAAGGAGTTTGCTAAAATATTCATTGACAACCTCAGCACTGAATTGAAATATCAATTAAATTTATAATGTGCCAAGCCTTTTGATGAAATCATAGAGAATGGGATTCAAATCAAAAATCCACTCATTGAAAAAGGTACAAATAAATTATATACCCAAAATGAACAAAGTCATAATCAAGATAACACTTCTTATGAGTAAGCCTAAGATCTTTCATAAGAAGAAAAATGTTTTAGGGGATGGAGTAACAAATTTTAAGCATGTTCAAATAGTGAGAAAATCTTCCCCTACTAAACATAATGTCTCCACTATAAGGGTATGATGGGGAAAGTCAAAACCCTGAACAGGAAAAATGCCTCTAACTAATCTTGGCATACCTACAAAGATAGTCCTGCAACAATTAATAACTATAAAAATGATAATTGTCCCTAAAATATGACCACTAGATGATAGTAAACCCTGATTGGATTGGTATCATGAAGATGAATTTGGTCAATATCATAGAATCAATGGGAATGATATTGAAAAATGCATGTAGTTGAAATGTTGCATCAAAGATCTAATTGAAAAGAGGGATATAAAAGTAGAAGGGGAGAGTCCAGCCAGTCAATCCAAGAATCAATAGCTGGTAATCTATCATGACCCTTTACCTAAGAATGATCAAAGGCAAAAGAAACCACTCAATGACTAGGGTGAAGACTCCACATCTAACCAAACTAATTACAATGCCATTCCATACCATTATATCAATACCATTAAAATTTGGGGGGGCCAAGAGCCCACACACCCACCATCCATCATCCTCAAGATTAATAGGGCAACTACTGACTACATAGTGAAATTATAGTTCCTAGAGCACCACCAAAAGACACATCCACTTCAACATCTCAAAAGATTAATATCTCTAAAAAAGTCTCTAGCTCTTCCAACAAACCATATGACATCGTGTAACAGCTTGAGAAGACTCCAACCTAAATCTATCTTATGGATCTTCTCAAAACATCATCGGTGCATCAGAATATTCTTAATCAAGTCCTAAATGAACTCAAAGTCCCTCGAGATATTGATACAAGTCAATTTTAGGCATTTGTGGGTCATTTGTCCCCTTCACAATAGATCACATTTAGTGCTTAGGACATGCCACCTTTAGGCCCACACCACAATTATCCATTGTTCATTGAAATTTCCATTTCTAATCATAAAATCCCATGGGTACTCATAGTCAGAGGGTCTACTTTAAATTTGTGCAATCTGGACTTTCTTAAGAAGAATTTGTGCATTCTAAATGGATATCTAATATTATCCCCGTGGCCAAACTATAAGGACGAATCAAAATTTTCACTGACTTATGGGACATCAATAAGCATGTCCCAAGAATGACTTTTCCTTACCAAGTATTGACATGATCGTAGATTCTACTGTAGGTTATGAGATGTTATACCTTATGGATTGTTTTTATGGATACAATCAAATCAAAATTGCTCTTGAAGATTAGCACAAGGCATCATTTATTACTCCATAGGGGACTTTATGTTATCAAGTGATGCTTTTTGGTCATAAAAATGAGAGAGTTACCTACCAAATGGCTATGAATGTAATATTCCATTACATGATGCATGACATCATACAAGATTATGTGGATGATATATTGGGAAAGTCTAAAATTGGATCAAAACATCCTATAGTCTTTTTGAAGAAAAAATTTTAGAGGCTCCGAGAATATAAAGTTAAATTGAATCCTAAGAAGTGTGTGTTTGGGGCTACCTTAAAAAAATTATTGGGGTTCATAGTCTCAAGAAGAGGCATTGAAGTAGATCCAACAAAAGTAAGAGTTATTATTGAAATGCCTCCACCTAATAATATGGAATAATTAAAAAGCCTTCAAGGTAAATTACAAGCCATTCACCAGTTTATTTCACAATTAGTAGATAAGTGTCACCCTTTCACCCATCTCTTGAAGAAGGAGGCTTATTTCAACTGGAACCTAGAGCATCAATAGGATTTTGATAATCTTAAGCAATACCTGGTTAAGTGTCCAGTATTATCACCACCCATCTCAGGAAGGCCTTTACTTTTGTATATATCTACAACACCTTGTGCTATAAGGGCCTTACTATCTCAACACAATGATGAAAGCAAAGAATAAGAAATCTATTATCTCAATAGGACATTGATCTCATATGAGCTTAACTATACCCCCATTCAAAGGGTTACTTAGCTGCTATCTTTGCATCGTATAAACTCAGACATTATATGTTGAACAACCAAGTCAAGCTCATAGCCAAAGTTGATCCTCTCAAGTATATGTTATCTAAATCGGCTTTAACTAGAGGAATGACCAAATGGATTATGTTGTTAAGTGAATTTAATATAGAATATGTAAATAAAAAAGCTATCAAAAGATAATCATTTAATCATGGCCTTTCCAAATGAGTCTATATTGACTATCACATAATCCAATAGCTAGAAATTATATTTTGATGGCTCCTTCACCACACTTGGGTCAGAAGTGGGAGTAATTTTAGTAACCCCATAAGGTGACCTAATCCCTAAAGTCTTTTGAATTGATTTCCCATGTACAAATAATATTTTTGAATATGAGGCCTTAGTCATCGGTCTCCAATTTGCCATCCAATGGAATATCCAACATCTCCATGTATTCGATGATTCTCAATTGATTATCAAACAAGTGAATGAGAAGTTTCCAATGAAAGATGAGAAATTGCTTCGCTATAAATAACTAGTGGATCAATTGAAGCAAAAAATTTAGTCCATCACATGTGAACAAGTTCTAACGGGAAGTAATAAGGTAGTTGACTCCATGGCCACTATTGGATCCTTAATAGATCTTCCAGAAGATGTCTTTGAAGGAAATTTTCTAATTGAATAATTAATATTATCAGTTCATGAATCCATGGCTCATTTTTAAATTATGTGCCATAACTAATCCGAGTCTACCCTGGGATCATGACATTTACACTTACCTCCATGACAACATCCTACCACTAGACCTCAATCGTCACCAACACAAAGCCTTCATTCACTACATATCTAGTTATACCATTCTTGGTAACATGCTCTATCAACAAGGCTATGATGGGACCTTTTTAATATTCCTGACATTAGAGGAGGTTACTCTTGCAATCAAGGAGGTTCGTGATGCTATTTGTGGTGATTATGTTAGTGGGATGGCCTTGGCCAAAAAGTTACTTAGAACTGGATATTATTGGTCCATAATGGATCATGATGCTTTGATCGGGCAATGATTCAAGCGATAATTTGGGTGACGATTCTACCCCAATTGATGACAAAACTTTTGGGAGCTATAAATTTTGCACCATAGCTCTGATTGACTCCCCATTTGAACCGTTGGAAAGCTAAGAATGAGGAGAACATGGTGAGATGGCACGAGTGCCACTTGATGCATTTTGACCTCCAAAAACTTAATGGAAGTACCCCAAATTTTAATTTTAGTACTGCAATCTAAAAATAGTAATTCCTCGAATTCTGTATTGTTGGAAATCATGGAAGTCAAACCACTTAATCTCCCTCGAGATTAGTGACCTTCCGCATCCTCCTCCTACCATCAAAATGTGTATAAATGAAGATGTAACCCAAAATAGAAATCAGACATCTCTTCCTAGAGATAATCATATGGTTGTATTTAAAATCTTAAGTAATAAAACATCTCTTCTTAGAGAAATCATTGTTACTGTCTTATTTTCATGTTCTTAAAATATATATCAATCAAAACTTCTAAGTTTTGGATCAGTGGTATCAGAGCGGTTTGTCTTGAGAGTGTATGATCATGAGGATGAGGTTAGGGTACAAGAAGCTTGGGTGGAAAACAATAGAGCTTCCAAACTATCCACCTATTTGCTCCAAATGACTTCAAATGGTGAATGACACTGAGACATCCGATCCCTTCAAGTAAATGGTGAATGAAGCGTTCTAATGGCAACAAGCACAGATGCTATAACAATTCACCCAAATTCTCCAACAAATCCCGATGAGAAATTTTGGGTCCTCATCTGCGCTTCCTAGCTCCTCATCCATGGAACATCCTTTTAGACACCCAACACCAATCAAAGTTCATGGGAATTTTGATATCCCTACATTTGAAGGTAAAGTAAATGATGATGCAATAGAAAATTGGTTGGTTCAATTGTTTTCCTAATTTTTTGCAACTAAATTCAACGATGGAGAAAATATCACTTTTGCTCTTTTCATGTGACTAGCCATGTATGCTTTATATAACTATCCAATGTATGATTTCATCTAATATAATCAAACTTTTGATGATTAGAAAATAGCAACAAAAGTTGTACCACTAAACTTTTTGTGCCCAAATCTATCATTTTTTCTCTCTGCAATTAATTTTTTAAACTAAAAATTATGTATATGAAATTTTCAAATATCCACCCGCCCGCCCCCCCAGCAAAAAAAAAAAAAGAGTAATAATCATTGCCATCATTTTTGACTAAATGAAATGGGCTCTGACCCACTTTTTAAACTAATTATTATATATTTGAAATATTCAAATATCTATTCCAAAAAGAAAAATAATTATTATTATCGTTTTTGACTAAATGAAGTGGAATCTGACCCATTTTTAAACTAAAAAATATTTATCCGAAAATTTCAAATATCTACCCCAAAAAAACAAAAAATGTTATCATCATTTTCGACTAAATGAAGTGGGCTCCACGGCCATCTATTTTAAACATATTTGAAATAGGTGTATTTTTAACGTTGTCCCCTTTCAAACACAACTTATAAAGCATTTGTCTCCCATAAACTTTTGCAATTGACGTTGGCGTTTCAATTTATAATTTATAATTTATAATTTAATTAATTCACTTTATGAACGGTTGTCGTTAATCGACGAGGCAAACACGTTACAGAGCTTACGTGGCGAGTTAGGTCGACCGACAAATGACAATCGTTGGTAGCCGTAGAAAGAAAGAAAGAAATGGTGACGTGGACTTGGAAAGAGTAGTGGTGGGCGGTGAGATCGTCAAAATCACAGAATTTGTAATGCCTGTGTGGGTGACACGTGTCGTCCAAGGCTTTTCGCCAATAATAAAAGTCAAAATAGAGGGCAACATAAAAATTATATAACCTAACTTTACGTGACACCTGAAAATGGCCCTTCCACATTTATTAATTATTACATTGCACAGTATATTTTTCACAATTGATCTATATTTGGTGTTATTGTCATGTTTGTTGTTTTTTATCGTGTTACCTTATTTCTTTTGATCTCGTTTATATTGTTGAGAGTATTTGAGTATTTTTTCATTCATTTAAAATATTTAGATCATTTTTTTAGATCTTTCTAAGTTAATATGTACATGTTCTCTTTACTCTGTGTTTATTATTTTTTACATATTGATTTGGTGAAAAATTTAGTGGAAGTAATGAGAGGGAAATCAAAATTTAAAATTAAAGTTTTTCTTCGAACATATGCAAATAGTTTTTCGCATATCTTTTTAGATTCCATGACTTTAGCGTTTGATGTAGGTTTGGAAGATTATGCTGAGCCTTTAGAGTAAGAAGATTTTGAGTCTTTTAGTGAGGCGCTTAATAAATTTTTGAGTCTTTTAGTGAGGCGCTTAATAAATCCTCTGTTGTTGGGAATGGTGGTGAACATGTGAGGGTTTTTAACGACCTATAAAGGGGCTTCCTTTGGCTGCCCAAAGTAAAAATGATATGTCGTATAAGTCAGAAGGTGGTTGTGCTTAATCATCTTCAGGGCGAAGCTAGCAGTTTGGCACAATGGTTTCAACGGAGAAAAGAAGGAGATGCATTGTCTTGTGCTACGGTTATTGTCGCTTTTCATCCTCCTATGTCCCCTATTCAGCGGTCATCCATTCCAAGAGATGGTGTTTTAGGGTTGGAGCCCGATCCTGGTAAGGATACACCATTGGTGAAGGGGAGAAAGCCCAGCAGAAAGGTGAAGTAGAGTCCGATGCAATTGCCAACATTTCTTTTGTGGATTTCAGTGGTGTTAAAATTGTTTTAGTCCCAATTGGCTATTCCTTATTGCACAAATTGAATGCTTCTCCTCCTGTTTTGGATGGATCGACAACTTACTCCAAGAAGTGGTGGTTTTATGATGGGTGCAAAAATAGGTCCAATCCTTTTCTTGAATGCAGTGACTTTTGAAAGTCTTGGATCCCATCTAGATCAGATGTTGGTACGCCCCTCTCTTGTTGATGCTTCTGCGATATGTTTTCATCCCCCTACTATAGCTTTGAAACTTGGAGATACCCATGTCTTTTTTTCTACAAATTCCACTGTTTTGGATCTCCTCGATGAGACGTTTCTTGAAATGGAGGAGACTGGGTGTAAAAATAGTACTACAATCTAAAAATAGTAAGTTTCTAAAAATAGTAATTCCTCAAATTATGTATTGTTATAAATCATGGAAGTCAAACCACTTACTCTCCCTCGAGATTGGTGACCTTACACATCCTCCTCCTACCTTTAAAATGTGTATAAATGAAGATATAACCCAAAATAAAAATCAAACATCTCTTCCCAGAGATAAGCATATGGTTGTATTTAAAATCTTAAGTAATAAAACATCTCTTCTTAGAGAAATCATTGTTACTGTCTTATTTTCATGTTCTTAAAATATCTATCAATCAAAACTTCTAAGTTTTGGATCAGTGGTATCAGAGCGGTTTGTCTTGAGAGTGTATGATCCTGAGGATGAGGTCAGGCTACAAGAAGCTTGGGTGGAAAATAATAGAGCTTTCAAACTATCCACCTATTTGCTCCAAATGACTTCAAATGGTGAATGACACCGAGACATCTGATTCCTTCAAGCAAATGGTGAATGAAACACACCAATGGCAACAAGCACATATGCTGCAATAATTCACCCAAATTCTCCAAAAATCTTGATGGGAAAATTTGGGTCCTCATTTGCACTTCCTAGCTCCTCATCTATGGAACATCCTTTTAGAGACCCAACACCATTCAAGGTTCAGGTGAATTTTGATATCCCTGCATTTGAAGGTAAAATAAATGATGATACAATAGAAAATTGGTTGGTTCAATTGTCTTCCTACTTTTTTGTAAATAAATTCACCGATGGAGAAAATATCACTTTTGCTCTTTTGAAAGCATCATTGCCCGTGATAAATTGGTGGGAAGTGTACAAAAAGGGGTTTAGTACATATGACATTGGCATTGAGGTGGAACCTACTTGGGATGATTTCATGGAAGTGGTAAAATAATAATACTATCCCATTAGAGCATATGACGATCTATACATACAGTGGCAATAACTTCACCAAAGTAAGGACCAATCTGTTTAAGATTACACTGACATTTTTCATTCTCTATCTGCGAGATTGGGCATCCAAAAAAGTGAGAAACATAAGACTCTCAAATATCATGGTGAACTACAATGGTACATACGGGTGGAAATGAAACTCTTCAATTTGGAAACCCTCAGTGAGGCATACAAGTTCATAGTGAAGATTCAATAGAAGCATGTAAGAAAGAATACAAAGAGTCAGCCTTCAAAATGGAAAAGTGACAAGGAAGGTCAAACACGAGGCCAAAATTGAAATCAAAAGGAGTTTCAAGATAAGAAACCTCAGAAGGGGAAGACTAGAAAATGGTGTGATTACCATAAATCTAGAACTCACTCCAAAGAAGAATATCAAGCCATTACTAAGTCACTGCTTTTTGAGTCACAATCTATTACTTTGTCTCATACACACCCTGTAGTCGAAGAGGATGAAGAAGAGATTGTAGATGATGAGCCTGATACCGTCGTTGCTTCATCACAAACCCATGAGGAAAGGCCAGATGACAAGGAAAGATTGTTTCACTCTAAATTATGGGTAAAAGTTAAGCCTCTGCATTTCATTCTTGATAGTGGGAGTCAAAAGAATTTAATCTTTATAAAAGTTATGGCTCCCAGAAGTTTCATCATCAATTGGGGTAGAACCGTCACCCAAATTGTCACCTAAATTATTTCTTGGAACATGCTTAATAGTATGTACAGAAATGTGTAGCCTGTCAAAAGCATGGTAATATTATTCATGCCCATGCACAAGATTTATATCCTATCATGATACTTTGGCCATTTTCCATATGTGTACTAGATCTAATTGGTAAAATCAATCTAACGTCATTTGACAGGCATAAGTTTATAAACATCGCTATAAAGTATATTATAAAATGGGTTGAATCCATGCCATTTATCTATAACAAAGGTATCTAGATATCAAAATTTATTCTGAATCAGATTGTTTACCACTTTGGAATCCTAGCCAAAATCCTATTAGATAATGAAAAATATTTTAAAAATCAAGAAGTTGAAGATACATGTAAACATTATCATATTGAAAAGCATTTTTCCACACCCTACTATCCCCAGGGTAATGGACAAGCAGAAGCAACCATTGACATGCTTTTTGAGATTCTCAAGAAAATTGTCAATGGTTGCTTCTGCTTGTCCATTACCCTGGGAACCATTGACATGTTTTTTGAGATTATCAAGAAAATTGTCAATGATGCAAGAAGAAATTAGACTTTTAAACTATACTTTACTCTTTGGTCCTACAAAACCAATGCTTGAAGACCTACTAGGGCTACTACATATTCTCTGGTTTATGGTCCAAAAGTAATCTTGCTCGTGGAAGTTGAACTCCCCTCCTTACGTATCTCTTTGTGGGGCATAATTACTGATCACAATTCTAGACAAGAATGGATACAAGAGCTTGAGCTATTGGATGAAAAACATCATAATGCTTTAAATCATCTTTGGGCATACTAGAATAAGCTCAAGGGCCAATATCTTAAGAAGATCGAGTCTTGAGAATTTAAAATCGGTGACCTAGTCTTCAAAGAGAATGGGACGAACACCAATGTAGAGAGAGAATAGAAATGCAAATTTGAAGCAAATTGGCTTGGGGCCTACGTCATTATTGAAAAATTTGGATTAGGAGCCTACAAATTGGCTACACTTGATGGTAATGAGCTCGATGAGCCTATGAATATTATGCATTTGAAATGATTTTATAATTTAAAGGCTTTACATAACCTTCGTTTATGAGTCCCCACTCTTGGGGGCACATCCATCACCATTCCATTTCTCTCATTCTTTCATTCCATTCCATTCCATCATTTTCCATGTGACCCTGGTCCTAATAATGGGTGTATATTATATGCTTAGTAAGAATCAAGAGACATGAATTTCATGCTAGGATAAATCATTGCTAAATGTATGAGGGGAATATCTATTGGGGAGTCTTTTGGAATAGCTAACTCCACTTTTAATAATCATTCATCCCATTTGTGACATCCTAATACATATCCCAATTGCATCCTCCTCAATGTTTCTTCCTCTTACTAGCCTTAATTGCATCCACATGTATCCGTCCATATCCACCCCTAAGAAAACATCTACAAGAACCCACTAATCTCATCATTATCAAAGGGTCGTATAATATTCTTAGTATAGGATCCATCATGCCCTCTATAATTGAAGCCTAATCGTTCACTTTAGACCCTAAATACAGTCATTTATGATTGGTTTGGATCCTTGTCTTAGTTGTAATAAAAACTTTTGGGCACAATCAACCCCATGTACATATTTAAATATGTCCATAAAATTTGTTCCTCTTGGGACCTTTTGTATATATATTGTCTTTAGAAACCTTGTTATTAAGCCTATTAATTACCATTTCCTAAGGTTGTTTATAAAACTCACATGTATATATATATCAAGCATCTTTATCCTAATCCTTTTATCTTTTTAAACAATAAGTTTTGAATATGTCTTGTCTCATGCTTTTATACATATGTGTATGTGTGCTATTAATCAAGTTTGTTCCTAATCACTAAAGTCTTGTAAATATTTGTCATAGTCATTAATTTGTAATGTCTTTTCATCTTGTCTTTTCACATTTTTTTCTTTTTATAAAGGGAACAAGGATGGTCTTAAAGTGACTACCTAATGAAAAAATTGGAACAGTCACTACAACGAATTTCCCACACACTATGAATCCAATATGCCCTTGACTATTATAATGTCATTGGTACACTTATACTCACATGTGCAATAGTAAATTGGATGGCCTTATACATATCTAATGGATTCAAATCCCCCCATCCCCATCCCCCTAATCATACCATTATCTAGTTTAATAATCCTAATATATTATCCCACGCCCACCCATCTCCTTGGTGCAAGAGGATTTTTCCCAACATTAGTTTGAGACACATAATTAAATAATGGATAATTTATTAAGCACATTGTTAACCAACAATATGTCTCATTTTACCATCACATTATCAATGTAAAGTCATACTCATCATACATAATAAATAGCATTACGATCATCTTTATATCTCACTTAATACAATAAAAATACAAACATATCCTCTCATTGTCACAATCCAAAATCATGTAATCTAAATCCATAAACAATATATCATCTTTAAAACCATAACCATCATTTATATCCTCTAATCAATCATCTAAACATATCATCATTATCTCATCGATATATACACAACATCCTAAACATAACACTAAAATCACATAACCTCAATAAATCACATCCATAATCCATATATCTATACCTATCAATCACATAAGCTAACTCATCGATCACATAACATAATGACACAATCTAACTCATCACATAAACATAACATCATATATCACAAAATCATCATCACATATACATAACAATAGTCCATAATGTCCATCAAAGTCCATGAAAAAAATATAAATACATAAATGGGCCCCATGGGCATCAATGTTCTACAATATATGTCAATTCATAATATGATACATGTTTCCAAAATCATAAATCCTAACTCACTACTATCCAGGTGGTCTCCTGGCAGGCTGTACCAACTAGGAGGAACTGGCCCTGAATGTCTCTACACGTAGACCAAATGGCATGGCTACCTCATATAAATCCCTATAATACTAGGCCTCCCATGTTAGTCACATGATCTATTTCATGATCATCCCCATCCCCCTCTCCTCCAATGCTACATCACCCTTTTCCTTAGCCTTCTCATTCACCTATAGTTCTCTCACCATCTCCCTCATCCTAGACTACAACTACCCAATCTAGCCATGTAAAGTCACTATCTGAGCATCCTCACTCTGGATCTATCCCTGTATTGTAGCTATCTACCCCTCTATGGTTTTTACCTATCCTGTCAAACCTATGACCTATCCAAGTGCTTCAGCTAGCTGGCTATCCCTTTGTGAAAATTTCCCCTATAAATATGTAGCCATCTTGTCTCTCTTAGTTATAATCCCTACAACCTCTGAGGCTTGGGTCTATACCTCTCTTATTATCCCCTCTAAAAGTGCTCGCTCATCCTCTCTTAAAGGTGGCCTGGATGGACCTACCTCATCTACACCTCCACTCCCTCTAGCCTAAACCCCCCCTCGAAATTGGCCCCCAAATCTTGCCTGATCTCCACCTCAACCTCCCCATTCTCCTTCATCAACATAAATTACATATGGCCCCTTATGTATATCTTGATCACCTGTGCCTGGGGATGTGCTCTCTAAGCTTGCCTCTTCCTTAGTCTAGCTTATGCCTATATTAATCTTTGCACAACCCCCCTCCTCACCTTGGATGGATATTTGAGTAGTTTAGGTGGCCATATATGTGCCCACCAAGACGTGTATGTTGTTGTCAATCTAGGATCTAAAAAAAGAGTCTTGTAATACCATACAATCTGGGTAATGCTATTGTAATTAACTCTCGTTAATGCCCTATCCACTATAACTCCCCACTAAAGTCTCTCCTTGTCACTATGAGCAAATAAATGCTCATTTTCAGGCACATCATGTGGCCTCTCAAACTATCATTGTACATGATCAGGCCTATATTGCTCAATAATGTAATCTCATCATCCAATAAGATAGCACTTGGTAAGCATGGAACCATGTGACATCTGCATCCTCATGCCACCTGCATTGAACCTATCTATATAACATCTAGGTAATATGCTCCGGTCTCAAGCTATCAAAGGCATGTTTATAAAATTGAATCTCCCTAAAATGAGACCTCTGTACTCCTAGAATGACATACTACCCAAATACTAGGGGTTGGTAGGGCTCCTTAGTTATGCGAGTACCCAAGGGTCACTCTATAGCAATACGCTCCCAACTTTGTATCTGTAATAATAGAGAGGGGTCTAGGCTCACTCCTCCTCTATGTGTAGCCATATGTAGTTTTCGGTATAAGTGGGATAGAACAATAAGACTCTAGGCAAACAGTCGATAATCTTGAACCATGTCTAAAACCATGTCCCCCAATCCCAAGTGAAACCACTGACTGCTCTTGTCTAGAAAGAGAATGCTGGTCACAAGAGACATAATAAGTGTCAATCTAATAATTTTACCCTCCCTTAGTGTTTTGTTAATATCCACTTGTGAATGTTGCACCCTAATCTGTAATTTTTTAGCCAATCTTTAAACTACCACACTAAGAGTATGTGAGCACCAATATATCATATGGCCTCTCATAGGTAGATGGAAGATTCGTAGCACATCCACAAGAGTGATTTCCATCTCCCTAATCGCGAAATGAAAGGTGATAGTATTAGAGTGCTACCTCTTGACCAAAGCCACGATCAACGCCCTACCAATCATCACTACTGACATCACCGTGACATAACACAAGCCTATCAACTCCATTACTCCATACTCCTCAAGTGTCAACAAATGCATCTTGTGCAACACCACTGGTCATCATAGTTAGGAAGCCATCACCCATAAATCCTCTTGCACCAACAACACATCCCATCAAATCACATTGATCTAATCACACTTACATCTTGTCTATCGCATCCCATCAATCTAATACCTACGTCCCCAACTCACTCATCTGAATTAACTATCTATCTTCACCACCCCCTAAATATCTCACCTCTCCATCCTATCCATCTATTTATCCTTTTCATTCCATTTTATCCGTCTACTCCTTCATCTAAACCCCACTCACCTTGTTTTACTAACCCCTACCCCATCTTAATCTTCCCTAACCTAGTATTCTACATCCTAGCCTCCCCAACCAAACCACCTAGAATCCTTACTTACCCTAGCCTAATCACCTTAAGTCCCTAATCCCTCTAACTATCCATTTCCCAACCTATCCTAACCTAATCCTATACATCTTAACCTTTACCACGTTGACCCCCTAAAAAACCCTAAGTCCCCAATCCCTCTAACTTCCACCCCCAACCCATCCCTTAACCTTTATCCCTAACTACCACAATATCATAACTTTCGACCTAGCCCTTAATCATGACTTCATCAACATCATTAATCATAATCTATAGTTTTATAAAAGTATAGGTCTAACCTTACAGTTTTGAAAAACTGCCATTCTCCCTTCGTGATAATGTGTTATCACAAATTGCTTGTTATGATATGGCTATACCGCAGGTCACTCGTCATAGTATTGTAATACCACAACTTGCGATTGCAATATTGCAAGTTATGAGGACAATACTGCCACTCAGGGCATTACCCTCAGTCACGATATTGTTTCTTCGACACGTACATGCAATTAATGCTCAAATAAATGCAAAAAATGAAAAAATTAACGGGTTAGAGATGGAGTACTCATAAATGGTCCTGCATCGATTGGTCTTTGGTGCTCCTAGACTCTCTCTCTATGATGTGACGAGCCATGTATGCTTTATACAACTATCCAATATATGACTTCACCTTATACAATCAAATTTTTGATGATAAGAAAGTGGCAACAAAAATTGTAGCACTAACTTTTTGTGCCCAAATCTGTCATTTTTTCTCTTTGCAATTAATTTTTTAAACTAAAAATTATGTATATGAAATTTTCAAATATCAACCCCCCCAAAAAAAATTAGTAATCATTGTCATCATTTTTGACTAAATGAAGTGGGCTCTGACCCACTTTTTAAACTAATTATTATATATTTGAAATTTTCAAACATCTATTCCAAAAAAAAAAGAAAGAAAAATAATTGTTATCATCGTTTTTCAATAAATGAATGGGTTTTTATTACTAAATATAGTAGTTTTATAAATAACTCAAAATACGATCACACATTAGTGACCACGGTGGGAGAATCCCTTTATCTAACCCTCTTGCTTGTTAGAAGTATTTTGATCATTTGAAGGACTAACTGGATAAAGAATAAGCTCTGAAATTGCTTAAATTTTTACATACAATAAATAAGCAATTTTACTCTGTAAATCATGGTATTGTAGTCATGGGTTTTCAAAAAAGTAGCGACATTGTAGTAACCACCATTTTTGATCGATAATGGTTTGCCTTGTGATAGGTTTCTTAACCTTTTACAATATTGTTGATTCGTAAAGAGTGATTTTGCATAAAATATATAGTTTTGTTCTTTAACTTGCAATTTTACAGGCTAAAGTTTTGAACTCAAGCATAACTAGTTTTGCATTAATTTTAAAGCTTATAAGCCTATATCAGCTCTTTTTATCTTGTAAGGGTATAAAAGTTGTATTCTGTGTGCATGTAAATAAGACATCTTGATCCTAGATTGCTTTATCATCAACAAGCAAAGTCATAGATATACAGTTGCAATTTTGCCTTAAAAGTCATGATATTGCCTTCGAAATTAGCCAGTTTGTAGTTTCAATTAAAATTGTCAAGTTGACCTACTAACCATAGACTACCTGACCTCTATTTATCTCTATGTGATCTTCTTCTGTCTACAGGAAATGGGAGCCACCAATCTTAGAAATTTGCTTAGGCTTCACACAATACCATAGACACAGTTGCGATTTTGCCTTAATAGTCATGATAGTGCCATAAAAAATCATGGTTTTGCTTGGATAATCTAAATCATTAAAGGTATTCTACTAACAAGCTTTGGTTTGTCTTTGTGTTTTTTGTTGTCTATTGACAGGGATAAAATAGGGGATGTTTGAAGAAATATCAAACTCCCATCTTTATCCCATATGATATTTTATATAAAATTATCGATTGTGAAGTAACGACTTTGTATAAAAATAGGTGATTTTGTGTTTAAATAAGCGATTTTGACTAAGAGCATAAGAAAAACTATATTATTTGGTTTTATATCTTCTTAACTATTGGTAGAAGACTAGAATCATTTTGAATTTAATATCAGGATGTTCTTACCTTCAGAGTTGTTTTGTATATAAATCTTATATTAGCATTTAGAAGGTAAAAATATTATACCGTTCTATCAAGTATTGTCTTTATGTAGCAATGTCTTCATAAAAACACTTGTAAATAACTCCTAACAGGGTTGTATTTAAGTTTGAGGGTCAGATTAGTAAAGTTTCTATTTTTTTCCAATATCATAGATTGCGAGTTGTGATTTTGTATTAATAGTCACTATTTTGTCTAACCACTTGTGGTTTTATAGGAACCATACATTTCCCATCATGGTTAGCAAATGGTCAACAATATCGAAAGTCTATAGTTGTGATTTTGCATAAAATCTATGATTTTGTAGTTTTTGAAAGCGATATTATTTTACACTTACTGTGTATTTGTGATTTTGTAGGAAATAAGTTATTTTTTCTACTTTCAAACTACCAATCCCTTTTTTGTAAGACCTTTGATCTGGATAACACTTCAGGTAATGATCCGAGAAACACTTCAGGCAACAATTCGGGCGATAGTCCTAACCCAATTGGTGGTAAAACTTCTGGGAACCATAACTTTTCCATCATAACTACGTTTGATTCCCCGTTTGAAATGTTGGAAAGATAAGAATGAGGGGAACACTTTGAGATGGCATAGAGCTCCACTTGGTGGGTTTTGACCCCTAAAAACTAAATGGAAGTGCCCTAAATTTTAATTTTAGTAGTGCAGTCTAAAAATAGTAAGTTTCTAAAAATAATAATTTCTCAAATTTTGTATTATTGTAACTCGTGGAAGTCGAACCATTTCATATCCATCAAGATTGGTGACATTCCACATCCTCCTCCTGCCTTCAAAAATAGGTATAAATAGATATGTATCCCAAAAAGGAAAACATACATCTCTTCCCAGACGTAGGCATATGTTGTATCTGCAATTTTGAACAATAAGACATCTCTTCTCAGAGATAGCATTATTATTTATGTGTTCTTGAAGTATTCTTCAACCAAGACTTTTGAGTTTTGGATCAACCTTTCAAGGAGAACGCAGTAGACTTTGTTTTTTAAATTGTGTACTTGTAGGAATTGCCTAAATTAAGCATTTTGATCTTGTATATATCTTTTGTGTAACTTATTTGTTTGTTTTTAATTTCCTTACATAGGTAATTATTTAGGTAAATTAATATTATTTTCTTGTGTGTTAACCCATTTTTTAAATAATAGCATGTGTCATGGAATTCATCCCCACACACTTGCTTAGTCACTAGGGGTTGGTGTTGTATATTTAATCATCATGCATTTGACCAAACTCTATGTTCTGGTAGAGTATAAATATTAGGGAGAACTATCATTAGGCATTTAATCACCGTGCATTCAACCAAACTCCATGTTCTAGTAGAGTATAAATATTAGGGAGAACTGTCATTAGGCTAAGTGGTTGACCCCATAGAGGTCATTTGTGAAGGGGAAGAGTTGATTCTCTAAACTAAGCATTAGACAACACCCTATATGAATTTGAGCCCCATCCTTATGTAAACCTAGCATAGGACCCATCAACCATATCCCAAATGACCATCAAGTGTAGATGGGGTCGAAAGGGTTTGGTAGATTTTATAACAGGTCACCAACATACATCCTTACCTGTAAATCCATTATCTAGTGTAGGCATTAGGTTATACACCCATTTAGTTGACTAAAATTAGGGCTTGTGATTGGGTATGTTATGTGTGTGCTATGATAAATCATGTATTACTTGTGAGCTGAGTCAATCTATCCAATTTTATCAAAAACACCTAGAGACCCCTAGGATAAAATCCCACCTTAGAACCAAAAGCAATCATTTCATATCACTATTCATGCCTTTTGGATAATAAACCTTTGTCTTCAAACCAAACTTTAGTGGTCACTCATCATTCTCTATCCTAGTCATCACTTTTATCCTTGACTAAACATTATCAATGTTTACAACCTTGTTCAGTTTTAGTCTAACACCCATCATCTCATCATTCTATCTCTTCATATCTATCACCCATCAAATCATCACTATGATAGTATGAAGGGTCTATAATGCTCTTATCCTCTTCATCTCTTTACTATATTGAATCTTTATAGGGTGTTTTCTTTGGTAAATTTTGGTTATTCTATTCTTCATCTCCTCTCAAATCAAATCCAAGTCACATCTAAGTCACCTCTCTTGACCACTTTTACTTTTTGGTTTTAGACAAAATTAGTATCCAAAATCACCTTCTCTCTCGTCATCCTATATCAAAGTCATACCTAATCACTCTTATCATGTCACCCTCATCATCCATCATGCCTATCCAAACCCGTGCCCAAATTCTAAAAAAGGGACAAGGATCTAATTAGGAAAAAGATATCTTTAAGAATCTACATGAACAAAACTAGGATAATGATGACACACATAGTGACATGCATACCCTGGAGATGAAGACCAATTTACAAATGACTTCTTCCATAGTGATGAGGTTAGGGCCCAATTTGACCAATATATATATGAAAACTATGATCAAAGTCTAGCCCAGGTCATCGAAATGGGGGGCATGTTACCCCCTACCTTTAACTCAAGCCTCTTACAACATCTTATATGCCCATCCACTAAGCCCAACACTCTACCCTATCAAACTAATGTCAACCAAGAGAAAGAAGAAGACAATCTTGTGGATCATGAACAAGAACTTGAAGAAGAAATAGAACCCTTAAAAAATAATCATGTTGAGAATAATAGGATAAGAACTGCCTTGGAGGATCGAATAGAATAATTGACCTATTAAATCAATTCCCTTGCCTCTCAATTTTGTGCCCAAAATTAAAGACCTATCTTGCCAGGATAACATGTTAGAAACACCAACCTTGACCATTCAGGACCTCGTACAAGTCAATCAAAAACCTCTAATCCCCTAATATAGCCCTCATTCATTTAAGAGTGGAGGATGATGAAGGAGACTCTTTAACAGATTAATCCTCACACCCAAGCAATGACATATAATTATGAGGACTTTTGTACATCTCCTTTGGACATGAGTATCTTACAAGTGCCTTCGCCAACACAATTCAAGATCCCAACATTTGACAAATATAGAGGGAAAGGGGATCCATGAGATCATGTGTAATAATTATATATAGCATGCCATGAGGTTGCTTATGATGATACATACATTCTTAAGCTTTACCCCAAAATTCTCATGGGGACCACATTGGAATGGTTTAAGCATTTACCTAAGGGCTCCATACCTATCTTTGGGGAGTTCACAAAAACATTTATGTTTCACTTCTCCTTTAACATTGAGCATGAAATTTCTATCCTAGATCTTTATAATACTAAACAAAGAAATGGAGAAAGCCTAGATTCATTCTTACAACATTTGAGAAGCCTTGGTAGTTGATTCTATTGCACAGTTCCTAAGGAGTTTGCTAAAATATTCACTGACAACCTCAGCACTGAATTGAAATATCAATTAAATTTGTTATGTGCCAAGCCTTTTGATGAAATCATAGAGAATGGGATTCAAATCAAAAATTCACTCATTGAAAAAGGTACAAATAAATTATATACCCAAAATGAACAAAGTCATAATCAAGATAACACTTTTTATGAGTAAGCCTAAGATCTTTCATAAGAAGAAACATGTTTTAGGGGATGGAGTAACAAATTTTAAGCATGTTCAAATAGTGAAAAAATCTTCCCCTACTAAACATAATGTCTCCACTATAAGGGTACCATGGGGAAAGTCAAAACCCTGAACAGGAAAAATGCCTCTAACTAGTCTTGGCATACCTACAAAGATAGTCCTGCAAAAATTAATAACTGTAAAAATGATAATTGTCCCTAAAATATGACCACTGGATGATAGTAAACCCTGATTGGATTGGTATCATGAAGATGAATTTGGTCAATATCATAGAATCAATGGGAATGATATTGAAAAATTCATGTAGTTGAAATGTTGCATCAAAGATCTAATTGAAAAGGGGGATATAAAAGTAGAAGGGGAGAGTCCAGCCAGTCAATCCAAGAATCAATAGCTGGTAATCTATCATGACCCTTTACCTAAGAATGATCAAAGGCAAAATAAACCACTCAATGACTAGGGTGAAGACTCCACATCTAACCAAACTAATTACAATGCCATTCCATACCATTATATCAATACCATTAAAATTTGGGGAGGCCAAGAGCCCACACACCCACCATCCATCATCCTCAAGATTAATAGGGCAACTACTGACTACGTAGTGAAATTATAGTTCCTAGAGCACCACCAAAAGACCCATCCACTTCAACATCTCAAAAAATTAATATCTCTAAAAAGGTCTTTAGCTCTTCCAACAAACCATATGACATCGTGTAATAGCTTGAGAAGACTCCAACCTAAATCTATCTTATGGATCTTCTTCAAACATCATCGGTGCATCAGAATATTCTTAATCAAGTCCTAAATGAACTCAAAGTCCCTCGAGATATTGATACAAGTCAATTTTAGGCATTTGTGGGTCATTTGTCCCCTTCACAATAGATCACTTTTAGTGCCTAGGACATGCCACCTATAGGCCCACACCACAATTATCCATTGTTCATTGAAATTTCCATTTCTAATCATAAAATCCCATGGGTACTCATAGTCAGAGGGTCTACTTTAAATTTGTGCAATCTGGACTTTCTTAAGAAGAATTTGTGCATTCTAAATGGATATCTAATATTATCCCTGTGGCCAAACCATAAGGAGGAATCAAAATTTTCACTGACTTATGGGACATCAATAAGCATGTCCCAAGAATGACTTTTCCTTACCAAGTATTGACATGATCATAGATTCTACTGTAGGTTATGAGATGTTATACCTTATGGATTGTTTTTATGGATACAATCAAATCAAAATTGCTCTTGAAGATTAGCACAAGGCATCATTTATTACTCCACAGGGGACTTTATGTTATCAAGTGATGCTTTTTGGTCATAAAAATGAGAGAGTTACCTACCAAATGGCTATGAATGTAATATTCCATTACATGATGCATGACATCATACAAGATTATGTGGATGATATATTGGGAAAGTCTAAAATTGGATCAAAACATCCTATAGTCTTTTTTAAGAAAAAATTTTAGAGGCTCCGAGAATATAAAGTTAAATTGAATCCTAAGAAGTGTGTGTTTGGGGCTACCTTAAAAAAATTATTGGGGTTCATAGTCTCAAGAAGAGGCATTGAAGTAGATCCAACAAAAGTAAGAGTTATTATTGAAATGCCTCCACCTAATAATATGGAATAATTAAAAAGCCTTCAAGGTAAATTACAAGCCATTCGTCAGTTTATTTCACAATTAGTAGATAAGTGTCACCCTTTCACCCATATCTTGAAGAAGGAGGCTTATTTCAACTGGAACCTAGAGCATCAATAGGATTTTTATAATCTTAAGCAATACCTGGTTAAGTGTTCAGTATTATCACCACCCATCTCAGGAAGGCCTTTACTTTTGTATATATCTACAACACCTTGTGCTATAAGGGCCTTACTATCTCAACACAATGATGAAGGCAAAGAATAAGAAATCTATTATCTCAATAGGACATTGATCTCATATGAGCTTAACTATACCCCCATTCAAAGGGTTACTTAGCCGCTATCTTTGCATCGCATAAACTTAGACATTATATGTTGAACAACCAAGTCAAGCTCATAGCCAAAGTTGATCCTCTCAAGTATATGTTATCTAAATCGGCTTTAACTAGAAGAATGGCCAAATGGATTATGTTGTTAAGTGAATTTAATAGAGAATATGTAAATAAAAAATCTATCAAAAGATAATCATTTAATCATGGCCTTTCCAAATGAGTCTATATTGACTATCACATAATCCAATAGCTAGAAATTATATTTTGATGGCTCCTTCACCACACTTGGGTCAGAAGTGGGAGTAATTTTAGTAACCCCATAAGGTGACCTAATCCCTAAAGTCTTCTGAATTGATTTCCCATGTACAAACAATATTTTTGAATATGAGGCCTTAGTCATCGGTCTCCAATTTGCCATCCAATGGAATATCCAACATCTCCATGTATTCGATGATTCTCAATTGATTATCAAACAAATGAATGAGAAGTTTCCAATGAAAGATGAGAAATTGCTTCTCTATAAATAACTAGTGGATCAATTGAAGCAAAAAATTTAGTCCATCACATTTGAACAAGTTCTAATGGGAAGTAATAAGGTAGTTGACTCCATGGCCAGTATTGGATCCTTAATAGATCTTCCAGAAGATGTCTTTGAAGGAAATTTTCTAATTGAATAATTAATATTATCAGTTCATCAATCCATGGCTCATTTTTAAATTATGTGCCATAACTAATCCGAGTCTACCCTGGTATCATGACATTTACACTTACCTCCATGACAACATCCTACCACTAGACCTCAATCGTCACCAACACAAAGCCTTCATTCACTACATATCTAGTTATACCATTCTTGGTAACATGCTCTATCAACAAGGCTATGATGGGACCTTTTTAATATTCCTGACATTAGAGGAGGTTACTCTTGCAATCAAGGAGGTCCGTGATGCTATTTGTGGTGATTATGTTAGTGGGATGGCCTTGGCCAAGAAGTTACTTAGAACTGGATATTATTGGTCCATAATGGATCATGATGCTTTGATCGGGCAATGATTCAAGCGATAATTTGGGTGACGATTCTACCCCAATTGATGACAAAACTTTTGGGAGCTATAAATTTTGCACCATAGCTCTGATTGACTCCCCATTTGAACCGTTGGAAAGCTAAGAATGAGGAAAACATGGTGAGATGGCACGAGTGCCACTTGATGCATTTTGACCTCCAAAAACTTAATGGAAGTACCCCAAATTTTAATTTTAGTACTGCAATCTAAAAATAGTAATTCCTCGAATTCTGTATTGTTGGAAATCATGGAAGTCAAACCACTTAATCTCCCTCGAGATTAGTGACCTTCCGCATCCTCCTCCTACCATCAAAATGTGTATAAATGAAGATGTAACCCAAAATAGAAATCAGACATCTCTTCCTAGAGATAATCATATGGTTGTATTTAAGATCTTAAGTAATAAAACATCTCTTCTTAGAGAAATCATTGTTACTATGTTATTTTCATGTTCCTAAAATATATATCAATCAAAACTTCTAAGTTTTGGATCAGTGGTATCAGAGCGGTTTGTCTTGAGAGTGTATGATCATGAGGATGAGGTTAGGGTACAAGAAGCTTGGGTGGAAAACAATAGAGCTTCCAAACTATCCACCTATTTGCTCCAAATGACTTCAAATGGTGAATGACACTGAGACATCCGATCCCTTCAAGTAAATGGTGAATGAAGCGCTCTAATGGCAACAAGCACAGATGCTATAACAATTCACCCAGATTCTCCAACAAATCCCGATGAGAAATTTTGGGTCCTCATCTGCACTTCCTAGCTCCTCATCCATGGAACATCCTTTTAGAGACCCAACACCAATCAAGGTTCATGGGAATTTTGATATCCCTACATTTGAAGGTAAAGTAAATGATGATGCAATAGAAAATTGGTTGGTTCAATTGTCTTCCTAATTTTTTGCAACTAAATTCAACGATGGGGAAAATATCACTTTTGCTCTTTTCATGTGACTAGCCATGTATACTTTATAAAACTATCCAATGTATGATTTCATCTAATATAATCAAACTTTTGATGATTAGAAAATAGCGACAAAAGTTGTACCACTAAACTTTTTGTGCCCAAATCTATCATTTTTTCTCTCTGCAATTAATTTTTTAAACTAAAAATTATGTATATGAGATTTTCAAATATCCACGCTCCCCCCCCTCCCTCCCAAAAAAAACAAAAAAAAGTAATAATCATTGCCATCATTTTTGACTAAATGAAATGGGCTCTGACCCACTTTTTAAACTAATTATTATATATTTGAAATATTCAAATATCTATTCCAAAAAGAAAAATAATTATTATTATCGTTTTTGACTAAATGAAGTGGAATCTGACCCATTTTTAAACTAAAAAATATTTATCCGAAAATTTCAAATATCTACCCCAAAAAAACAAAAAATGTTATCATCATTTTCGACTAAATGAAGTGGGCTCCACGGCCATCTATTTTAAACATATTTGAAATAGGTGTATTTTTAACGTTGTCCCCTTTCAAACACAACTTATAAAGCATTTGTCTCCGACGCAATTGATGTTGGCGTTTCAATTTATAATTTATAATTTAATTAATTCACTTTATGAACGGTTGTCGTTAATCGATGAGGCAAACACGTTACAGAGCTTACGTGGCGAGTTAGGTGGACCGACAAATGACAATCGTTGGTAGCCGTAGAAAGAAAGAAAGAAATGGTGACGTGGACTTGGGAAGAGTGTGGTGGGCGGTGAGATCGTCAAAATCACAGATTTTGTAATGCCTGTGTGGGTGACACGTGTCGTCCAAGGCTTTTCGCCAACAATAAAAGTCAAAATAGAGGGCAACATAAAAATTATATAACCTAACTTTACGTGACACCTGAAAATGGCCCTTCCACATTTATTAATTATTACATTGCACAGTATATTTCTCACAATTGATCTATATTTGGTGTTATTGTCATCTTTGTTGTTTTTTATCGTGTTACCTTATTTCTTTTGATCTCGTTTATATTGTTGAGAGTATTTGAGTATTTTTGAATTCATTTAAAATATTTAGATCTTTCTAAGTTAATATGTACATGTTCTCTTTACTTTGTGTTTATTATTTTTTACATGTTGATTTGGTGCAAAAACTTAGTGGAAATAATGAGAGGGAAATCGAAATTTAAAATTAAAGTTTTTCTTCGAACATATGCAAATAGTTTTTCGCATATCTTTTTAGATTCCGTGACTTTAGCGTTTGATGTAGGTTTGGAAGATTATGATGAGCCTTTAGAGTAAGAAGATTTTGAGTCTTTTAGTGAGGCTCTTAATAACTCCTCTGTTGTTGGGAATGGTGGTGAACATGTGAGGGTTTTTAACGACCTATAAAAGGGCTTCCTTTGGCTGCCCAAAGTAAAAATGATATGTCGTATAAGTCAGAAGGTGGTTGCGCTTAATCATCTTCAGGGCGAAGCTAGCAGTTTGGCACAATGGTTTCAACGGAGAAAAGAAGGAGATGCATTGTCTTGTGCTACGGTTATTGTCGCTTTTCATTCTCCTATGTCCCCTGTTCGGGGGTCATCCATTCCAAGATATTGTGTTTTAGGGTTGGAGCCCGATCCTGGTAAGGATACAACATTGGTGAAGGGGGAGAAAGTCTAGCAGAAAGGTGAAGTAAACTCCGATGCAATTGCCAACATTTCTTTTTTGGATTTCAGTGATGTTAAAATTGTTTTAGTCCCAATTAGTGATTCCTTATTGCACGAATTGAATGCTTCTCCTCATGTTTTGGATGGATCGACAACTTACTCCAAGAAGTGGTGGTTTTATGCTGGGTGCAAAAATAGGTCCAATCCTTTTCATGAATGCAATGACTTTTGAAAGTCTTGGATCCCATCTAGATCAGATGTTGGTACCCCCCTCTCTTGTTGATGCTTCTACGATATGTTTTCATCCCCCTACTATAGCTTTCAAACTTGGAGATACCAATGTCTTTTTTTCTGCAGATTCCACTGTTTTGGATCTCCTTGATGAGACGTTTCTTGAAATGGAGGAGATTGGGTGTATATCTCTGATTGGGAAGTGTGTGGGTTCATCCATTTCAACATCTGAGCTGGTCATTTGGGCTTTCAAGAACTGGATCTACATTTCTCTTCCTTCTTTCTCAAGGCTTGGTTCATGTTTTTTCATGGTTGTGTTTCACAACCCTTTGAATAAAAATTATGTCCAAGATAATGGTCCATGGTTCTTCAGAAACTCCAGTTCCTTTTTTTTGTCTATGGTCTCCCTTTTTCGACCCATCCAAGGCAAAAGTCTAGTTGCCGTTATGTGGCTCAGATTTTACAATCTTCTTCCTATGTTTCAAAAGGAGGAGAACATAAAAAAACTGGTGAATAGAGTGGGATCATTTGTGAAGGTGGATGACTCCTCATGGGGTCTTAGATTTGTCAAAATTTTTGCCCTTACTGATATCTCTAAACTGATTTACCATTTGGTGAACATTCTCTCTCCTCATGGCAAATGGATTAGGAAGGTCTTTCCTTCTTTTGCTTTCATTACAACCTTCCTGGGCATCAAATAGCAGAATGTCCTTCCAAGCTTCAAGGGGTCTCTTCTTGTCATGATCATCAGGTTTGGAAAAGGATGGGGAGCTAGATCAAAATTTCAAATGGTGTAACCAAGATAAATTTTTTCATCCTCCTTCTCTACTAGCTCATGATTGGGTGGTTCCATTGGAGGTTACTTCTAGGGATATGGCATCCCCTATGCCTTCACTGATTTATCCTTGCCTGATTAAGGAAGATCCCACCCCTTCAAGATCATTATTTTCAAAGATTCCTGCTAATGTGGGTGCTACTTCCAAAAAAAGAGGGTGAAGAATGGAGGTTAAATTGTTGAGAGTGGAAGCGGAGTCCTTGGTGAGTGATGGCTTACAAAGGACCATGGATGGCTTTATTTCCCATTGTAGTAGGAGAGCAATTGTAACATGTGGATGATTTTTTACAAATATAAGTGGTGAGTCTTGTATTTTTTGGGTATCCTCTTGTTCATGAATTATCTTGGTCATATTTTGAAGCTTTGTTGTCTGCATTTATTTATTTTTTCTTTTCTTCTTTAGGTCTTTCCCCTATTTAGTCATTCTTTTTCTCAGAGCTTGTTTGAGTTCATCTATTATGTGTTATGTTTATATCTCCTTTTGACTATTTTATGCTGTTGCTCTTTTCCTTATATGGCACTTGCAGTGGTTGTGGTTTGGTCTTTGTGTTGAGTATTGTCATTGATGTCAAAGGTGCATCTTGCATGAGGTTGATGTCATTGAAAGACTATGCCTAGTTGGCAATGTGTTGATGTGACAAGGGGCATTGATGGAGTGTTGTCATTGAAGAACGTTAGCATGAAAGAGAATTTGAAGGCAAAAGAGAGAATTTGAAGGCAACTAATGCCTTATGGTTGCATGAAGGTACAGGTTTTTTAGGTCAAGTGCTTAAGTAGCCTAAGCCTAGTCATGACATGAAGAGACCTTGTGAGAAGGTATGAGCATGGTGTCTTGGTGAGATGAGTGCACATAGGCATGAGGTTGTTTTATTGTGTGATTGAGGTGGAGAGTGCATGGAAAGAGGTATGCAAGTCAATTTTAAGGCCTAATGTGGTTTGTAGGTCAAGGTCTAGAGAGCAAAGAGAGAGTGTGGCCTAATGAAGGGTCATGATCATATTTAAAGGTGTTTGATCTCATGTAATAATTTTCAAAGGTGAGGTATGTTTTTTCAAGTTTGTTCATGCAATTTGAGGTCATAATGTGAAGGAAAAGACAAGATAAGTTGTTTGGAGTTCTCTCGAGTGCTAAGAATGAAGGGTTCTCAACCCGAGAAGGATTTTCTTGTGCTCATTATCTCTTCAAACCTTTTCATTGGAACCTAAATAGTTTATGGTATATGGGAAAGGGTTTTAGGTCAAAATTCAAGGCATTAGTTTTTGGATTGATGAGCTATACTTTATGAATGATCGTTAAGAGTGGAAACTAGTTTAAACCCTTTTAAAACACTAATGAAGACCCGATGTTGAAGATGTTGCTCAAAAGTGCTCATGATGGATTGAATTGATCAAGTAAGATATTGGAGCTTGTATAGACTCTCCCAAATATCCCTAGGTGGTATTAGTTAGAGAGAGGAGAGAGAAAATGTTGAGTTACATGCTTGTTTCTGAAGAAGTTATTATAGAAGTCAAAAGTTGCATTGAACATGGTGAGAAAATGAATGGAGGAAAAAGGTAGAGACTCATGTTTCATGTCCATGAATTTTTATAGATAGGTTCTAGTCCTCAAGTATGTTAAATTGGTCATCCAAGTTAGCCGGTAGCTAACAAGCCTAATGGTGTAAATAGTGAAAAACCTAGGCAATAGTGAGAAGATGAGTTGGAATGTGTTTTCATGATAGAATGATGAAACCAAATGCATAGAGATGTTTTTTAGGACTTGTAATACATTTTAATTTTTTTATAAGTTTTTGAAGTTAGTGAATATGGTGAAAAAGTTGCTCACAAGTTGACTTGTCTGGTTCAGATAAGACAGTGAGATAAAAGGTCATGAGATTGGTCTGAAAGACCAATATTTGCCATTAGACCATATGATATTTATATTTAAGGATGGTATGGAGATATCATAGGACCATATACATGCATAATGAGTATTTGAATGTGTCTACACAGGTGTTGGATTTCAAAGTCACCATGACTCATCTTTGAGGAAAATTGGCAGTTCCAAGTGAGTGAGTTACAGAGATGTTTTTGAGTCCTTATCTCATGAGTGGAAGAATATAATGCATATGGTGATATTATTGAGGTCATGTATATTATTTATAAGTGATTTATTATCATGGTTGTGTGATTAAATGATGAGTTATCTTTAGTTGTTTAAGACAAACTTTTCTGTGTGTTCAAAGGTCTAATGTGAATAGTGCTAATAAAGTGTTTCAAGTGGTGGTTGGACCTAAAAGGTGTCATGGTAAACTAAGGATGTTGGATAAGGTCTATTTTATTTTTGTATGAAAAGTTTTTATAGTGTATAAAGGTGTAGAGTGTTCCAAGGGGTCATAAGGTAACATGTCCTAAAATAGGCATAATGGAATCAGGTCTCCATGAGACCTAAAGAAGGATTTCGTCTATTTGAGTTATGTCCGACCTAATGTAATGATTGATTCTTACCTGTAACATGTCATAAGGTCTAGTTTTTAGCCAATTTAAGTAGGAAAGTGTGTGTGGCTGAGCAAAAGGCTTATATAAGGATAAGGATTTTTAGGCCTAATTAAAAGTTAGAGGTTTTGGATTGAGGAGCAAATAAAATAGAATATCCTTGAGTGGAAGGAGATATTATATACCATCAAAAGAGATTAGAGGGAATATCATGAATATCTAATAGGAGGTATGAGTATGAATATCAAGGTCATATGACCTAATCAGTCTTGAAGAGACTTAGTTGAGTGAAAAAAACCTAAAAGGTAGTTTGAGAAGAATAATAGTGTGAAGAGCTAAAGAAGGAGATCATCATCTAGTATGTGAGCAACATAGTGTTCTAAAGGTGATCAAATTAATCAAGTGGTTGAGTGGGTTATGAGTCATCTAGGGGGTGGGTGCCTCTTTGAAAGTGGCTGCTTGTTAAAGCCTAGTTAAGTGGGTGCTTATCTAGTTGGGTTTGGTGTTCTATGTGGAGTTGGTGCTTCACTAAATTTGGTTTTTGTCTTACAAGATTATCGTCCATTTGTAGAGATTAATGATTTTTATTCACCTTGAGGGTTTCTCACATATGTGATGTGTTCTTTTATTTCATGCTTATATGTATGGTTGCTTGTGCTTTGATTGATCTATATGTTTATATGAGTGGATCATGAATGTTAAGTGAAATTGAATGAATGTTTTGAAGACTGATTCAACCCCCCCTCTTAGTCATTGTGCTTCCAATAATTGGTATCAGATCTTGTCCTTTGAAGTAAGCATAACAGCTTGAAGGTGATCCTAAGAAGCACAAGATTTCTAATGATCAAGAAGACAACATGTATGATAAAGAAGTCTACTATGACAATGAAGAAGGAAAAGCTGAAGTATACCTTGAAGTTGAGTTCATAAGTGCCCTAGATGGTTTGAAGCATCAAAAGAAGAGGAAGCATGAGTTGATATCTATTATCAATGATCTTAAGGAATAGATTTATACCTTGAAGAGTGATTAGGTCAAATAAGTCAAAAGGGATGAGAAGATCATTAAGGATCTTAGGAATTAGTTATAAGGTATCAATACAAAGTTCATATCAAAAGAAGTTGAGTATGATTAGTTGAAGACAAAGCTAAATTCTTTGAAGTTTGAGCACGAGCAACTCATAGACAAGATGAGCAAGTTTGAGAAAGAGAATTAGAATCCATACCAAGTTGAGGGCACCAACATTAAATTCAACATGAAGAGACCAATTAGGAAGTCCAATGAAATGAGGTATTCCAATTCTTTCAATGGTTGTTTTTTTGCTTGTCATATCTTTGGTCATAGAGCAAGTGATTATAGAATGGTCTCAAGGGATGAGTTATCATGGGACCATGGGAGAAGTATTGATTAGTCAAGATGACTTAAAAAGGTATATGGAGCTCTTAGAGTGTATGAGAAGGGTCAAACGTTTGTGTGGAAGCCAAAGAAAGTCAAGATTGATCATATTAAGCCCAAGAGTCAAGTTGGATTATTTCCTAAGGAGGAACATAAGAGTAAAGATGAATCTATGCTATCTTAGACTAAATTTCACATTTAAGATGAAGGCATGAAATGGTATATAGATAGTGGTTTCTCAAGTCACATGATAAGAGACAAAAAAATTTCATCTCATTAAAGAAGAATGTTGCAGGAACAGTGGGATTTGGAGACTACACAACTGCCAATATAGCAGGTAAGGGTATCTTGAGTTTGGATAATGGGAAGACCAAGACATAAAGTGTGTTTTATGTGGAAGGTTTGAAACATAACCTACTTAGTGTAATTCAAATGTGCAACCAAGGACACACACTAACATTTCATGACAGAGGGTGTGAGATAAGGAGAGCCAAATCAGGAAGGCTAATTACCAATGCTAAGAGGATTGAGAACAATCTATATGTCTTAAATGAGATCAAGAAGGAGAGATGCTTTATGATCAAGATGGATGAAATTTAGCTATGGCACAGAAGGTTAGGTCACCTAAAATTTGATAATATTTTCAAGATAAGCACTAAGAATTCTATAAAGAACATGCCTAAGATCACCAAACCTACAAACATACTTTGCAAGGCATGTCAACATGGTAAGCAGACTAGAAGAAGGTTCAAGTATAATGAGTACTATACTAGAAGACCCTTGGAGTTAATACACACTAATCTCTGTGGGTTTACAATAATCCAAAACATTCAAGGAGATAGCTCCTTCATGTTACTCATAGATGACTACACAAGAATGACTTGGGTAACATTTTTGAGAGAAAAGTCACAAGCTCTTGATAAGTTCAAGGCATTCAAGGTCCTTGTTGAGAATGAGAAGAATGGGAAGATAAAGTGCCTAAGATCTAATAGAGGAGGAGAGTTTTGGTCTAATGAGTTTGATGACTTTTGTGAGGTCTATGGGATAAAGAGACAGTTCTTAGCAGCCATGACATCTCAACAGAATGGGGCAGTAGAAAGAAAAGATAGGATAGTCCAAAACATGGCAAGAACTATGCTAAATTAGTCTAGATTATTTGATAGGTACTAGATAGAGGAAGTAATTACTATAGTCTACATCTTAAATAGAGAACAAATATAGACAAATGGCAACAAGACCCCTTATGAAATGTGGAAAGGGAACCTGTTAATGTGGAACACTTTAGAGTGTTTAGAAGTAAATGTTTCATCAAAAGAGATGAGGATGACTTAGGTAAGTTTGATTTTAGGTTTGATGAAGGTATATTGGGGTATTCATCAGTAAGCTCAGCCTATAGATGCTATAACAAGAGGTTTCAGAAGATAATGGAAATCACCAATGTGAAGATTGATGAAACAAACAAATCACACTCATAGTCAAAAGATATATTAGAGAATCTGGATTTCAAAAATGAAGAGTAAAAAATAGAGGTTGATGAGGAATAAGAAGAAGTTGAGGAGAGACAAGAATAAAAATACCCCTCAAGACAGATTGAAAGAGATCATCCTAAATCTCAAATCATTGGCAATAAGGATGTAGGCATCCAAACAAGGAGAAGACTGATAAGTAACCTAAATCAAGAGAATGTTGCTCTATTGTCTAAGATTAAACATAAGAACCTTATAGAAGAAATCAAAGGCAAGTTTTGGATAGCTATTATGAATGAGGTTTAGACAAAATAGAGAAGAATGAGACTTGGGAACTAGTTCTTAGGTCTAAAGAAAAGAATGCCATTGGCACAAAATGGGTGTTTAGAAACAAGTAGAATGAAGAACAAGGATAGATTGGTATGCAAGTGATATGCACAAGTTGAAGGGGTAGACTTTGAGGAGACCTTTGAACTATTAGCAAGATTGGAGGCAGTTAGATTGTTTCTAGTATATACAAGATTCAAAGGTTTCAAGGTATACCAGATGGATGTCAAATCTACCTTTTTAAATGGGAATTTAGAAGAGGAAGTGTACATAGATCAACCTAAGGGGTTCTCACTATCAAGTGACAAGGACTATGTTTACAGATTGAAAAAGGCTCTCTATGGTCTAAAGAAAGCTCCTAGATATTGGTATGCTAGGTTGGACAGGTATTTGTTGGATCAAGGATTCAAAAGAGTTGTAGATAGTAATCTATACATAAAGATAGAAGATGATAATCAATTGATAGTATTTGTCTATGTGGATGACATCATCTTTGGTGGAAATAATGAGAACATGACCAAGGGCTTTATAGAGGTGATAAAGAAAGAGTTTGAGATGTCCATGCTGGTAGAACTATCATTATTTATTGGGTTGCAAATCACTCAATCTAAAAATGGTATATTCATTTCAGGAGCCAAATACATAAGAGAGATGTTGAAGAAGTTTGAGATGGAAGATTGTAAGGTAGTTAGTACAACTATGATCACAGGGTGTAAGTTGAGCAAGGAGGATGAGTCTTCAAAGCTCAATCAGACATCATATAGGTCAATAATTGGAAGTTTTATATACACCATTGCCTCTAGACCTAACATCATGCAAGTAGCAAGTCTTATGGGAAGGTTTCAAGGAGATCCAAAAGAAAATCATTTGCAAGTAGTAAAAAGGATACTCAGGTATCTCAAGGGGACTATGGAGTTTGGGTTGTGGTATCCAAGGAGCAAGGAGTTAAATTTTATAGCCTATACAAATGCAGAATGGGTAGGAAGTCTAGATGATAGGAATAGTACTAATGGATGAGACTTCTTCTTAGGTGGGTGCCTAGTTTCATAGATAAGCAAAAAAAGACCATCAATAACATTATCCACTTGTGAATTTGAGTACATTATAGTAGCTTTATGTTACACTCAAGTCCTATAGATGAGACATACCTTAAAATACTATAAGGTGGATTATGATGGTCCTAACCCTATCAATTATGATAATACAAGTGCTATAAGAGTCTCAAAGAACCCTGTCATGCACTCAAGGACTAAGCACATTTCCATCAAGTATCATTTTATAAGAGAGAAGGTAAGTGAACAAATTGTCAGACTTGAATATGCTTCTACACAGGATCAGATTGTAGACATTTTGACTAAACCTCTTCCAAAGGCAACATTTAAACACCTAAGACAGGAATTAGGAGTAATTCCTGCCCCTAGTAGTCATTGAGGAAGACACGTACTAGAGGGAGATAATCAAGTGGTTCGTTATCTCCAAGAGCATGTGAGTAGTTCCAAGAAGTTATGCATGGAGATAAGGGAAGCATGTTTGTATTATGACTCATAAACTCATAATCCTGTGTGTTGAGTGTTTTGGTTGCAAAGGAGTGCGATCCAATAAGTTGAAGACATCACTTTATCATTTATGTCAAAGGGGGAGAAAGTTCAAAATGAGGGAGAATTTGATTGTTAAAATAAGTTTATGAAAGTGGTTACCATTAATGACAAAGGGGTAGATTGCCGAGTATTATCATTGATGTCAAAGGTGCATCATGCATGAGGTTGATGTCATTGAAAGAATATGCCTAGTTGGCAGTGTGTTGATGTGACAAGGGGAATTTATGGAGTGTTGTCATTGAAGGATGTTTTCATGAAAGAGAATTTAAAGGCAAATGAGAGAATTTGAATGCAACTAATGCCTTATGGTTGCATGAAGTTACATGTATTTTAGGTCAAGTGCTTAAGTAAGCTTAAGCCTAGTCATGGCATGAAGAGACCTTATGAGAAGGTATGAGCATGGTGGCTTGGTGAGATGAGTGCACATAGGCATGAGGTTGTTTGAGTATGTGATTGAGATGGAGAGTGCATGTAAAGAGGCACAAGGGTCTATTTTAAGGCTTAATGTGGTTTGCAGGTCAAGGTCTAAAGAGCAAAGAGAGAGAGTGTAGCCTAATAAAGGGTCATGATCATATTTTAAGGTGTTTGAGATCATGCAAGCATTTTCAAAGGTGAGGTATGTTGTTTTAAAGTTTGTTCATGTAGTTTGAGGTCATAATGTGAAAGAAAAGACATGAAAAGTTGTTTGGAGGTATCTCAAGTGCTTAGAATGAAGGGTTCTCAACCCAAGAAGGATTTTTTTATGGTCATTATATATTCAAATGTTTTTATGGGAACCTAAGCAGCTGTATAATGTGAAGGGTCCTAGGTCAAAATTCTAGGCATTAGTTTTTGGATTGAGGGGCTATGCTTTATGAATGATCATTAAGAGTGGAAACTAGTTTAAAAACTTAGAACCCTAATGAAGACCCAATGTTAAAGATGTTGATAAAAAGTGATTAAGATGGAATAATTTCTTACGTAATATATGTTATCTTGTAGTGAACTCTCCCAGGTATCTCTAGGTGGTATTGGTTAGAGATAGGAGAGACAAAATGTTGAGTTACAGGCTTATTTTTGAAGAAGTTATTATACAAGTCAAAATTTACATTGAACATAGTAAGCAAATGGATGGAGGAAGAAGGTAGAGACTCATGTTTCATGTCCATGAAGTTTTTTGTATAAGTTATATTCCTCAAGTGTGCTAAACTGGTCATCCAAGTTAGCCAGTCACTAATAGGCCTAATGGTGTAAACAGTGAAAAACCCAATCAACAGTGAGAAGATGAATTAGAATGTTTTTTCATGATATAATGATGAAACCAAGTGCATAGGGATGTTTTTTTTATGAATTTTAAGATATGATCATGTTTGGTATAAGTTTTGGAGGTCAGTGAATATGGTGAAAAAGTTTCTCACAAGTTGACATGTCTGGTTCAGATAAGACAGTGAGATAAAAGGTCATGAGATTGGTCTGAAAGACCAATATTTGCCATTAGACCATATGTTATTTATATTTGAGGATGGTATAGAAATATAATATGACCATTTACATGCATCAAGAGTATTTTAATGTGTTTACATAGGTGATAGAGTTCAAAGTCACCATGACTGGTCTTTAAGGAAAACTAGAAGTTCTAAGTGAGTGAGTTACAGAGGTATTTTTGAGTCCTTATATCTTGAGTGGAAGTGTCTAATACATATGGTGATATAGAGGTATTTTTGAGTCCTTATATCCTAAGTGGAAGTGTCTAATGCATATGATGATATTTTTTAGGTCATGTATATTATATATAAGTGATTTATTATCATTGTTATGTGACTAAATGATGTGTTATATTTAGTTGTTCAAGACATACTTTTTTGTGTATTCAAAGGCCTAATGTGAATAGTGCTAATGGAGTGTTTTAATGGCGGTTGGACCTGAAAGGTATCATAGTGCTTGGAGGATGTTGGATAAGGCCTATTTGATTTTTGTATGAAAATGTTGTGTTATGTATAAAGGTGTAGAGTGTTCCGAGGTGTCATAATGTAACGTGTCATAAAATAGGCCTAATGGAATTAGGTCTCCATGAGACCTAAAGAAGGATTTGGTCTATGTGAGGTATGACCGACATAATTTAATGAGTGATTATTACCTATAAAATGTACTAAAGCATATTGTGTGACCAATATAAGTAATTTAGTGTGTGTGGTTGACTAAGAGGTGTATGAGTGATGTAGAGAAATAATTCTATTCTCTACCAACCCAGCTCTAACACTTGCAATAAACAATGAATGCATCCAATCTTCGCTATCTTTTTGCAATGTCAATTCCTACATAAGGTTTAGTGTCATTCACCTAAATGAACTATACACTAAGTAAATTTGAACCATTTTTCCTCTTAATTTTCCTTTGGATCTTAAGAACACATATCACTCTTACGTTCATATCATTCAATCTACTTACTCCCTTTCTTTCAACTTCTCTTACACTGGTCTTCACTAATTTATAGCTTCTTTGACCAAATCACTTGGGATATTGAAATAAGGATCTTGGAGTTAATATTAAACATGGATAGCCTTTATTAGGCTTGTCACACTTATTCTATGCCAACCCACACTTTCTTACATCCTCAAGTACCTTTACGCAACTCTGCACATTCTTTACCTTATCTTTATAACATTTTTTTTAACAAATTTGCATGATACGGATAGGTATCATTGAGTTATGAAAAAATAAATACTTATTATGACACCATATATCATGTTTGATCTTTCCATGAAGTTTAAATTTCCAATTCCATTTATAGATATGTTTTCCAAAACTTGCACATACCTAATTATGTCTCTCTAGCCTTTCTTGGCACACAGTCATCTATATATTACGGAAAGAGGCCATACAACTATAAAAAATAAAAAATATTTTTTTCCATGCCAATTTAATTCAAACTGAAAAATTTCATCATTTTTTAATGGTTAGAACATTATATATCTCACTTTTTGGTTTTGACCCTAAACTAGGGTTTTTACAATCTGTGTTATGCTAGAGAGGGATCAAAATTGATTTTATGGATATTGAAACACTTAAAAATATTATTAAGACATGTATGAGGTATATATAAATTGTATATAAATCTTCCAACCTTCAAATCTTCTTGATCCACCACTAATCAACTTTCATAATACACTGTTAACACATGACCCCTATGTGCAAACTAAAACATAATTTTAAATGCTCATTTACTCACATGATGATTTCAAAGAATCCTTCATGGTTTTAAAACCTCCATGGTGTATTTATCAACCATTATCAAAGTTAACTCTAACTTACACCATGATTAACACCTGTTGTTGAGATCATTCATTTACAAAATTGCTTGACTGTAACTTACAAACAGAGTATACATAGTTAGGTAACTTGCACCTTTATTATTTATTGAAAATAAACCTATTTTATATGCATGGAAAAAACAAACTAGTGACTCTACATCCTAGGATCACCCTCCATTGGACATTAACATTCTTGATAGGGTTCCTATATCACAAAACTCTCTAATTTCAAAGCCTACATAGAACTACTATTATAGTCTTGTAAAGCATAGTTCTTTAAACTTCTCAAGATACATAATGCTAAGACTAAGGGATTAAAATATTTCATAAGATTAATAAAAATCATAAAAAACCTCAATATAAAGTCATATAAATGGATGTTTCAAATATACTTTCTTTCCTTGTTTCCTTTTATTTACATTGCCAGTACTATCACCCTAGATAGAGTACAAAATTCTCCATTTTCACTCATTACTCTCTCTTCTCTGTACCTATGTATTTATATCTCTAACTGACTCCTACCAACTACCTAATGACTTCCTTCTATGAATCTACCACCTATTATAACTCAAAAACTCATTACATACCCCTTTTTACATGAGTAATTACTTTTTGGCAACTACTTTTCTTATCAATTACCTAGATATGGTAAGTACATTACACTTGTACATTGATATTGCACTCACACCTACCTAAGACCTCCTATCACCTCAAGAGGAAATTAATAACATTAGACTTCAAAAATATATCACCTAATACCCTCCAAAGCTAAAGTCTTAATTCAAAATTTTAAAATAATGTTTTGGTGGGAAAAGCTCCCAAGGCTAATAACACCCAACACCAAAATACCTAATGATTCAATCAAGTTTATTAGGTCCCTATAGGACATATAACACCAAACTAGACTAGAAGGATTAAAAAACACATTTTCTTTCTTGATGCTTTTGCATCAACAAGCAAGAGGCTTGTATAAGAACAATACTTTTTAGGCCTAATTGAAAGTTAGAGGTTTTGGATTGACGAACGAATAAAACAAAAGATCCTTGAGTGGAAGGAGATATTATAGACCATCATAAGAGAGTAAAGGTATTTTCATGAATATCTAATGGGAGGTTTGAGTATGAAGATCAAGGTCATATGACCTAATCAATCTTGAAGAGATCTAGTTGAGCAAAAAAGCCTAGAAGGAAGTTTGAGAGGAATAAGAGTGTAAAGAGATAAAGAAGGTGATCATCATCTATTGTGTGAGAAATATATTTTTATGAAGGTGATAAAATGAATTATGTGGTTAAGTGGGTGCTACGTCATCTAAGGGGTTGGTGCCTCCTTGAAAGTGGGTGGTTGCTAAAGCCTACTCAAGTGGGTGATTGGCTAGTTGGGGTTGGTGCTCCATGTGGAGTTGGTGCTTCACTAAATTTGGTTTTTGTCTTAGAGGACTTTAGTCCATTTTTAGATATAAGTGGGTTTTATTTCCATTGAGGGTTCTCCACATATGTGATGTGTTCTTGTATTTCATGCTCATATGTATGGTTACTTGTGCTTTGATTTATCTATATGTTTATATGAATGACTCATAAATGTTTAGTGGAATTGAATGAATGTTTTGAAGAATAATTCACCCCCATCTAAATCATTATGATTCCAACACTTTGATACCCGTAGTGGATGTGATGATATTTGTGGTAATATTTATTGTTAGGGAGATCTGGGCCTCCTATTTGTGTCCCAAACTAGTTCATAGCTCCAGTCAAAAGCATTTCACCGGTTCATAGCTCTAGTTCAAAAGCATTTTCCAATAAAATAAATAAAAATGAAAAACTTATTTCATTCTAGTGAATTATTATTTTTTGATCGATCACTACTTTTTGATTGGAGCTATGAATTGGTCTGGGACACATACAGGAGCTCGATTCCTAAAATATTACCAGATCATAGCTAATAGGTATCAAATACACCACATAAAACCACAATAAATGTCATTATTACTATATTTATAGCTAATTAGCCTCAAATACACTACACACAACCACAACCAGCCTCACATGCCCAACAAGATTTAAGCCTAGGTGGGGCAGGAAACAACAAAGCCACTTTACTAAATCACCCATGTCTCATCGATAGTTGTTCTAGTAAATTATTATTTATTATATTTATATAAATTTATATAAATATGATGACCATATTTTAAATATAGAATTTTTTATACATGAGGGAGTGAAAAATCTACAAATATTTTAATGCTAAAACATTAAAAATATGTAAAATGATTGTCAAATTTAAACCTCGATATCAATAAAGTCCTAAATTGAATTCAAATTTTCTTTAAATACATAATTGTTATAGTTCATTTTACACACACTATGTAGCAATCATTCAAACAAAATTTATTAAACAATCACATACATTCTAGATAGACGAAGTAATTATTAGAGCATTTATCATTGTGGTACACAAGTCTATGTTATATCATTCATTGGAAAGAGAAAGGACACCCACAGTTCAAGTGTCAAATTTGATGGTTATATGAAAAACATGGTAGTGGCTAAAACATGTGTCTATGCTCCCACCACTCACACGAGTTATTTTATTGTCACCTTTTTTAGATGTCTTTTGACATTACTCATGCACACACAACAATACACTTAACAACATCTCTGCCTCTCTTAGTGACAACGATGCTGAGGTCCTCAACTTCTCATACAAGCATTGAAACACGATAACAAATATTGAAAAGGATTTAATCTAAACTATTATAGACATACTAATATTTATTTCTTGTGTCTATTATTTTTCTCAAACCCACTATAGGTATTTTTGTATTTAGGGGTTTATATGGTTTTCAGTTTAGTATCACGTGTTTCCCCTTTTTATGTGTAGTTAGCTTATATATTCAATTTTTAACTAGTTTTTGTTACGACTTAGGGTTTTTGTTAGGACCCTTTGTCCTAACCATCATTTGTATTTTCTTTCCTTAATAAAATTTTATAAACACATATGCTTTGTAAGACATATTTTGAGCCCATAATTATATTAAATTGAGCTTGCTCAAAGGAGGTTTCCCCCTTGACAAGGCCAACGATAATTATGATGCAATTCTACTTTCTTTTAAGATAGTCAGACAATTTTTTATTTTCTAATAAAAATTTACATATTTACAGTCTAGTTCTTATTTGTTTTAGGGAGGATCTTATCATTTGGTATCATAGTAATTATTAGGGCTATTTTTTGTAGCAACTTCAATAAGTTATGTCTAGTTTTTACAGTAGTTTAAATAAGTTAGGGTTATTTACTTCTATCCATTGTATGCTCTCACCTTGCCCTATTAGGATATAGCTGATTATAAAATGGTAACAGAGTGGTGGCACTAATATTTTTCTATTGAATGTCATTGCTAGGAGTTGGATTTTAGAAGTTGTACATGTGTCAAAATTTATAGGGTTTTTTACAACAATGCATTATCACTATGAGCTAAGTTTTAAAATGTGTCTATGTGCAGTGACATTTTTTCTACGTAGCCTCCCAAAACCACTATGTATGTGTAAATTATTCCTGATGCAATGTCTATAATAGGAATATGTGTCACTGGTTGTGTACTATGTCATCAACATTAAGCTTTGGTAAGGACTTTTATTTATAATTTGAATGATCTAAGTTTTTTTAGTTTAATCTCCAAATTTTGATTTGGTTTTTGGCCATACTGCAAGTGTAAGGCACCTAGAACACAAATGCTCTGATACCACTTGTTAGGATCCTACTCCTCAATAAGAGTAAAATATGATTACCTTGTATAAGCAACTAAACACAAAATTATACTAGAATGAAAAAGTAACTAGAATTCAGAAATAACACAGAATATGAGAGACAATACACAATCTTGTATTAATATTCATCCATAAAGAAAACACAATAAAGAAGATGCCACTTCTTCTCACACCTCTATGAGGCTTCCCACACCTCAAGGGCTCCCAGTAATTCTCAATCAAGAGTTCACTCTCCTATGAAAAATGGTCCCAACACACAACTCAAACACAGAGTTTGTGTCCACCTCCAACCAGTCAGTAATAACACTGCCAGTACACAAGTACTCAAAGTACTTCAAGTAGATCTCCCATGAACTTGCAACAACCTACAATCCAAATGATCTTACTTACACATGTAGATCTACCATGAACTTGCAACAACCTATAATTCAAATGATCTTACAATTGGAAGGATCTACCTTGCCTTCCTCTATGGTTCCTCTAATTACAATACATGCTAATGGGTCTATAAATAGATCCCATACTAAACAATAACTTAGACTTCTAATTTACAATAATTAGACATGTAGCTCAAGACTCAAAATAGTCTTTACATGCAAATAACTAGTTCAACAAACTAACTGTTCATGCAACGAACAATTCTAGAACTGCACAGGTGACCGACGTCGGCTGACTCCTACCGATGTCGGTTGCCTTTTGCACTGTAGATGACCAACGTCAGTTGTGATACCGATGCCGATATCCCTAGAACTCAGTAACCTCCTCCATGTCTACATCAGTGAAGCTTTTAGCTCCATAACCTAACAATCTCCCACTTGGAGATAAACAACTGCACTATACCTGTACCTGTACACCATCTAATTTATTTCCTAGCTTTGTATCCCTCTTCAAGATCACTCTTGAAGACGAACCACCACAAATCCTGTGGTGCACCTCCTGTCATCCAAATCATCTGCCACATCTGCATCTACAAATCCATGTAGAAAAGAACTTGACCCTGCATAACATGTGCACCTGCTGCTGGTCCCTCTCAGATACCTAAGAATCCAGTGAACTGCCCTCTAGTACTTCTTTCCTGGATTGGCTCCAAACTAGTGACAGCTCCCACTACTTGGGAAATCTCAGGTTTAGTACATACCATGTACTTAACCTCATTATGTGAATTAGGACACTGTTCATAGAACTATCCAACCATCAGTGTGCTAACCAGTTTCACACAATCATCTAGAGACAAAATCAACCTGTGACCTTCCATATCTCTAGAACACACTCATGCCAAAGAATCTTAGTTCAGCAATAAGATTCCTCAAACTCCTTGTGACCTTTAGTCCACCAAAAACTCCACCAAAAACTCTCGTTTGGTTCTTCTCCAAGGAATCACATTCCTCATCCATGCCAAGCTCCCACTGTTTCTTAGATTCTACCTGCTCTGTTTCTTTAATAAATTTTTGATTCTTAACCATCAGTGAGCAACAAGTAGTGTAAAGAAGGGAAATGATGAACTTGAGGCTTACTTACCCTTTCAGTCCTCCATGTGGGCGCTTGAGACTCCTTGACAGCTTGCTATCTGCCCAAAATCTGTCTCAGTGACCGATGTTAGTCACATCTCAGTCTACACTCGACCGACGTCGGTTCCATGTGACTACCTCATCACCGATGTCAGTTCCCCTTGATCGACGCCAGTGTTTATTTGTCCAGAGTCACCAACGTCGGGCTGCACATAGCCGATGTCAGTCCCTGTTTGGATGCCGACGTCAGTTTTCTAACTGAGGTCAGTCTCTGTGTTTTACTTGTGGGTGATGACTTCTACCCATGAGCTCCTTTTGGATCAAACCCTTGTCCAAATCAACCTTGCTCTACTCAGAATTCTTCAGCCCCTTGCACTAATCTCTATTCGTCATCTTCTCCTTGAAAACCAAGACTTTCTTATTCTTGTCACGAACATCAGATTTCTCAAGAAATGTCACTTTCTTATTTTGCTTACAGAAATCTCAATCCATGCTTTTCAAATTTGAAAGCATACCCTTTGACTCAAGAACATGCATCCCCTTCTTATTCATGTGACCAAGCTTATTAAGCCACATCTTTGAATCTACAGCTGAAGCAGATAAACCAGAAGGATAATTAGTAATACAATTAAATAGATAAAGTGTACCTACTTTCTTATCTCTTGCTACAACAAGTGCACCCTTGGAAACTTTCCATGAGTCCACTGTGAGAGTTACTGTGAAACCCTCATCACCTAGCTTTCCAACAAAAATCAAATTCCGCTTCAGGACTGGGACATACATGACCTCCTTCAACACCCATGTGTTGCCCGTCTGCAATTTTAGCTTCACTTTCCCTTTGCCAACCATTTGACAAGGCTTACCATCCCCTAAATAAATTTATCCAAAGTCTCCCTGGACATATTCATGAAAAAATTCCCTATTTGGGGATGCATGGAAAGAGGCACCAGAATCTAAAACCCAAGATTTTAGTTTATCCAAGGAACATACCAGAGCATCATGTGCAACAAAATCTACAACATCTACTTCTTCATGTCCTTCATGTTGATCTTCATTCACCCAACAATCTCTCTTTACATGCCCTTGCTTTCCACATTTTTAGCAAGTTATTCTGCCATACCTAGACTTGGATCTCCTACCTATCTTGGACCTTGATCTCCCATGCTCGATCTTCACTCTTTGCCTTCCCCTACTTTCAACACTCAAAGCATTCCCTGATGATTCACCTGTGCTTTTCCTGCGAATTTCTTCATTCAAGATTACACTCACAACATCATCAACTTTTAAGATCTTTGAAGCAGACGCAGTATTACTAACTGCCATTACCAAACTCTCCCAACTTTCAGGTAATGAACATAAGATTAAGAGAGCTTTAATTTCATCATCAAAAACAATATTGACTGAATTTAACTAGTTTATCAAACCATGGAAATCACTAAGATGACTATGAACAGATCCTCCTTCCAACATTTGCAAATTAAATAATTGCTTCATAAGAAATAACTTATTCGAAGCTGAGGGTTTTTCATATAAATTTTCCAAAGATTCCATCAATTCTACTATTGTCTTAGCCTGTGATAAGTTGGAAATCACAGACGATGCAAGACTCAACCTTATAGATCTCAGAGCCTTCCGATCAAGAATTCATCCTTCAAATCCGTGGGCTTGCATGCAACCCCACCCAACGGCAAGTACAAATCTTTCTGATACAGATAATATTCTATCTGCATCATCCATAATTAATAGTTCTTGCCATTAAACTTCTCCATTCGTATCTTAATTTCTTCTGCCATTGCTATACTCCCACTCAAACAGAAACCCCTGTGAGTGACCTGTAATAAACAAACACTAACCAGATCTGATACAACCTATTAGTAACCCAAACAAAAGCTCTGATACTAATTTTAAGGCACCTAAAACATAAATGCTCTGATACCACTTGTCAGGATCTTACTCCTCAATAAGAGTACAATATGGTTACCTTGTATAAGCAACTAAACACGGAATTATACCAGAATGAACAAGTAACTAGAATTCACAAATAGCACAAAATATGAGAGACAATACACAATCTTGTATTAATATTCATCCAAAAAGAAAATACAATAAATAAGATGCCACTTCTTCTCACACCTCTGTGAGGCTTCCCACACCTCAAGGGCTCCCAGTAATTCTCAATCAAGAGTTCACTCTCTTACCAAAAATGGTCCCAACACACAACTCAAACACAGAGTTGGTGTTCACCTCCAACCAGTCAGTAATAACACTACCAATACACAAGTACTCAAAGTACTTCAAGTAGATCTCCCATGAACTTGCAACAACCTGCAATCCAAATGATCTTACTTACACATGTAGATCTACCATGAACTTGCAACAACCTGCAATTCAAATGATCTCACAATTGGAAGGATCTACCTTGCCTTCCTCTATGGCTCCTCTAATTACAATACATGCAAATGGGTCTATAAATAGATCCCCTACTAAACAATAACTTAGACTTCTAATTTACAATAATTAGACACGCAGCTCAAGACTCGAAATAGTCTTTACATGCAAACAACTAGTTCAACAAACTAACTGTTTGTGCAACGAATATTTTTGGAACCACATAGGTGACCGACGTCGATCACTATTTGACTGGAGGTGACCGACATCAGCCAACTCCTATCGATGTCGGTTGCCTTCTGCACTGTAGATGACCAACGTTGGTTGTGCTACTGATGCCAGTATCCATGGAACTCAGCAACCTCCTCCATGTTTGCATCAGTGAAGCTTTTAGCTCCACAACCTAACAACCAGCCAATCATGTTATAATAGTTTAAATTACAAACTCTAAATTTAGATATGGTTTTGGACATACTTCCAACTAATCTCATTATAATTGATTATTATATTTTGATCCATTTTTGGCTATAATTCCAACTAATTGTATTGTAAATGTTTACTATATTCTGATTTAGTTTTGACCATATTGCCAATGGATCACATTGTAAATATAAATGTTTTATTAAAAAAAGAGTATATATATTTTTTGGATCCCAAGGCAAAACACACCATTCTAATTTTCTCACCATGCTAGTCATTTTAAGGGATATTTCAAAAATTTTAGAAAAAAATCCCATACAAAAAATATTCCTGCTTGCAACCTAACAACATTTTTTGACTTTTTTCTCCATTTATGGAAATTATGACATTATGATCTTATTTTCAAGCCAATCAAATTAAAATATAACATCAATCAACATTTTATGACACCTTCAGACCCTTTGGTAAATGGTTGTTACTCATGTAGGGACCCACACCATGGCACATAATATTGTTGAACTCTAGACTGAATAAGAATCCCAATTGTCTAAATTGAATGATTGCATCCTTAGCCTCCATGTTGAAAATTGAGCACTCCCAAATAATATGGATCGTTAGTCTGATGGTAGTTATTCCTCCAAAACATCAGCATAGGTCCCTATATTATATTTTCCAAATTTTATGGTACTGAACCCACTAGCTGGATTTACCGTGCATAATAGTACCTTAGCCTACATCCCACTATGGGGGGATAAAAATTACCTATTTATTCATTCCACTTAGAGAAGAAAGCTACAAGATAAATATCCTTCATCACCTAATTTTGCTTGTCGATTTTTTCTCCTACTTCAATCGCATTCCATATAAAAATATTATTAATCATACATTTTCGAAAATATAATTATAAAATCATCATCTCAATTTGTACTAATCATATGCACATATCCATGTCTATAGGTTACATAATTACACATTTTAAAATTATATACAAATAGATTACATTATTTTGTCCATGTCAGTTATATAAGATTACATCTTCATAAGGAGAAATCCATTTAGACACGAGATCACCATGACGACTGAGAATTATGTACGAAAAGGGAAACATCATTGGAGGCTTTACCTCCAACCATAAATACTTTTCGATTCCACACACACCTTTCATCCAAATATAGTGGCTTTACTCTTTACAATAAATATATATTAAAACCAAACACCAAGAAGAGAAAAATGTGTATACAAGTGAATACGGTAACTATCTCCATGCAACATAATGCAAGTCATAATAGTGAACTAAAATGAGAAATAATACATTATTAATGTATAAAATAACATGGAGTAATACATTCCTATTATATTTATACTAAATATGCATGTTTATGGCCATAAAGATGGAATTAAGGAGTCCACTTTTTTGCATCTAGAGATAGTAATCCACTATAAAGTCACTATGAAATTAAGGGATTTACAAAATATGCATTTTATTATGAAGGGATTTTTATAACATACATAACATTCATGTTCCTACATCCACAACTATATTCCTACAATTTACCTAATATATTCACCCTAATAGTATTATATCTACACAGTGATTTACAAAAAAAGTACATTAACTATCTCCAAAAGGTGCATGAAGGATAACGTAATACACAAGCATCCAAAACACATGTGTGAGATGGTATAGCCATCACCCTTTGTTGATGTTTGTGTAGGCATACATATAATAAATCTATAAAGTCTTAATAATTCATTTCAAAAGGGAAAAATTATATAATTATTCCACTAGAAAATGTGTCCCAAGTAAATATTCACATAAAAGTTATAGATAATAAACATAGTAAGTGAGCATACTTAGAATTATTCTTCACATAGGAGAATAATCTTAGTACAAAGCATATTTTTGGAAGTTTCCCAAAGATCATTAAATAAAATATTCCTAAATTAATGTTTTAAGGGTTTAAAAATGGAAAACATGTTGATGTTGAAACAAACATTGACTTCTTCAACAAAATTTTTACTAATTTTATCAATTATGTTAAAATATTTAGGGGATAAAATTAGTACAAACCCTAATTCCCCATTGGACCCTATGTGATTTTTTTTCAAATTTTCCATTGAACTTATATTGATCAAGTTCATTATTCATGTTTTGATCATACCCTAATATCTCATGTTCAATTTCATATCACATTATGCTCATGGTTCATCTATCTTTGTAACTTCTATTTATATTATTTATACACCTTCTATAAAATATATACTATTCATAGTATTCCATGCCAATTCACAAATTCTTTATAGTTTCATATATAACAATTTCTCATACTTTTTTTGATATGGGTAAATGCTTTTTATAGAATATGGATCTATGAATCAAAGGGGGTAGTATTGATTGGATCTACAAACTAGGCTAAACACAAATAAGAGGTCTATATGCCCCTTATAAATTTCCAACTATCACCAATAGGACACTATGGCCAACAACACTAATATCGTTAGTTGTTCTAACCACCCAAACCATCTCCAATGACCACAACTGTTCTAATATGAACTTTTGATATTTAAATTTGGGTGGGATAGATAAAACCAAGCCTCTTAACCATTCCTCATACTTATTAATATAAAATTTAACTCACTTCATTTGTATCACCACCATTTATATTATGTAAGTTGATGTCATAGACATTGAAGGATATTAACCAAGGTTGGTTTACCCATTTCTATTTTTGACCACAATATGAAGTGGCTCAAATAAATTACAACCCAAGTTGAATTGACATGTCCTGTATGAGGCTATGACTAAAGGTGATGACATCTCACTTACCTTTAGCATAGATTGGGAAATGTGTCGACTATTTAATGTTAGGGATTCAATAACTATTATGAATGATTATGTGGTGCATAGACAACATAATTAATTACATGTCCATGCACACATAATGTTTTGCTAAAAGTAACAATAAAACTATAAAAAGTACGTATATTAATTTATTTTCCTAATTTACATAATATTATTTGCTAAAGATATATTATTTTAAATAAAATATTATCCTAATTTATTGTACAATTTAGTTTTTTAAACCCTTGTAATTTAAAATTACTATTTATTAAATGTAAAAGGCTTTTGAATGATTTTACACACACACACACACACACACATATTTGAATTTATGTTCATATGTTTAATTCATTGAGATAATGACATTTATTTCCCCATATCTTATCTTAAAAAATCTTAGATGCATTATTGACTCACAACATTGACAAGGTTTACCAAACTTATGTATTTTAATAATGTATAAAAATACATTCATACATGATATACTAATTATGTCATAATCAATAGATATGGAATTGTAAGTAGTATTCTAGTTTTAAACAATAACTAAGGCACATGGAATATTTAAAACCAAATAAGGACACTTGTCGCAAGTTATGTTAATTGACATTATCACATACTTCCCAAGTGTGGTTACTTAACAATTCTATTTGGAAAGCACAAGGTGCCTATCAAATGTGAAGAGTGAAAAGAGTTAATATATGCTCTAAGATTGATGTCATTAAAAGAAAATATGTAAATCAAAGTAATTGAACAAGGCAAATTCATCACCAAACTACCTACCCATTCCCAAGGGTATAGAAAAGTTCTATAGCTAAGTTCACTATCATTTACAAAATGAAAATCTACATACATAATAATTATATTTATTATCCTTAGTAATTCATCTATCAATATCTCCCCAATGATTCCTTATCTTTGATTAGGGCAATAACTGATGTTACAATCACACACTCAGAAAAACCCATCAAGTGGTTAAACCAAGTTAGAATATCCAAATAATCATTTATAGTATTAAAGTCAAATCAATTTTCTAACCATGAGTACTAAAAACACGTCAAACCTATCTAGCATTAAACAATATAAAATAATTAAATTGATATGACGTTAATAAATATAAGTACATAAAATAAATATAATAAATTCTAATCTATTTGAAGTTAAAAAATATACACAAATCAAATCAATTTGACATAAATTAATATATGTAGTCAATTCCATTTGACGTTCAATCAAAATAAGCATGATAATTCTATTTGATGTTCAATTAAAATAGGTAGGCCAATTATATTTGACGTTCAATACAAATAATCATGTCATTTCCATTTGATATTAATTAATATAATAATTCTAAATCTATTTTACGTTAATTGAATATAATAAATTCAATCTATTTGATGTTAATTTAATATAAGAAAGTTAGATCTATTTGTTGTTAAACACTATAATTCAAATTATGTAGTTAAAATTAATAAATATAATAAATTTACTTGTTAGTGTGTTATATTGTTATCCATATCCTTGAAAGAATCATTTATTTAACAAATCACATGTTAGTGCTTAATATATAATGCACTAATCACCTCCATTTCTAGTGCTAGAAAAAAAGGGATATGACACATATAGTCAATGGGACTTCAGTAATGACCCATTTCAATAAACTTATACATTCTATTGGAGTTTTTGTGAAGTAAATTCTCATTTTCCAAGGAAGATTTAGTATAGTCTTCAACATATTCAACTACTTATATGAGGAAATGTGTCTCTTGGAACAAATCTCATGATCATCTTTTTTGATGGCCTTATTTATTATCAATCATGTTTGGTGTTTGATTTTATTAGGAAGCCTTTATTATGGAATTTGTATTTTCATGGATTTTTCAGCATAAAATTATGCTTGTAATACTTTCCAAATACCTAGTATGGTTTAATCATCTACTTTAGTGCATGCAACATCACCATTGGTAATGTTAAGAGTTGATCTTCACTTCTATTTTATTCTAGGAATTTTATGATGCATGTAATACACATGGTACAATCTGCTTCAAAGTCATTCTATTGGCCCACTCACATTTTATTTTATCTTAGAAAATTTATCATTGTGGGGGGATTTATATTAAGTTTGTGATTCTAATCTTCCTTGCTGGTGAGATTGTTGTATAGTTATGCATTGTCTCTAGTCATTATTTCATGTACTTATGTTATTTATACTTATTATCATTGAGTACATAACATGACCTACTTACCGAGACATATATTTAAGGCTTTGCCTCACTTTATAAATTTATCTAAGTTTATATTATGGGTATGGTGTTGTTGTTACTTAAACTTTATATTTTAGGCTTGCTTAGGTATGTGAAACATATTTTGACACCTCTTTTTTTAGAGTATATCTTAAGGGGATGTTAGTGTATATTAGGACATACACATTTGTATAGTTTGAGATATACTTAGATTAGTAATATTTATAGATAATTATTGTGTCCATCATTATCCATATATTATTTATAATGACTTATTTATAGGTTGTTATAAATGAGAATTTATTTATTAGTTATCCTCCAAAATAGTGTTTCTATATTTTGAGATGATATTCATAATAGATAGAGATTCTTTCCTATCCAAAACCTTCTTACTTATTTATATAATAAATTATAGTGAAATTATGTGTTTTAAATATTTTTGGTCTCAGGGTAATTACAACATGCACAAAATATTAAAATGGATGCATAAGGGAGATCTCTAATAATTAAATTTAACATACTATATAGATCTACCTTATGGATAAAAACATGAACAAAATAAACATTTGTATGATTAAATCAAGAGATAATGATGAAATTAAATAAAAATGATATAATTTTAAACACTTGGATTTATGTTATGTAACTATAAGACTAAATGTGGGATTTGTGGCTAATTGTGCTACTCTGTGTGAGATCTAAATTATTGATTGTACTAGGATATAATTGAAATTCTATTAAATGTGTAAAAGACAAAATAGATAGGTAAAAAAATGTGTACCCTTTTGATTTTAAATCTACACCCTACTAGTCAATGTGCCCTCTACATAATTTTAGTCTCTGAAACATTATAGGCAAGTGTGTTGGTTGATGGCGAGTAGGGTTATGTGACTATTGTACATAATTGGTGGGTAAAATGCATTGTTTTGTATTCTCTTTTTCTTCTTGACATATAACTCAAAATTATCAATAAACATGAATGTGCAATGTTATATATTTATGGTTACCCATTAAGGAGTTGTAACTATATATCCCATACACTCAGAATAAGAGTCACTGTAATTATCTTGTACACATGAGTGAAGTGTAATTGAGAGAAAGGTATTCACCTTCTCTCCCTAGGAAATCTAATGCAACTACATGAACATTCACCTAACTTTTATTTTGGTATAATATGATGATGGTAAAATTCTTGAGGTGATGTATATTCTTTGTAGACTCAATGTGCAGGATCCTTGTTAAGTGTAGCAATAGATAAAATCAATGTGAGGCTCAAACCTAAGGAGGTTTGATACTTAATGATCACTTGATAAATTACTAAAAAATGATTGTATATATAGGATTCTCTAAGAAAAGATACATGAAATATGGCCATGGAATAGTGAGATAATTGAAATCAAATATGTCAAATATTAGGCCAAGGTACAAGGAACAAAAAAAAACACCAGGCAAGAGTCAACAAGATGAATACTCTATACTAGGTGAAATAATTTCTTAGAATGGAGATGAAGCTACTTATAAAGTGGATGTTAGGGATACAAAAGTTGTTGATAGATGAATATGAGGTTATATATGGAACAAGGCCAAATATATTATAATGTGAGCTAAAGTATGTCAAAAAAATAGCCAAATGTATGTAAGTGGACTGAGTATGCTAAAACATAGAAAATACCTAATAGAAGAGGGTTTCATATAAAAATTAGGTGTCTGTAGGATTAAGGTAAGTTATTTTGGTGAGATATTTCTCAATGTATTCTTAATATTAGGAGGGCCTTTGGCCCTCCTGCATATATGAGATTAATATATTGGTAGTCATTAAACCTTAATCATATTTGTGTTTATTTTAGTTTAATGTTATAAAAGTATGCACATGGTATCATGGGTGAAAATCTTGAGTTTTCTTCTTCACAGATCTTAGAACCTATACTAGATCTACATATCATGTTCCCTTAAAAAAATATAACATGATATAAGCTATGAATATTTAAATATTTCTTCATGTATACATTTTTACTTAAGCCATTATCAACACATTATCAATCATAACTCAATTTATTTCCTATGGATATTGACATATAAAAACTTATATGAACAATTTTCAACTATAAATCTATCATTTTAAATCTCATGATCATAACATTTAATAGGAAGAGGCTCTATTTTGTAACAACAATAACCACACCCACAAATCCATCAAGTGGATGAGCCTTATGAGTATGTGGTGGTTCTCTTTGATATATCAGATGAACATTACCTTGATCTTTTGGTTGAGTAGAAGGGATTGAAAGAGGATTAGTATGTATGTAAAAATATTGATTAAGTGGAGCCATTATTCCATTTTTAGTTGATGTTGTTTCTTTATATGTGATTTTTTTTATTTTTAATGAGGCATTAGATCTTATGTTTCAATGTAATTCATTTGTTTAGAATTTTTTCAAATGACTTTATGATAATAAAAAAATACGTTGGCATCATAATGATTAGGAAATGTAATGGATGGATCCGATTGTACAATAGGAGTTAAAATAATCTTATTGAGTTCAAGTAATCATTTAAACACATTTTGAAGGCTTTCATGTAACCTGTAAATTTTTTGCACTATCTTTGTTGGGATAATACCAGTCTATTAAATGGTTTGTCAACATCCTTTACCACATTAATGGCCTCACTCATAGGTTGAATAACATTGTCATTATTTTTTATCTTGAAGATTATTTCACCTTGGAAATTGGTTCCACTAGAAGTAGGTGAATTGGAACCATAATTAAGCATAGTAGACTTTAAAAGCTTGGTCTCAAAGTTTCTAACTACATGAAAAAGTTAATCAAATTATTAGGAAGTGTTAAAGATAATTTTAATTAATAATTAAAAGCAATATTTGAAAAAAATATTGAAAGGTTCACTATCAATCAACTCTTGATTCATTTTCAAAACCATGTGTAAATACCCAAATTTTATATGCACTTTGTTTGCACAATATTTTTCATGTGAATTTCTATATATGAGATTTTAATTCATAATAACATTTTTATTGATGATGATGTGTGTTTTATGCACATAATAGGTTGGGATTTATACCTTCTCATTTTTGGACTATTGGTGATTTAGAGAAAGGCACCAATTACAAGGTGCATGTCTCTAATGGTGTCTAGTGGTGAAATAGCTTAGTAGATTATGATGTTGAGAATAGATTGGGAATGTTCACACCAAATTTAATTTCACTCACCCAATAAAAATGGATTCAAAATATAATGAGAAAATATAAAATGAATATAATATACTCTTTACAAATGTGACCAAATTTCATAAACAAATCAAAAATAAGAAATAAGGTAAGACAAAAAATAATGTTAGCTTAGATACCCAAAAAATATTACAATATTTTTTTCACCATGATTTTATGTGAATTTATATATATATACGTCCTCCTTTGCGAATAGGAAACTTATTGGCATAATTGTCTTAGTATTTTGACATCTTCTTGAATTTATTTTACTATATAACACTTTATCTTATTTCTTTCAACTTCATTTATTATGTCATAAGAATCACTGGTCTTGTTCTACTTGACTTTGAGTTTTCCTTGGATTTCAGGTGACTTTGGAATTTATAGAAGCTAATGCATGAAGTTAATTACTGATCATTCACGTATTGTGTAGGAGCATTTTTCAATTTTGCTTTGGGCATGTTCATTTTATAACCATTTATTTTACATGATTGATTACCTTTGGGTTAGATTTTGTGCACCACTAATGCCCCAAATAAAATTTTAGAATTATATATACACAAATCTCCTTGAATTAATTTGAGGACAAACACGCATTATTACAAAGCTTACATAAAAAGTGCACTTTACTCTTAGGTCATTGTCAATTGCATATCTGGGGTTTTTTAAAGGCCAAATTCTATTATGCATGCTTGTATCAAGGTTGGGCCTACATAAAATAATTTCTATAATTGCATCCACATGAATTGGCACACACTCACATTAAAGGGATATATACATGTGGTTTGATCCCTCTTTGGAGTATTGGTAATGTCAACAACACTCATCTAGTTGAAAGGGATTAATTGAGGTTAGTCCAACCCAAAATACTAACTTTTTTATAGTGTTTTCTAATTAAAAATGTGAGAGTTAGTGTTTATAACAATAAATAAATAATATAAGTTGACCTACATAGGTCCAAAGGTGATTGAACATAGAAGAAGAATTTACAGATGTAGGCACACTGTTTGAGTGAAAACAATCAGGTTTTACCTCCTTGGACCAGTTTGTAGATTAAGATAGAACCATCAATCTAAATCTGTCTAGGAATTCTAGACTTATCTTAAGTAGTTGTAGTAGTGCACTTCTAAAATAAGCCCATATAAATTTGCTACAAATTGCATTTGATAGCTATAAAAAGCATAAAAATCAAAAGATAGAACAAGTCTAAAAATAAGCTAAGATATCTCTATCCCTAAGCTAAGTTTTTTTATGAATCTAGGAAAGCACAAACAAAAATTAAAAATAACTGACCAATCTAAAACCCCTAATATCCCTCACCCCTTGGATTTTATATTTTCTAACCATTCCATTCCTTATGTTTATGATAATGAATGGACTAATGGCCTAACTTGTGTGATTAATAATGTTAATTATGTAGATGAAGAATACGATTATGAAGGAAGTGATTGTGATTATGATTATGAGTATCAAGAGGATTGGTACAATAGTGATGAATATAGTCAAAATTAAAATGAACAAATTAATTCTGAAATAGAAGAGCATAGTTCTCCTACTTTTTTACATTCTTCTATTAATCATATAATAGAAAAAGAGGAAATTCATAATTAATTGTCTCATGCACCCTCTGATGTTTTTAGAACTACACTTAAAGAAGATAAATTATCACCATGCATAAATGACATAGATGTAAGTGTTCATAATTATTTACCTTGAAATGATACTTCCAACTACAGTGATGGCTCTAGTAATATAAAAAACATTGACATACATTTTTATCAACTAGAATGTAATACTAACTCTTCTCTTCAAATGGAAAAATAATACTTTGGCATTTGAATGTGTTTTTCCTTCCTCTTCTCTCCAAATTAAAAATAAACATATTGTTACAAAATAAAGTGATGCTATTTTCCCTTCTTTTTGAGTAACAAAAATTCCAATAAATGTGATGCTTCTCTCTCCTCCTGTGAAAAGAAACGTGACAATATTCTTTATTCTCCTAAAAATAAATGTGAAAATATTTCTTTCTTTGAGGATTTTAATAAAAAAAAAATTGATACAATTTATACTCTTAATTTGGAACCAAGATATTATGTTTCCATAGAAACCAATCCTAAACAATGTAATGATGTTCCCATCGAAATTTATGTTTAGATATGCAGTGATGTATCCATAGATTGTGATTCCAATAAATGCCATGATATTTGTGATAAATCTATTGTACCTATATTTAGGATAGAAAGTGAGATAATACCAATGAATGAATATTTTAAAACCACTAAAACTATAAATAGATATATCATTTCTAAGATGCATGCCATAGGTGACCTATTAAAGCAAGTGTTTTCTCTCACTTTACAACTAGATCATTTAACATTAATATGAATAATAATGTCATCTTAGGACAAATTGTAATGCAATTCGTATTTCAATCTAGTTATCCCAAAATCTTTATCATACCTAACTTCTAATTATTTGATGGTCATGGAGATCCTAATAGTCACTTAACTAAGTATACACTCTATTTTGGGGAATACTCAAAAGATGGATGAATACTATTAAAAAATTACACAAATGTCTAGAAGGAGATGCCTTATATTGGTTCTATAGTATCCCTAGTGCCTCTTTACCTTATTAAAAAGTTACAAGATATTTTCTTATCTGGATTTAACAAACAAAATGTTCCTACATTTACATTAGAACATATCCAATTCATAAATCAATGTTATGATGAGCTTATTGAAATTAAATTTTATGATTTAATTATATATTAAATTATTTAATGTATCAACCATCAAATTTAGAAAATAAATTTATCTTTAGCCACAGTATTACACCTCCATTCAAGGAAAGAGATCTTTTTAAATCTTACATTTATTTTAAGAAACTTTATATAAATGTTTTCAATTATGTATTTAATCTAAATTATAAGTCACATGTTGGGTTAGTCTAGCGGTAACTTGGGCACTAGTACTTCCATACACTCTTCAAAATTTAATGAATTGAACCCTATACTGTCATATCACATAAGGGTGACCTTGTGCACTCATTTGAGGCACATATAGGGGAAACTAGGGTAGGTTGGGGTTAGTTGTGTGGAAAGGTAAATGGGTTAGGTATGGTCTAAAGTGTTTTAACATATGCACACTTCACTTATGTGATAATTAAAAATAAATTAGATGTGATTCCTATATAGATATGCCATTAATCATCAACAAAGCATGACTAAGTATATAAAAACCAAACCTAATAAAGCAATAATGCCATAATAAACATAGAAAATCATCATAGATTCATGCAACTTTATTGATTAGCTTCTTATTATTACATAATTGTTCATGCTTTAAAAGGTGCTTTAGTGCTTATAATGTTATTTCTCTTCAAAACTATCCCTATATCTATCCTAATCTAATTCCATAGTACTTAATATATCTTTATACAATTCAACAGTCTGTCTATAACATCTGGAGTTCTCTAAACTAGTAGCTTCTTTAACACTCCAACATCAATGTCTATCACCAAAATTATTATAACTATAACCCCCAATTTTCAATTTTTTCTCTATGTGACATCTACCTTTTATAAGATCCTAAGAGCCCTTTCTACCACCGACTACAACTACCTTATGTATACACATAATATTTTTAAATTTTATCAAATACTGATGCTTTACAACTTGTAGGAACCCATCAAGACTCAATTTGTCTGAGTGCATACCTAAATATGTAGATCAGGAAAGGGGTGGGTAGACCATTGGTTCTTCAAAGGATTATTGTCCCTTATTTCCACATTATTACCAATCCAACAAACTCCTAAAAACCATTCCTTATATTATTCCTCCTTTGCACACTCCTCTAGTCTTTTCACACTTTTCATCCTTCTTTTCCTTACCTTAATTCCCTTTTATCAGTTGGTTGTACTAGGTTGAATGGGTTGGTCCTATACAGTTTTGGGTGAGTTTTACTTAGGAACTGGTTTAGCTCTTGGTTGAACTAGCTCATGACTTAGTGAATAATTGTATGAATTTGTGCTAGGTCAACTAGGTCGACCTTGTCAGTTGAGATTTTTAGAAGGGTTTAGGGTAAAATATACCTATATATATAAGATCATTTCATCATTATTTCATATGAAATAAAGAGTTATTATTTGCTTGTGCTTCTTTACAATATGCTCTTCCACCATTCTACATGAGGAGTCTTAGCTTAGGATTTCTACTTGGAGAATATAGTTTTGTGAATAAATCTTGGATGCTTTGGCATTTCTTAGTGATCCTTAAAAACCATAATAACCTCTTGTGAAACCCCTTTTGCCAAGGGAGAGATTGAGTCTCGACAGGTTCATCATTCAAGTAAGTATTCTCTAACTTTGATCCTCTCTTTAGTAGATAGAAGTAACATAAGTATTGGCTTATAATAATATTACTCTTCTTATTCCATGTATTAGGGTCTTAATTAGATATAAATTAATTGAGATTTTCCTATGCATGTTTTGATTGCTTACTAACCCCTCATATTATGCCACAAGCTTTGGTGAGCACTAGATTAGATTTACTTTACTTGTTATTAGTTTAGTGAGATACCAAAACATAGAACTCCCTTAGGGTTATTGCGTGATTGTGCTTGATTAGAGGCTTTGTAACCCTCCCTAGCACCATATATTATGTTGGAGCCCAAATCTATACCAAATAATTTGTGCCCTCTTTAGCGTCAAAAGATTTGGGAGGTTAAAAATCTTTTGTGTTTTGATATATTTATTTGGGGTATTTTTTTGATTTACCAAGTTCTATGAGAGCTTGTGTTAATGCCCAAAGTTGCACTAGAACAATTAGGCCCTTGTTCATGAAAATGCTTAAGTCCAGCCTGGGTTGAATATCAATGTTTAAGTCATTTAGTCCCAATTTTGTCTCTATGTTTTGCTTTAGAAGGTCAAGTTCATGTTCATAACTTGCTATGTTCCCTTTCATGTCTTTGCTTGGTGAAGGTGTTTTTTCCCTTAGTCTTGTTGGGATTTTTTCACAAACACAATGCTTAATGAAAATAAGTCTTTTAGATTTTAATTTTGGATAAAAAGTATAGACTTATTTTATTCAAACATTTTGTCCATTTTGGCCCCTAAATTTTGACCAAGTATTGTTCCATTTTAATGCTTGACGTTGAAGGATCATTATCCATTTTAATGCAAGTACTGGCATGATGTGGAAGGACCATGGTGTGGGAAGACCATGGTGCATAGCTAATAGGTGTAGAAGTGTCATGGCATAAAACTTGTCAGGCATAAAAAGACAATGGCACAGGAGACCCAGCATGAGAGGACCCAGTCAAAAGAAGATAAGTCATGAGGGAAATGAGAATAGAGGACTCAAAACAAAAGCATAAGACTAGGGGAGCACATGGGATGTAGAGTGCATTTGAAGTAAAATGTGAGGGATGCAGGAGTAGTTGGAAGAAAAATTCAAATGGGACACTTTGACCTTATTGATAAGAGGTTTTGTACTAGCCCATAAGGAATGAAACACATGACCATTAGAATATAGCATAGAGTGAGGATATAGGGGCACAATGACCTGAGTCTATAAGAATAACTCATTGTAAGAGCCTTGAATCTTAGTTTGTTAGGAGTTCATGTGCCATCTGTTCATGACATTTATAATTATGACACTTGGTTTGGGCTAAACAAGTATAAATACCCCTATTGTAATCATTTGCAGGGATGGTCTTTTAGAGAATATTTAATAGAGCTTTGTCTTGTAATTCATTAAGCCAATAATGAAAGATCAATTTTTGCCAATTTGTGTTATGAGTGATAAAATATTCTAAGTGCTAGAAGATGGGTATGGTTTATCTCTATATTATTGGTATCTTTTTCTTTTGTCACTACTGTTAGATGATAATAATGATCTAAGTAGTGGTAGTTACATCTGGGATAAGGAGGATAATAATAGTATATTTATGATATTAAATAATTCTTTAAAAAAGTTGTATTATAAAGGATGAAAAACCATACGTCATTGTGTTACAAAGCCTTTGAGAATCAATCTTTCGCTATGCACCTTAGGTGAGCATGTGAGACTTAACCCTTGTGTGATAGGGCTAGCGCTCTAGCTTGTTGGGAAAAACTTCAATGTTAAATTAGGAACTAACTAAAAGAGCTCAACACCACTATAAAAGTTCCAAAAGAATTTCTTATCTTATATTTTCGGTCTTAAATGTTTTTGGGTCATTTGTTTCAAAATTTTTATCCACGAGAAAAATTTCAAAGGGCTCTTTGAGAAGGAAAGGGACACCAACACAAATTCTAAAGGGCACTTTCTAAAGATGGAGGACACTTTCAATAGTTTTAAAGGAATTGTAAGGCCATTTGTTTCGGCCAAAGGTTTCACAGTGGAAAGATTCAATGTGAGAAGATAGAAAGGTATCCAAGTCTCTTTGCATACATTAATTTGCCACCTTATGCTCATAGAAGAAAAGTTCTAGGGCCCTAGATGAAATTGTCATGTTGCACCTTCAATGTGTTTTGGTGACTGAGGTAAGGAATATCCCGATGAGCGAAATGAAAGACATGTGGCTCTCTCAGGGGGCTAGTAAGACTATTTTGGGGGGTTGGAAGGATTTCTTACCTTTCCCCGTATCAAGAAGGATGGTGCAAAGGTAAAAATTGGTCGACAGTTTGAGCTTAAATCTAAGTTGGACACATGGTGGGTCCTCAAGATTTTATAAGTTTTGGGCCCTTTTTGAAGATTGCCCCACTTACCTTTTTATGGAGAAGGTGAAAAATGTCTCCAAGGCCTGAACACCCAGATTTGTGAAGAAAAGTAATGACACGTGGTAGATCCTTGGGGCTTTTCAAGCTCTGGGCCCTTCTTGAAGATTGCCTCACTTACCTTTTGGTGGGTAAAGTGAAAAAAGATCTCAATGGCCTGAAAAGTGCTAGAACGAATTTTTTTGACTATATGGATCCATGTGTTGTAAAGAAGATTGCCCAGCATAAAAGAAATATTTGCACCTTCTCTCTCCTTTTTAAAAAGAAGCTCAAATGACTTAAAGAGGGTAGTTGGTAATTAACCATTATGTTTCAAAGCATTAATGGCAACCCTAATTTTAAAATGCAAAGGATTATAACTAAAGAATTTGCCTTCATTTGTATTTATCTTTTGCATTTAGAGCTTCCACTTGAGTCTTTGAGCCATGTGTGTGCCCTAGCTACATGTAGCACAAAAGATTATTATGATGAATTCTTCATGGATTTTTTTAGCTTCAATTGTGTGCGACCCTCCAGATTATCAATAAGTAGTCTTCTAGATCCTTGTATTATGTTCTTTGAGGAGGTTTAAGGGTATTTTGAGGGTTATCATAGTGAATAATTTATTCCAATTTAAAGAATTGCACTAGAGAGTTAGGGAAAAAATGGTGGCTACTTCAACATATATCAAGAGCAACATTGTTTTTGTTCTAGATGAAATTAAAGATACAGATGTTCAGGGATTAGAATGTGAAGCCTTATTGAATTTATTGTAGCAAATAAACCCTATTTTAGTAGTTTCCAACCTTGGCATGAGTTATATCGCCCTTGTGATAACATTCCCCTTGGTTGCCCCATACCTAGAGTTAGTGATTGTATGTGCCCAAGTATACCAACTAGACATTAAGATTATCATTTATAGATTCCAATCAGTTGTCTACTCTTTCACCCATGTGGTCCTCAACACCATCCTTGGGATTCCTACCCAACTTAAAAGTTCACACTTTCTTTAGAAGAATTCCAAGAGTATGAAGACAAGAATGAAAAGATAATATGGGACATTTTCAACTCTTACTGGCTGGTTAAGAAAAGGCAAAAGGTCTCGAGAATGTCTAAGAGTCTAAAAATAACAAAGTTTAAGGAATTACCCTAGTATTTGATTGCCATGGTGGCAAGAATTTATGGGATGCCCACTACAAATAAATTTGAATCTTAGATGTTCATAATCTTAATCTATGTGTTGGAACAACAGAGGAAACTGGACTAGGCTACCATTCTAAGTGACAACCTGCACAGGTAGATGATGCAGCTTAAGGTAGAAATTCATTAAAAAAAGGTGTTCATAGGTACATTTTATATGTATTTGTACCTAATGTATAGTGGGATTCTCATTCTCAAAGTTAACAATCCTGACTAAAAATTAAGATAAGATTGCTACTAGGGAGGTTACTTTGGTCAGTGCCACCCCAATATCCATTACTTCAGAGGGAGCCCCAATGATACCAACCATCCCAACAACCATCTCGATGGTCAGTCTAGCTAAAGTCCCACCTGATCCACTAGCACAATAAACGATAATTATCCCTCCCACAAATATTTATTCAAGGAAGAGGGGAGGTGAAGAAGGTAAGTAGCCCAAGAAAAAAAGATTCAAGAGGGCTCTGCAACCTTGAAGTGGTTTTCCTATGAAAAGGAAGGAGGTTATGTTCAAAGCCCTGCCTTCTAAGGAACTCCTTGTGAAAAGGAAGGAGGATCAATCCTCATATGCTTAAAAAATGAAAGATATGAGTGATGAATAAGACTCAGATGAAGATAGGCCCATCATAGAGGTGATGAAGAAGTAATGAACATTCACTCCTCCATAAGTAAAAATTGGATAGAGGACTCCAAGAGAAAGACCCCAAACCCCAATAAAGGTCCTAATGATAGTTTTATTTTTAGAAGAGGGTCCCATAGGATTAGAGAGTAAAGGTAATGAGGGAGAAATTCTAACCTCAAATGACCCTCTATCTTTTGAAGATGTTGTGAAGGTTGGTATTAAGGCAGCCTTGCAAGCTCAGGCCCCTCAAGAAAGGGAAGCCAATTCATTAGATATGGAGACGTTCATTGAAAATGTTATCACCCAACCACCAGGCCAAGGTGATTAAGGTGGAATTAAAAAATTGAGTAAATTTGATAAGAGAGCTAAAGTGGAGCCAAAGCAAGATACTCAAGTTACCACCAAATCTGAAGTGGTGGTTGAGCAAGGACTACAAGTGGCTCTGGAGGTATCACAAGTTGTCCCTTCCCCTCAAAAGGTGTTAAGTTTAACATTAAAGGAGAAGGCAATTACAAAGGAAAGTGGGGGAGCAAACCTACAAATGGGTACTCCACCCATACATAAATTAATAATGAATTAAATCAATCAAATAAAGATGCTAAGGAGGGCACTTCAGGAAGAATTTCTTTAATTGAGGTACCTCAAGGTCTCCTTCCTCACATCAAGGTCCACAATCCAATCCATAATAAAGGTCTAGAGGCCATGATATGTGAAGAGTTTCCTGAAGGTAATAAGGAGGTCACCATAGCCTCATCCATACCTTAAGCTCAAGTAAATAAAGAAGGTGAAGCAATTGTGAAACCTTCCAGTCATATAGAAGGACAATGGAGCTCCATTAAATTTTTTCTCAAGGAGTCTCACCAATTCGGTCTAGATTTTGAAGTTTTAGAGTAGATAGATCCAAAACTAGAAGAGGAACCTGGAGAAAACAAAGGTGGTGATGAGTTGGAAAGTGATGAAGAAATTGAATAGTTCATGTTGAGTCTACAACCCATTCCTATGGAAATTCCTACATCAAGTACTCTAATGACACCACCCTTTACTATCTCAAGGCCTACATCTATGTCTAGTACATCAATGAGATTTCAAACTAGACCCCTTCTCTGGGTCGAGGAACAGGTCAAGTAGAAGGACATTATGAACAAAATCAAGTAGATTGACATAGTGAAGATCACTTAGGCATATAAGGCCAAACTCCCCAAGAGTACACATTCTAAGGCCACATTTACTGCTATAGGAGAAAAAATGTGGAAATAGTCATACCCCCACCATATGATTTGAATAAAGATGCTCCCCTTGAGAGTTACACTATTTATAGCTACAGTCTAGGGGAGTCATCAAGGAATGAGATAAAACATAGATCACAAGTTTTGGCAAACATGGTGGCTCATAAGATGGATAAAAACAAGGCCATTGTGGAGGAGTTGAAGGCACAAAATTAAGCCATAATCTAGTACTTGCAAAAGAAACTGAGTGATCCCAAAGCAGTAACTGTAACTACCATTATTTCTCCAGAGAATTCTCTCTTCTCAATATATTCATTTGATTTTGGCTGAATTGATGATTTGAAATCAATAGGAAGAGCAACAAAAAAATGGCAAGAAGATTTGCACATTAGGTCTGAAGAAATAATCCACTCAGCAATAAAATGCTTGAACAACATCATGGATAATAAAAGGGAATGTGATGATCAAATGTTTTTATATGAGGTGGACATCAATAAGTGGGATGAGGTCTATCATAAAATGGATGAGGTCTGTAAGATGGGCACAAATACTTTGATTTCTAAAAGGATCATTGCTCCTAATGATCACAAGAAGCCCAAAGAATGTCAACTAGCAACCAAGCATTGTTTGATGATGCTAAAAGATGACATCTTCAATTTGAAATGAGAACAACAGTCCCTCAAGACTACAACAAAAGAGATAGATGCTGCACTCAGGAAGATGGTAAGCCTTGATGGTGCAAGTGATTTGGTGGAAGAGATAATATGCACTGATTTGAAAAACCTCATTGATGCACCACAAGAGTCCTTCAACGTTGATAAAATAAAGTAACTAGTATCACTTAAGAAATATTGTGACCATCTTAAGGAGCTCATTAGATGAAAGTAAACCATGCTTTAGAAGATTGTTGCTTGGCTTGAAGAGTATAGAGTAAAATTCAAATACTAGGTGGGGTCAAAATAAGGGAATCTCACCCCTATGATGGAAGGATATACTAGGTATAAAAACAAGTTGGCAAAAGATTCCATTATCCAGATCAACTCCAAAGCATAATCAGATATTTTAATTTTTTTGAGTTGGCACCACTTCTTTCTTCCCTTCCCTACCTTCTTCTTTCTTTTCATTTCCCTCTGGGAAATCATTGTAATTGGCCTGATAGTGGCATGTCCCTTTCAGTTAGTTTTTATGTAATCATGAGGATAGGAAAGGGATGCTTTTATCTATTATGCAAGAGGACAAAGGTTTTTTTTTGTCCCTTATAAGATATTCCTCCACATAGATAATTATAAAATGTTTTTTTAAGGTGGAGGATCAATATTTCCATCATTACAGGATCATGAGCATATCCGAGGAATCATGTGTGTTACAAGGTTTAACAGAATCCAAGCCCATGAAGGAATCTTCCATCTAGAGTGTCTTTAGGAATATGTTAGGCTTAACTTAATTATATAAGTAAAGGGGGTTTATCCCTTTCCAAAGTTTGGTTAAATTTTTGAGTCAAGAGTGATAGCCTCAAAGAATTCTCTCTATGTGATCCTTTTAGCGCCAAATTGATTTCAACTATAAAATCATTAGTAAGCTTTGAGAGCATTATACATTTCTACCTTGTGATAAAATTGTTTTGCATAGTGTTAGTTTGTTATTTTGTTTGGAACACATTGTATTAGTTTTCTATTCAAATGATAAATGAGATTTGTTTATGTTTTTCATTCTCTTTCTATTATTGAAGTACATTGCTCTATTTTACATGCTTTGTTGATTGGTAATCTAATGTATTCATCTTTATGGTAGTCATTTAGAGTGTATATCTAACTTGTAAAATCCTTTCTGCTTTGAAATTTGGGAATAGCGTGTTGATAGCCTTTTTAAGAGTAGTCCTGGGCTCATGGATTCAATTAGAAGGGGTTCTTTAAATATATCACTTGTACATGATTTCATCTCATTTGTTCTTGATCTATAGTACATTTGCTGGTAAAGATGAAACCTGTTTATTTGAATTTATTTGTGCTCATTTGTTAACCCTCCACCCTCATTTTTATTAACTAATAATATTATATTACCCTATCTTACCATGCATATAACATGTTATTCACATATTTGAAGTGTTATTTTCCTATAAATGCATAAATATTATATACGTAGCAAATGTTTACATCTTATGAATTAAATATTAGCATTGAAATCTCTTTTTCAATCATGTATTGTTGAACATACTTAAGAATGAAAGTTGAATTCACATTCATATCTATCTTTACTAGCTTGTGTCTAGCATAAAATATGTGTTTACTCTGTGTGATAACCCTTCTTGGGTGGATTGAGCAAGCTAGGTTGTGTTCTAGTCAGATTTGTGTTTTTTTGTGCCAATAATCCCCATGGAGATTGAATTTTTGAATATCTCCATGTGAATGAGCTACCCCGTAGGTCCTCTCACCTTGCTTCAGGTAGAGTCAAAAGTAGAAGAGAGCTAACCATACCCTTTATATGTGTCACCCAATCATTTTTTCCATTCGGTCCTTTCCTGATGTCAAACCCATCCCTAGATACAATGAAACTCTATCAAGTTTTCCATCTTTCCTTGTCATTCATTTCAAAGTGTGTAAGGCCAAGTGAAAGAGGTCTACAATTGGGGACTAATATATTATGATAAGATATCCCCTAATTGCATCTAGCGGATCCCCATATTGGTCATATTCTTATTCAACAAATGTGTTCCTAATTGGAAGTGTATCATATGATCTATCTTCTCCAAGTTAGGATTGATTTATAGACACAATGCATTTTTGATTGCATACAATCTGGTGAACCCAATGTGAACCTAACCCTTGTAGGTTTTCATTTCACTTATTTCATTATTTTATCTTTTTATTATCATATATTTGAGATACTAGGTCGATTGTATTGATAAAGCTCTAACTTTTGTGCACATGTTTAACATACAGTCACATCAATATGACTCTCTATCTATGTAGGATTTTTACTAGGTTTAGGCTACTAAGTTGACCCTGTCAGCCTTGTACATTTTTAGGCATCCATTTTAGCATAGGTTGACCTAGTTGATCGTGTATATTTTTAGGTTTTTAGTAAATAGGATCTACAAAGCTAGGTCGACCCAATCAACATAGTAGAATTTACAAGTACAAATCAAGGTTATTCAACAACAATATCATATTTATTTTCATCATCCAAACCACCAAGGTTCCTTTCTATCCTTATTTATCATTTATATAATTTTTTACATTTCTAGTTTTCACATTTTGTAGTCTTTAAAATTGCCCTTGTACAGTTAACTAGGTCGATCCTATCGACATAGTTTTGTATTTTGTGTTTTATCTAGAAATCTAGATCGACTCTATCAACGTAGTTCATTTTTAAACCCTTGCTTCCATAGTATAGAGGAAACACTTTTGACCCTATTCTATATTCTCTGCATATACTATAAATTAAATTGACACTATACTATGTTTCAAAATTGGAATTAACCCTTATACACTAGTAATTAGCTCACACTTTCATTTCTTGTTGATTACATGCATATAATAGATCACATAATATAATTAGGTGGTTTTCAATATACAATTTAGTTACTCTATTTTATCTTTTATGTACCACTACCAAATCACAAAATATCAAAAAGCATTTTAACAATTATCTACTCAAGGCCTACCTACTTAGATTTCATTACCAAGGGGGAAGCCGACTTGGTTTTCTGCCCAAGTATAAATACATGGTTAATGGTATATTTTGGATACACACCTGACACCCTTATCATTATGGTGTGTGAAGTGAGGAGGTAGGCCCTAATACCAAGCTAGTACCATTGCCAATATAAATCCCTTTCAACCCAAACATCCTGAAACCATCTTTTAATTGTTTTCTAGTTCCTTACAGCCAATTTGATATCACATTATAATAATCTAACAATATTTAGGTTGACCACTTGGTTAGATTTTACTTTCCATGTTGAGTGCTTTCTCTTTGCTCAATTGTATGTTGTATTGTAAAAACTTGCATTAGCCTATGTTGGTGCAAGGTTTTGTGTTGTGTGCCTCAATTGGATCAAGCTCATTGATCCAATTGGTTGTATATTTTATTTCATTTATTAATTTTATAAATTAATTGAAAAATTATTCTTGTTTTAGTTCACAATCATTTTTGTCAACATAGTCTCTTACAGACTATCTATTCCCCCCTGCTTACTATACTAGGTTGACTCTATCGACTCTGAATAGTTTCCAAACCCTATTTTCTATACTAGGTCGACCTAGTCAACTCTTTATAGTTTCCAAACTCTATTTTCTCTACTAGATCAACCCAGTTGACTTTGTCTTTTTTTTCTTTCTCTATTTGTTGATCCAGTTCTCTATTTCTCTTAGCATTTTTTCATTTCTCTTAAGTCATCATGAAGTCTCCTGTCAGAATCTTCTTGGAAAATTTGAATTCATTTATATACTATATGGGATGTTAATTTCTCCCTCTATTTTCCTCCTAAGATCACTATCACTCTTGGGGCAACTCTTCCCCTCCTTCATCCATCACTTGCAACATGGTGTAAATCACAACTTAAAATGAAGTTGATGGGTCTGATCCTTTCTATACTTACTAAGATACTTATCATCTTCAAAATATTCAAACTAATGTGGGTGCAATTGAGACAATTTCAAATAATAATCCCCCCAATAATCCATCTTCTAACAACCTTCCCCCTAATACCAATTCGGGGAATCCTCCTACCAACATCAACCCACCTCTTGATAAACCTCAACTTCTTACCCAAGTTATCCAACAAATTAACATAATGAAAAATTCTAACACCAATCAAATGATTCAACTTCAATATCATTTTATTAATATGGATAATCAACCAACTATTCATCCTCAAGCTAATCCTAATTACATTCCTCCACTTCTTAGATATGCCTCAGATAATGTTACTACTTAACCCATAATGAATAACAAGATGCTTCAAACTATTCAGAATGAGCCTTTAGCTCCCTTCATTGTGTCCATTGATATTGGTAACATATCTCCAATTATCAAGTATGATGGGATTAAAGAACCTGCCTCATTTATTAAAGCTTTTGTCAACCTTTACAATGAGTGGACCCAAACTAATACTTTTGCTGCAACTAAACTCTTAGTCAAATATTTTACTGGCGATATATTAGAATGGTATAGCCAAGTACCCCAACATTCCATTAGAAACTTGAATATTTGATTAATCATTTGGTTAAATAGTTTCAACATAATGATCTTCCCAAAAATTATCTTAGCTACTTCATCAATGCTAAGCAATCTCCCACTGAATCAGCTCATGATTTTATGAAAATATGGAAATCATTGGCCCACAAAGCTGACCATAACATGACTAATGATAACTTATTCAAAATATTTATAACAACTTTGACTCCTCTTCAATATAAGTTTGAACCTTTGCTCGTCAAACACTTAATGAAGCTCTTGATCAAGATAAATGTCAAGACTTTCTTATGAAGAAATTCAAACCTAATACTAAAGTTTTAAAAGGATATTTTCAAACATCTACCAATGTTATCACTAGTAATACTCCACAAACCAAACCTAGAGTTGCCAAAGCCAACATCCCTTCATCTTCTTACACACTATTTTTCATATAATAAATGAAATAACTCTTACCATCCTTTAGACCTTTCACCTATCCTAACAATCCTCCTAAATGGTATGACTCTAGTCAATTTTGTTGGTTCCATGCCAACATTAGTCATTCCCATGAATATTGTAGAGGGCTCACTAAATTTTTTGTCTCCTATATGCTTGGTGATTCATTTAATCATGAAGCTATTTTCAAACGTCATCATTAAGAGTACACCACTGATTCTCAAAAATGACAGGTTTATAAAGCTTCCACCTCAAATAACCAAAAATATTTTTCCAATAATCAACCTAATACCAAAGATGTTTGGGCCATTGATGCCAATTATGATTAATATAATAACAATTCTCAATATGTTAACACTGCAAAGGTCAACTATTATCGCAATCCAGCTCATAAAGATCCCATTACCAAACCTAAAAATCCATCCTTATAATAAAAACTTCTCAAGGATACTACCACTATTAATCTAGATTCAGAAGCCCATGAGGAACCACTTCCTCCTTCCGAACCTCCAACTACATCTATTCCTTCAAAATATACTTTACCTCCTAAACCTCATGTTGGTTCTTCTTCTAAATCTGATAAGAAATTTATTGAAGAACTTAATTCTATGACTTATAATATTCAACTTTTGGAGATGGTTTGTACTTCCCTCTATCATCACAAGTTCCTTATACAACAACTCTAAGAACTTGAAGATCCATCCTCTATCGATGAAGAACCACCTTCTATTAAACCTCAATCTATCAATGTCAATACCATTGAAATTATGTGTCCTTCTTCTAAGCCTTGTATTGAATTTATTGAAGAAGACACGATCAATGATAAAATTCTTTTTCATGCTAATGATCCACAACTTTTTATTAAAATAGCCATTAATACGACCCTTATCTATAAAGTTCTAGTTGACAAAGGCTCTGGTATTAATGTGACATCTTTGTGGCTTATCTAACAACTTGGTTATAACAAGGATCATCTCAAGAAAACCCATCTTACCTATCATGGTTTTGAAAAGACTAATAAAAAATCACTTGGTTTCATTTAGATTCCATTAACCATTGGACCTAAGACTGTTCAAACTAAGCTTATGGTCCTTATCTTATAATATACTCCTTAGTCATCCATGGACTCATCAAATGAGGGCTATTAATTTTTCCAGTAGATAATGCATTAAATTCTTACATAATGGCAAATGGTATAAGCATGAGGTTGATCCCAACCCATGTAGTATTCAACTTCCTAATCCCAAATCTCAATATTGTATTCTTACAATTCCTAAAATCAATAGTGCTTCTTTACCCAAGTTTATCAACATCAATCATGATTTACAAATCACTCTTGTGGATTCTGATGATGATGAATCTAATGACTTGAAACATACTTACAATACTACTAAGCTACCTCTATACATTTCATAGTGGGTTCCTCCTTATTTATTACTCAGGACCATACTATTCCTCTTATTAATGACATTATTGAGTTTCCCCCTCTATACAATGCTTAGGAGCCTTATTGACCTGGATATGCCTTCACTTGCAATGATTTTAGAGTGGCTAAATTATTTCAAGATCATTTCATCATGTCTCCACATACATTCAATTATATGGGGATTTCACCTTTCAAAAATCCTCTTGACTCTCATACATGTACAATTTCTCCAACATATGATGATAATTACATAATAGCCCATTCTCAATCTCAAGACTTAGATGTCCAAAATTATCATAAAAATTTAGCTCAAATTCATGCTTTTAACTAGGATGTCCATACCATTTTTATGACTATTGATTTTGATACCAAAGGTTATGTTCCTCCTGCTAATTCTTCGCTTATTGATACTCTTTGGGTGGTAGAGCAAATTATACCTTGAAAACTTCTAAATTTTTTTGCATCTCCTTTACCACCTATAGATCCAATCATTAGATCTGATACTTTCCCTATCATAAAAACCAAAAACACTCTAATCCCTTCTGATCCATCTACATCTCCTACCCCTAAGATTACACTAGATGCCCATGCAATCAATGTTCATCATATATATTTTGAGTATGATCACCATGGTAATCAAATTCTAGATCTCAAAGTAAATATTCTGTGTTATGGTCCTCTTCCTACCTTGCCTAGTGATGAATCTATTCTTAAAATACTTCATACTTGAGAACCTCAAATTCCTTAACAACATCATAAAATTGGAAATTTTAGAACTAAAACCCCTTATTTCAATAACTTTGTCACTAGAATTGATCCCAAAATTAATCTAATCTCTTCCTTACCTAATGCACCATATCACTTCCAAGATGACAATGCCATGCTTATTGAAGAAACCACTCATATTGAATATGATACTCCATCCTATCCTCGACCAATTATAGTTTTTCATGAACTATCACCTATCGAATATCATAATTTTAGGTTATTCTTTGATAAATATCATGAAATATTTGCTTGGTCCTATGAGGACATGCCTAGTATTGACCCTAGCATTGTGGTGCATAACATTATTACTTCTCCTGATACCAAACTTTTGTGTCAAAAGTAAAGTAAATTTTCACTCGAGGTTTCCATTTTATGTCACAAGAAAATAATCAAATTAATTGATGCTAAATTTGTCAAACCAGTGGATTATTCTGAGTGGGTTTCTAACATTATTCCAGTTTGAAAAAAGGTCACTATGGTCATTCACATTTGTATTGGTTCCCACAATCTTAACTTTGCTTATCCCAAAGATAACTTCCTTTTACCTTTAATAGATGCCATCATTGATTCTTGTTGGTTACAAAATTTTATCTCTTATGGATGGATTCTCGAGCCACAATCAGATTCACATTGCCCCCAAGGACTAACACAAGACCACTTTCACCACATAATGGGGCAACTATTACTATGTAAAAATGCCCTTCAACCTCAAAAATGCTGGAGCCACTTACCAACAAGAAATGAATCACATATTTCATGATCTTATCCATAAAATTGTTGAAATCTATGTGGATGACCTTATTACTAAATCCAAAAGTTGTAAAACTCATTTCTCAAATCTTGCTATCATATTTGATCATCTTATTAAATATTGGGTTAGACTCAATCTTTACGAATGTGTCTTTGGTGTCACATCTGGAAAATTATGAGGATTCCTAGTCTCTCTTTACATTATCGATGTTGACCCAACTAAGATTAGTTCTATTGTCAATATGCCCATTCCTCATTCTATTCCTGACATTCATACATACTTAAAAAAATTTGGGGTAATTAGATGATTCATCCCCAAAATAGCTTATCACATCCACTCCATCAATTATCTTCTTAAGAAAGGTAATGCACTAGAATGGATGGATCCTTGTCAAAAAACCTTTGATAATATGAAAGAGTCATTACTTAACCCACCTACACTTTAGCCTCCTTCCAATGATCAACCATTGATCCTATATACTTCCTCCACACCTATATCAATTGAGGTAATGCTTGCCTAACAAGATGATACTGGAAGATAGTATGCCATTTATTACATTAGCTGAGGTCTCATCAATTATTAGACACATTATACCAAAGTCTAACGTGATTACCTCGCTATCTATTTCATAAATAAAAAGCTTCGACACTACATGCTATACTCGACCACTTATGTCATCATTCATTTTGACCCCCTTCATCACTTCTTATCCAAATCCTTTCTTCTTGGAAATAGAATTATAAAATGGAAGGTCCTTATGGAATTTGATCTTCGCATTGTAACTCAAAAATATATTAAAGGATAAGTTATAGCTGATCAACTTACCACAACTCTTATGCCAGCTACTAATCACCTTCAAGATAGTCTTCTAGATGATAATATTTTTTATATTGAAGGTCTCAATCAAGCTATCTCTCTCAAAGATTACTTTCATAACTTTACTATTGATCTTGAAACCAATAATCTAGATGAATATAATATTTCCCCTAATACTACTAAACCTAAAGTAGTTATCGAAGACCTTCCTAAAATTAATGTTGAATTGCATGAAGATCCTTGGGCCCTTCACCTTGATGGTGCTAAATGCCTTCAAGTAGTTGGAATAGGTTGCATTTTTACCAATATTTTTGGAAAAATCATACCTTTAGGTTTTCACTTCACCTTTGATGTCACCAATAATATGGCCAAATATGAAGCTCTAATCTTAGGCATGAGAGATGTCCTTGATTTAGACATCCAATACCTACATGCCTTAGATGACTCTCAGATTATTTACCACCAAGTCAATGGTTATTACCAATGCAAAAGTGAAAACTTAATTACCTATCATCAAATTACAATAACTTTCTCTAAAGATTTCATATCTTTTACTATTGATCTTATTCCTTGTAATCAAAATTCCATTGCTAATTCCCTTGCTTATTCAGCTTTTCTCTTTCATCCACATGAATTTATTTCTAATCCCACCTTTCTTATACAAATACAAAAATCTTTGTCTTTAAATAAACCACCAGATTTACTTATCTACCACATCGAGGATGTTACCATTCAACAAAGCCCATGGTAAAAAGATATTACTCAATTCTCTGAACATGAAACTTATCTTCCTAACTTAGATTCTCATAAAAACATACACATTCATAAACAAGATTTCAAATATGTATTTTGATAAAACATCCTTTATTATTTCAATGCTAAAGGTACCTTGCTCCATTATGTTATGCAAGATGAGGCCTCTCCTCTTCTTGAACAAGCACATGTGGAAATTTACAATGGTCACTATAGTAGACATGCTAAAATATGCAAATGCCTACATATGGGTTACTTTTGGCCTACTCTTGAAAATGATGCAATTAAATTCACAAAAAAATGTACTCTTTCCCAAATTCATGATGATCTAATTTATATACTCTCAGTTGAGCTTCAAACTATCAAATCTCCTTGGCCATTCTCCACATGGGGATTAGATCTCATCGATAAATTACCTCACTCTCAAGATGGGCATCTTTTTATAATCACTGCTACCAAATATTTTATCAAATGGGTTGAAGCCATGCCTCTTATTAATGTCACTAGTAACACCATCGTGAAATTTATCCTTAATCAATTCATTTTTCACTTTGGTGTTCCTCATACTATCATTTTAGACAATGGTGGTAATTTCAAAAATAAAGATGTCAAATAGTTTTGTGCTAAATTCAAGATCAATCACAATTTGTTTACACCTTATCATCTGTAATATAATGGTCAAGCTGAGGCCACTAATAAAATTATCAATGAAAATCTCTAAAAGATAATTCATGAAACCCACATGAATTAGCATATCCACCTTTATCCTACTCTTTGGGCTTATTGGATTAGCATATGCACTGCCACTAGGACAATACTATTCTCTCTAGTCTATGGTTCTAAATCAGTCCTTCCTTTGGAAATTGAGCTTCCCTCTCTTTATATATCTCTTCATGGTATCATTCTCAATGAAAAATTATGTAATTCTCACTTTTATACTCTTGATTTATTTGATGAACACCATCTTTCTATTTTGCAACATAACTACCAATACAAGGCTTGTATTGCCAAACAACATAACAAATATGTTAAAATTCACACATTAAATGTTTGTGATCTTATCCTTAAATTAGACTACACTCATGATAAAGAAGGTAAATATGCCTAAAAATGGTGGGGTCCCTATTTAGTCGAAGATATTCTTTGTCCGAACACCCATCACATTCAAACTAATGAAAGCCATATTTTCAAAGAGCCCACTAATGCACAATTACTTAAGAAGTACTTTGCCTAAACATCTCTTTTTTTTCATGTTTTCTATCTACATCTATCTAACATTTTTTTCAGGTTACTCACATGGGTCTCTCCATTTATAGTAGTTCTCTCTAATCACAAACCTTTAGTCATTTTTTGGTCTTTTCATTTCTCCTTTCTCTCATGAGTTGCATTTTAAAACCATGGGTATGATACGATCTTCTTCATGATGTACCATATTCTCTTTTATTTTTATACTTTTTTTACACACTTTTTACATCCCTTAGATTTATCTTTTATGAGTTGCATTATAAGACCATGGATAGGCCCTGACCTTCCTCACAATTATCATCTTTTATTTTATCCCATTTATTTTTTCATGTTTTTTGGCACCCTCATGGGTTTATTATTTTATGATTTGTAGTGTAAAACCATGGATAGAACCTAGCCTTCCTCATAAAATTACCATCCTATTATTCCTTTTCTAAAATGTGTTTTACAGTAGTTACAAGTTTTTGATCCTTGTTCTCAACTTAAGCTTTTGTTTCTTTTGATAGATGGAATTTACACAACAATCTATGTTAACATGTTTTCCTCTTCCCTCATTCTTATGATAAGGAATTACACTTTACTATCATTGTATCCATTTTTTACCCTTTATCACATTTTTTGTGATTTGAAGTAATTCAAATTGTTCCATGTGTCATTCCTCTTGATTTCCTTTCCTTTCAATCCACATTGGATAAAATAGGGTCAAAGTCAAGACAAAACTTTTATTTCACCTAGATTTTTGAGAGTCTTAGACCCTATGCTCTATGAAGTTCTCTCTCTTAAAATCCAAGTCCTAAGTATTCAAATGAAATTTATTTTTATCATCCATGTTTGGTTTATCAAATCCATATGGAGGATGAATAGAAAAAGTCATCAAGAAAGTTTAAATTCAAATCATTTGAAACAAAAGGCAATGATATATAAAAGACAACATACAAATCTCAAAATCCCAATCAAACGAAAAGACGTGATTCAACTATTTATTTTATTTGAAAATCAAACTCCATAGTTGACCTCATGATAGAGATGAGGTCCATTGGGGTGCTATAGGCTAGTAGATTAGAAAAGGATAATAAAAAAAATCTTTTAGTGCTACCTATTTTTTCATGCAAGTACCCAATCTTCATAGTAAATCGATGGCTCTATAAGGGGTCTTGAAAAGGGAAACACATTTTGGGAAGGTAGGTATATTTTAATTTTCATGCATATAACTTTCATGGGATGATATATATACTGCATTTTTTAACCTAAGACTTGTGTAACTGAAAGAAGTTCTTTTGAGTCCTTAAGGTCAAAAGTCCACTTGTTTTAACAAACCTAATTTGAGTGTTTTGATTTTGATAAAGAGTTCTTCTACCTTGATTTTTCCTTCATTCTACCCTCCACCCATTTTATTTCTCCCTTTAATAGGTAAATTGTGATTCTAAATCTATTTTCCCTTTTATATTACCTTCTTCTTCACCTCTTACAAACATGATAGCATTACTTTGTTTTACTTTTATGTATTCTTAGAGTGAAACAACATGTTTGAGTAACTATGGATTAATTTCTTTACACCAGAGAATTACATTTTGACTTATTTTGATTTTTTTTTTTACCATTTGTCATTATTTTATTACCTTTTTGTTATGGGCACTTGAGTCTATACCTTTTTTCCATTTTTGACTGAGATGAAGATTGTTACTGCTCATTCATCAATGTTGTTTTACCAATTTTTTTCGCTTGTCCATATTTGTTTAAGGATTCTTACATGCTTTTACATCAATATTTGATTACCATAATTTTGACATGTATCCTTAATTTGTCTTGGTGAGTTTGCCTTTCTTACTTAAGGTTTACTATTTTGAGTTTTTTGGTCTTTAGTAGCCTTCGCTTTTTGGTTACTCAATTTACTCTTATTTTTGACTTGGTCATTTGGTCTAACATAGCCCCTGTCACCCCAACTTGCTAAATTTCCAAATATGTCCCATCCACATAGCACCAATTATCTTGGATTTCTTACTTTTGTTTATTTTTGCTCTTTAGTTTTTTATTCTTGGGTTTGTTGAAAGCAGTCTCTACACCCTACACAATCAAAATTAACAACACAATAGATAATCATCTAGTGATAAAGGTAAGTCAAGGTATGCATTATATTTAATTTTTAGTTATTTCCCTTTCAGTCATTTACTTTTAGTTATTTTATGATTTAAAATAGTACAACATTTTTTTAACATCAATGTTATGTGTTTTTATGTTAATACTTGAAGCACCATCCCCTGTTGCACCTTAGTGACACATTTTATGCTTTGAGTGGGGCATATGTATACATATAACATTTTCAAATTTTATCAAATACTGATGCTTTACATATTGTAGAAACCCATCGAGACTCAATATCTTTAAGTGCATGCCCTAAGGGGTGTACTAGGAAAGGGGTGGGTAGACCATTAGTGATTCATAGGATTATTGTTCCTTATTTTCACATTATTACCACTCCATCCAAATCCTAAAAACCATTTTGTAAGTTATTACTCCTCTTTTGTACATTCCTTTAGTCTATTTCCACTTTCCATCCTCATTTTTATCACCTTAATCCCCTTTTGTCAATCAGTTATACTAGGTCGACTGGGTCAAACCTGTACAGTTTTGGGTATTTTCACTTAGAAACTAGTTTGGCTCTTGGATTACCTAGCTCATGACCTAGTGAATAATTATTCAAAATTATGCTAGGTCGATTGCATCGACCTTGTAAATCAATATTTTTGGAAGGTTTTAAGGTCAAATATGCCTATATATAAAAGATCATTTCATCATTATTTCATATGCAATCAATATTTATTATTCACTTGCACTTCTTTACAATATGTTCTTCCACCATTCTACTTGAGGAGTCTTATCTTAGGGTTTCTACTTGGAGAGTCTATTCTCATAGATAATTCTTGGATGCTTTGACCTTTCTTAGTGATCCTTACAAACCAAAACAACTTCTTACAAAGCCTCTTTGGATAAGAAAAAGATTAAGTCTTGATGGGTTCATCATTCAGGAAGTATTCTCTAAATTTGCTCCTCTCTTTAATAGATAAAAGTAGCATAAGTATTAGATTCAATAATATTTATCTTTTATTTACATGTATTATGGTATTACTCATACATAGCTTAATTAAGATTCTCTTATGCATGTTTTGATTATTTACTAACCCCTCATATTGTGTCATAAGCTTTGGTGAGTACTAGATTAGATTTACTTTACTTGTTATTAGTTTAGTGAGATATCAAAACACATGACTCTTTTAGGGTTATTGCATGATTATGCTTGACTGGAGGATTTGAAACCCTCCATAGCATCGTTTATTGTGATAAAATATTTTTTAATCAGGTCTAACAGATCTCCGTATTGGTCATATTCTCACTTAAAAAATGTGTTCCTAATCGAAAGTGTATGGTATGATCTATCTTCTACGAGTTAAGATTGATTTATAGACATGATGCATTTATAATTACACATGCTTTACAATTATTACAGTGTCCTACCCACCTAACAGCTAATGCATTGTGTTATTCAATGCCATTTATTGACATTTTCCTCTGTCATTTCACAAGTGTCTATCAATATATACTATCAAACTTAACTCCTATTGTTTATCCCCCATGATATCCATTGTGGTTCCTAGCTCCATATGGTTGCATGTCTGGAACCTGTTATTTTTTTGTTTAGTGCATGTCAACATAATTTTTGGTAGTGTGCATCTATCATAATGGTAGTTATTCATGGATGCATCAAATTATTGGTTCATATTATGCACATTGTCTTTGCATATTGAAATTGATTTTTCTTTGCCCAATTTGCACTTGTGTGTGTTAGTCTTTTGAGACTTAACCTATTTTTATGGGCCAACATTATGTTACATCTTGATTTATCACTAAGCTGATTTACCTAATTATATATGGCTTATTATAGTTATTAAATTAATTTGTTATTTTTTAACTAAGTTATAAGTCATGATGTTATGGGATAGTTGTATGTTACTTGGATTTCATGATTTCATTGTTATGAATTGATTGTATTATGAATTTTTTACATAATGATTATGTTAAATTTGATGTTACAATATTATTTTATGATATATATATCATGATGTATCAAGATAACTTCTTTCTTTTCATAATTTAGATGCATGAAAGTTTATCCCTTAGAACATCACATAGGGAGGTCATCATCGAAGAGGGTGACATAGATGGAGCTGATAAAGGATGATAGAGGAACTACTAAAACCTATGCAAACATCACATTAGTTAATACATATTATATGCATTATGTGAATTATTTGATTAGTATATTTTTAATATTATTTGCTTTAGATATTAGATTTTGCATGTTAGTAATTGGCAGTACTTATAAATAGAATAAATCTTGTGTATGATTGTATTGTTTATATTTTACATAAACTTAGTACATAATGTTATAATATACCTGTATTATATTACTATATTCATGTTGTTTATGATTATAAGAATACAAATTTGTATGGATGATATTTAGTTACTATTATATATAAACTATCAAAAAAGTCTTTACAATGTTTTGGAACATTATTTATTATCATTGATATTTTGGAATATCAATATATACCTGAAGGTAATAAGATAACAAAAGATGTATAGAATTTATATAAAATAGTAATAAAGTGAAAATTCTATTACTATAATATTCTCAAACTTCATGGTAGAACTAATCAAAGTAATTGACACTCATAAACTTTATTTGTCTAATAGAGAAGTGCTAGAGTGCAAGGTCTTGTGGAACCAATACTTTGAGGATAATGTTATTTGGGAGGACTATGATGAGTTCTATAGGTTATTTTCACATTTATTTACTTGATTTGATGCTTCATACTATATTATTTTTTCTTCTAAACTTTGTTATTCAGAACTATTATTTGAATACGTGTCATTGAGACGATGACCAACTTTAGAGGGAAGGATGTTACATCCCGATTTCTTACTGAACTAATTTACTTAGTTATTCATGAATTATTATGATTGTTAAATTTATTTACAAATTTTTAACTAAATTATAAGTCATATGCTGTTATGGGATAATTTTATGTTATTTGGATTTCATTATTTCATTGTTATGAGTTGGTTATATTGTGAATTATGTACATAATGATTATATTACATTTGTTGTTACAATATTATTTTATGATAAATATATCATGATGTATCAACCTAACTACCTTCTTGTCATGAGTTAGATGCACAATAATTTATCCCTTAGAACATGATGAAGGGAGAACATCATCAGAGAGTGTGATGTAGATGAAGATGGTGAAGAATGATAATTTTTTTTGCTAAAACCCATGCACACACCATATTAGTTAATACATGTTATATGCATTGTGTAGATTATTTAAATTAGTATGTTTTTAATGTTATTTGCTTTATATATTAATTCTTGCATGTTAGTAAGTGTTATTACTTATAAATGGAATAAATCTTGTGTATGATTGCATTGTGTATATTTTATATAGACTTAGTGCATAATGTTACAATATTCATGTTTATGATTATGAGAATACAAATTTATATGGATGATATCTAGTTACTATTATATATAGACTACCAAAAATATCTTTAAAATGTTTTGGAACATTAGTTGTTATCATTGATATTCAAGAATATCAATGTATGCATGAAGGTAATAAGATAACAAAAGATATATATAGTTTATATAAAATATTAATAAACTAAAAATTATATTAATATAATACTATTATGGATAGGATACTAATTATCTAATTTACATTTTTGGATAAAAGGATATCATCACTTTATTGTTAGTTACAATATTATTTTAAGATCATGATATTGTATATCTTTAAAGCATTTTTGCAAAGATTACATTATCACTTGAGACTATCCTAAAGATCTAAGCCTAATCTTTATAAAATGCATAGACTACATTGAAATAAAAGTAATGGTTATCATTTCTAATAATGTTTGAAGTGGAATTTTAGAGTTTGAACATGCAAGGTTTTTGAAAGTAATAAAATAATAATAAATAATTAGGGAAGATTTGAGGCAAGAATTTAGGGCTTTTATGATATGGTTAACAAAGGTTAACCATTAGATTAGTGGAGATGGAAATGTAATGAGGAGTTTTCATGGACCATGACCTGGGAGTGTGACAACCCCTCAAGTTATACTTAGAAAATGATTTTTTTTTAAACAAATAAACAAATAGTTTAAAAGTCATTTCATGGAGTAAAATAATACAACATATTTAAAGCATAATTAAGAACAATAGTACTTATACTTTAAATATTGCATACAATATACATCTTATGAAAATTCATTAAAAGTAATTACAATAGGACACAACTATGGTTGGTCTAATAATACAACATCTACTAATCAAGTATACAAGTACATAATCCAATTACATTCCTTTAGGCATATAACCTAATATAATAACAAATTCCAATCTCTTTGAAAATTGAGTTGAACCTACTCATGTATCACTGATAATCTCAAATGTCATCTCTAAGCAGTACTATAATAGAGAAGGGAGAGCATCATCTGAACACTTTACCATAACAAACATGGAACAATGATCTCCCACACAATCTCCTATCAAGAAATGACCCTCCTTTCATGGATAAGTAGATAGAGTGATTCAAGAATCTAGTGAGACATGCTAGTACCCCATGTACTATAAGATTTTTAAAAACATATAGTGTACCATAAATAAATTCATTCTAACATGATATCGCACAACATGAAAATCAAACATATGAAAGAAAATGCATATAACATTACTTTGATCAAAATTTTCATACGATCATTTTAGATCGATCAATTTCATAACACACCACTTGATCAGATTATTGATTGGTGATACTACATAGGCTAGTGGAATCCATATCACTACCCATTAGTATCATTAATATGGTTTCTCAAATAAGTGTATATATTATATAACTCAAAGATTCAAATAGATTTCATGTTCCTAAAAATAATATCACATCATAATCTAAATAAAGAGAAAGTAAGATAAACACATAATCATCTATGCATGAATGGGTCTTACCTTAAAATCAATCCCAAATTAGAAACAAGGCCACTGTTTATACCACTCTGGTAAAACACACATTAGACTATAGACTGTATCAATAAGATCAAAGTAATTACACCTCAAGACAACCCATTTTATCTTAGTTTGGTGTTTTAGGCATGAATTCTATTTTATCCATAAACAATCACATAAAGTAATCATAGAAGCATGGAAGCATACACTCATATACAAGCAAGCATAACTATAACAAACAAGTCATACAATGCATATGATTCTATCTTAACTTTAATTTACACTCGTAAGTTTGTATGCACACAATTGTTATATCCTTCTAACTATTATTAAACATACTTATCAAAGTAACAACTAATATGCATATAAAATATGTAAGTGTGGGTCTAGATATAACCAATTTAACACTGGAATCATTAAACTAACAAATTAAAATTATACCATCTAAGTATACCATAGATTAAATTACATAATAATAATAAAATGAAAATATAAGCTCAAGCCACACATCATGATGCACTATTTAATTTTAAGAATGCCAAATTATTTCATATAAAATACTCTCACAAAATACAATGCACACAAGTTTTAATCTTCAATAGTTATCTTAATATCAGATATCTGTAAATCAAATTTTTTTTTAGGAGTTTAACTTAAAGGTTAGTATTCACATGGTTGAAGTTCACTATTTCCTAGTATTCTTATTATCAATCCATTACTTTAGATGTAGGCTTATTATCTACATTTCTATGAAGTTACATAATCATATGAATACTTAAGTTCATACATACATCAATTTTTATAAGAAAAACCTCTATACTCTTTAGTTGATTTTAAAGTACTTATCAAATACTTAAATTAGATTTCTAAGCCCATCAATAATTTAAATAATGAATTCCATCTCTATACCACCTGAGCATATTATCTGATTGAACATTATTACAATAATCTAACAAAATAAAGTTCCACCTATCATTTGGTCTCAAATTAAAGAAGAGACATATTATCCCTTGTATTCACTATACCTTTCTTTATCAAAATACACCCAACATCATTATTCATTTAAACTCAACATTTTTGAATATATAAATAGGCATTTTAATATATATATATATATAAACTCACCATTGATATAATTTTGTCTTGGAAAATTCATTAAAAGATTTCTGCTATTTTTTTAATCTTGACTATTGATTTCCATACACAATGAATTAATATGAGACTAGCCAAGGTATAATTACTATATTTATTTTTACAAAACTTATCAATTTAACCTAAAAGGCTTAGCATTATAATTTTAAACTTAACGTTACATAAATCAACTCAATATTTATAATCATTGACTTGCTCTTCCTGTTATGATGTAGGGTCTTCATATTATGATGCAATGCTAAAGACTCATCTCGTTGATAATATACATAGCTGTTAAAATTGTGTTTCATTTGATAATTCAAAAATTCAATTTTTATACAGTGAATTAAAAAAAAAAATACACAGTAATTTTGTGTGTGTCATAAATATACCTACGTTTCAATAAATAACTTGGCACTTATCTTAACTCATCATTCAAAAATAAAACTAAGTGGTTCGGTTTAACATCTTAGCATTTTGAAAATTTGACGTAGTCTCATGCTATTCAAAATGTAGACCAGTTTGGAGGAAGTAAAATGTTGTTGAAGGAAATGAGGCATAAATCTATATAAATACACATGATCAATAAGGAAGAATGCAAATTCTATCAAACAAGATACTGACCAACGACTTCTATTTTTTATTAAACTTAACAAATCTTAAATTGGAAATGTATCAAACAAGATACTGAAGATAAATTGGAAGTGTATGTGGCCTCTTGCACCAAAGAAATAAAAAATAAAATTAAAATAGAGGTCCATGTTTTGTTAGGATAGCTTAGTTATATTTATTAGTGTTATTAATTTTTCATTCATAAAAAAGATGATAAATTATTTTAAAAATAGATCCTCATAGTGGTGTCACACTTCATTTAGTGATGTTGGTTGTTTATGTCACCATATTAGCAATTATTCATTCCATTGTATCAAACAATGTGTAAGTGAGCAAATGGAAACAATGTGCTATGTACATACCCCCATATCTGATATCCAAGCATATGGATTATGGATCAAGTTGTAATAATTTGCATCTAAGAATCTAAACAGAAAATGTTAATGGTTATGTTGTACATGATGCCCCCAATCTAATAAAATTGGTATGAATTTATGAAAAGGACCATAGTGACATAATGATGAATTGCCGAAGACAATGGAAGATCGATCTACAAGATCAGGAAGGAAAATGGTGCAAGGTGATGAGAAGGTAACTGTTCCTCTCACTCCTGTTTGGTATGTACTGGCATGGTTATAGAGATAAAATAAAAGTTGAATGGAAGGCTTCCATGAAGGTTGGAGTAGGTGGTAGAGGCATGGAAATAAAAGCACAATAGTTTTGTATGTAGTGTATGTCCCAAAATTGTTCAAATGCTCTATTTAACACACATCTTGTAGAGCTTTTTATTTTGAGGATAATTCTTGCATAGGTTCAACAAATCCCCTCAAAATAGGGGCATACACAAAGGTTTATCATAAAGATCAGGATATTTAAATGCACTTAGATTACAGTTTTTAGCACACATGCACATAATACAAAAATTAGTTTCAAGAGAATATGGTGGGAAACAGTGACACAAAAGATAAGTGATTAGAATGAACCCATATTGGTTTGCACACTTATCTAGATGTTATGAGCACTTCTCTTTGGCTAGTTAGGACTACTTGAAATTAAGAAATCACTCCCTGAAAGTAATAAAGCACTACCAAAAAATGTTTGTTAGTAGATATATGAGTGGCTACCAAGCTACACGCCTGTTCTAAGAAGTGTCAAACTTCCTTAGAGATGACAATCCACTTTTGACAGAAAAAAGAGTAATAAATAACCAAGAGAGAGGAAAAGAGAGTAAAAGTGAGATAATGTTACCATTATTCACAACCTGAGTGCAACAGAAAGTAAATGAGTGCAAGTGGTATATTCAGTTTATATTTTGGAAGTTGTTTGAGTAGGTCTTAAAAGGGTCACTAGAAATCCATAGTTATTGATGTTGGTTAGGCTACTGAGGTTGATGGGAAAGTGTGATCAATATCAGTTAGGCTGTCAAGGTTGGTGAGGAAGTATGACTGATATCAATTGAGTGACTGATGTCGAGAAGAGCAATAATTGCCTAGGAGCTTCCATAAGGCTTTTATGGGTTTGAGAAATTGTTTTGGTTAGGTCTAGAAGGTTGGGGGAGAGTTGTGTGAGAGAGAATATTGTTTGGATGGATATTCTCATATTTTTAGTGTGTTGGAATAAGGGGAAACAAGCAGGGAAGCTTTATAACTCCTTCATGAGGGTTCAGTCAGGAATGTGTAAAATAGTAAATAGTAGGTATAAAGTGATTATAAAGTAACTACTTAAAGACTTATAGAATAAGTGATGTACTTAGATATAGAGGTGGATTGAATGATAAGTGCTAAATGGATAAAATGATGTCTATTTTTATAGTTTAATTAGTGGGATAAATAGATAAAGTTTACTTTATTGGCTAATAGGATAACACCCAAGAGAGCTACAAGCAAAAACCCTTTTGAGCTTATTTATGGAGATCAAGTAGTTTTTTCCATGAATTTTTAGTTTCCAACCTATCAGCTCATGCAACAACTAGAAGACAATGAGCAAATAAACCACTATGAAATCAAGATGAACCAGATTGTTGAGCTTAATGAAATTCAAACACAAGCTCATGAAAGACACCTCAAGTTTAAGGAAAAATTGAAAAGGATATTTGATAAGAAGGTCACTCCAAGAACCTTCCAAGTAGGTGATCTAGTTCTAATTTGGGATAAAAGGCATGAGGAAAAAGTCAAGTAAGGTAAATTTAATGCCTTGTGGATAGGTCAGTTCATTAAATTCAACATTTAATTTAAGGTTGGGTGTCTAGTGTAAATAGATGGGCACCTAAATTAGATGATAGATTTTTAACTTAAATACCTAGAAATTTTAACATATACACAGCTTATATACATGTTTACATGCTAGTTATTAAAACAAAATCTCCAATAATGAAACATAAGCTAATTGGTACATAGTTATTAAACATTGACTTGCTGCACATATAATTTAAAACGTAGTATATATGTATTTGTATGCTTTATATATCCCTAAAATGCAACATAATATATATTGGAATCACTTATATCATGTAAGATGCAGTCCTTAGTGGATATGTAGGTTTGAGATAATATAACATAGGTATAAACAATCAAAACTCATGTCTATACAAAATAGGATACTTAAAAGACCAAGATGATATGCTGAAAATTTGATATGAAATGTAGACCTCAAGTTTAATGATACGTGACACTAATACATGAAACGTGAGTCTGGTACAAATTCAACACTATTATTTAACAAAAACTCAGTCTCTTATGTTATTATGTAGGCTATGTAGGAAGAAAGATGCAGGTTATGTAGGAAGAAAGACTCAGGCACCTCTAAATTAAATGTTGGCAATTACTACATAGTCTCTTAGAGTAAAAATCCAAGGTTATATGTTAAAACAGATATTAAAAAATTTATCTAAGATGTTATCCTTTACATAAAGCATAGGCTTGATAAAATAACTTTGCCAAATACATGGTGACACAACATTACTAGACTACCATGCTTACGCAAGTTAAAAATAAGATGATACAAAAACCACAGACTTAGATGCCAAGCTTTAATGAATTTAAATGCAGCTCTTTAAATAAAAATAACTACAAAAATTCACCCTATTTAGCATACAATAATCATAATTATAAAACCTACCCTTAATTCGCTTCCAAACTTAAGCAAATAAATTTGGTATTCTTTCTCCTATCTTTCTCCTCTCCCATATTTCTTTGTCTATCCCTTTTCCAATTCTCAAAAGCCTTATTTATAAACTTTCTTTTCCTTCAATATGTTTCACCTATTTATTTTGCATGATCTTCCTTTTCATGCAAGGCATCTTATTTTCTTTTATTTTAAATAACATAAGTTATATTTTAATTAATATTCATTCTATCATCTTGCTTAAAATATATTTAAGAATTTAACTTGCTTGCTAAAAATCATTATGCCATTTTTTTAAAACACAAGTTTAGTTAATCAATTAAATAAATATATTCATCATTTATTTTACCCCATACATGTCAAGTTGACTTAAATTCTAAATTTACTAATTTATGTTAATTCATTCTTTCACTTTAGTTTACCAAACTAATATCCAAACATGCTAAGTTAACTAAAATAATAATAAAATTATTTTTTAAAATTTTAAACATATCATGAATAATTCTAATTTTAACTTTAAATTGCATTAACCAAACTTTCATGCAAATTTTGAAACAATGATAAATGATTATTTATCTAAAAGATAAAATAAGTCATTAATTGCCTTTTATTTAAAAAATAATTATTTCCACAATAATTATTTATATTAGCACTAATATATTTATTTTACGGATTTAAATTCAAAAACCAAGTAAGTTAGGCTAAAGAATCTAATACATACTAAAATTAATTCCACACACATAAATTATTACAAGCAATAATTCATAATTATGTACTAATATTTTTACACAAATATCATTAAAAATTTATGGTGTGTGTGTGTGTGTGTGTGTGTAGGGTCACTAGTATTCTCACTGATATTCTCCTAATCACTCCATTTAGCTGAACCTCTTCGATGATGCTATCCCTCATCAAGCTCTGAGGGTAGGATCTATCTTACATCGATCTCATAATAAGTAGGTAGTTAGTCTGAGTTATCATATCAATAAATGACAGTCAACTAACAAATATACATCGCAATATACAAAATTATCAAAATATAACTATCACATAATGTATACTAATCAATAATCTATACCAGTATATGTCAAAATACTAAAATCAGAACAATTATAATCAGATAATGACTATACTAATCCATGACTATAGGTTCATTTGGTATAGAGTGAAATTTGGATGTGACATCCTCCTCCCTTAAAATTGATCATTGCCCCGATGACCCTTATCCAAGCAAAAGTCTTGATTAACAAATAGAGTCTAATAATATAAAAAATTTCTATCAATTACCATATCATGTAATTAAATATGAAATTTACCTGAAGAACTTATATTAGTTATGTTAATTAGTACTACTATTAGATAATTGGTTTCACAAGACCCTACTTTGTGACATTTCCTATTCTGTAAACAAGTTTCATGAAAGTCATTTTATGCTGATTGATTCCATCATGACCACTCATAGTCTAGAACCATAAGAAAAGTCTAATAATAATACAACTGAATTTGACAAGTTCCACCTATAAAATCTTGAATTCAGCAAGTCCATTTATCAGATCTAACTCAGTAATAATCGAGTTAATATGAGACTAAGTAGGATACCATATTATCACTTAGAAGTCATGTTACTATATCACCAATCATCCCTCAAGTCTCTATGATCAAAAGATCTTCAAAAGGTGCACAAGATTCACAAATCTATTCTAATAGATCATATAAAATAATGTTATGTGGTAAAAGATTCCATATGCACTAACATACAAAAGAAATCATAAAATCATCTCAAAATTAAATTAAGTTTATACTAATAAATCAAAACTAGTATCATATCCTACAACTTATCTTGTAGTGTTATATTCATAGTAAAAAGGAAATACTACCATAATTAACATAATCATATAAAGGCTAAGGGTCATACCATCCCTAAAAATTTATAAGCAAGATAATGTTTCCTGGTTTGCATGACTAACACACAAGTTACAAAGTTTTATCAACCCTCAGACTTACCAAGATGTTCTATGCATATTATACCTTACTTACTCCTAAATAAATGTACACATATAACTCTTCAAAATAATATGTTTTAAGAAGAGAATCATATTAGTCTAAGCAAAGGTATATAATAACATATAATTATAAACACTATAATTAATATAAATTCAATGTTAGCCACTCCTTGTGGTTAAGTTCATAAGTTAGATAAAATAGTGGCTCTAAAGGTAAATAGAAATTAGAGAGATAACATCTCATAAACCAAAACTTCCTACATACCCTCATATGATAGAAGGAAACATCACAACCCAAGTTGCCAAATCACTATTTACTTACCAAACTTGTAAGTGTAGTATCATCACCTACTTCCATGATTGGAAAGAAAATAATAACCACAATGATGCATCACTCCCTTCAAACCTCCAATGTTTCTCAATGAGATATAGTAACACTATCCCATTCACTCAAGGGAATAAAACAACAATTTAGAAACAAGTTTTTCCACTAAGGGAAACTCTAATACAACATCCTAAGAATATAAATGTTCTCGATAGCTTAAAATCATGTAAGAGGAGAGTGAGAGAATAAAAAATCACCTCTAAGATAATTAATAGAGATGGAACTTCTTCTCAAGTCAATATAATTACAAAGATGCTAATCCACATAACAAACTCCTAACACATAGGAATATCAAACAAGACATCTACATTCAATAAAAAAAAATTCCACCATACTAGGGGGTACCAAATTAGAATGGCCTTAAATAATTACCATTCATAATATTTGTGTATATAAGACATGAGGATAAAACATATAAACCTAAGTGGGTATCACTCCATGCTTTTTTTTAAACACTCACAAAGCACAAACACAAATAGTGAAGGTGATTCAAGAAAGACAAAATCACACTCAAGTTGTTTGATCTAAAAGATCAAGAATATGGTAGAAAATTTATGTTCACAACTCATGAACTAAGCTAAGTGCTTTCCTACCCAACACCTTCTAAAACCATCACCAATGAGACACTTGTTAACCAATCCTTTAGTGAATCTAAGGGGGTACGAATACTCTAAAGGTACACACTCAATATACCATATACATATTCTCAATTCTTCTTTATGATAAGCAAGAGGAATATGAAAATTCTAATAGATTCATTAGATCCTAGAGTTTGAACCATAACTCTGATACCAAATGTGACAACCCCTCAAGTTATACTTAAAAAATGCAGTATTTTTTTTATAAAATAACTAAACAAATAATTTAACAATAATTTCACAGAGTAAAACAATACAACATATCTAAAGCACAATTAAGAATAGTAGTATTTATACTTTAAATATTGCATACAATATACATATTATGTAACTTCACATAAAACAATTACAATATGACACAACTATGATTAGTCTAACAATACAACATTTACTAATCAAGTATACAAGTCCATAATATAATTACATTCTTTTAGGGATACAACCTAATGCAATAACAGATATCAAACTCTTCAGAGTTTGAGTTATGCCAACTCATTTATCATTGATAATCTCAAGTGTCATTTCCAATTAGTACTACAGTGGAGGAGAGAGAGCATCATTTGAGTACTTTACCACACCAACCATGGAAAACTTATCCCCCACAAAATCTCTTATTAGTAAAGGGCTCTTTTTTCATAGATATGTAGATAGAATGGTGTGAGAATCTAGTGAGACATGCTAGTACCCTGTGTGCTATAAGATTTTTAAAAACATGCAGTGTACCATAAAGAAATCCATTCTAACATGATATCACATAACATGAAAATAAAACATATGAAAGATAATGTATATAACATTAATTTGATCAATTTTTTTATATGATCATTTTAAATCGATTAATTTCATAACACACAACTTGATCAGATTATTTATTGGTGGTACTACTTAAGCTAGTAGAATCTGTCTCACTATCCATTAGTATCATCAATCTAGTTTCTCAAATAAACATATATATTATATAACTCAAAGGCTCAAACATATTTCATTTTATTAGAAATAATATCACATCACAAGTTAAACAAGGATAAAACAAGATATACACATAATCATCTATGCATGAATGAGTCTTACCTTAAAATCAATTCCAAACTAAATACAAAGCCACTGTTTATACCACTTAGGTAAAAAACACATTAGACTATAGAATATTTCAATAAGATCCAAGTAACTACACCTCAAGACAACCCATTTTATCTTAGTATGGTATTCTAGGCATGACTTCTATTTTATCCATAAATAGTCACATAAAACAATCATAAAAACATGGAAGCATATGCTCATATGCAAGCAGGCATAACTATAACAAACAAGTCATACAATGCATATAATTCTATCTTAACGTTCATTTGCACTCATAAATTTGTATGCACATAATTGTTATATCCTTCTAACTGTTATTAAGCATACTTATCAAAGTAACAACCAACATGCATATAAAATATGTAAGTGTGGGTCTAGATATAACCAATCTAACATTAGAATCATTAAACCAATAAATCAAAATTATACCACCCAGGTATACCATAGATTAAATTACATATTAATAATCAAATAAAAACATAAACCTAAGGCACACATCACGATGCATTATTTAACTCTAGAAATGTCAAATTATTGCATATAAAATACTCTCACAAAATACAATGCACTTAAGTTTTAATCTTCAATAATTATCTTAATATTGGATATCTTTAAATCAAATTAAACTTTGTAGAAACTTAAGGGTTAGTATTCACATGGTTGAAGTTCCCTGTTTTCTAGAATTTTTATTATCAATCTATTATTTTAGATGTAGGCTTATTATCTATAGTCCTATGAAGTTACATAATCATATGAATACTCAAGTTCATGCATACATCAATTCCTATATGAAAAACCTCTATACTCTTTAGTTGCTTGTAAAATACTTATCAAATACTTAAAATAGATTTCTAAGCTCATCAATAATTCAAATAATGAATTCCATCTCTATACCACCCGAGAATATTACCTGATTGAACATTATTACAATAATTTGGCAAAATAAAGTTCCACCTATCATTTGGTCTCAAATTAATAAAGAGACATTATCCCTTGTATTCACTACACCTTCCTTTACTAAAATACACCTAGCATTATTATTCCTTTAAACTCAACATTTTTGAATATATAAATAGGCATTTTCATATATATATATATATATATAAACTCACCATTGATATAATTTTGTCTTGACAAATTCATTAAAATATTTTTGTTATCCTTTTAATCTCGGCTATTGATTTACATATATAGTGAATTAATATGAGACTGGCCAAGGTATAATTATTATATTTTTTTACAAAACTTATCAATTTAACCCTAAAGGCTCAGTGTTATAATTTTAAACTTAACATTACATAAATCAACTCAACATTTATAATCATTAACTTCCTATTCCTATTACAATGTAGGGTCTTCATATTATGACGCAACACTAAAGACTCAGCTCCTTGATAATATACACAAATGTTAAAATTGCATTTCATTTGATGATTCAAAAATTGGATTTCTATATAGTGAATTAATATATAAAAAAATTACACAACTATTTTTTTTTTGTGTTACAGATATATCTACATTTCAGTAAAGAACTTGGCACTTATCTTAACTCATCATTCCAAAATAAAACTAAGCAGTTTGGTTTAACAACTCAACATTTTGAAAATTTGATGTAGTCCCACGTTATTCAAAATGTAGACCAGTCAAGAGAAAGTAAAGCACTATCCAAGAAACGAGGCACATATCTAAATAAATACATAGGCTCAATAAGGAAGAATGCATATTTTATCAAACAACATACTGACTAGTGACTTTCATTTTTTTATTAAACTCAACATTATAGGTCATAAAATTCATCATTTAATATAAGGCTAAACGTATAGTGTAAATAACTGGGCACCTAAAGTATATGATATATTTTCAACTTAAATACCTAGTGATTACATAGTTTATATGCAAGTTTACATGCTAGTTCTTGAAATTATTTCTTCAATAGTGAAACACAAGCTAATTGGTACATAGTTATTAAACATTGACTTGCTGCACATATAACTTAAAACATAATATATATGTATTTGTATGCTTTAAATATCCCTGAAATGCTACATAATATATATTAGAATCGCTTCTATCAAGCAAGATGCAGTCTTCAGTTGATATGTAGGTTTGAAATAATATAACATAGGTATAAACAATCAAATCTCATGTCTATACAAAATAGGATGCTTAAAAGACCAAGATGATACATTTAAAATTTGATATGAAATGTAGACCTCAAGTTTAATGATACGTGGCACTAGTATATGAAACCTAGGTTTGGTAAAAATTCAACATAGTTATTTAACAAAAACTCAACCTCTTATGTTATTATGTAGGCTATACAAGAAGAAAGATGTAGGCTAGGCAGGAAGAAATACTCAAGCACCTCTAAATTCAACACTGGTAATTATTATGTAGTCTCTTAAAGCAAAAACCTAGGGCTATATGTCAAAATAGATGCTATAAAATTTATCTAAGACACTATCCTTTACATAAAGCATAGGCTTGATAAAATAACTCTGCCAAATACATGGTGACACAACACTACTAGACTACCATGCTACACAAGTAAAAAATAAGATGATATAAAAACCACAGAGTTAGATGCCAATCTTCAATGAATTTGGATACAACTCTTTAAATAAAAACAACTATACAAATTCATCCTATTTAGCATACATGAATCATAATTACAAAACTTACCTTTAATTTTCTTACAAACTTGAGTAGATAAATTTGGTGTTCTTTCTCCTATCTTTCTCCTTTCTCCTGTATTTCTTTGTCTGTCCCTGTTCCAATTTTCAAAAGCCTTATTTATAAACTTTCTTTTCCTTCAATATGTTGCACCTATTTACTTTTCATGATCTTCCTTTTATTCTTATTTTATTTTAAATAACATAATTTATCATTTTATTAATATGGAGTCTATCATCTTGCTTAAAATATTTAAGCATTTAACTTGCTTACTAAAAATCATTAAGCCAATTTTGTAAAATATGAGTTTAGTTAATTCATCATTTATTTTATCCCATGCATGTCAAGTCAACTTAACTTCTAAATTTACTAATTTTTGTTAATTATTTTTTCACTTTAGTTTACCAAACTAATATCCAAACATGTTAGGTTAACTAATATAATAATAAATTTTTTTTTATAAAATTTTCAAATATATATCATGCATAATTCTAATTTTAACTTTAAATTGCATTAACCTAACTTCTATGTAATTTTTGAAAAAATGATAAATAATTATTTATTTAAAATATAAAATAAGTCATTAATTGCCTTTTATTTAAAAAATAATTATTTCCACAATAATTATTTGTATTAGCACTAATATATTTATTTTATGGATTTAAATTCAAAAACCAAGTAAGTTAGGCTAAAGAATCTAATGCTACTAAAATTAATTCCACACATACAAATTATCACAAGTAATAATTCACAATTATGCACTAATATTTTTATGTATATATCATTAAAAATTTATAGTGTGTATGTAGGTTCACTAGCATTTTTACTGATATTCTCCCAATTGCTCCATCTAGCTGACTCTCTCTGATGATGCTCTTCCTCATCAAGTTTTGAGGGTAGGACCTATCCTGGACCCACCTTACAATAAGTATGTAGTTAGTTCAAGTCATCATATCAACTAATGATGCTAAACTAACAAATATACATCATAATGTACAAAACTATCAAAATATAACTATCAAACAATGTATACTAATCAACAATCCATACCAATATATGTCAAAATACTCAAATCAAAGTAATTATAATTAGATAATGAACATACCAATCCATAATTATAGGTTCATTTGGTATAGGGTGAAATCGATATGTGATACGGAGTGAACAAGGGCATACATATTTTGAATGGAAAAGAATTGGGCGATTAGATAAGGATAAAAGTTGAGTTGTGGAGGAGAAGGACACATGATGAAAGAGGAAAAAGGAGATAGTAAAATCAAGGAAGAGAAGGAATATATTGGTTCAATCTATTTCAAATTTGGAAGCAACCTAAAACGTTGGTGAAGTAACTACTTTCATTTGCTTAGAGAAATTTCTATTTCTATTTAGATTATTAGGGTTTTCAAAATGTATTAATCTTGAGTAAATAATATAGGCTTAGCCCTGTGGATGGCTCAACCATCCACATAACTAAGCCATATAATTTATAAAACCCTAAGACTACAAAAAAATTGGATTTGGTGTGAAGCCATTAGGGTAAATTGAATGTAGTTGTTTAACTATACAATGCTCTAGTTTAAAATTAAACCCTAGGCATATATTAGTGCCATATATACATATATAGATCAGGTTTTAGAACTTCAGATGTATATGTGTGTGTGTGTGTGTGTGTGTGTGATACACTCAAAATAGATATATTTATATACTCATATAAGAGGAATCAATCTGATGAGTATATAGTTATATATTCATATCTATGTGTATATAGTTTTTTGAAAAACAACTTACATGTCATAATTTTTGATATTGATATAACTGAGTAAAAAGGATTTGCGAATGGGTTAAAGAGGATTCTAATTTTTTGTTAATTCTTTTGATATATATATAAACAACTTACATGTCACAATTTTTGATATTTATATAACTGAGTAAAAAGGATTTTTAAATGGGTTAAAGAGAATTCTAATTTTTTGTCAATTATTTATATATATATGGACCGTCATTTATTTTTCTTCCATACACATGGGAACTGTCTGTGTGTATGTATTAAGTCATTTAGAAATGGAGATTGTATACATATACTTATGTCCATTGTGTATGTTTAAGTTATGTGTGAATAGCATATATACATATATACATATGTCGACTATGTTTTAAAGTTATTATGAATTGCAAATATATATATGTATATATATATTCACTATTCACAATTTATTTAAATACACATAGTTGACTTATACGAACTATGAATACACACACACACACACACATTTGTATATGTGTCAGCTGAGTCTTGTCATTTGAAATTTAGTATGCTAGAGACTGTGTACATATTCATACACAAAATAGTGATTATAAACTGAAATGAGTTAATGTTATAGACTATAAGTTGAACAGGGTATACACATTTATATAAATATGATTGTGTGTTGTTACTCAAACAAGATATATATATATATATATATATATATATATATATATATATATATAGTTTATATATATATATATATATATATCTAATACATGAGTTTATGAATTTTATGAATATACATCTTTAGCCATATGTATGGAAACACTACGAGCATATACTTGAAATGAACTAGGTAAAATTTTTATAAAATGTGAGTGTGCAACAGAGATATATGGACTATGTGAGGAAAAATAAATATATAGGGTATTTGTTTCTAAATAGTAAACACTTGAAATCAAATGAGAAATAATGGATTGATAAATTGTGAGCATTGATCTTTAATTTGAAAACTTAAAAAAATTGTATTAAGGCTTGAACATTTTATATAGTTTGATATTTTGATACACGGTAAAATAATTTAAATTGAGAAAAGTGCTAGAAAATCAATTAGTAATGGTTCTGAGTTAAAATATGAATTATATCTCTTATTTTAATATAGATAAATAAATATTGTGGAATAGTTGAGACCCTTTTTGATTCTCGAAGGCTTTCTCCTGAAAAGTTATTAGTTGTTGAAACATTAAAAATTAATAAGAGTAATGAAAAACACTCTTGTGAGTTAGAATAGTATTTGTGTTTTAATAATATATATAATGGGATATATATTATACTAATACATAAATATACAAAATATACATATAAGAGAACTTAGGTTCTCATATACGTATATAACCTATATTTATATAATAGGTAGTGTGCCTATAATTATAGAATGTGACTAATCAAGTAAATCATAAAATCCAAAGGATAGGGAACTATAATTATAAACATGAAGCCTAAGTCTCATAAATGAAAAAATAGGTGTTTTTTTAATCTTTAAATTAATTATGACTGTTGGTTTGTAATGAGTAATATGAACAATATATCAAGATTTTGATAGTTGTAACATTTAAATTTACTTTGAGATTTTGGGAGTGCAATCCAAGTTTATATTCTAACCATTTGGGAAATAAACTTAATTATTATGTAAATTGAAATTATGTTGAATTATATTGTAAAGATTCATTCATACGTTTGATAAACTAAATGTGTGTATTGTGATTATTTCAATAATTAGCATGCATTTATACTTGCTAATAGAAATAATTTACATGAATATGTTGGTTATATTAATATTAACCAAATATTGTATTATTGGTATTAAGTAGTGAGATGGACTTCACTAACTTAGTTAGCATCACTAATTCTAGATGAAGGTAATCAGATCAAGTAGTGTGTATGAATTTGATTGATCATTGAGATCAATAGCTATTTAAAAACTTTAGAGAAAGTAATGTTTAGATAAACATTATCATCATATGTATGATTTACATATTTAAGAAATATCATGTTAGAATGTATTCTTTTTATGGTACACATAATGTAGTAGAAATCTTACAACACACAGGTACTAACATGTCTCTTTGCATTTCCACACCATCATTATCTATCAATCCATGAAATGAGGTCCATTCCTTATTTGGAGGATTGTGCAAAGGACTGATGGTCCATGGTTGGTTTATAAAAATGCTCCGATAATGTTCTCCCTCCCACTGTAGTACTTATTAGAGACTACACTTGAGATTATCAGAGATACTAGAGTTAGAGTGACTTGTGCTTCGTGGAGAATTGTATCTATTATTATATTTATGTTTTGGCATAATGCATGTTGAAAATGTAATTTGAATACTTACTATACATTGAAAATAGTGGCTATATTATTGTACTATCCATGGCTAAATTTTAATGTAATTGTTTTCCTTATGTAGTTATGTTATGTTACATATGATGCTAGTAATCAATAAATATTAATGTTAGGTGTTTAGTTATGTTTAACATACTTAGTATGCTAAAATCACTAATTATATTCTCATGGTGTAATCTAATGAAATAATAAGTGTTATTTAAAATTTTAAAAAAATAAATTGCATTATTCTAGTAAATTCTTGTGGCTTGAACATTAGGAATTAATGAGTCCACTAACATTTTTATATTCTTATGTTATCATAAATAAGAATGGTATGAGAAAAATAATTTAGAGAGGGTCTTTCAAATGTTAATGACAATAACCCTCAATTTGATCTTAACCAATTTTTTACTAAACAAGTAGCAAAATTAGATCAGATTCTTGCATCCATGAATGAGACTAGGGACAAAATGTTAGGATCTTAGAATACAATTGATTACTTTTGTATAAGCAACTAAACACAAAATTGAAACCAAAAGTAATAAGTAACTAGAAATCAAAAACAACAAATAATAGGAGATACAAGAAATAACCAATCTGTATTAAACTCTTTCGGAAGGAAATATAATGAAGAAATCTCTCTCTCCTCACACCCCACAGATGTACAGTAATTCTCCCTCAAGAGTTATCTCTCTCTCTCTCAATCAATTACAATCAACTCAATTACTGAAATTGTACATGCTATGAGGATCTAACCCTACTATATAGAATACTACAACACTAGGGTTCATGAGCCATGCATTCGCCACCCTTAGATCCACCTCTTAAATCAAAGGCTCAAATATGTTCTCCTTAAAATAACAATTCTAGAAACGCACAGAAGTCGGTGTCAGTCTGGAGATGATCGATGTCGATCGACCCCTAACTGATGTCGGTTGGTTCTGACTGATGCTGGTTACTGTGTAAGCCCAACAACCTCAACATTAGCTCATTAGTGAAGCTTTTAGCTCCACAACTCAACAATATCCCACTTGGAGATAAATAGCTGCACCTATACCTGTACAACAACATCCTCTAAACATCTCTGGCTTGTTTCTCCCTCTTCAAGTTCAATTTTGAAGACCAACAAAATTTGAATGAAAATTCAACTTCTCTTTTGTTACCAGCTTTGTTAACATATCAGTAGGGTTCTTATCCATATGGATCTTTTCCAGCTTCAACTGTCCATCCTCTAATACTTGTCTAAAGAAGTGGTACCTAAGCTGTATATGTTTGGTTCTTGAATGAAAGGCTGAATTTTTTGCCAAATGAATTGCACTTTGACTATCACTGTACAATCTGCAACTCTCTTGCTCCTTTCCCAACTCTTCCATGAACCGAGTCATCCAAATCATTTCCTTGCTAGCCTCTATGACTGCAATGTATTTTGCCTCTGTAGTAGACAAGGCAACAACCTTCTGCAACTTTGAAATCCAGCTAACTGCCGTTCCACCAACAGTGAACACATATCCTGTGGTGCTTCTCCTACCATCCAAGTCACCTACCATATCCGAATCTACATACCCATGGAGAGAAGTGTTTGACCCTCCATAGCATAATGCCTGCTGCTGGTCCCTCTCAGATATCTGAGAATCCACTGAACTGCTTTCTAGTGTTCCTTTCCTGGATTGGCCATAAACTTGCTGACAACTCCCACTGCTTGGGCAATATCTGGTCTAGTACATACCATTACATATATCAAGCTCCCAACTATTGAAGCATATGGAACTCTACTCATGTACTCAACCTCATCATGTGATTTAGGACACTGTTCTTTGCTCAACTTGAAGTGTCCAGCCATATGTATGCTTACCGGTTTTGCATATTGCATATTGAACCTCTCCAACACCTTATTCACATAATCCTCTTGAGACAAAATCAAACTATGATTTTTCCTTTCTCTCTTAATACTCATGCCAAGGATTTTCTTTGTTGCTCCTAAATCCTTCATGGCAAATGTGTGAGCTAATTTTACCTTAAGCTCAGTAATTTCCTGCATGTGTGAACCTGCAAAAAGCATATCATCTACATATAGTAACAGGTTAATATAACTACCATTATCCAATCTGTTAAAATAAACACAATGGTCAGATTAACATTTACTAAAGCGATGCTCTGTCATAAACCTGTCAAACCTCAAATACCATTGTCTTGGAGCTTGCTTAAGACCATATCAACTTTTCTTCAACCTGCACACAAGTTTCTCCTTACCTTTGACCTCAAAACCTTCTGGCTGATCCATATATATCTCTTCATCCAAATCTCCATAAAGAAATGCTGTCTTAACATCAAGCTGCTCAAGATGCAAATCCTCAATAGCAACTAAAGATAATACAGTCCAAATAGAAGTCATCTTTACTACAGGAGAAAAAATTTCACCAAAATCAATACCTGGTTTCTGTGTAAATCCCTTTACTACCAACCTAGCCTTATGTCTCATTTGTCCATTCTCTCCTTCCTTTAACCTGTATACCCATTTGTTTTTCAGTGCTTTCTTTTCGGCTGGCAACTCAACCAAATCCCACGTATGGTTCTCTTCCAAGGAATCAATTTCCTCATTCATGCCATGCTCCCACTATTTCCTAGATTCTACCTGCATTGCCTCATCAAAACTTTTTGGTTCTCCACCATCAGTGAACAACAAGTAGTATAAAGAAGGGGAATAATGAATTGGAGGTTTACTTACCCTTTCAGACCTCCTTATGGGTGTTTGAGTCTCATTTATAGCTTGTTGTCTGCCCAAATTTTCTTCTGACAGTGACCGATCCTAGTCATCTCTGATCGATGCCGATCTGCACTCGACCGATGTCGATTCCTCTTGATTGACGCTGATTTCCACCTGATCGACGTTGGCCTCTGTGTTTTTTTGTGAGTGATGATTTTTACCCGTGAGCTCATTTTGGATCATAACCTCTTCCAAATCAAGATTGCCCTACTCAGAATTATTCAGTCTGTTGAGCTGATCATTGTACATCACATTCTCATTGAAAACTACATCACGACTTCTAATAATTTTGTTAGTTTCTAAATTCCACGATCAGAATCTGAAATATCCAAAACCATAACCAATGAAAGTGCACCGCATAGATTTAGCATCCAACTTCTTTATATTTTTTTATCAATGTGCACAAAAGCTTCATAACCAAAAACTTTGAGAAATGAAAGATCTACCTTTTTACCTATCCAAGCCTATTCTGGAATTCCACCATCCAGTGCAGTAGAAGGTCCTCTGTTATTCAGGTAAACTGTAATATCTACAGCTTCTACCCAAAACTGTAAGGGCAAACTAGCATGCAACCTCATACTCCGTGCATGCTCCATTATTATTCTATTCATCCTTTCAACAACTCCATTTTGTTGAGGTGTCCTTGGAACCATCCTTTCCCTGCGTATTCCACTCATAGAAAAGTAACTATTGAATTTATTGCTACAGTACTCACCACCATTATCAGATCTAAGGCACTTCAATCTCAAACCTGTTTCATTCTCAACCAAAGCTTTTCATTTCTTAAATGTGTCAAAAATATCAGATTTTCTCTTTATGCAATAAACCCATACCTTTCTTGTAGCATCATAATTGAAAGAAACATAATACTGTGATCCTCCAATAGAAGCTACCTGAGCTGGTCCTCACACATCTGTGTGAACAAGCTCCAACTTGTGCTTCTTCTTTGTTGACCCAATTTTGAGAAACCTCACTTTCTTCTATTTCCCAAAAATACAATTCTCATAGAAATCTAGATCTATGCTTTTCAAATTTGAAAGCTTACCTTTTGACTTAAGAACATTCATTCCCTTCTCACTCATGTGACCAAGCCTACAGTGCCACAACTTTGCATCTACATCTAAAGTAGATAAAATAGAAGGAAAATAATCAGTAATACAAGTAGATAGATAAAGTGTACCTACTCTCTTACCTTTTGCTAATACAAGTGCACCCTTATAAACTTTTCAAGATTTAGTTGTGAGAGTTACTGTGCAACCCTCATCACCCAACTTTCTTGTAGAAATCAGATTCCTCTTCAGGATGGGTACATGCATGACATCCTTCAACACCCATGTGTTGCCATTCTACAATTTCAGCTACACTTTTCCTTTGCCAACAATTTTATAAGACTCATCATCCCCTAAATAAAATTTTCCAAAATCTCCACGGACATAATCATTGAAAAATTCTCTATTTGGGGTTGCATGGAAAGAGGCACCAGAATATAAAACCCATGATTCTACTTTATTATCCAAAGAAAATATAAGAGCATCCTGTGCAACAATATCTGCAAATTTTGCTTCTTTATTACCTTCATGCTGATTTTCTTTGTTATACTTCAACCAACAATCTTTCTTTGCATGCCTTTTCTTTCCACAATTCCAGCAGGTTATTCTTCTATTTTTGAATTTGGATCTACTTCCCATCTTTGACCTTGATTTACCTTGCTTGCCCTTCTCTCTTTGCCTTTCCCTACTTTCAACACTTAAAAAATTACCTGATGTTTCCCCTATGCTTTTCCTGCAAATTTCTTCATTCAAGATTACACTAACAACATCATCAACTTTCAAGATATTTGAAGCAGATATAGTATTACTAACTGCCATTACCACACTATGCCAACTTTCAGGTAAAGAGCATAAGATTAAGAGAGCCTTAATTTCATCATCAAAAACTATTTTGACTGAATTTAACTGATTTACTATTGTATGGAAATCATTAAGATGACTAGATACAGATCCACCTTCCTACATTTGCAAATTAAATAATTGCTTCATAAAATATACCTTATTTGAAGCTGAGGGTTTTTCATATAAATTTGCCAAAGTATCCATTAACTCTACCATTGTCTTTGCCTGTGATAAGTTGGAAAGCACAGAAGCTTCTAGGCTCAACCTTATAGATCCAAGAGCCTTTCTATCAAGAACATTCCGTTCTTCATCTTTCATATCTATGGGCTTCCTTGAAACCCCACCCAACAGTAAATATAGATCTTTCTGATACAGATAATCTTCAATCTGCATCCTCCATAATTGATAATTCTTGCCATTGAATTTCTCCATTCTTAGTTTACTTTTTTCTGCCATTGCTTTGCTCCCACTCAATCAGAAACCCCTGTGAGTGAATTTTGTAATCAACAAACAATAACATGCTCTGATACCAGTTGTTAGGATCTTAGAGTACAATTGATTACTTTTGTATAAGCAACTAAACACAAAATTAAAACCAGAAGTAATAAGTAACTAGAAATCAGAAACAACAAATAATAGGAGATACAAGAAACAACCAATCTGTATTAAACTCTTCTGGAAGAAAATACAATGAAGAAATCTCTCTCTCTCCTCACACCTTGTAGATGTATAGTAATTCTCCCTCAAGAGTTCTCTCTCTCTCTCAATCAATTACAATCAACTCAATTACTGAAATTGTGCATGCTATGAGGATCTAAACCTACTATATAGAATACGACAACACTAGGGTTCATGAGCCATGCATTCGCCACCCTTAGATCCACCTCTTAAATCAAAGGCTCAAATCTGTTCTCCTAAAAAAAACAATTTTAGAAATGCACAGAAGTCATGTCGGTCTGAAGATGACCGATGCCGGTCAACCCCTAACCGATGTCGGTTGGTTTTGACCGATGCCGGTTACTGTGTAAGCCCAGCAACCTCAACATTAGCTCATTAGTGAAGCTTTTAGCTCCACAACTCAACACAAAATTATAGCCCTGGAATAGGAAATTCATGTACATGAGGAGGAAGCCCATTGAGATGAGCCTAAAGAGCATCTTACTGAGCAGGAAATCCCTCAAGAATAGAGACATATGGAAGTGCCTCAGGATGCGAGAGCATGTGTAGTCATGAAATTAGTTAGGGATATGAAAAAGGTGTATCCACCTAAATTTGTATCCACCTAAGTTTGATGAAATCATTATAAGAGATAGAGCTAAAACATGGTTTACTAAAATGGAAGAGTATTTCAAGATTCAAAACTACTCCTATGTCACCAAAGCCATTTGAGGAGCATATCAGTTGGCTAGAGAAGAAACTATGTGGTGGGCCAATAAGAAGTTAGAAATGAATATAAATTTGATGACCACTACATGGGTGTAGTTTGTGATAATATTTAGATCACGATGGATTACACAGTTATATTTTGATCAAAAATTTACATATTTATAAAATCTAAAGCAAAGAGATTTTTTGGTGAATGAGTTTTAGGAATAGTTCACTAAACTTTTGAAATATGTACCTCAATATCAGGCATATGAAAGGTTCAAGATTAGGAGGCTCATTATGAGATTAAAAACCCAGATTGGTGGAGAGGTGGATGTTCATGGACCATATACCATGGACCAAGTCTTTAAAAAAGTAGTCAAATAAGAGAAAAAGTTGAAATCTCTTGCTCAAGTCAGGGATAAGTTTAAGAAAAAGTTTAGAAGTTCTAAGATAACTTTTAAGAAGAACTAGAAGTAGAGGAGTGGAGACTCTAATATTCAGTTCAAGAGATAAAATACAAGATTCAATAGTGGTTGAGGTAGCAAGAAATTGGGTAATGGTTCCAAAGGTTGTTTCAAGGGAAACCAATAGTTTGATAATAAGGGACTACCAATAGGTTACTTCATATGTGGAGGTGACAATTTTGCAAATGAATACACCTAGGATAAGTTGAAGAACAAAGGTTTTTCCCCTCAATAAAGAAATTTTCAACAATGTATTCTTGTTGCAATTAATAATTGACAAGCCAAATTTCAAGCTTCACCTATAAAACTATCAGGTATTTTGTTTGAGAATTCTATTTCTATTTTAATGGATATATGGGATGCAAATTGTTTTATATCTCCTATAATTCTAAATAAGTTGTCTAAAAAAGATGATGTAATAGAAAATGCATGGTCGGTATAATATGAAAATGATTCTAGAATCCAAGTTGATAAGTGTTTAGTTGAAGTAGAAATTAGGTTGCCTAAATTCACAATAATTGTTGATCTCTATGCAACACCACTAGGGTCATATGATGTGATCCTAGAAGTCAAATGGGTTATGAATCATAAGGCCAATGTTGACTGCTATTTGAAAAATATTGAGTGTCTAGATGATTCTAGTAATCAAACACTAATTCAAAGAGAGAAAAGGGAAGGCTTAGGAAAATTTATATAATGCAACTCAGGAAGGCCTAATGAAAAGGATGTCAAGCATTTATCGTCAAGATAAATAAAATGGAGGAAACTATGGAACCATCAATTGAATATTATCTTTTACTTAGGAATTTTCATGATGTTTTTCTAGAGGAATTATCAGGATTACCTCCTAAATAGGAGTTTGATTTCTCTATTAATATTAAATCAAGATCAAAACCTCAGTCTAAGTCACCGTTTATAATGAAAACCATTGAATTGGTTGAATTGAAGGCACAACTTCAGGAACTATTATTCAAAGGATTGATCAGACTAAGTGTGTCACCATGGAGTACACTAGTTATCTTTATCAAGAAGGATGACACCCTTCAACTTTGCATTGATTATAGAATGTTGAATAAAGTGACCGTCAAAAACATGTATCCACGACCTCAAATAGATGATATTTTTGATCAGATGTGAGGAGCAACCATCTTTTATAAGATTGATCTTAGAGTTGGATATCATAATTTAAGAATAAAATATGAGGATATTCTATAGATGACATTTAAAACTAGCTATGGGAATTATGAGTTTACAATGTTACCATTTAGGTTGATGAATGCACCTGCAACATTCATGAATCTCATGAACAGTGTGTTTAGAGATTATCTAGATCATTTTATTTTGGTCTTTTTAGATGACATTATTATATATTATAAGAATGAATAAGAGCATATTCAACATTTGGAGTTAGTTTTGCAATGTCTACAAAAGCACAAGCTATTTGGTAAATTGTCTAAGTCCATATTTTTACAAAATAAAGTCTAATATATGTGACATATTATCTCAGCGGATGACATCTCGGTTGATCTGACTAAGATAAGAGCCATTATGGAATGGCTATAACCAATAAATGTCCATGAAGTAAGGAGTTTCATGGGATTATCAGGATATTACAATAAATTCATTCTAAAATTTTCAAAGATAGCTAATTTGATTACCTCTCTACAACGTAATAATAAAAATTTTATTTGGTCAAATAAGTGTGAAGTAGCTTTTCAAGAATTGAAAAAAAAGCTTATTTCAGCACTAGTATTAAGAGTTCCTGATCCCAATAGTCAATTTTAAGTGATAAAAGATGTATCTAGGGGTGGACTAGGAGGATTCCTTATGTAGGATGGTGTATTGATAACTTATGAGTTGAGAAACTGAAGCCTTATGAGGTGAATTATGGCCACCATGGCTTTCAACATGTATCAATTATTCTTGCTTTATAAGTTTGGAGACATTATTTGTTGGGAAAATAATTTGAGCTCAAGACTGATAACTTGGGACTCAAGTACATCTTCATCAAACCAAATTTGAATGCTTGTCAAAGATGTTGGTTAGATTTTTTGTCTAAGAATGCTTAGAATCCTATGTATAAAGGATATATCTTAGAGAATGATGGTCTTCTATAATACAACGAAAGGATGTATGTGTTAGATAGAGAGAGTTTGAAGAACATAGTGCTAAAGAAACTACACAATGTCCCATATTTAGGACATCTAGGAGTAACCAAGCTCATATCAAAGCTTATACCACTTTATTTATGAAGGGGAATCAATAAAGATTCAACAGACTTTATGTTATGTTGTCTGAAATATACATGTGTAAAATTTAAACATGTGCATTTGATTGGTTTATTATATCCATATGACATATTGAAATGGAAATGGTAGGTGATGAATACAGACTTTATCCAAGGATTACCAATGTCATAGAATAAGCACAACATGATCTTGGTTGTAGTTGATAAATTAACTAAGGTATTAAATTTTATACTAGATAATTTGATAGATGATGCACCAATTCTTGTGAATATATTTGTAAAGGAAGTGTATTGATTTCAATAGAATATTATATTAGATCATGATCAGAAAATGGCTTCTAGGTTTTGGTTAGCTCAAAATTCATCTTTAGGTATGTAATTAGGCTTTAATATTGTATATCATACATAGACTAAATGTCAAACTGAGCGAGTTAATCAAGTGTTAAAGGATCTTATTCATATGCATTACATGAATAAGTAATATAAATGGGATGAATACTTTCCATTGGTTGATTTTGCATACAATAAATCATACCAATTTTCTTTGAATATGGTACCATTTGAAACACTTTATGGAAGAAGGTGTAAGACACTAATCAATTAGGATAGTTTAGAATCCATGATAGTATTCAAACCTAAGATGCTTTCAAAAATGGAAGATCAAGTTAAAATAATCAGGTAGAGGTTGGCTAAGGCCAATGGTAAGCAAAAGAGTTATTATTATTTGAAAAAAATATCTAGGCAGTTTTCAATTGGTGATAAATTATTCTTGTGGGTTAAACTACAAAAGATCTTGATTGAATTTAGGAAGTTAGAAAAAATTTCATCTAGATATGTGGGACCCTTTGAGATTTTAGAAATGGTCAATATTATAGTGTATAGGATTGCATTACCACTAGCCCTATATATATTGCATAATGTCTTCTATGTATCTTATCTTAAAAAGTTTATAGTTGATACTTCACATGTGTTGGATTGGAATGATTTGTAGGTTTTGGATCTTAGGGTGGTCATGGTATAACCAATCAGAGTAATTGACACTCATAAAATTCATTTGTATAATAGAGAAGTGCCATAGTGCAAGGTCTTGTAGGACTATTAGTATGAGGATAGTGTTATTTGGGAGGACTATGATGAGTTCTATAGGCTATTTCTACATTTATTTGCTTGATTTGATGCTTCATACTATGTTATTTTTTTCTTATAAATTTTGTTTGTTATTCGAAACTATTGTTTGAATAAGTGTCATCGAGATGATGACCAACTTTAGGGGAAAAATATGTTACATCCTAATTTCTTACTAAACTAATTTACCTAATTATTTGTGAATTATTGTGGTTTTTAAATTGATTTATTACTTTTTAACTAAATTATAAGTCATATATTGTTATGGGATAATTGTATGTTACTTGAATTTCATGATTTCATTGTTATGAGTTAGTTGTATTGTGAATTCTGTACATAATGATTATGTTATATTTATTGTTACAACATTATTTTATGATATATATATCAGGCTATACCTTCTTGTCATGAGTTGGATGCATGAGAGTTTATCCTTAAGAATATGATGAAGGGAGATAATCATTAGAGAGGGTGACATAGATAGAGATGGTGAAGGATGAAAAAAGAATTGCTAAAACTCATGCACACACCACATTAGTTAATACATGTTATATGCATTGTGTAGATTATTTGAGTTAGTATGTTTTTAATGTTATTTGCTTTATATACTAGTTTTTGCATGTTAGTAAGTGTTATTACTTATAAATGAAATATGTATATACATAATATTTTTAAAATTTTATCACATACTGATGCCTTACATCTTGTAAGAACCCGTCGAGACTCAATCTCTCTAAGTGCATGCCCTAAAGGGTGCACTAGGAAAAGGGTGGGCAGACCTTTGGTACTTCATATGATTGTCCTCCTTTATTGCCACATTATTACCAATCCAATTAGATCCCAAAACCATTTCCTAAGCTATTTCTCCTCCCTTGAGTATTTCTCCTATCTTTTCCTCTTGTTATTCCTCCTTTTCTTATCTCAAACTCCTTTTTGACTGTCGATTATACTGGGTCTACTAGGTTGACCTAGTATAGTTTAGGGGTATTTTTTACTTTCTTGGTTTGTTAGACTTTCGACCAACCTATCATAGACCTAGTAAATTGTCCTTGAAAACAAATTGGGTTGACCTTGTACAACCTATGTTCTCAAAAAGATTTAAGATAAGATCCAACTATATATACAAGATGATTATTTGAGTAGTTTTTTTATGATTTTTCAAGATTTTCTAATTAGCTACTAAAAATAAAGTATAAACAGGGTTTAATGTTATTTAGAGATATGGATGGTTATTTGTGCACTATTGATCAAGCTTGGTTGTGAGAACTCCTTTTTGGTTGGGGAGGAATGACCTATAATTCATCACACTTAAACAAAAATTGATTAATAGATAGATGGGTGGGCTGCCTAGTATAAACCAGTCTCGAGAAGCGGCACACTTTCTCAAATGAATGTCAATCCATGTTCAAACATTCAAGTTTATTCTTAAACATGAAATTATAAAAATAGATATGGATGGAAATAGACAATGCCAAAAATGATTAATTAATAAAAATATTTATATGATCAAAATATGCATCTCAAAATTTATTAGCAATGTCTATGTCCTCTAAAATTATAACCAATATCTCATCAATATAGGTGAAGTCACGTAAGAAAATCATAAGACAAAGTCATAGCTCAAAATCTATATCACTCAGATCTACAAAGAGAGGTTGAGAGACTGTGGTAAGATCAAATATGCTAGCTGAATCTCGCACTAAACCAGGGAAGGTCATCTACATGAACAGACAATTTAAAAAAAAATAGATTATGGATTTTTATATAATGTTTTAAATATTTAATAGGGATCGATATCAATCTTATAGGATCGACATCGATTTTATAAGATCGATGTTGATTCAGATGAATCGACATCAATTTCATGAAACACTATGAAATATTAAAAATAGACTATAATAACACTTTGTATTTTTAATAAAATGATGAAAAAAATGAAAAAGAGACATAAATAGAGGTCCAAAAATAGAAAATAATTTTGATAGAGATTTAAGAGTTAAATGAGATGTTTAAAACTACTTTAATTAAATTGAGAGGGATCGATGATGATCCAACATGATTGACATCAATTCAGATGAATCGATATCGATTATGTATGAGAAAACTAAATATTGATTAGACTATAATAATGACCTTAAAAATTGATAAAATAGATAAAATAGAATGTCAAATAATGACAATCAGACACAAAAAATGATAGATAAAAATAAATTGCAACAATAACCTTTTTGATTAAAAATAAACTTGATGGGATGAGGGAAGAATCTTCACAAAATCCTCTTAATGATTCCTTAAGTGGAAATTCTACAAGATAACGAAGCTTTCACAACGTCTGTATGCAAAATACAATGAGATTTTGGTAGAGTTTCAAATTCAAAATCACTGTCACCATCCTCCTCAGCAATGCAAGTTTACTATATATTTATGGATCGACATCGATTACAAAGGATAGATGTCAATTTACCCAGAATGGGTTGAGACTAACAAAAAGCTACTCTAATGGGATGGCATGGGGTAAAAGAGGGTTAAAACAACCTCTGAGGTTTTTTAGGTTATTTTAACCAAGGAATAAGTTTGTTAGGAAGTTTATTAGGTTTTGGTTTTATTTGATTTTTTAGATTTTATGGTTTTAAGAGTAAAATAAAAGGGTTAATTACTATTTAACCATGGTAATTAACTTATTAACCTAGGTGGTAAAGGAAAAAATATGGTAAAATCTAATTATAAAAATAATTGTGCACGGGGGGGGGGGCATTATGACATAATGATACATAATATTAATACAAGGTGTATAAATTTAGCATCTACATTTTCCCCTTTTTATGGAGTGGTATTATATGGTGTGCCGCAAGACAAAAACTATAAATTGCTTAATGCCTCAAGTTTGTGAATAGGTATCCCCCCTCAAACTAGGTGATGGGAAGCGAAATGGAATAGATGATAGGTTTGAACAAGATGGAATGAAAAAAATAAAATGGATGAGATGGTATAGACAAAATGAAAGATAGCTAAAGGACACATAAAAAAAAGATGTGAACAACAACAAAGGAAGTCCATGTTTGTACTAAAGAGAAAAAAAATTAATGAAAACAAGAATGCTTGAGAAACCAGATCAAAAATCAAAATGCCATAGCTAAAACAAGGAAGCTTATAATAGGTAAATCAAGAGAACAAGAGATAGGAATAATGAACCAAAGCATTTGATGTACGTATGGTGTAGACGTACCTATAGGAAAATGTACTCAAGACAAAAGATACCCTTGGGATCTTACATGGCGTAAGGTTTCAAAAAGAAAGGGTATGCCAAAAGAGATTAGGGAACTGACAAGGGGCCAAAATTCTCTAATTTAAAGGGTAATATGAGAGACAAAATGGGATAACTATGACAAAATCAAGAAAATATGGGTTCAAAAGCAAACTAAAAGAAAGAATAACAACCCAAAAAGCAAATAATATGTTAGGATCCTTTAGCTCTGATACCACTTGTTAGTACCTTAGATCTCAATTGATTATGTTGGAGGATCAACCAATAATAGATTACAATTGTGAAAGCAATAAACGTGGAATTAAATCAGATTGACAAGTAATTAGAATGATAATAGCAAGAACAAGAGATACAAGAAACCACCCTAAAAACTTGTATTAACAAACTCTTTACAAAAGGAATACAATTGAAGAAACTTCTTTCTTCCACACCTCTCCTAGATGTATAGATCTCTCAATAGATCTCTATTCCTCAAGAGCTCTCTCTCAAGAACAATCAACTCCAACAAGCCTGGATTGATTCAATTCTGTACTGTTCTTCTCATACAATGAATTACAATAATTCAAAATAACTACTACCAAAACTACAATAAGCTAGGAAGATCTAATTCTACATATAGAATTAGGAGACTTGAGCATGTACTTCCAACAAGCAGTTAAGCCACTTGAACAAGGGCTCTAAAAATAGTATTGCCAATAATAGAGACGCAAGTTTGAGACTACAACTCAAAATCATCATGCAAACTCTCGCTTCTGTCCACGAAAATAGCTTTCTGGACATGCAGGTAACCGACGTCGGTTCCTGCTGCTTGTTTGTGACCGCCGTCGGCCGACTCTCTGTCAACGTCGGTGTCTCTGCAACTGCTCTTGACCAACGTCGATCGCTCCTGACCGATGCCAGTGTCTGTGTAGACTCAAATCTGCTAATGTATGCTCCTTGGTGAAGCTTTTAGCTCCACACCCTAACAATCTCCCACTTGGAGATAAACAGCTACACAAGTACCTATACAGCAACATCTTCTAGCTCCTCCATCTTCAACTCAATCATGAAGACCAACAGAAGTTGAATGAAGATTCAACTTCTCCTTTGTAACCGGCTTGGTTAACATATCAGCAGGATTCCTATTTGTATGGATCTTCTCCAGCTTCAACTCACCATCTTCCAATACCTGTCGTATGAAGTGATACCTTAGCTGTATGTGCTTTATTCTTGAATGAAAGGCTGAATTCTTAGCCAAATGGATTGCACTCTGACTGTCACTATACAATCTACAACTCTCATGCTCCCTACCAAGCTCATCCATGAACCGTGTCATCCATATCATCTCTTTGCTAGCTTCTGTGGCTGCAATATACTCTGCTTCTATAGTTGACAAGGCAACAACCTTCTGCAACTTAGATATCCAGCTAACCACTGTTCCACCTACAGTGAAAACATAACCTATAGTACTCCTCCTGCCATCCAAATCACCTGCCATATCTGAATCTACATAACCATGTAGAAAAGTATCTGAACCTCCATAGCACAAGTGCCTACTGCTGGTTCCTCTCAGATATCTAAGGATCCACTGAACTGCTTTCCAATGTTCCTTACCTGGATTGGCCATATACTTACTTACAAGTCCCACTGCTTGGGCAATATTCGGTCTAGTACACACCATTGCATACATCAAACTCCCTACTGTGGAAGAATATGGAACCTTACTCATGTAATCTACCTCATCATATGAATTAGGACATTGTTCTTTACTCAACTTAAAATGTCCAGCCAAAGGTGTGCTTACCGGTTTAGCATCCTGCATATTGAACCGTTTCAACACCTTGTCCACATAATCTTCTTGAGACAATATCAACCTGTGATTTTTCCTATCTCTCTTAATGCTCATGCCAAGGATTTTCTTTGCTGCTCCCAAATCCTTCATAGCAAATGTTTGAGCTAATTTCACCTTAAGCTCAGAGATATCTTGCATGTGTGATCCTGCAACCAGCATATCATCTACATACAACAATAGAATAATATATCTACCGTTATCAAATCTCTTGAAATACACACAATGGTCTAATTGACACCTACTGTAGCCATGCTCAGTCATAAACCTGTCAAATTTTAAGTACCATTGCCTAGGAGCTTGCTTGAGGCCATACAAGCTTTTCTTCAATCTGCACACAAACTTCTCCTTACCCTTGACCTTGAATCCTTCTGGCTGTTCCATATATATTTTCTCATCCAAGTCTCCATGAAGAAACACTGTCTTAACATCTAGCTGCTCAAGATGCAAATCCTCAAAAGCAACCAAAGACAATACAACCCTTATAGAAGTCATTTTAACAACAGGAGAAAAAATCTCACCAAAGTCGATACCTGGCTTTTGTGCGAATCCTTTTACCACTAATTTGGCCTTATATCTCATCTGTCCATTCTCACCTTCTTTCAACCTGTAGGTCCATCTGTTCTTGAGTGTTCTCTTACCAGCTAGCAATTCAACCAAATCCCATGTTTGGTTCTCTCTTAAGGACTCCAACTCCTCAACCATGCCATGCTCCCACTGACTCTTGGACTCCACCTGTATTGCTTCTTCAAAACTCTCTGGTTCTCCACCATCAGTTAGCAATAAATAAAATAAAGAAGGAGAATATCTAACTGGAGGCTTACTCACCATTTTTGACCTCCTGATGGGTGTCTGAGACTCGTCCACAACACGCTGTCCACCCAAATTCTCTGACAGTGACCGACCTCGGTCACCTCCAAACCTGTTACTGGCCGATGTCAGTTCTGCCTGACCGACCTCGGTGCCTGTCCTATCGACGTCAGTCTCTGTACGATCGACGCCGATTCCTGTACTGCCGACACCGATTCCTACCCTGCCGATGTCGGTCTCTGTGTTTTCCTACAAGTGATTATTTCTTTTTCCCGTGAGCTCATCTTGGACTTTCACCTCGTCAAATTCACCATTGCTCTGCTCAGCTTGATTCAGCTTCCTTAGCTGATCACAATACATCACTCTTTCATTGAAAACAACATCACGGCTCCTGATTACCCTGTTAGTTTCTAGATTTCACAATCTGTAGCCAAAATCATCTAAGCCATAGCCAATAAACGTGCACCTCATAGACTTAGCATCAAGCTTCTTTCTATTTTCTTTATCTATGTGCACAAAGGCTTCACAACCAAAAACTTTGAGATATGAGAGATCAACCTTTTTACCTGTCTATGCCTCTTTTGGAATACCACCATCCAGAGCTGTAGAGGGTCCTCTGTTAATTAGGTACACTGCAGTGTCAACAGCTTGTGCCCAAAACTGTAAGGGCAAACTGGCATGCAATCTCATACATCTTGCACGCTCCATTATTGTCCTGTTCATCCTTTTAGCAATCCCATTCTGCTGAGGTGTCCTTGGAACCGTCCTTTGCCTGCAGATTCCATGCATGTAACAATAATCTCTGAACTTATGACTGTAGAACTCACCGCCATTGTCTGATCTCAGGCACTTTAATCTTTTACCTGTTTCATTCTCAACCATAGCTTTTCAATTCTTAAAAGTCTCGAATACATCAGATTTCTTTCTAATACAATAGATCCATACCTTCCTTATAACATCATCTATGAAAGATACATAGTACTGTGATCCTCTAATGGAAGCAACCTGAGCCAGTCTCCACACGTCTGTGTGAACAAGCTCCAACTTGTGCCTCTTCTTAGTAGACCCAGTCTTGAGAAAACTAACCCTTTTCTATTTTCCAAATACACAGTGCTCACAAAACTCTAGATCTATGCCTTTTAAATCTGAAAGCATACCTTTGGACTTAAGAATTGACATCCCCTTCTCACTCATGTGGCCAAGCCTTGAGTGCCACAATTTAGCATCCACATCTGAAGTAGATAATACAGAAGGAGATTTGTTAGTAACACAATTACACAAATAGAGAGTACCTTCTCTCTTACCTCTGGCCATAACAAGTGCACCCTTGGTCACCTTCCAAGATTCTGCTGTGAGAGTTACTGTACAACCCTCATCGCCTAACTTTCCTGCAGAAATCAAATTTCTCTTTAAGCTAGGAACATGCATCACATCTCTCAACACCCATGTGTTGCTATTCTGCATCTTCAGCTGCACTTTACCTTTGCCAATTATTTTACAGGGCTCATCATCCCCTAGATACACTATTCCAAAATCTCCATGGATATAGTCACTAAAATATTCCCTGTTAGGGGTAGCATGAAAAGATGCACCAAAATCTAATACCCAAGATTCTATATTATTATGCAGAGAGAAAATTAAAGCATCTTGTGCAATACCTGCAATCTTGGCTTCTTCCTTTCCTTCATGTTGATTGTCCTCCTTAGGCTTTGACCAACAATCTCTGCTTATGTGCCCCATCTTTCCACAATTCCAGCATTGTGGCCTTCTGCCATTTTTGGATTTAGATTTGCCTTTCCCCTTTGACTTGGATCTTGATCTGCCTTTCTTGCTCTTCTCTTTTTGCCTTCCCCTGCTCTCAAAACCTAAAGCATTCCCATATGCCTCTTCTGTGCTTTTCCTGTGTATTTCCTCATTCAAGATAACACTAACAACATCCTCTACTTTCAAAATATTTGATGTAGATGCAGTATTACTTACTGCCATTACTAGGCCATGCCAGCTTTCAGGCAAATAACATAATATTAAAATAGCTTTTATTTCATCATCAAACACTATATTCACTGAACTTAATTGATTCACAATTCCATTAAAATCATTCAGATGAGTAAAAACAGATCCACCTTCATGCATATGCAAATTAAATAACTGCTTCATAAGATATACCTTATTAAAAGCTGAGGGTTTTTCATACAAATTTGCTAACATTGTCATCAACTCTACCGTAGACTTTGCCTATGATAAATTGATATCACAGTGGATGCTAGACTCAGTCTTATAGACCCCAGAGCCTTTCTGTCAAGAACTTCCCATTCTTCATCTTCCATGTCTTTGGGCTTCTTTGCAACCCCACCTAACGGTAAGTAGAGATCTTTCTGATACAGATAATCCTCTATCTGCATTCTCCAATGTTGGTAATTTTTTCCATTGAACTTTTCCATTCTCAATTTACTTTCATCTGCCATTGCTTCTCCCACTCGAATAGAAATCCCTGCAGAAACCCCTATGAGAACCTGTAATCAATACACACTACACAGATCTGAACCACCTGTTAGTGAACCTGAGCTCTGATACCTCTAGATGGATATCAAGCTCTGAACTTGCAACCAAGGCTCTGATACCACTTGTTGGAGGATCAACCAACAATAGATTACAATTGTGAAAGCAATAAATGCAGAATTAAATCAGATTGACAAGTAATTAGAATGATAATAACAAGAACAAGAGATACAAGAAACCACCTTGAAAACTTGTATTAACAAACTCTTTACAAAAGGAATACAATTGAAGAAACTTCTTTCTTCCACACCTCTCCTAGATGTATAGATCTCTCAATAGATCTCTATTCCTCAAGAGCTCTCTCTCAAGAACAATCAACTCCAACAAGCCTGGATTGATTCAATTCTGTACTATTCTTCTCATACAATGAATTAAAATAATTCACAATAACTACTACCAAAACTACAATAAGCTAGGAAGATCTAATTCTACATATAGAATTAGGAGACTTGAGCATGTACTTCCAACAAGCAGTTAAGCCACTTGAACAAGGGCTCTAAAAATAGTATTGCCAATAATAGAGACGCGAGTTTGAGACTACAACTCAAACTCATCATGCAAACACTCGCTTCTGTCCACGAAAATAGCTTTCTGGACATGCAAGTAACCGACGTCGGTTCCTGCTGCTTGTCTGTGACCGCCGTCGGCCGACTCTCTGCCGACGTCGGTGTCTCTGCAACTGCTCTTGACCAACGTCGATCGCTCCTGACCGATGCCAGTGTCTGTGTAGACTCGAATCTGCTAATGTATGCTCCTTGGTGAAGCTTTTAGCTCCACATCCTAACAGATTACTTTTGTATAAGCAACTAAACATAGAATTAAACCAGAAGTAATAAGTAACTAGAAATCAGAAACAACAAAGAATAAGAGATACGAGAAACAATACAATCTGTATTAAACTCTTCTAGAAGGAAATACAATGAAAAAATCTCTCTCTCTTCACACCTCGAAGATGTACAATAATTTTCCTTCAAGAGTTCTCTCTCTCAATCAATTACAACTAACTCAATACTGAGTTGTTCCCTCCAGTGACAATCAACCCAATGGTTGTTGTTGCCTACTTCCAGTGACAATCAACTCAATGGTTGTTTTTCCTACCTTACAACAGATCTTTTTGATCTTACACCTTGCAGATCTAATTGACCTTGCTTACATTACAATATAGCCCCATGGGTCTCTTAAATAGAACCCAAAGCAAACAATAATTAGAAATGCAGACTCAAGACTAAAATTAGTCTTTACATGCAAACTAACTATTCGTCTAAAATTAGAACAGTTCTGGAAACACACAGGTGACCGATGTCGGTTCCTGCCTGACTGATGCCGGCTGAACATAACCGATGCTAGTTACTGTGTAGCTGAAGATAATCGATGTCGTTTGACCCATAACCAATGTCGGTTGGCTCTGACCGATGTCAGTTATTGTGTAACCCAAAAACCTCCACATTTGCACATTTAGTGAAGCTTTTAGCTCCACAACTCAACAATCTCCCACTTGGAGATAAATAGTTGCACCTGTACCTGTACCTATACAACAACATCCTCTAATTTGTTTCTGGCTTGTTTCTCCCTCTTCAAGATCAATCTTGAAGACCAACAAAATTTGAATGAAGATTCAACTTCTCCTTTGTTATCGGCTTTGTTAACATATCTGCAGGGTTCTTATCTGTATGGATCTTTTCTAGCTTCAACTGACCATCCTCCAATACCTGTCTAATAAAGTGGTACCTAAGCTGTATATGCTTGGTTCTTGAATGAAAGGTTGAATTCTTTGCCAAATGAATTGCACTTTGACTATCACTGTACAATCTGCAACTCTCTTGCTCCTTTCCCAACTCTTCTATGAATCGTTTCATCCAAATCAATTCCTTGCTAGCCTCTGTGACTGTAATGTATTCTGCCTCTGTAGTAGACAGGGCAACAACCTTCTGCAACTTTGAATCCTAGCTAACTGCCATTCCACCAACAGTGAACACATATCCTATGGTGCTTCTCCTGCCATCTAAGTCAATTACCATATCCGAATCTACATACCCATGTAGAGAAGTGTTTGACCCTGCATAGCATAAATGCCTACTACTGGTCCCTCTCAGATATCTGAGAATCCACTAAACTACTTTCCAGTGCTCCTTTCCTGGATTGGCCATAAAATTGTTGACAACTCCCACTGCTTGGGCAATATCAGGTCTAGTACATACCATGTACTCAACCTCATCATGTGATTTAGGACACTATTCTTTGCTCAACTTGAACTGTCCATCCATATGTGTGCTTACCGGTTTTGCATCCTGCATATTAAACCTCACCAACACCTTATTCACATAATCCTCTTGAGACAAAATCAAACTGTGATTTTTCCTGTCTCTCTTAATACTCATCCCAAGGATTTTCTTTGCTACTCTTAAATCCTTCATGGCAAATGTCTGAGCTAATTTTACCTTTAGCTCAGTAATATCCTGCATGTGTGAACCTGCAACAAGCATATCATCTACATACAGTAACATGATAATGTAGCTACCATTATCCAACTTGGTAAAATAAACACAATGGTCAGATTGACATTGGCTAAGCCATGCTCTGTCATAAACCTGTCAAACCTCAAATACCATTGTCTTGGAGCTTGCTCAAGACCATATAAGCTGGCCTTATGTCTCACTTGTCCATTCTCTCCTTCCTTTAACTTGTGAACCCATTCATTTTTTAGTGCTTTCTTTCCAGCTGACAACTCAACCAAATCCCACGTTTGGTTCTCTTCCAGGGAATCAATTTCTTCATTCATGCCATGCTCCCACTGTTTCCTAGATTCTACCTACATTACCTCTTCAAAACTTCCTGGTTCTCCACCATCAGTGAGCAACAAGTAGTATAAATAAGGGGAATAATGAATTAGAGGTTTACTTACCCTTTCATACCTCCTCATGGGTGTTTTAAACTCATTCACAGCGTGCTGTCTGCCCAAATTTCCTTCTGACAGTGACCGATCCCGGTCATCTCTCGATCTACACTCGACCGATGTCGGTTCCACCTAATTGACCTGGTCGATGTCAGTTCTCAGCTGACCGATGTTGGTTTCCACCTACCTGACATCACCGACTTTGGTCTCCACCTGACCGATGTCGGTTTCTGCCTGATCGACGTTGGTCTCTACCTGACCGATGTCGATGTCTATGTTTTCTTGTGACTGATGATTTTTACCCACGAGCTCATTTTAGATCATAACCTCATCCAAATCAAGATTGCCCTGCTCAGAATTATTCAACCTCTTGAGCTGATCACTGTCCATCACCTTCTCATTAAAAACCAAGGCTTTCCATTTTTTAAATGTGTCAAAAACATCAGATTTCCTCTTTATGCAATAAAGCCATACCTTTCTTATAGCATCATAAATGAAAGAAACATAATACTGTGATCCTCCAATAGAAGCTCTGTGATCTGGTCCCCACACATCTGTGTGAACAAGCTCCAACTTGTGCTTCTTCTTTGTTGACCCAATTTCAAGAAACCTCACTTTTTTCTGTTTCCCAAAAATACAATGCTCACAGAATTCTAGATCTTTGCTTTTCAAGTTTGAAAGCTTCCCTTTTGACCTAAGAACATGCATTCCCTTCTCACTCATGTGACCAAGCCTACAGTGCCACATCTTTGCATCTACATCTAAAGTAGATAAAATAGAAGGAGAATAATCAGTAATACAAGTAGATAGATAAAGTGTACCTACTTTCTTACCTCTTTCTAATACAAGTGCACCCTTGGAAACTTTCCAAGATTCTACTGTGAGAGTTACTATACAACCCTCATCACCCAAATTTTTTATATAAATCAAGTTCTGCTTTAGAACGGGTACATGCATGACATATTTCAACACCCATGTGTTGCCATTCTGTAATTTCAGCTGCACTTTTCCTTTGCCAACAATTTGACAAGGCTCACCATCCCCTAAATAAATTTTTTCAAAGTCTCCATGGACATAATCATTGAAAAATTCTCTATTTGGGGTTGCATGGAAAGAGGCACCATAATCTAAAACCCAAGATTATACTTGATCCAAGGAAAATATAAGAGCATCCTGTGCAACAATACCTGCATCATTTGCTTCTTTATTTCTTTCATGCTGATTTTCTATCAAGCAACAATCTTTCTTTACATGCCCTTTCTTTCCACAATTCTAGCAGGTTATTCTTCCATTTCTAGATTTGGATCTACTGCCTATCTTTGACCTTGATTTCCCTTGCTTGCCCTTCTATCTTTGCTTTCCCCTGCTTTCAACACTTAAAGCATTACCTGATGTTTCCCCTGTGCTTTTTCTGTGAATTTCTTCATTCAAGATTACACTAACAACATCATCAACTTTCAAGATATTTGAAGCAGACGCAGTATTACTAACTGCCATTACCAAACTATCCCAACTTTTAGGTAAAGAGCATAAGATTAAGAGAGCCTTAATTTCATCATCAAAAACTATTTTGACTGAATTTAACTGATTTACTAATCCATGGAAATCACTAAGATGACTATATACTGATCCACCTTCCTGCATTTGCAAATTAAATAATTGCTTCATAACATATACCTTATTCGAAGCTGAGGGTTTTTCATATAAATTTTCCAAAGTATCCATTAACTCTATCGTTGTCTTTGCCTGTGATAAGTTGGAAATCACAGAAGATGCCAGGCTCAACCTTATAGATCCAAGAGCCTTTCTATCAAGAACATTCCATTCTTCATCTTTCATATCTGTGGGCTTACTTGAAACCCCACCCAATGGTAAGTACAGATCTTAGGAATAGAAAGGGGATGGGAGAGAAAACTTAATTTTTTAGGTGGGAGAGAATCGACATCGATCCATATAAATTGACCATGATCTAAGATGGATCATCATCAATCTCTAAGGATAAACATTGATCTTAAAGGATCAATGTCAATTTACAAGGAGGGGGTAATAAGGGAAGGAAGAGTAGAAACTAACTAATAAAAGATTGTTTATGATAGGCTTGTGAGTTTTTGACTATGAGGGATAGAGTCCTACCATTTCTAGAAGAGCTACGAGAGAAACTGGATGATGATGACTAGGTGAACTTAGAGGTGGTGGGTTTTAGAGGGATATGATATTACCATTATATCCATCGAGACATTGGCATGATAGTGGTGTTGTTGGAGTAGTGGGATTATACCACTAAAAAATTCTAGTTTTCGATAAGTGAGATGATGATTTCTATTGAGGACATCCTTTGAATTTTGAGGCTACCAATTCGGGGAGCTCTAATGTACATGATGGATGAGGTTGATCAATAAAAAACAATGGGATAATTATATGGCAAGGATGTCATAGATATTAGCTTTGTTACTGGAGGGTTTTCATTCTAACCCCTATTTATATAGGCACCAGTAAAGAGGCTATTATTGACCATGCTTATGGTAGCAATGACTTGCTATGCATTACCTGATTTTGGTGGATGGTTTCCATGGAGCTTCACTATAGTCATAGTAGATATGATGGAGTCTAGGACAATATTTTCTTAGGTTCCCATCTTATTAGGGTAGATTTATAGAGTTATGGAGCTAGCATACTAGGCACCGACCAGGGCTTGATATTACATTTGTGCTTCACTACTGGGCATATGAGCACATTCAAGTGATTTTTCCTCTTAGGACCCCATCGGTCAAGTTAAAAGACATGGTATATAGTGTGGGCTTCCTTCAATGGGATGAAAACCTAGTCGTACCATATTCAGACAGAGTAGTGCATAATCTAACGTACTATAGATAACTTTTTGAGAGCCTCTAAATTAGAGAAATTATTTGGAGACAATATGTGCATTTTATAATAGGTCCTAACATAGAGGTAGAGCTAGGGGATGTATCCTAAGAGAGATGAGTATATGAGTGATGGATGGACCATATGGAGATATTTTATTTTGATAGGGTTTGTCGATAGTTTGGCTTGCTACAAGATATACCGTTAGCTCCACGCTTATATTGGCAAGAGGATATAAAGTTGGAGTGGCCAACACCTAACACCACAATAATCTAGATGGGAGCACTAGAGGATTTGAAATCATCAGATGTGGATGATGCAGGATATATAAATGACTATGACACTTGGTTTATGGGAGAGATGGTGAGGCGGTAACATAAAATAGTGAGGCCTTGATATGAGGTGGTACAAGAGACACCAGTATAAGATGAGCACATGGATGAGGCACTAGTATAGGATGCCCCAAGATAAGATGAGCAAGGGATATTTTAGGCTAAGCTAAAAATTTTATGGGATGAGCTTAACAAGGTTAGATGATAGTGAGGCCAGGACATTCAGGAGAGGGATGACTACAAGGCCAAGCTAGAGCAGATGAGAGTTTCTATGGTTGAGAGGAAAACTTGAGATATTGTAGGTCTGAGCTCCATTCCCAGAGATATGACACCACTAAAAATGTATAGGGATGCACTTATCAAGCTATGATACTATGAGAGGATTATATAAGATCAGCTACTAGAGGTTGCTCGCTTTGCATCTCATGTCACTAGTCATAGCAGATCATGGAGGACCCCAGGTGCCACTATTAGTATAGGGAGCATTATAGGAGGGAGAGGAGGAGATGATGAGGGAGATGATAACACTCATCTCATCAGGATAGAGTTTACCTAGTAGACATGCACATCATATGGGCCACAAGACTTTTTATTACATTTATACAAACATTTGAGATGTATTTATATAGACTTATATATATGTTTTATGGATTATGTTATGTTTTTAGAGATTCATTGATTATTTTGATGGATGGATTATGGCATATTATGGATGGTTTTATTTTTTATCATGATGTAAATTATGGATTTGTTTATGGATTATGTTTCATTAATGAGATGCAAATTATGGATATTATGTGATGTTATGGGATTAAAAAATTATATGTTCTCATGGATTATGGATTATTTTACATTACGATGTTTATGGATTACATGATTGTATTAAATGCATTAGGATTGATGGATTATGGATTTTTAATGAACATAAAGTATAAATCCATCCCACATTGGCTTGGACCACAACCAAAAAGAGGACCTCTCATATATATTACATATGCATCCTTAACTAAAGGATAATAAATATTAACACAACTTGGAGTAATCAGAGATAAGATTATTGGGATTAGATGATTTTTATGGGATAAGGGATGAATAAAAATGTCACTCATATTTCAAGAATCAAGATTTTTCTTCCGAGAATCATTTTATGCCAACAAGTAGACTGATCAATACGGGAAGTCTACTATTAGAAAGCTGATTGAGACAGGAAGCTTTATTTGGATTTTGCTTTTGACAACATGACTTTTTTATGCTTGCTTGCATTTAGGGATTTTGAAAATGGCATAATTTTGAAAACTAATCAATGCAAGAAGTTTTCTACTTAGTAGCCATCCTTTGAGGGAGTGGTCTACATTTTTATATTTTTTCACAGTTGCCCTTCGAGGGATTAGTCTGTTTATTTTTGCCTTTTTGTATTTGATTACATCGGTCCTTCAAGGGATCAATCTATTTATTTTGCCCTTTTTGATTTGGATTTTGATCCCTAATTTTTTTAAAATAGTACTAGTATTAAAAGATCCTTTTAAGATAATTTCCATGATTGCATTATATGAAATGATTATGTTATCTTGGAAAATAAGGGTATATAATAGATAAAGGAAATAATGATTTGGGGTTTCTCCCAATATAGGTAAAACTTATCCAAGATAAAATGATATGAATAGAGATAGGGTATTCATATTCAAGGTAAGGATTATAACAACTATTAGGTAACCACATAATTCTCATATCATTATTAGGCATAAAGGGATATGATAGAATTGACTACTCAAGATGAGCCAACATTTACTAACTATAGAAAGGATGCAAATACAAGGCATTAAGAGGTTCACATTCTAGTTTACCATCAAGAGAGGCTAAATGATATGCCCTAGATCCATATTTATGGGTTATGGTGTATAGTCCAAGCCAATTAGGAGCAAACTTACCCTTTTTAATTCATTCCATATTAGTGACATGTTGATTTTATTTAAGCACAAGATCTCTAATATTAAATTCATGCTCTCTTACATGTTGATTATATGATCATTTTAAATATTCTTGATATACACGAAGGTGTTCAAGGGCTACCTCTCAATGCTCATCTAAGAATTCAAGTTGGGATAAATGCTCTTGACCAAAATCCTCATTAGAAACAATGTCTCGAAGAAAGACTCAAAGGGAGGGAATTTGGACTTCTAAAGGAAGTACTACTTCCAGACCATCGACTAGAGAAAATGAAGAAGCACCTGTAGTGGTTCGAATACTAGTTCGATATGCCCATAAGGCGAAGGGATACGAAGATGCCAATATTTTCTAGCTTCGTTAATGACTTTGGTTAAGATTTTGACTAAGGTTTTATTAGATGCTTCAACTTGATCATTGGATTGAGGATAGTAAGGTGAGGAAAAACTTAATTTAATTTTAAATGAGTCACATAATGCTTGGACCTTCTTATTTTTAAAATATTTTCCATTTTGTATTATATTTTCATAAGAAATTCCAAAATGACAAATAATGTGATTATAGATAAATTCCACAATATTTTTTTCCCTTGGTCGAGATAAACAGCATGGCTTCTACCCACTTAGTGAAATATTCTATGGCTATGATAATAAATCCATGATGTTGAGAGGATTTAGGATTGATCTACCTTATAAGATTGAGCCCCCACTGGGAGAATGGCCAAAAATATCTTACAGCTTGCAAAGCTTTACTAGGGACATGAGATAAATTTACATGCTATTGACATTTTACACACCTTTTAACATAGGCACAACAATCTTGATTCAAAGTAGGCCAATAGTAACCTAGGCATAAGATTTTCTTGGTGATTGCATAGCTATTAAAATGTCCACCACATGAGCCATCATGGACTTCCTAGATAGCTAACATAGCTTCATGCTTTTGGAGACAACTAAGGAGAATATTATAAAAGCCATGCTTATAAAGAACTCCCCCTAGAATAACATAGTGGGCATATTTATGCTAGATGACGGACTTAGCACCTTTGGATAAATGAGGGGGAGACAATCCCATAGACAAATAATTAAATATTTGTACATACCATGGCTCCTCAAGATTTTCCTAGATATTAAGGATGGATGAAAGATCCATCCTTGTATAAGAAGGCTGATTATGTTTATGGACAAGAATAAATAACTTAGACTCCTAAGATGAGGCTGGGATATAAGAAGCAAGACAAGCCATAATATCTGCAAACTTATTAGTAGACCTAGGAGTAAATTTTATGGCATAACATTCAAATGTAGATAAATTCTGATTGGCCAAAGTTTTATATCTTTGGAGGATATCATTCTTACATTGATATATGCTAGTAATTTGATTGATCACCAACTGAGAATCCCCATAAATGTTAAGGGATATGACTTCTAGTGCAAGAGCAATTTGGAGACCTATAATAAATGTTTTTTATTCAACCATGTTATTGGTGCAATCGAAGTCTAATTAAAAGACAAAGGCATGGGGATACCTTGAGGAGTGATTAATACAATCCTTACACCGCTTTTGCATTCACACTTCAACCCATCAAAGAATAGAGTCATTTAATATTTTGAGACTAACTGAGAAGTGGATGCGATAGACTCATCAGGGAATTCATAATTAATGGGTTGATTATTTCTAAGAGGTGCTTTGACCAATTGATCATCAATAATTTTAAATTTGATAGACTTTTGATGGATAAATTCCATATTAAACTCTGCTAACAACATGATCCATCTAGCCATTCACTATTTTTGATATGGCCTAGAATGCATGAATTTAAGAGGATCGATAGTCGTAATGACATATGTCTTATGGTTAAGGAGATAATGATCAATATTAGAAGCTACTAAAACTAATGCTAGGCATAATTTTTCAACATGCAAGTAACATGTTTTGTATTTTATGAGAGTACAACTTATATAATAAACATCCTGCTCTTTATGATGTTCATCTTGATGAGCAAGCATAACACCTAGAGCATTATCTATAACTGAGATATAAAGGAAGAAAGGTTGCCCTTCCTTAGGGGAAGTAAGGATAAGAGGTGATAAAAGATAGTCTTTAAGTGTATTAAAGGCTTCTTGACAATTATAATCCCATACAAAGTGACTACCCTTCTTTAACAAATGGTGGAAGGGTTGACAATGGTCAGAAAAATGGGAAATAAAATGATGAATAGACTGGAGCTTGCCTTGTAAACTATGAAGCTTCTTAAGATTGGAAGGAGGAGGTATCTCTAAAATAGCCTTGATTTTAGTGGGATCCACTTCTATTCCATGAATGGAAACAATACAACCTAAAAGTTTACCCATCAAGACAATGAAAATGCACTTTTTAGGATTTAGATGTACACGATAATGAAGTAAATGATCAAAGATAAATTCAAGATGGATAGGTGATCTTTATGGAATTTTGATTTTCCAAGGAGATCATCTACATAATATTCAACAATTTTATGGATTATGTCATGGAACATATAAGTCATGGCTCACTAATAAGTGGCTCCAACATTCTTAAGGCCATAAGGCATAACACGATAGCAGAAGGTTCCCCAAGGAGTAATAAATGCAATTTTATGTTGGTCTTATGATGCAATAAGAATTTTATTATAACCAAAGAAACCATCCATAAGAGATAATATTTCATGGCCAACTATTAAGTCCACCAACTGGTCTATATTGGGAAGGGGAAAATCATCTTTCAGATAAGCAAGATTTAAGTCATGAAAGTTAGTATAGATGTGAAGTCCCCCTATGGGTTTGGTGACTGGAACAATGTTGGACATCCACTAAGGATAATCAATGGATTGAATGAAGTTAATGGATAAAAAGCATTATAATTCTTCTTTTACAAGGAGTACAACACAAGGATGCATTTTGTGAAGCTTCTACTTTACTAGCTTAGCATCAGAAAAGGTTACACTGTTATGGATAATGATTGAGGGATCAATGCAAGGCATATCACTATAAGACTAGGCAAAGACTCTATTACAATCTGATAAAAAGGTGGTAAAATCTTGAATTTCTTATGGATATAAGGATTTGCTAATTTTAATAATCCTTTGGACCTCTTGGGACTTGATATTAATATCATCAATAGCTTCATTTAATAATCTAGATTTTTTGGATGGAAGAGAATTACATAAATAAGAGTTTTTAGCACTTAGATGGGTCAAGATTGACTCATCGTCCTGACACTAAAAAATAGGAATAAATAACGCATTAGATTTTATTAACTAAGGATATACTAAGGGGATAGTTTGGACCTCATTATCATGATAAAAGACAAGGGATTATAAGAAGATAAAATTGACTAAAAAAAGTTATAAGGAATGGATATGGTATCACTAGACGAGGAAGAGGTATCAGATGGGGAAGATGGTTCTTTTTCTTCCAAAGATGGTAGAAGAGCAGGTTTTGGGGTAGAATTAGAATCCTTCATAAAACCTAAGCCATTCTTTTTATGTGGCTTTCTATAATCTCCTAATGCGACATCATGGGGGCCATGCATTTACCCATGTCGAAGCCCTTCCAGGTGTAATGATTAAGAAAGTTTTGAACAAACTGAGGATTGCTAAGAAAAGAGAAATTGGATGTAAACGGTTTGCATAAACATTATCATCATACTTTGAGGTATCTTGATTTATCCCACCATATATTAAGTGAGTACACAAGAAAGGTGGTCTAAAGGGAATGGTCTCACATAGACTACGTAAATACATGGGTTGCTTATCAGGACAACCATATTATCTAGGAGTGGGTAAATTATTAATAGTTAATAATTGATATTATCCCATCAAAAGTTATTGCATCATAGAGTCAATGGACTTTGAAGGAGGTCATTTTGAAGTAGAGACGGTCATGCTAGTCGAGGCTTGATTGGAAGATGGAGATGGAATTATTTTAGGTGAGGGTATTATGACATCATTTGGCCTAAAGGTGAATTTGTATGAATTAAAGGGGTGAAGATCAGTAGGGATAATGTGTACCTAACCTTCATGTTCATATTTAAGGCATCGATGAATGGTGGAAGGTACACATTACATTGCATGAATCCACAGATGCCCTAATAGAATGTTTTATTGAAATGTTCCTTCTATAACATAAAAGAACTCATGAATGGTGTGAAGACCCACATAAATGGGGAGGATGAATGTTCCTATCGTGGGTGCTACCATGTCATTAAATGCATGAAGAATTGCTACAAATTGGGAGACAATGGTTTCTGACAATTGTAATTGTTGGAAAGCATGTGAGGAGATAATATTAATACTTGCCCCATTATCAATCATAACTCTTTTAGTTTGAGTTTAATTTATCTAAGATATAATAGAAAGGGTGGGATCTTGCTCTTCAAGAGATAAAGGAACAATCTCAGAATTAATAATACTAAGAATTGAGACCATTCAGAGGGATCCTATAAAAGCTAACAAAGGTTGTGGTTCATCTAGTTAGACTTCAATAACTAGGAGAGATTTTATCATTACTTGTTGATGTTGTGGAGATTTCTCGATAAGCTTGTATAATGATATTTTAATAGGCACTTGGTGGAGCTATTTTAATATAAATATTTGTACTAAATCCTTAGTTTTAGCAAAATTAGTTCTTGTAATAGAAACTTTAGGCTTTTAGCTAGGTGGTTTAGGCATATTAGATGTAGAGGCTCCTGTAAGTGAAACCTTAGCTTTATTAAAATTGTGGTTTTGAGAGCAGGTAGTTACATGAATGACATTAATGTGTAATAGAGGTGGATCTAAAAAGGATATTGAATCTTTATCACTTATGGGATTAGAAGGATCATGAATGGGTGAAACAGATGGAATAATGACTTTTGGCTTGAGATCATCAATTAAGAGGTCATCATCCTAGACTAACTGCTAGATTATAGTCTTAAGGGCTTTGCAATTTTCCATATCATGCCCAAGTACTCTATGATATGCACAATTTCTTGAGTTTTATACCATGCATAAATTTTAGGGTGAAGGTTAACGGTCTATATAGGTGGTAGCATAATGAGGGAGGTGTCCAACAATTGCTTCAAAATAATATCATAAGATCCTTTCAAAGGGTCATGCTATGGTTTTGTAGGGGTTTTGATAATAGGCTTCCATGGTAAGGTATTACTTGTTTGGTTTTATTGTTTACCCTTTACAAGAGGAACAAATTTAAGATTTTTTATTTTAGGCTTTTCTAATGGTCCCTTAACGAAGAAAGAGGGATATGGAGGCATACTAAATGAACAAGGATTTTGTGTCATTCCATGTGTTTGGATAGAAGAACCTATGACTAAGGCAGAAGATGGATGAGGTCCTAAAATGGATGATGAAGATGGTATAAAAGGGATAGGCCATTTTTTATTTTGGGTTTTCACAATAGAGGGGGTATTCAGACTATGATTTACATCTTTTGATGTTTGAAAAAGATCCGCTTTAACTTGAGGATGAACTACAACTTTCTTCGATGAAATGCCAAGATAATTGTCCCAAATATCGATGCTAGAGACTTTACTCTTTCCTTTGGTATATTTAGGGTAAGGAGGTATTATGATAGAATATGGTTTCAAAGGGCCAAGGTTTTGGGCAAAAGGATCGGCTCTCAATATATGTTTTCCATGAGAAGGCTTGCTAAGGATTAAAGCGGTAACATGTGCAACTTCAAAAATGTCAAGATGTTTATCTGTAACATCTTGAGGAGTAATTTAATTTTCCTTTTTAGGAGATTCACTAAGAGAGGGTGAAGGGTATGGTTCACATGAACAGTCCCATGTAATAAGATTAGGGAGTTTTACAGGAATTACAAGACTAGATTTCATGACCTCAGGTTGACTCAAATCAAAATCATCTCCTATAAGGAGATCTAAGACCAAAGGCTCTTCTGGGACTTCTTTAATAAATAAATGGTCATGGATTGTATTAATCAGGGGTTGAATTTGATTTGGTGTCTCCCCATGGTTAGCTTGGATGGTGTTTGATGTGGATAGATGGTTAACAAATGGTTACTTAAAAATATCTAAAGATTGGTTAGGAGGAGCATTGGGATTTTCCAACCGAAAGTCCCCCTTGTCAATAAGGTTCTGCACTAATCATTTAAAGGATTGGCACCACTATATGTCATGTCTTATTAGCCTGTGGTAACTACAAAATTCATTTTCTTTGTACCAAGTGGGTTTAGGTTGCATATCATCAATTGGTCTAATCAGAGGGAGTTCAATGACATTTGCTTGTAGGAGTTTATCTAATACTAAAGCATAAGGTTCTCCTGTAGGGGTATATTTCTTAGGGGGAAAATTCTTAGATGGAAAATGAGTAAGACCCCTAGGTTTCTGTGTCTAAGAGGTAAAATCTCTAGATTGGTTGGATGCCAAAGGGGAAGAAGTTTTTACAGTAATTGCATTTGCTGCCCCTTTTGATTTAGGGTTATTGCTATTGATTTTGGATGGGTCAGACTTAAAGTTCTTATTATGCAACTTAACTTTTCCCTCTTCAGCGCCACGAAGTTAAAGCTTACAGGCCATGGTAAAGGCTTCATCAAATGTCTTAAATTTTTGAATTTGTAACATGGATGATATATGTTTTGCACAAGAACATGAAAATAATTTAATTAATTCTATTTATGGCAAGGGAAAAGCTGGCTGGTTGACTAAGTTACACCATCGAGCTACAAACTCTAATAGGGATTCATCCTTAAAATATCTAATAACGTAAAGATTGGTGATAGTTACTTTTTGAGAGATATTAATCGAGAAGTGTTTTATAAAAATTTGGGTCAACTATCTGAAGAAAAAGAGGGAATGTTGGGGAATGGAATTATACTAATCTAATGTAGATCTTGCTAACAATATGGGAAAAGTCCTAAGTAGGAGGGCATCGTTATGTGATATAAGATAACATGCATGTCAAAAGGATCTAAGATTCTACTAGGGATCTTCTTTATTATAAAATTTAGTGAATTTATGAAGTTCCCACTGTGAGGGGTATGGTCGAATATGGAGAGAGGGATGGATCGAATCATTATAAATTTGCTTATATGTGAGCATATTGTTATGTCCAAAAGTGGAGGCTTCCAAACTAGCCATACTATTCATAAGGATGTTTATAAGGTATACCTAATTATTACTTTGAGGCACACCTCCTAAGACATTTTGCTAAGGGGGTTGGTAATTTGGTAAGTGGTGGACATGGGATGTGAAGGAAAATATCCTACTATGGTAGCCATAATAGGTTGAGATACCACCACATATTGAGGGATTTGTAATAGAACATTTTGTTGTGGGTATGACTGTAATTGAGTGGCTATGGTTGGTTGTGATGAGGCTACATACTGGGTGGCTGAGGAGATGTAACTTTGGGAAGGTTGAATGTATGGGATTTGTTGTGAGGTATGTGATAAAGTTGTTCTAATAGGAGGGAGATTTATAAGAATTGAACCTACTAATGTTTGTGAAGGTATGGTAGATATAGGCAGAGTAGTATTTTGGACTTGAGTAACAGTTGAAGAACTGGTAGATACCATGAATGGTTGGTTCTCTAAAGGTTGTAAAAGATGAGCATTAGAGCTAAGTGGATGAGATCCAATGGAAAAGGTTACCATGGCATTGGTAAGTTCTCCAATTCTCTCAATTCCCTTGAAAGGCATCCCAAACCTATCTGGAGAGTTTTGGGCATGGGGGGAAGGAGAAATACGTATTGCTCATCTATTCAAATAATGATTAAGAGTAATAGGGTTATTGTCTAGTATTTTTGCAAAGGAAGGATCTCCTTGAGGATAATATTGTGGAAACACCAAATTCTCAAAGGATTCAGGGGAAGAAGTAGAACTAGGTGTATGCTCTAGAGGAGAAGATGTAACACCCTCCTTAGATTCTCATTTTTTTTGTTGTTGTCGAGTCAACACCATGAAATAAAAAAAAGTGAAGATAAAATAAATAAATAAAACAAAAATTTCTTTTTGAATTATCTCATTTTAAGTATGAATGAAATATAAACACACTAAAAGTCATTCCAAAGAAGTTTTTTATCACTTTTTTAAATTTTAAGATATGAAATAAAAGGTAGAAAAGAAATGGATAACAAAGGTCCTAAGAAATGGTAATCTAAGGATGGTTTTAGGTAGTTTGTTTTGGTGCTCAAAAAAGTCTGCACTGGTATTGATACATTGCCTGGTACTTGGGGCTTGATCCCCTCACTTCACAATCCCACATCCAGTATGGGTGCTTAGACACTGGTGTATCAATGGTCCATAGATTATACACAGCCAAAGAACTGAGTTAGTCCTCCTCTTGGTGGTGAAATCTAAATAGGATCACCAAAAAAAGGTTACCATGAGGTGATGAAATCCCCATCGATTTCCTTATGTCAAGTGTTTAGATGTGTTAATTATGACAGTGATTTGGTTTGTGTGTGGATAAAGTGATGACTATGATAGATTAATGCCTAGATTATTCTATGTGAAAGAACCTAAGCAAGGAAAATGGATGCAATTTATTTTAACTTTTAAGAGCAAATAAAATGCAAAGTCTAGATTTCTTTGAATGAATGAAATAAACAAAGAAAGGGAGAAGAGATTTTAAAATTCAAGAATGAATTTATAATAAATAAATATTAGACCTTATGTATCCCACTAGGCATGCCAGAATGTTTGAGTAGTTTTTTATGTTTTTTCAAGATTTTCTAATTAGTTACTAAAAAAAAAGTATAAGCAGGGTTTAAGATTACCTGGAGATATGGAAGATTGGTTGCGCACCATTGATCAAGCTTGATTGTGAGAACTCCTTTTTGGTTGGGGAAGAATGACCTATTATTCACCACACTTAAACATAAATTTATTAATAGATATATGGGTGGGCTAGCTAGTATAAAATAGTCCTGAAAAGTGGCACACTTTCTCAAATGGATGTCAGCCCATGTTCAAACATTCAAGTTTATTCTTAAACATGAAATTACAAAAATAGATATGGATATAAATAGACAATGCCAAAAATGATTAATTAATAAAAAGATTTATATGATCAAAATATGCATCCAAGAATTAATTAGCAATGTCTATATCTTCTTGAATTATAGCCAATAACTCATCAATATAGGAAAAGTCATGTACGAAAGTCACAAGACAAAGTCTTAGCTCAAAAGATATATCACTCTGATCTATAAAGAGAGGTTGAGAGACTATGGGAAGATCAAATATGCTAGCTGAATCATGCACTAAATTAGGCAAGGTCATCTACATAAATAGATAGAATTTTTAAAAAATAGATTGTAGATTTTTATATAATGTTTTAAAGATTTAATAGGGACAGATGCCAATTTTATAAGATTGATGTCAATTTTATAGGATTGATGTCGATTTAGATTAATCAACGTCAATTTTATGAAACACTATGAAATAATACAAACAAACTATAATAACACTTTGTATTTTTGATAAAATGATGAAAATATAATGAAAAAGAGATAGAAACAAAGGTTACATATAGAAAATAATTTTGAAAAAGATTTAAGATTTAAATGAGATATTTAAAACTAATTTAATAAAACTAACAGGGATCGATGTTGATCCAACATGATTGATGTCGATTCAGAAGAATCGATATCAATTATGTATGAGAAAATTGAATATTGATAGACTATAATAATGACCTAGAAAAATGATAAAATAGATAAAACCAAATGTCAAATAATGACAATTAGACATAGAAAATGATAGACAAAAATAAATTAAAACACTAACCTTTTTGATTGAAAATAAACTTGATGGGATGAGGGAAGAATCTTCACAAAATCCTCTTGATGATTCCTTAAGTGGAGATTCTACAAGATAACAAAATTTTCACAATGTCCATATGAAAATTGTAGTGATATTTAGGTAGAGTTTTGAAGTCAAAAACACCATCACCATCCTCCTTAGCAATGGAGTTTTGCTATATATTTATGGATTGATGTCGATCCCAATCAATCAGTGTCGATCACAGAGGATCGATGTCGATTTACCCAGAATGGGTTGAGATGAATGAAAAATTGCTCTAACAGGCTGGCATGGGGTAAAAGAGGGTTAAAACAACTTCTGAGGTTGTTTGGGTTGTTTTAATCAAGGAATAAGTTTTTTAGGAAGTTTATTATGTTTTGGTTTTATTTGATTTTCTAGATTTTATGGTTTTAAGGGTAAAATAAAAGGGGTAATTACTATTTAACCATGGTAATTAACTTATTAACCTAGGTGGTAAAGGAAATAAAGATGGTAAAATGTAATTATAAAAATAATTATGCATGGGGGGGAATTATGACATAACGATACATAATATTAATACAAGGTGTATAAATTTAGCATCTACAATCATTTCGGTCATTATTTATATGTACAATCAAGAGTTATTATTCTCTCAAGCTTCTTCATAATATGCTCTTCCACCATTCTACTTAAGGAGACTTAACTTAGGTTTCTTATTTGGAGAATCTAGTCTTGTGGATAGGTCTTGGATGCTTTGGCCTTTTTTAGTGATCCTTTAAAACCATAATAACCTATTGTGAAGCCCCTTTGGCCAAGGGAGAGATTGAGTCTTGACAGTTTTGTTGGGAGGAGGGTGGATAAACCGGAAGCACACAATTTGATTACCAAACCAAGCAACTTAATATGCGGAAATTAACCAGATTCACCAAGTAACTAGAATTCAGAATAACACAGCATATGAGAGACAATACCAAATTGTATTAACACTTTATACAGAAAAGAATACAATAAAGAAGATGCCACTTCTTCTCCACCACCTTACAGAGGTTTCCCACACCTCAAGTGAACAGTAATTCTTCTCTCCAAAGCTCTCCCTCTCACAGGTCCCAACACCCAACTCAAATACAGATTTGGTGTTCACCTCCCGTGCTCCACGCACACCACAAGTGCTCCACGCACTCCACAAGCACTCCAAGTGCTCCACAAGTACTCAAGGTACTTCAAGTAGATCTCCCATGAAACTGCAACAACCTACAATTCAACAGACCATACTTATGGAAGGAACTCCCTTGCCTTCCTCTTGCTCTATCCGAGTACACACCTGTACTCCAAGTAGATCCTGCCTGATACTGCTCCCTGTTGTGTTGCTGTCTATATGACCTTGCACACCTGCAAATCAAACAATGGTTCTATTCACCTGTGAACCTCGACCTTGCACACACATACACCTGCAGATCAACGATCTTACTTACCATGTAGATCTCCTATATAGGCCATGCAACTGTGACCAAGATCCTACACTCCTGAAGAACCCAGCTGGCTCTCCAATCCAGCACCAACACACCTGGTACTATGGCACTAGGAGGAACGCACCATAGCTCTACCTCACACACAGAAGGAGCTTATAATTATGCTCTCTTACTCCCTAGCACACTTTTCCAATACAACCATGAGTCTATTATATAGATCTCATCCAAACAATGATTAGACATCTAATTACAATAATTAGATCCGAAGCTATGAGTCTAAAATTAGCGCTCATCATGCAAACTCTTCGTTCGTTAGCTCACTGCCCGTAATTAACTCGCAGTCAAACTACACAGGCGACCGACGTCGGTCCCTGTCTGCCTGGGGTCGCCGACGCCGGCCGATATATGACCGACGTCGGTTGCCTTCCTGTCTTACCCTGCCGACGCCGGTTGGCCAGACCAACGCCAAACACTTCTGACACTCAGCAACTCATTCTGCAACCTCCACCTGTTTGCATCAGTGAAGCTTTTAGCTCCACAATCCTAACAATCTCCCACTTGGAGATAAACAGCTGCACTGTACCTGTACCTGTACTCCGTCTAATCTGTTTCCTGGTTTGTATCCCTCTTCAAGCTCCCACCTGAAGACAACCCACCACACATCCCGTGGTGTACCACCTGTCATCCGAGTAACCTACCACATCCGAACCTACAACACCTGTAGTGAAGTCCTGACCCTGCATAGCAACACCTGCTGCCAGTCCCTCTCAGAAAACCTGAGAATCCACTTCCCCGAATTGGCTCCTAACTCTCTGACAGCTCCCACTGCATGGGAATACTCAGGTCTATACCAGACCTCATGTGATTTCGGACACTGTACCTGTCCAGCCCTTAGTGTGCTCCGGTTCTGCATCTCGAACCTCGCCAACACCTGATTCACATCAGCTCCCACTCGAGACAAAATCAACCTGTGATCTCCATGCCTCCCATGTCAAAGAATTCTGCTGCTCCAAACTCCTCCTGACATGCCACTGAACTAATCTTACCCTTAGCTCAGCAAAACCCTGTATGTACAAAACTGCTATAGCAAAACATACCATCCACATACAACAACAGAATGATGTCATGACTCATCATCCCCCTGGTAAGGCAAACCACAGTAGTTACCCTGACATTGACTGAAGCCATGCTTCGTCCTCCACCTGTCAAAACCTGTACCACTGTCCTGCAGCTCCACAAGACCATATACCTGGTCTTCCGTCTCATGTATCCGTTCTCTCTATTCTTCTACTAAAGTATCCATTCATCTCTGTGCTTTCATACCTGCTGGCATCCCTACCAAAACACACCTGTCTGGTTCTCCTCCAAGGAATCACATCCTCATCCATGCCAAGCTCACACCTGTTTCCTGGATCCTTCCTGCTCTACAATCAGCAACATGTATAAAGAAGAGGAACAACGAATTTGAGGGCCTACTTATGCCTTCAGTCCTCTGTATGGGTGTTTGAGACTCCTTGACAGCTTGCTGTCCACCCAAAATTCATTTACAGTGACCGACCTCGGTCACCCCACAGTCTGCATCCGACCGACGTCGGTTCCATGCGTCTGTACCTGATTACCAACCTGCCTGCGCTGGTGTCCCTGCTGCCGACGTCGGTTCTGCTAACCGACATCGGTCTTACATACTGCCGACGTCGGTCCCATGACCGACATCGGTCTTACCCTGCCCGACATCGCCGGCTTTGGTCTGCACATGACCGACATCGGCACCTGTCTGTTCGACGCCGGTTCCTCCTGACTGACATCGGTACCTGTGTTCACCTGTGAGTGATGACTTTTTACCCGCGAGCTTCTTTGAATCAATATCCATGTCCAAACTGCCCTGCTCAGAAGTATCCAGCACCATCCACTGGGTTCTGTCCGCCATCTCCTCCATAAACACCAAGGCTTTCCAGTTCTTAAGCCTGTCAAATATATCTGTCTTCCGCTTAAGAACATGCATCTCCTTCCTGCTCATGTGACCAAGCCTACGAAGCCACGTCTCCGCAACAAAAGAAGAATCAGTAATATAAACAAGTAGATAAAGGATACCTGTTTTCTTACCACCAGCTAATTCAAGTGCATCCGCTGTGAGAGTTCTTGTGCATCTCTCATCACCCAATATTTCTGAAGAAATTAGCCATATCTCCAAACCTGGGACCTGCATGACCTTCATCAACACCTGTGTGTTGGCCGCCTGCAATTTCAGCTTCACTTCTCCTTTGCCAATTCTTTGGCAAGGCTCACCAGCTCCTCTACCTGGAACTGCATGGAAAGAGGCAACCGAATCTTTTATCCAAGATTCAACTTTATCCAAGAAACCTACAAACACATCCTGTGCAACAACACCTGCTACATCTGTATCTTCAGTTTCTTCATGCTGATCTGTTACCAACCAACAATAATCTTTTACCTGCTCTTTCTTTCCATCGGACCGTGAGTAACCATCTGTGCTTTTCAACTCCTCCATTCTTAGCTTACTTTGATCTGCTGTTGCTCTACTCCCACTCGATCAGAAACCCCTGAGAGTGCCCTGTAACCAAACACAAAACCTGCTTCCTCCAACCTTAGCTCAGATACCACTTGTTGGTATCAAGCTCAAGAACCTACAACCAAGGCTCTGATACCACTTGTTGGGAGGAGGGTGGATAAACCGGAAGCACACAATTTGATTACCAAACCAAGCAACTTAATATGCAAAAATTAACCAGATTCACCAAGTAACTAGAATTCAGAATAACACAGCATATGAGAGACAATACCAAATTGTATTAACACTTTATACAGAAAAGAATACAATAAAGAAGATGCCACTTCTTCTCCACCACCTTACAGAGGTTTCCCACACCTCAAGTGAACAGTAATTCTTCTCTCCAAAGCTCTCCCTCTCACAGGTCCCAACACCCAACTCAAATACAGAGTTGGTGTTCACCTCCCATGCTCCACGCACACCACAAGTGCTCCACGCACTCCACAAGCACTCCACGTGCTCCACAAGTACTCAAGGTACTTCAAGTAGATCTCCCATGAAACTGCAACAACCTGCAATTCAACAGACCATACTTATGGAAGGAACTCCCTTGCCTTCCTCTTGCTCTATCCGAGTACACACCTGTACTCCAAGTAGATCCTGCCTGATACTGCTCCCTGTTGTGTTGCTGTCTATATGACCTTGCACACCTGCAAATCAAACAATGGTTCTATTCACCTGTGAACCTCGACCTTGCACACACATACACCTGCAGATCAATGATCTTACTTACCATGTAGATCTCCTATATAGGCCATGCAACTGTGACCAAGATCCTACACTCCTGAAGAACCCAGCTGGCTCTCCAATCCAGCACCAACACACCTGGTACTGTGGCACTAGGAGGAACGCACCATAGCTCTACCTCACACACAGAAGGAGCTTATAATTATGCTCTCTTACTCCCTAGCACACTTTTCCAATACAACCATGAGTCTATTATATAGATCTCATCCAAACAATGATTAGACATCTAATTACAATAATTAGATCCGCAGCTATGAGTCTAAAATTAGCGCTCATCATGCAAACTCTTCGTTCGTTAGCTCACTGCCCGTAATTAACTCGCAGTTGAACTACACAGGCGACCGACGTCGGTCCCTGTCTGCCTGGGGTCGCCGACGCCGGCCGATATATGACCGACGTCTGTTGCCTTCCTGTCTTACCCTGCCGACGCCAGTTGGCTAGACCAACGCCAAACACTTCTGACACTCAGCAACTCATTCTGCAACCTCCACCTGTTTGCATCAGTGAAGCTTTTAGCTCCACAATCCTAACAAGTTTCACATTCAGGTAAGTATATTCTAACTTTATTCTTCTCTCTTTTAGCAGATAAAAGTAGCATAAGTGTTGGCTTGAATAATACTATCTTTCATTATTTATGTATTAGGGTGTTACTCATACTTACTTTAATTGAAGTTCCCTATACATGTTTGTTTTATTGGTTCTAACCCCCACCTTGTGCCACAAGCTTTGTTGTGCACTAGATTAGATTTACTTTCTTGCTATTAGAATAAGTGAAATGTTTTAAACCTCAGGACTCCATCAGGGTTGTTGTGAAATTATGTTAGACTATAGGCCTTGGATCCCTTCCTAACATGAAATGTTGTGATAAGTGATCCCCTAATCGGGTTTATGGATCCCCATATTAGTCATGCTTTTGCTTAACAAGTGTATCCCAATCAGAAATGTAGGTATGATCTATCTTATCTTATCTAGGATTAATTCATAAACATGATTCATTTCTGATTGCATACAAAATAAATCTTGTGTATGATTGCATTGTGTATATTTTATGTAGATTTAGTGTATAATATTACAATATAAATGTATTGTGTTACTATATTCATTTTGTTTATGATCACGGGAATACAAATCTATATGGATGATATCTAGTTACTATTATATATAGACTATCAAAAATGTCTTTACAATGTTTTGGAACATTAGTTGTTATTATTGATATTCAGGAATATCAATGTACACCTATAGGTAATAAGAAAAAAAGACATATAGTTTATATGAAATTGTAATAAAGTGACAATTATATTACTATAATACTATTATGGATAGGATACTAATTATCCAATTTACATTTTTGGCTAAAAGGATATCATCACTTTATTTTTAGTTACAATATTATTTTAAAATCAAGATATTTTTTATCTCTAAAGGATTTTTGCAAAGATTATATTATAACCTAATACTATCCTAAATATCTAAGCCTAATCTTTATAACATGCATAGACTACGTTGAAATAGAAGTAATGGTTATCATTGCTAATAATGTTTGAATTGGACTTTTAGAATGATTTGCTCGGGCATGTAATGTAGTATTGAACATTGAATGTTTTTGAAAGTAATAAAATAATAATTAAAGAATTAGGGGAGATTCAAGGCACGAGTTTAGGGCTTTTCTAATATGGTTAACAAAGGTTAACTATGAGATTAGTGGAGATGGAAATGTAATGAGGATTTTTCATGGACTGTGAGCTGGGAGTGAACAAGGGCATGTAAATTTTGAATGGAAAAGAGTTGGGCAAGTAGATAAGGATAAGAGGAGAGTCTTGGAGGAGGACACATGACTAAAGATGAAAAAGGAGATAATACATAGCAAGGAAGAGAATGAATATACTAGTTCAATCTGTTTAGAATTTGGAAGTGACTTAGAAGGTTGGTGAAGTAATTAATTTCATTTGCTTATAGAAAATTTTGTTTATGTTTGGATTATTAGGGTTTTGAAAATGTATTAATATTAAGTAAATAATATAGGCTTATCCTTGAAGATGGCTCACTCATCCACATAACTAAGCTATCTAATTTATAAAACCCTACGACTATAAACAAATTGGATTTGGTGTGTAGCCATTAGGGTAAATTGAATGTAGTTATTTGACTATACAATGCTCTAGTTTAAAATGAAACCTTGGGCGGATATTAGTGCCATATATACAGATGTAAACTAAGTTTTATAACTTCATATGTATGTATGTATGTACACACATACACACACATATGTTATACACTATATATATATATATATATATATATATATATACAGGTCCTAGGTTCGAGTCCTAGCTGGTCCATGTCTCAACACAGTCGACTTAAGTATATGTATACAGTCTCCATTTCCAAATGACTTAATACACACACACACAATCCTCATGTGTATGCAAGCAAAATAAATGATAGTCCATATATATATATATATATCAAAAGAATTGACAAAAAACTAGAATTTTGTTTAACCTATTCAAAAATCCTTTTTACTCAGTTATATCAATATCAAAACTTATGACATGTAAGTTGTTTTTCTACAAATGATATATACATAAATATGAATACATAAGTATATACTCATCAGATCGATTCCTCTTATGTGAGTATATAAATATATATATGAATATATCTATTTTGAGTATACGATACACACACACACACATACATACATATATGCATGCATGCATGCATATATATATATATATGTACACTATATATATATATACATAATATATATATAGTGTATATATATATGTACACTATATATATATATATATATATATATATATATATATATATATATATATATATATATATATATATATATATATATATATATATATATATATATATATATATATGCATGCATGCATGCATATATGTATGTGTGTGTGTGTGTGTGTGTGTGTATCGTATACTCAAAATAGATATATTCATATATATATTTATATACTCACATAAGAGGAATCGATCTGATGAGTATATACTTATGTATTCATATTTATGTATATATCATTTGTAGAAAAACAACTTACATGTCATAAGTTTTGATATTGATATAACTGAGTAAAAAGGATTTTTGAACAGGTTAAACAAAATTCTAGTTTTTTGTCAATTCTTTTGATATATATATATATATATATATATGGACTATCATTTATTTTGCTTGCATACACATGAGGATTGTGTGTGTGTGTATTAAGTCATTTGGAAATGGAGACTGTATACATATACTTAAGTCGACTGTGTTAAGACATGGACCAGCGAGGACTCGAACCTAGGACCATCCATACGCTGCTGGAGTGCTCTACCACTAAGCTACTGGCCCCTCTTGGATCAGTCCATCTTCGGTCCGAGTGTGGCTTAACACCAACACCCCCCCTTAAGCCACACCTCTCGTGTGCTTGGGGCTCCTAGCCTGGGCTTGGCTCTGATACCATGTTGAGACATGGACCAGCTCGCTGCTGGAGTGCTCTACCACTGAGCTACTGGCCCCTCTTGGACCAGTCCATCTTCAGTCCGAGTGTGGCTTAACACCAACAGACTACATATGTTTAAGTTATGTGTGAATAGAATATAGACATATGTTGACTGTATTTTAAAGTTATTATGGACAACAAATAAATAAATAAATAAATAAATAAATATATATATATATATATATATATATATATATAAGTTGATTGTGTGTATTTAAATAAATTATGAACAATGAATATATATATATATATATATATATATATATATATATATGTCTATGTGTCGGCTGAGTCTTATCATTTGAAATGAAGTATGCTAGAGACTTTGTACATATTCATACACAAAATAGTGATTATAAACTGGAACGAGTTAATGTTATAGACTGTAAGTTCAATAGGGTATATATATTTATATAAATATTAATGTGTTATTCAAACAAGATTGATACATATACACACACACACACAAGTTTATTAATTTTATGAATATACGTCTTAGCCATATGTATGGAAACACTACGAGAATATACTTGAAATGAACCAGGCAAAATTGTTATAAACTATGAGTATGAAACAAAGATATATGCACTGTGTGTGGAAAAAAAAAATACAGGGTATTCAGTTTCTAAACAGTAAACACTTGAAACCACATGCGATATAGTGGATTGATAAATTGTGATCATTGAGATTTAATTTGAAAACATACAAAAATTGTATTAAGGCTTGAAGATTTTATATAGTTTGATATTTGATACACAGTAAAAAAATTTAAATTGAGGGAAGAGTTGGAAAATTGATTAGTAATGGTTATGAGTTAAAATATGAATTATATCTCTTATGTCAATATAGACAAATAAAGGTTGTGGAATAGTTGAGACCCTTTTTGATTCTCAAAGGCTTTCTCATGAAAATTTATTAGTTTATGAAACATGACAGTTTAATAATAATAATAATAAATATTGATGTGGGTTAGAACAATATTTATGTTTATATATATATATATATATATTGGGATATATATTATACTAATACATAAATATACAAAAAATACCTATAAGAGAACTTAGGTTTTCATATACATATATAACCTATATTTATATAATAGGTAGCATGCCTATAATTATAGAATGTGACTAATTACGTAAGTCATAAAATCTTGAAGAATAAGGAGTTATAATTATTCGCATGAAGCCTAAGTTTCATAAATGAAAGAATAGGTGTTTTGTTAATCTTTAAATTAATTATGACTGCTGGTTTGTAATGAGTAATATGAACAATATATCAATATTTTAATAGTTGTAACGTTTGAATTTAGTTTAAGATTTTGGGAATGTAGTCCAAGTTTATATTTTAACCATTTGAAAAATAAATTTAATTGTGATGCAAATTAAAATTGTGTTGAATAATATTGTAGAGATTCATTCAGACATTTGATAGACTAAATGTATGTATTGTGATTATTTCATTAATTAGCATGTGTTTGTACTTGCTAGTATAAATAATTTGCATGAATATGTTGGTTATATTAATATTAGCTAATTCTCATATTGTTGGTACTAACTAAGTAGTAAGACAAACTTCACTAGCTTAGTTAGCATCATCAATGCCAGATGAATGTAATCTAATCAAGTGGTGTGTATGAATTTCACCGATCCTTGCGATCAATAACTATTTAATTTTTTTGGCTAAAGTAATGTTTAGATAGACATTGTCATTTCATATGTATGATTTACATGTTTATGCGATAACATGTTAGAATGTATTTTATTTATGGTACACATCATATAGTATAAATCTTATAGCTCACAAGTATTAACATGTCTCTATGGATTCTAATATCATAACTATCTACCCATCCATAAAGAGAGGGTCATTCCCTATTTGGGAGATTGTGTAGGGAATCGATGATCTATGGTTGGTGTAGAAAAGTAATCGAATGATGCTCTCCCTCCCCAGTACAGTACTTATTAGAGATTACACTTAAGATTATTAGAGATATTAGAGTTAGAGTGACTCATCCTATGTGGAGCATTATATCTATTATTATATTTATATTGAGGCATAATGCCTGTTGGAAATGTAATTTAGATAATTACTGTATATTGATTGATGAGTCCACAAAATGAATCATTAATGTTATGATTATGACCTTAAAAATGACAAATGTTGGGCACTATATGCAATCTTAGTATTTAGAACTAGCATAAGGTAGTAAATTGATGCTTTTATCTACATGAACTTATGTAAAGTCTAAATCTCTCTTCTTTGCACTTTGTTCTAAAATTTACATGTTTTAGGCTCTATATTTTGTTATATACAGGAAATAATAGTAATAATACAAGTTTTGCCAAGATTCCAAGAAGATAAAGAGAATCTAAGACAAGGAATTCATCAATCTAGTATAGCTATGGATCTTGATAGTTGGCTATGGATTTCAACAGTTGGCTACAAATTTTAGTAGTAAGCTACAAATCTTGATAGTCGACTACAGATTTCAATAGTTAGCTCTGAAATTATGCTAGTTTTGCTATGGATCAACCTAGCTCATTCTAGAATTGATTTTGACACACTTTTAAGGGATTAGATAGTTTCTCTATATTCCTCATGACAATATATAATACTTCTTTCATCAGTTCTATTTCTATACTACACTTTTAAGGGATTTATTTTGGTATTTATTTTATCATTTTAATTCAAAGATTAATATAGATTTGTATTTGCATAACTTAGATTTATACCCTTCATGATAAAATAGTTGTTTGATTTCACATGTCGTGTATAAGTAAATTGGATACTTAGTTTCTAGATTTTCTGCAATATAGATTCTCAATTATCTTTCATTCCATAAGCAATGATTTGATGTGCTTTCATTTTTTAGGTGTGAATTTGAAATCAATATTTATAAGTTTATTTTAGAATAGTGAATGATTGATGTTTTAAGCAAGTTAAGTGTGATTACTTTTCAGATTGTATGATTCAACAAAGAGTGGTGTCTCTTATATTTCATGTAAAATTGTTTGTTTCTTTTCCAAAAATATCTTAGATGGATAAGATAGGAATTATATTATAGCAACTCAAAATCCCCAAAAGGATACTGTTAGCTGAAATTAATAAAAGACTTTACTACAAACTGCCTTGGACATTGGCCCTGGTAAGAACTGACACCAATATACATTAGTTAAATGAAGGGGTAATAGTGACACCTATCATTTTTGGCATCATTGCTGAGGAAATTTCTTGTGAAAAGTGTTAGTAAGGTAAATTTGTAAGCTAACAGTAAAAAAAAACACAAAATCATTCAAAGAGCAATCAATTTATATTTTGACTAGGGATTCTAAAGGATAGTTTATTTCTAGATATCTTCTAGAGATAGCAAGTGCTTCAACATCTATAGCTGAAAACCCTACTTTGGAACCAATAAAAGGAAGCCCTTCATCATCCTTAGCTGAGAGTCTTGAAAAAACTATTGAATCTCATCTTTAAAATTCCCTTAAAATTTCACTTAGGACTAGAAGATTACCTCAACTAAGTCCTATAGGAAAAACTACGCCAACATATTCAGGGAGTGAGTATCTTGTAGCTGTAAAAGATTTAGAAGAAGCATTTGAGAGGGCTATAACTGGAGAGGAATTTGATCAACCTTCAACTAGTCATATGCCCTTTTAGTGGGAAGATAATCCTAGTATTGAGGAATCTTCCTCATAAAAGGGTGATTCTTTTATAAACAACCAATTTTTTTTTGAAGAATCTCCTCATCTTGTTGAAACCTTATTTCTAATGGGAGATAATGTGGAAAATCCCAACACAAATCCTCTTGAAAGGAATTTATCTTAATCCATTCTCTTTGAGAATGATGATAAGATAACAATGAAAAACATTTGTCTAGCCCATTTACCTACTTTTAGAGGACTGCCCATTGAAGACCTAGATTAGTTTCTCTTTGAGTTCAAAGTCCTGTGTCAGACCTATGATTACACTTCAAAAAATCAAAATTTGAAGCTCCTCCCCTCAACCTAGAAGGAAGGAGCAATGAGGTTGTTTATGGGCCTAGCAGTAAATTCCATCAATGATTGGAGATCTATGGAAAATAAAATTTTAAACAAATATCAAGATTACTGCAGGGTAAAAAAAAGGAAAGAAGATTTCTTCAAAATCAGACAAAATGAAGATGAAAATCTTGAAGACTACTTGGATCGGTTTACCTTTGCCCTCAACAGAAGTGATTAAGATAGCTTTCCTTAAAGGATTAGATGACTCCTCTAGAGATGATTTGAATATAATGGGAAAAGGAGATATTACTAAATTAGGTTTTTTGGAGATCAAAGAATTATGTACCCAATACTCTAGAACAAAACCTAGTACTAGGAAAAAGAAATTGGAAAAAACCAGTGATGTATGTCAATTGATGGAAGAATTAGAAAACTTCAAAATAGACTTACTGGTTTAGCTAAATTCAACATTAGATGGATTGTAGGCTAAGGTCAAATCTAATACTAAAACATTGGAGATTTATTTCTTAAAATGTAGATTGAAACATGCACTTAGAGACTACCCCCTAGATAAGACTGAAGTTTGTGGAATATGTGATGCTAAAGACCATGACACAAAAAATTGTAGTCATCTTCCTAAACTTAAAATTCAATTCTAGTAGAATGCTAAGACTGTGGAAGAAATCAATTATGTCCAAAGATAAGGAATCACTTTCCCATAAAATCAAGCACAATAATTTGGATCAAGGATTCTTTTTACTCAATGGCATGTACCTCCATAAGTATGGGCACCACCACCACAATGGAACACCTATGAATAGATGCCACAATAATGGATGATGCCTCCATCATTTCAACATCTTTCGATACCTCAAGGACAAAAAAAACATGGATAAATCAACCCTAGAATCTTAATCCAAACTATAATCATCAAAGAAGTTTTCCATAATAACAACAATAACAAACAACAAACATTGATGGCTCCTCAAGGGAATCGAGTGAATTATATAGAACAAGTAAACCAAACCTAACTACCTGCCTAGCTAGTAGCAAATCCAAAACATAGACAAGTTTTTGTAAATGAGCAAGGTGAAGCAGTAGGGGTAGGAGCTATTGAATGTGCAAATATTCAACTCAGATCAGAAAGAACAATATAAGAATCATAAATCATCATCACAAAAGTTACACAAGAAAAAAAAGTTCACCAACTCAAACTTAGAAAGAAGAAGAGTCTAAAATTGAAGCAAAAAAAGTAGAGGAAATTATTATAACACCTCCATCTGCTCCTTTTCTAGAGAGATCGAAGGAAGTGGAAAACAAAGAATCTGAATTGATACAAGAACTCAAAAAATTGAACATAGGAATTCCATTGTTATAAGCCATTAGGGACATTCAAAAAGTAAATAGGGTAATAAAAAGTTTGTGTATTAAAACACCTGGTAGGAAAAGACAATATCCTAAGACTATACAGGTAGATGGAAAACTCATTGACCTTTTGGCAGGGAAATTACTTTTACCTAAATATGGAGACCCAGGAAGTCATGTTATCTCTATAAAAATTGGACAACAAGAGATACCAAATGTGTTGGTATATTTAGGAGGTGCCATTAATGTAATGACTACAAACACTATGCAAAGCCTCTCTTTGAAGGATATGCAACCCACTACCACAATTTTATAGATGGTAGATCACTCCACTACCAAACTAGAAGGTGCCATTGAAAATATAACATTGACTATAGATTCATGGGAATATCATATTGATTTCATTTTCCTCTAGCCTAAAAACAAGCAAATTGGTTATCCATTGATTCTAGGTAGACCATGGTTATCAACTGTAGCAACATTGATTGATTGTAGATCAAGGGTTATGACCATCTCTAATGGTCTCAATGTAAAATAAATTTCTTTATATCTATTTGCTCAACCATAAATCAATATTGTTAAATAATTATGGGTTGACCAATCAGATGAAAAACTTGATATCATTTCTTCTTTAGCCATGGTTACAATCATTGATCATATAAATGAAGAAGAGGATGAATTATCAGGAAGTATTAGAATTGCTACAAATCTTGACAGTCTAGCTACAGGTCTTGACAGTCCAGCTATGGATTGTAATAGATCAGCCACAAACTTGAAAAAGTAGCTTTTTGAAGGCAACACTTCTTATTCTTCTGATCATCCATCCTCTTCCACTTCTCTGAACATGTTGTATGATCATTTACATCTTCAAAATAGTGTAATGTAATGGGCATATGAAGGCCAAGAATCATTTCTATCAACCTTCTGTTATCCTTTGGTTAGAATCATTCTTATAAGAGAACAGTTTGTCAAAGACACTATCACATTTCACACATTGTTACCAAATCCTTGTCCTCTTAACTTATTAATGAGTGAATTCAATCAAATAGATTCTTCTCATCTAGGCACCAAACAGATCATAGTAGCACCAAGAAAGACATTTAACATAAATAGTTGGTTGATAAATGATTAGGAAATGAAAGTCTTTGATATACAAAGGGACCATAGTCAAGGTTTTGCTTAGTATTATCAAGACATGAAAGGAATTCATCAAAATATATGTACACACCACATTTACATAGAAAACATCAAACCAGTTAGGCAACCACAAAGAAGAATCAACCCTGCCTTAAGAGACATTGTGAAGACTAAGATTGAGAAACTATTAAAAATATGATTTATTTATCCCATTTTTGATAGTCAATGGGTCTTTCCTTTAGTCATTGTTTCTAATAAAAAATGGTAAATGGAGGGTGTGTGTAGATTATAGAGAATTGAATAAAGTAACAATGAGATATCATTTTTTCTTGCCATTTATTGATCAAGTACTTGATAATCTGGCTGGAAAAAGATATTTTTATTTTTCTAGATTACTTTAGTGGATATAATCAAATACAAGTGGCACCTAAGGATCAAGACAAAAAAACCTTTAATTGTCCATGGGGTACATTTGATTATAAAGTCTTTCCATTTAGTTTGTGTAATGCACCTGCCACCTTCCAATGAGCTATTTTAGCCATATTTTTAGACTTGACCAATGATTGTGTAGAAGTCTACATGGATGATTTTACTGTTTATGGAGAATATTTTAATGAAAGTCTAAATAATCTCACAAAAGTGATGTAAAGATGTAAAGATCACCATTTGTCCATAAGTCATGAGAAATGTTTGATTATGGTAGAAGGCATAGTACTAGGACATCATGTTTTCATAAAAGGAATTTAGGTGGATCTAAAGAAAATTGAAGTTATTTTAAAATTGCCTTCCTCAAAATCAAATTGACATTAAATTTTTTTTAGGACATGCAAGATACTACAGAAGGTTCATTTCAAACTTTAGCAAAATTGTTTCCCCAATGTTTGCTCTCCTCATAAAGGAAAGTGAATTTCTTTGGAGTCTAACCTATCAACAAGCATTCAAAACTATTAAAGAAAAGCTTAGTATTGCACTTGTCTTAAGAGGACCTAACTAGTCAAAACCCTTCCATATTTACATTGATGCATCCAATCATACTATGAGAGCTATGATAGAACAAAAAATGAAGATGGATAAACATATGCTATATACTATATAATTACGAATCTAACTCCAACATAAAGAAATTATATAACCACTGAGAAGGAATTTATTGCAGTTATTTATGCCATATATAAATTTATACACTATATTACTGGTTATAAAATTTGTGTATACTGATCATGTAGCTATCAGATATTTGATAAGTAAATTATTAGTAGGTGGAAGATTTATTAGGTGGTTATTATTACTGCAGGAAGTTGATATAAAAATCATTGATAAATTAGGAAAGTTCATTATGGTTGTTGACTTTCTTTCTAGATTGCATAATGCAAATGAAGAACCTATAGAAGATAAATTTTTAGATGAACAATTGTTTGTTGATTTAGCACAAACACCTTGGTTTGATGATATAACAAACTTTTTGACTATAGGAAGTTTCATTTTCAATACACAAAAAAAGAAAAAAAATGTTTAATTAAAATTAGTTCTTATTACAAATGGATTAATGGCATGCTATTTAAACTTAGACCTGATCATGTTTTCTACAGGTGTGTAAGAGAAAATGAAATTTATGACATTATTCATGTATGTCATGATGAATATAGAAGAGGACACTATTTAGTAAAAATAACAATACACAAGATATTTGGAGCTAGATAATTCTGGCCAACTCTTTATAAGCAAGTAAAAACCTATGTTTAGCAATGTGATGCATGCCAAAGAGTGGGAAAACCTACATTATCCTCTGAAATACCTCTTCATCCAAAAATAATTTTAGAACCCTTTGCGAAGTGGGGAATGGAATTTGTTGGGCCCATTGATCCACCTTCACAAGGTAAATAATATTTGCTGGTATGTATGGATTATGTAATTAAATGGGCCAAAGTACAAGCTCTTTCTTTTATAAATAAAGAAATAGTAGCATATTTTCTCTACTTTAGGATAATGCAGTGTTTTGGAGCACCGAGGGAGATAGTATCTGATCAAGGACCACAATTCATGTCCAATATGATTTAAGCATTCATGGAGATCTACCAAGTCAACCACCAAAAATATTCACCATACCATCCTCAAGCAAATGGAAAAGTAGAATTTACTACTAGATAATTGGAGAACATACTTACTAAGATAGTCAGCAGCAGCCGAAAGAATTGGGCAGCGAAACTCCTAGAAGCTATTTGGGCATATAACACTACATCTAAGACTAATACTAGATTTTCAGCATATGAGTTGGTGTATGGTAAGAAACCTCTCCTTTCAATTGAATTTGAAATGCAAACTTTGAGGAATGCATTAGAAGTATGACTTGATTTGGATGAAACTCAAAAAGAAAGAATGTTGTAATTAAATGAATTGGATGAAATGAGGACAAAAGCATTATAGTAAATAAAAAAGACACAATATCAAAGGAAATAATGGCATGATCTGTATATTAAATAAAGACAATTCAAAGAAGGAGAATGGGCAATCTTGTATGATTCCAAGTATCAACATTTCAAAGGTAAGCTTAGAACTAGATGGTTAGGACCATTCTAAATAGAAAAGATTTTTGATAATGGTTCAGTTCAGTTGTTACCTATAGATGGAAATCAAATAACACTTTTTGTTAATGGTCATCAGTTGAAGTTATATAAAAAACCTTACAATAAAGAAGAATTCATGTAGATGGTACAAAATGAGTTTAGAACCATGGAAGAACTCAAATCTTCCATGATAGTTGCTCTCTAAAGATAAAAGTGATTTGAATAAAGAAGATAATTAATCTCTTTCATAAAAAAATAAATAAAAATTTCAACAATAAAAATCCTTTGGGACATTGTTGACAGTCATGACCAAAAAACTAGCTTGCTAGCTATTCATGTACTGAATAAAGAGCCTTGACTAGAAAACTAATAAATGTCCAGTCAAGGGAAAATATATATTAAAAAAAATCATCAGAAAATTAGTGTAAAAATTCAATAAATATAATGCGATTTTCCATACTATTACTCGTGCAAATTATCCATGCAGGAACAGGCAAGGAGGATAGACAAGGATAATACAAAGATTTATGAGGTAAAGTGTTTATTTTTATAGCAAGTGTTAGTCTAGATATTTAAGATTTTAAGCATGTGCTCAAAAAGGGGGACAAACATATGACATCATCTTTTAAAAAATTAGTTACAAAGCTATGAATAAAATCTTTCCATAATAAAAGTACTCATAATGATACGACAACACAATCATGTGAGAAATAAATTAAAAAGGGGTTTTAAAAGGAATGATGACGTTGTAATTATTTCAACGTACAAGTGAGTACACAAGTATCATGTCAAATAAATGACTTTCATCATTATTTGACATGTTATGTATCATCTTCACAACTATCTAAACCCTCACCCATCACTACCATTTTATCATTCTATTGATGTAGTTTAATTTCCCTGTGAAAGTAGATTTCAAGAAAAGATTGCCATGGGGTTTAAGAAGTCTGACCCAAGAAATGAAAATAAGCTACTGAGAGATGAACTGGTGAAAGAGGTGATAGCTGCATTTGGATTGTTAGATTTATTCTTAAAATTCTAAGGGTTTTAGGAGACATTAGTGACAACATTTATTTTCCATTTGTAGACTGATTTCTCTATAGTTCAAGGGGTCCAAATACTTGTTTCTACACAAATTCTCAACAAATTATCAGGAATTTTAGATGAAGGTGTAAGAATTATAGGAAGGTATTCATTTCATGACCTTATCAAAAATTTTAGCAAGGAAGGAGAGTTAGTGTCAAGATTTGTGGAAGACATAAAATGAAGGCTAAAAGGGGTCAACATAGAGTCCCTACCAGCACCATGGAGGTCAGTTGATTTTTGGCTTATTAAATATTTAACATGTGAAGGGAAATGCAGTGTAATGAGTTGTATAGTATTGAGGATGTTAATTCATTTAAATTTGGTGCTGAACAACCCCAACATAGAATTAACTGAACCTCATTCCTCCTAGGGTCTATCCAAGTAACAGCCTTGATATATGCTAAAAACCCTTCTACCATACATTACCATGGACTGATTCACCTCATCATCCAACATCACTTTTTGAAGCAGGTAAATGAAATGGAAACTTGGATTGATTTCCTCACATGGAAGAAATGTAAAAACCCTAAAATGGTTAAACAAGTCCATGTTCATATGCATACTTCTAGTTCAAAACCTCCATCAAAGATTTCTGCCGAAATTATTGTTTCTAAAACAACCCATAGTATAAGATCTTTAGCTAGAGTTGTTTCATTGCAAACCCTAGACCATCTGAGTCAAATTCCCCCTCCTGAGTTAAAAAATAAGAAGGTAAGGCTTCAACCTTCCACTATAAGTTAATAGGTTATTACTCAAAAACCCATATAAATAATTGAAGAACCTCTTATTGACCCTATCTCTCAGCCAAAGCCATAAGAAGTTATGCCTCTTCCTAGAAAAAATGAAGAAGACTTATTCTGGCTATTGATAGTGATGAGACTATAGTTGTTGAAACACTAGATAGCTTGAAATAGAACCCTACATCTACTAGTGAACCTCAAGCAAGAACAAAAGAATTAATCTCTTTGTCTGAAGACATTATTGATGAGATTGCTGAAAATGTTCCTGATGAAAATCTTGCTCCTTTTATACAACAAAAAAATGATAAAGGAAAAGCTCCCATGGTTGAAGAGTATGAGCATCCTTCAAAAGAGGTAGAGAATATAGAATTGCAACATGATTTAAATCTATCTCAATTAGAAGATACTATTGAAAAAATGTAAAAGACATAACTGAATTGATTGCTACTACCCAAAATAAAGACTTTGTCATTTCTCACGTGATGAAACAAATTGAAAATTTGGAGATGTAATTCATTAAGGGAAGAGATGAAGCAGAGAATGAAATGATTGATGTATGGCATTATTCCAAATCATTTTAAGAAGAAAATATTTCTTTAATAAATTTTTTTTTCAAATCTGAAATAGAGAACACCAGATTGAAAAATCTAATAGGATCTAGTCTCCCTCCATCCAAAGCTATAAAAGGGTGTCAGACTACTTTGTCATACACTGCTATCAAACAACATTGGGCACAAGTTTGTTTAGAACTTAAAGAACATAAAAGACAAAACAAAGAGTTAAAATAATAAAAAAACAACAATTGTAGAAAGAGATAGAAAAAGGGAAATAAAAAGAAGAGCAGAGTCAACAACTCATTCATCTAACTTGCTAATTGAGTGAGAAATTTCTAGCCTATAGAATTCCTACTTCTTCTTACAGTCTCTTTTTACATGAGTATTTTATCAAATGATAGTTGCTTCAAATACCCTATGGATTTCCCCATGAAATCTCTACCAGTATTGAATTTATCTCAGTATTCTAGGATAACACCCTTGACAAATAGGATTTGCTTTGTGAATTTTACTTGTGTGACATTATTTTGGGAAACACCAATGGTTTCTTAGTTAATATATTTTTAGGAGAGTTGCAATTGAGAGCTCTTTTATTTGCTTATAAAAATCAAATTACTTGGCAAGAAAGATATAATGATTATATAAATCATGCAAGAGAAGTTGGTATTTATATTAGACCATAGTTTAAAGATGCATAGGAAACTTTATCAATAATTTAAAATATTTATTGGAAACGTTATGACATTCATCAAAAATATATTCATGCCTTACAAGATGGAATTTTTAGTATTTATTTGTTTTTTGAAAATTATTTGGGTGGAGTGTTGATTGCTGCTCAACAATGATGGAGTTTAATGACAATGTCTTTGAAAAGAAGAGAATTTCTCTCTCCCACTACTCTTATATGGACCCTCAGAAGAGCTCAATTTGTTATTGATATGATCACTAATCTACTTCAGAAAGATGGAAAAAAAATTTGGATAGGGATGAGATTCATACCTCCCTTATTACTTTCCCCTATGTCTCCATAGTAGAATACTGGACCTTAAAAAGATGAGTAGTTTGGTATCTAGTACCATTTTGTCAATAGGGATAAAGGATTCACTCCTCCTAGTCAGTAGATAGGCCCAGATGAATATGACATAAATGACTTCAGTCTCAAATTGGAGTAGAGATTTGATAATTATTGAGATGAAGCCAGTTAATTTGCAAAAAGACTTGCAAAAGGTAAGGTGTGGGGGAGATGATGAGTCCAAAAAATGACTCATTAATACTATGATGTGACCTTAAAAATGATAAATGTTGAGCATTGTATGTAATATTAGTATTTAGAACTAGCATAAGGTAGTAAATAGATGCTTTTATTTGCATGAACTCATGTAAAGTCTAAATCTCTCTTCTTTGCACTTTGTTCTAATATTTGCATGTTTTAGGCTTTATATTTTGTTATATACAGGAAATAATAGTAATAATACAAATTTTGCCAGGATTCCATGAAGATAAAGATAATATAAGACAAGGAATTCATCAATCCAGTCTAGCTACAGATTTTGATAATTGGCTATAGATTTCAATAGTTGGCTACAGATTTTAGCAGTTAGCTATAGATCTTGATAGTCGACTAAGAATTTCAACAATTAATTATGGATTATGTCAATTTTGCTATGGATCAGCCCAGCTCATTCTAGAATTAATTTTGACACACTTTTAAGGGCTCATATAGTTTCTCTATATTCTTCATGACAATCTACAAGACTTCTATCATTAGTTTTATTTTTGTACATGTATATAATATAAATCAATTTTTGTTTAGTCTTCCATTTTTGGAAGTTATTCCAGATAGCAATAATAGAATGGAAGATATGCATTTCAAATATGTAAGATTTGGTTGATAAAGTTAGTTGTAGATAGTGTTATCTTTGGAATTGTTAATTCCTTAAAGATCTCATTACCATAATTTTATGTCTTAACTAAATCACCAAATCTCTTCAGAATATATTCTTGTCTTAAAATAGTCAAGATATTATCTATAATTTTTGTTAGTCAATTGTTTTGTATAGAATAAATAGATAGATCCCTATCAGGATCCATAACTTTAAAATATATTGTAAAACTTCATTCTCTAAAATATAAGTATTACAACAGTTTTGTTCTTTCAATTTATATCTTAAATTACCTCCATCCTCTAGGTGATCAGCTCCATTACATGTTCTCTTATCTTGCATGTTACCAATTTTCATCAATGTAGAATTACACTCACCATTCTTCAGTCACTTCCTCTTCCTCCCTAAACCTTATTCACTTATAGGTCTTATTTAAGATCCTCACATCTGATTATATGATTCCCATACTCTACCCATCTATTCTTGATGGATGGAACTAACTCCTTCCTAAGTCATATCTTATATAAATGTTTCACTCAGTCAACAATATTCTTAGGCTCGTCCTTATTACTTATAGGGCCTTAATATTCTTATAATATCCCAAGGGGATGGGAGCCAAAAATTTGAAGCCTTATTTATAAAAACTAACCACATAAAAAAATGTGTGAGGCCTCTAATTTTCATAGCCTTTCAATTTTAAGAGGTTTTCTTCAGCTTTCTTCTCATCCTGGGGCTTTCCTACCTATAGTATTTAAAATTATTGTAATCCATAAATCTTAGCCCTTAAGCCTTCATCCTCCACCCTTTGAGCCTATAGACTTATCAACACTACACTTTAATCTCCTCCATTTCCACTCTCACTAAATTAAAAATCTTCAACAACACTACCCTATCTTCATCATTGACCTTCTTCTGCATAACTTTGTTTGATAGCCTTTGCCATGGGAAAATTACCTATATTTATAGAGGCAAAGGGTAGGTCACTAGCTGGTTCAGTTCATAGTTTGACATTTATCCTTTCACTAGGCTTACTACTTATTTTCACCACTTGTACTTAAGGTATCCTAGATGAGTCATGCATTGGGTCCTAAAATTATAAAAGGTTGCTTGCCTTAGTCATGCCTTAAACCCTTCCACATTTTTCCTTCCTTGGCTGAGTCAATCCTTTAGCTGATCAACTCTAATAATAATCAATTCAAATCGATATTTTATATCTATTAGCCATACCTATCCTTTGGTTCAATGATCACTAGTTATAACTTCATCCAACTAGCCTACTAACTATTTATCACCTTCTGTCCTCAATCTCAACACATGTCACTTTGTTTTGTACCCTTGACTTGTTCTGCATGACAACTCCTTCTGAGTGATTTCCACTTTCCTCATATGGTTTCTTATGCATGTTTATACTTAACTTATCTTCTGCTCACGACTTTTCCATATCCATTCCTTGGTCACCATATTTCCATTCTTTTGGGCACCACCTCCTCCCCACACTAAAACATAAAACTAGTCCTTAAGTGCAATAATACTTTATTTTGTAGGTGTATGGTGTCACATAGACATAAAATTTATTATTTTAGCATGGTGTAAAGCATTTTTTTATAGATTTTAAAAGTAAAACCAACCTCACCAGAGATACTTAGACATTTGTTTTTTATGATTTTCAAAATAAAAACCTTGCTCAACTTGCTTGGCTGCATATTAAAAGTGTGTGTTTCTTATTACCATCTATGTACAACTACCAAGCATAGGATCTAATCTATAAAAATTAAATTAGTAAAATCAAATAGATTAAATAAGATTATTAAAACTTGGAATAAAATGAATTATTAAACAATCAGTCTAAATTGATAACTGATGAACTCCCCTAGGGCATCTCACCATTGCTAGTCCATGATCCATAGCTCAAAAATTCTAGCCGTTGTTTATTTCTTTTGACCCTAAGGCATATGGTAGATTATACTTGGGCATATAAGTGAGGGATTTGATTCCTAATCTAGGGAACCTTCTTATATTTAGAGGTGATAGGTATGTGCGACACTTAAACCTTGGTTTTAGATGAAGGATATCCTGACCTCGTGTTCTTTGGAGTTCTTCATCTAATGTGTGCAATCTATACCAATATAACAAAGATTTCCCTAGGTCATTATCTTGGTGTGGTATATTGCCTTAAAATTTTATATTTAATTGAAGATAAAACTTTACTAAGTAGGCTATTCTTCATGTCTTGGGATCAGGGTCATGACTATATCATCCCACATCTTTGATTGACCCTTCTACAAGACAATGTTCTCTTGAAACACATTACCTCACACTCAGGTTTAAATACAGGGTTCAAGTGTTTTTCCCCACACCTCATAGTAACCTCATATGTTTCCTACACCCATTGGTCATTATAAATGCTTGTGTCCTCTGAGTTAGATTATATGACTTCCTATCTGAAAGTGATTTCCTCACTTGGCCCTGCACTCTCCTTGATCTATGTGGTGATGTTGTAGACATTTTTGAAAGATGTCTCAAGTTCAACATATTCAAAATATGTGGCATCTTGGTCTACAATTAGAGGGATCACCACACACTCACTTCCATTATCAAATCTCATGTAACACTATTTAAAGCACATATCTATGTTGTTATCATAATACCATGGAATTGCCACTAATGCAAGGTAGTTGACTTCTTCTACAAGCTCTATCACTTTGATGTTAGCACTGAACTTGACATCTATGATCTCAATGTCATCATCATGTAGAACCCTTATGGGTTTCACTTTGGTATTTTTGGCCATAAAAAAACATGAGGTGAGGGTTTAAATGTGGGAATATCCATATTATATATGCATCTCCTATGAGGGAATTCACTTCAATGTTAGTGTCTATTAGGATGTTACAAACCAACCATCCATTGATCTCATTATCTAGAAAAAACTTGCATTTAAATCCCTTATCTTGGGCAATATTTGTCTCACACCCTTGTGCTAGGTTTGGAATCAAGACATCTATTGGCTATGCATTGTAAAATTTCTCTAAGAGGATCAACAAGGAAATCATCCTGTTACACTGTAGAAGAGATAACATGTCAGAAATCCCACCATATTTCTCCTCATGCACTCAAATTTATCTCTGGTCTTTCACCTCTAACTCTAGGGTGAGTTGGAATTCTTATTTTAGGCTCTAGATTATGTGTAAGGTTTTGGTTATCACCTATGTGTGTTATAATCTATTAGGACTTTAACATGCTAATTTGAATCCTACCCCATCAAGCTCACATCTTATCTTGGCATCTTTTATAAGAGGCCCTAACTTTTACGTAGTTATGACATTACTTGTTTGTTTTTGGACCTTGGCTCCCAAATTATTATTTTACTTTTGCAACCTTGACTTGTATGCACATCGGATCATCCCAACAAATTTCTAAATTCTTCCCTTATGCATGGTCTATGCATATAGGTTTGAGTAGTCCTTAAACTTGTGTGTGACACAACAATATGAAAAAGTAGGATACTAGGGACAATCATGTTGAAAGTGGTCTAATGAACCACACCTATAACAAGTGTGTTATGAAAACTTGCCTTTGTCACATCTGCCAGTGCAACCTCTATTTCCATGATGCTACTTATAGTTATCATATCTAAGGTTTTATGTCCTGTATCTTGAGGATCCTATAATACCCTATTTTATGTTATACTCTTATGCCTCATGAAATTCATCAATCACTTGATAATCATAAATATTACAAGTGGAGGCATCATAGATATTATGGTACATAGAAACCTTTATCTTATACACACAATATAAATGATGGTAGTAACATGTGTCATGCCCCTCATGGAATATGTCATAGGAGTTTATTAATTCACACATGATACACCTATGGAAATTATTATGATTGTACCCCTACACCTTGCAGCCAATGCACCATAATCCAACATGTACATCATGTGCTTTCTTGGGAAAAATTTATTATAATGGAGACTCCATCACTATGACCTATGAATCCATTATTAGGATGAATCATATGTCCATTGTGCCAATGGCCTTAGATCTTAGTGCATCAATCAGTGCCTCCTTGGGTTAGGTGAACATTTTTATAGAGAGGGTAGACCAAATTAGGGTAATCAATACCCAAACAAGCCATTAGACGTGCTACATAAGGTGAAGTGCTTATAAGATCTTAGATACTAAGGTTTTAAACCTAGAATCATATGAATGAATGCATTCTCTTAGTTCTTGTTTGATCTCCTTGAGTGTGGTGATGTTCTATTGCTTAAATCATTTCATAAATGTGTTCTTTAGGAAATTATATTCCAAAAATGCTCTGAGTAGGGTCCAAATTTTGATACCAGGTATGTGCATAATCTAGCAGAGTGATGGTAAACTATGTTGCCTTTAATTTAGGTGAAGTGACCCCTTCACTCTCTAAATAAACTTGCACTTATGAACATGTTCAATGACATTCTCAACCCCATAATAATTAGTAAGCTTAGGGTCATCTCATAGTAGATATGAGCGGAAGGAACATGAAAAACTAGAGCTTGATACTTGTATCACTAACGTGAATTTTAAAGGTGAGACTAAGTGTTAGCTTCCTTTGACTAATGGTATGACTCTACTAGGTATTGAAATCAGTTGAACAATGACTCCTCTAGCCATTTGGAGCACTTGTTGGGTTGTCAATGGTCTTATAGCTCATATTGCTCCACTATAGGTCAAATACTTTGGTGGGGGACTATATCCCCTCTTATGGGTGGTGTACTATAATTCATGGCATCCACTTGATGTGTTGGCTATGTATCCACTAGATTAAGTGGTAGATACAAGATTAACTTCTCTAGTGGGTTCTATTCTCCTACTTGTATGATGAATCTTCCTATGTCACCTACCTCATAGTGTCATGATACTCTTATTATGATTCATAATGAGGTGCATGAGCATGCACATTAGGTCAATGGGATTTGTGAACTTCATTTATATCTCCTTCATAATAATCCACTTCTTGGGATCCTTCAACATCATTTTCTAAATCATGCTCTTGCTCGTTGGGGCTCATTTGTTCATCATTGAAATGAAATTTTATTATGTGATAATCCTCATCATTACCTTCCCATTCTCTTTAGGTCCTCATGGAATATCCTGAGTTAGGCTTGCTCCTCCCCATAGTATCCATCTAAGCCACTACCTTCAATCAATTGTCATCATATCTATGCATTTTGATCTCACAGTCACTTAGTCCTTTCATGATAAAATTCTCTCTATTTCCTTCCAAAGTTCATGGCACTTACACCTTCAACATTATACATATCTCACATTCATGAGGACTTAGCTATCCATATCTATTCTTTCTTGGTCAATTCTAATTACCTTCACAATAAAAAAATGTGACTTGTCTTGGAAATGAGACTAAAATGTTAGGTTAGTCTAGCGTAACCTACATGTTAGTTCTTCCGTGCACTTTTCAACATTAAATGAATTGATTATGTGAAAGTATATCACATAAGGGAGACCTTTCCCACTTACCTAAGGTGTAGAGAGGGGAAATTAGGGTAGGTTGGGGTTAGTTGTGTGCAATGGTAAGGGGGTAGGGCATAGTCTAAAGTGTTTTGACATATGTGTTATTACCTTATGCCATACTTAGCAATAGATTATATGTGATTCCTCTAGAAAAATCCTTGTTAATCATCAATAAAACATGAATACATATATAATAACCAAACCTAATAAATTAACAATGTCATAATGAACATAGACAATCATCATATAGTCAACCATGTAATTTTATTGATTAACATATCAATATTACATAACTATTCATGGTTTATAAGGTGATTTAACACGTAAAATACTATTTATATTTAACATTTGTCATATTTCTATCTTAATATAATTACATAGTATTTAATATATCTTTTATGCAAATTGGTAGTCTGGATGCAATGTTTAGAGTTCCCTAAACTAATAGCTTTTTCAACACTCTAGCATCAATGTTTGTCACTATAACCACCAATTATCACCTATTTATATATGTGTTATAATCCTTTTATAGGCTCCTAAGATCAATTTATGCCACCAACTATAACTACCTTGTAGTTATTTCACCATTCATCCCACTTGGTAGTTAATGCATTGTGTTACTCAATTCCATCTACCACATAATTCAAACATAGTTACACCCCAAAATGGACCACCTATGACCCCTAACTAACACATGAGTTTCAACAACTGAAAGATAGTGTTTCTTTCCTAGATGCTCCTACATCACATCACATAAGGCAACAAGTTAAAATGATTCAATACCACCTTCACATAAGAATTAAATTCCCCATAATGAAGTAGAACCACCTATATCATCTACTAAATCAAAGAGTCTAATTAATTTCCTTAAAAAAATTCAAGAATCAAAAGACGTGTTACAAGGAAAATTTTAGTATCAAGGCACCTATAATAGATAAGAATCAATCACTTAAATTTGATAGTTTCAAATATTGATCAAGTGCTAGTTTATAAACATTACTTGATAAAAAGGTAAGAAAGTTACCTCCTAATTATTATCACCCTCCCTATCTCTGAACAAGATGGGAAATACCATTTTGAAAATATCATCATATCAATAAATGTCGAGATAATAATTTTTATGAATTATGAGAAAATACTGAGTAAATTATGGATAAAATGGTGATTACATCTGGTAAATTTGACACCGGGTCAAAAATATCTTCTTCTACATTTTATCATACTACTTATCTTATGAAGATCAATATATCCTAATATTTTATTACCAAGTAACCAATGGTCCTTCAGGCTTCCACATAAGATAATACTAAGATAAGATCTTCTTCTAGTTCACATTCTATAAGGATATATGTTTCCCTTGAAATTCATGTCAAGGAAGAAAAGGTCATTGTATCCTTTATTTAATATGAATGTATATTAGGCATTATTGTACATGATAAGTAATAATGTAACACATGCAAAATTAGATTTCGTAAGAAATTGGATATAGTGATTGATATTTATAGTATATACACACTTATGAGAATGACATGTGTAATGTTACTATACCAATTTCTCTTAGATATTGGACAATTGACACATTATTGTATATATAAAAATACTATTAAAAAATACAATATCACATTGATACATTCATGGTTATATTAAATGGGAGAAAATTTAGATACCAATCATATGACTATCTCCTTTAGTCTCTAATATGGTTTACTTACATATCATAATTATAGAGCAAGCACAAATAAAGATAAAATTAGATTAATCTCCAACACAAGTGTGGGTTTCAAATGTACATCAAGTAGTGCAAGATCAAGGAAACAAACAATTAAATAACATTATAAAATAAGATCATGAAAAGGGACCATTTAATATTGTCAAATGATAGAGGAAACATTTAGTTTCAAATATTTCAAATGATTATTATGCACAATTCTTATTTTTGAGTGTTTTTTTAGAGAATTTTTACACACTATATATGGTTGTTTGTTAAATATTCACATATATGTTATGATTAAATGCCATATCATTTTACATATTTCAAATCAAACAAATAAGTAACAATTTAAAAAAAAAAAGGTAATACAATACACAAGATCAAATTAACAAGTTAAATGTACAAGTAACCACATGGAATATAAATTATAACATCATATATCTATCAAATAAGCATTTAAAACAATGAGTATTAATAAATATTGGGGGAATGTTCCCTTGTCTCTTGCCATCATCTATAAACCTAGATGATCATGCCACATTATCTACATGAGGACCCCAGGAATAAGACCTATTGTGACTCTACCACTCCTTATACATAGATAACATATCTTGGATCCTACCGTAATATTTATACAATATAATTTTCTCTAATTAGAGAGAAACATAATCAGTAAACATGTTTTTCTTAAATCATTACCACTTGTCACTGGTGGAGGCATCTCTTGCATCCCTAATTGAGGTCTCAACTCATCTATATCTCCCACTACTATAATGTAAGTTGTCATTGTGATATAAACTTGATCAAATAAGTGTGAATGTACACCCATAATATCATCAACATGCTCAAATAAAAAATTTCATATGACATACTTGGGAATGTTATGAGGCAAAGTATGAATGGATACCTCCATAATAGTTATCCGAAATGTATCCCCTATAGAAGAAACATGTCATTTACACATGAAGTTAGTAACTCTAAAATAATAATGAACTAAAGATAAATTAAAAAAACATAATACAATATATGCTTATGATAAATTCCATCATATGTAATAGGTTTTATAATATCCTAAATAGATCCACCATTATATCAAACCTTTGCCTAGGGTGCAAGTCCTAGATCAATGACCACAATATAAAAAGTAATGTCTACCTCATATTCATACATAAATGGTTATACTCATGGTATGACTTATATCATCAGTATCTATAATAACTATTGGAATTGATGTGTAATCTATGCCACTAGGAATCACCAAATATCCATGATGATGTACAACCCTCTATGACTTTGTCCATGGACATCTATATGGGGACACATCTTATCTAATTTAAAATTAATGTGTGACCTAACCATATTGATATTTCTAAAAAACACCTAGAAAATGATCATGTAAACCATACTCTAACTCGGATCTAACGCAACTTGGTGGGATCCTTAGCCCAACTTGTAAAATTCTATATAATCTCCATAATATATCAACGAGAACCAATTGATCAAAAATGATACGATATTACATATTACTCCAACCCTGATGTCTTCTCCCAAACCATCACTAAACATAGGTCTATGGATGTGCCTAATTGACATGAGGAGCTTCAATCGACCATATAACAACAATGTGTTCATGAATCTAGATATGCAATAAAATGGTTAAGCCAAGACCCCTAACATGACCCTTAAGGGTAAATATATACAAGTTTGTATATAAATGGGCCAACATGGTATGTGCCCAAAAATATCTATTAGTGTGTTCCTCACTGACTCAAACCAAATGATGCATGTGATAGGATATAGACACTACTCCCCCATCCACAATTATGAATTATGCCAATAGAACACATACATATTTTTACACTTGCAGAACATCAAACAAAATAATATTTGATAAAAAATGGCAGTGTCACCATATTTTTAGTGGGATCCTTTGTCATGTCCAATCATGAAATAATGGTCATGCCTAATGTGGCCTAATCCCTCTACATTATGTATCACTACATAAATGCCCATGGCTAAAAATGGGAGAATCTACCAAACATCCTCCAATGTGACTATAATTTCCCCTGTGTGAAGCCAAAATGTACATGTATCTACATTCCACCTCTTGACCAATCTATTCATAAAATCATATCATAGGGTATATTTCCAATATGAGTAGCATGGCCCAAACAAGATCTATCCAATATTTGCCAATAAAAAATTATGAGGCATAATCCCCACATAGTCTTCATATGTCTCCCATAGTGGAACTCTTAAACATGCATATCTGTCTATAATAAAAAAATATTAGATTCAATATAATTCAAACATACAAATTCAAAATACACACTTTAATATGTTATAATAGTTGTTTATCATACTTAGACACTATCATCATAACTGGACCTAGTGTTAGATGATACTATTAGAATCCTAGTCAAATAAGTCAGTGTTTGGGCATTACTATTTGACAAAGGATACTACCAAAAAGTCTATAAACAATAAAAATATAATTAAAAACTAACGAAAATTTAAAAAATCAAAAATTTCAAAATGTTAAAAATAACTCCAAATGGGAGATTTTAATATACTAGTTCCAATGGATAATATGCCTACAAAGTACCCTCCACACTCTTGAATTGAGTTGGTGTTATGTCTCATTGTACAAGCATTTTGAGGGCTCAAAGAAAAAATTGTAATTAACAATGGTTAAAATTATTTTAAAAAAAACTAAAAATTCAACCTATTTATATGGGTTGACTTTATGATATAAATAATAAAAAAATCAATTTGATAAAGTAATACTTCTTGATTTTTTACACACGATATCTCAAAATATGTATATCGATTTCATTCTCTATTGGTTCTATTGGAACAGATGCAAGATGTTCTCCTATATGGTAACATTCCCATGAACATTTATGCCAATTTATCAAAGTATAAAAGTGGTGAATATACTCCTTTTACAAACTTTCTCCCTAATGGGGGCATTGCATACAATCAATTGAGATATTATTAATATTTCCTATGATAATTAATAATACCATTCAATCAGAAAATAAATCATCCCAAGCATTTCAAGTATCCATTGGAGTTAATCATTTGTAAATCCAACCTACAAATTTAAGTCAAAATTGTGTTAATCTATTCAAAATTAAATTATTCAAGAGTTAATTAATACATGAATCTAAAAATATTCAAACTAAATAAGTTTATAAGCAAATTAATTTTTAAATTTCACATGGGTCATGTTTTACTGCATACACCTCTCCAATTATCACTACTATTTTGTGTATACATGTCTTAACATGATCAATTTGATAGTCACCTCCCTCCTACCAAACAAGGGGAATGTAGTGGGATTTCCCCATTTTATACATTTATTCATATTGGTATAATTATTTAGCTTGGTATAGTTATTCAACTTGATCTAAGTATTTAGCCTTGTAAAATTATTCTGATTGATACAATTATTTAACATGATACAATTATACAAATTACTAAAATTATTCAACTTGGTATGATTATTCATATTACTAAAATATTTCACATTGACTAAATTATTTCAAATTGGGTCAAATTTAAAATATAAACACACAAGTTATAGATTTATAAAACTAGGAAATTTTTAGTGCGTATTTCATACACAATACATATTTCAACAATTATCAAATTCATTAGATTGGATGGAAAATTATGTCATTCCAAAGCACATGTTAGTACTGATTATGAGGCATGAAACCTATTCATATACACACATTGTTATAGTTGAGCATGTTGGCACTGATTATGGGGCATGAACATCATTCATGCACATACTATTTTTGTTCTATTTTCAAACAAATTCAATGGTACATAGAAGTGAGAATCATTGAATCTATAAGTTTATCTACAATAGATATTTAGGTAATGTGGTTGAGGTTTAAGGATTCTCAATGCAATTAAAATCACTCAAAGTGAGACTATATGTGGATCCAACCTTATAATCTTTGTGATCAAGATAAGTTAATTGAGTGGTATGGTTAGGTTCAATGATGCTCAACAACCTGGATAATTTTCCCTAAACTATTTGGAATATTGTCCATTCCCTTGCTAGCATGTGAACAAGACTAAAAGAACCCTTCTCCATTGGATTGGGTCAAGTGATAAGCCATGGCATCTCCACTACTCACATCATGAGAACACTCCATAACGACACAGTAGTTCATGAATATAATGTAGTTATTATTTTCATATATTTTAATTTATTATTATGACTACACTTTTCTTGGATAAAAATCTATCTGATTACACACATCATCTTTTACGGGAACATATGGACACTATGAAACATTTAGGTAACAAAAGATGCAAGTTCACAAGTGCCAACATAGGTCTGTATTTTATTTTTCCCTTTAAACCTTTGTAGGTCTGTATCAAATGGGGAATTTATTGATACCCAAAGTTGGTACAAGCCTTTTTTCAACATGCTTTTATGTGACTTTACATATATATTCATCATTAAAAACTAACAAAATTTTAAAAAATCAAAAATTTCAGAATGCTAAAATAATATACTAGGTCCAATGGATAATATGCCTACAAAGTACCCTCCACACTCTTGAATTGAGTTGGTGTTACGTCTCATTGTACAAGCATTTTGAGGGCTCAAAGAAAAAATTGTAATTAACAATGGTTAAAATTATTTTTTAAAAAACTAAAAAGTCAACCTATTTATATGGGTTGACTTTATGATATAAATTAAAAAAAAATCAATTTGATAAAGTAATATTTCTTGATTTTTTATACACGATATCTCAAAATATGTATATTGATTTCATTCTCTATTGGTTCTATTGGAACAGATGCAAGATGTTCTCCTATATGGTAACATTCCCATGAACAGTTATGCCAATTTATCAAAGTATAAAAGTGGTGAATATACTCCTTTTACAAACTTTCTCCCAAATGGGGGCACTACATACAATCAATTGAGATATTATTAATATTTCCTATGATAATTAATAATACCATTCAATCAAAAAATAAATCATCCCAAGCATTTCAAGTATTAATTGGAGTTAATAATTTGTAAATCCAACCTACAAATTTAAGTCAAAATTGTGTTAATCTATTCAAAATTAAATTATTCAAGAGCTAATTAATACATGAATCTAAAAATATTCAAACTAAATAAGTTTATAAGCAAATTAATTTTTAAATTTCACATGGGTCATGTTTTACCGCATACACCTCTCCAATTATCACTACTATTTTGTGTATACATGTCTTAACATGATCAATTTGATAGTCACCTCCCTCCTACCAAACAAGGGGAATGTAGTGGGATTTCCCCATTTTATACATTTATTCATATTGGTATAATTATTTAGCTTGGTATAGTTATTCAACTTGATCTAAGTATTTAGCCTTGTAAAATTATTCTGATTGATACAATTATTTAACATGATACAATTATACAAATTACTAAAATTATTCAACTTGGTATGATTATTCATATTACTAAAATATTTCACATTGACTAAATTATTTCAAATTGGGTCAAATTTAAAATATAAACACACAAGTTATAGATTTATAAAACTAGGAAATTTTTAGTGCGTATTTCATACACAATACATATTTCAACAATTATCAAATTCATTAGATTGGATGGAAAATTATGTCATTCCAAAGCACATGTTAGTACTGATTATGAGGCATGAAACCTATTCATATCCACACATTGTTATAGTTGAGCATGTTGACACTGATTATGGGGCATGAACATCATTCATGCACATACTATTTTTGTTCTATTTTCAAACAAATTCAATGGTACATAGAAGTGAGAATCATTGAATCTATAAGTTTATCTACAATAGATATTTAGGTAATGTGGTTGAGGTTTAAGGATGCTCAATGCAATTAAAATTACTCAAAGTGAGACTATATGTGGATCCAACCTTATAATCTTTGTGATCAAGATAAGTTAATTGAGTGGTATGGTTAGGTTCAATGATGCTCAACAACCTAGATAATTCTCCCTAAACTATTTGGAATATTGTCCATTCCCTTGCTAGCATGTGAACAAGACTAAAAGAACCCTTCTCCATTGGATTGGGTCAAGTGATAAGCCATGGCATCTCCACTACTCACATCATGAGAACACTCCATAACGACACAGTATTTCATGAATATAATGTAGTTATTATTTTCATATATTTTAATTTATTATTATGACTACACTTTTCTTGGATAAAAATCTATCTAATTACACACATCATCTTTTACGGGAACATATGGACACTATGAAACATTTAGGTAACAAAAGATGCAAGTTCACAAGTGCCAACATAGGTCTGTATTTTATTTTTCCCTTTAAACCTTTGTAGGTCTGTATCAAATGGGGAATTTATTGATACCCAAAGTTGGTACAAGCCTTTTTTCAACATGCTTTTATGTGACTTTACATATATATATATTCATCATAGTATTTTGACATCTTATTAACTTTATTTGACTATCTTTCTTATTAATTTCGGCTTCATTTACTATGTTATAGGAAACCATAATCTTGTTTTTCTTAACTTTGAGTTTTCCTTGGATTTAGTATAGATTTTATGAATTTTAATATTTGACGGTAATGAATAAATTTTTTAGTAACATCTAAGAGTTTTTTCAATTCTATTTTGGGCAAGTTTCCTTTATGATCATTTGTTTTACATGACCGATTAGTTTTTGGTTGCTTTTACATGCCACTAGTTCCCTAATAAAAATTTGAGGACTCTATATATACAAATCCCCTTGAAGGCATTTAAGGATAATTAATCATTATTATAAAACTTACATACAAACACATTAATCTTAGTTAATTGTCTATTCTAAAATCTAAAGTTTTATATGGTCAAATTTTATTCTACATGCTTGTATCAAGGTTAGGTCTAAGAGAAATAACATTGATACTTGCATCCACATGAATTGGCACACAATCATAATAAAGGGAGAGCTACATATGGTTTCAGCCCTCTTTGGAGTGTTTTCATAGTGAGAAATGTTTTTCTAGTTGACAGGGAATGGCTGAGGTTAGTCAAACCAAAAATATTAACCTTTTTGTAATGTTTTCTAATTAAGAGTGCAAGATCTAGGGTTGTAAAAAAGAGAAATAACATAGGTTTATCAACACAGTTATAAATGTGATCAAACACATAAAAGGAAATTATAGACACATGCACACAAGTTTGAGTGAAAATAGTCAAGCTCTACCTTCCTAGAAAAGTTCATTAGATTTAGATATAATCATTAGGTTAAAATTGTCTAGAAATTAGGCGGACAAGTTTAAGTGAAAATAGTCAAGCTCTACCTTCCAAGAAAATTTCATTAGATTCAGATATAATCATTAGGCTGAAATTGTCTAGAAATTGTGGACTATTTATGTGTAGTTTTAGCAATGAAATTATGACCTAGACCATATAGAGTTATTATAGAGTGCATTTGATGAATATAAAAATAATTAGAATAGGATAACATGCCCATAAATTATATAATATTTATCTATCCCTTAGATGCTCGATCAATTCTAGAATTAGTATGTGTGATGTTTCATATGTAGCATTTAGTCTTGTATGATTGTTGTGTACATTATGAAATCTAAATATTCAAGGTTTTATGCTTGTTTATATAAATAATAATCCAAAATAAGGTAAAAAAAATAGATGCAAGATAATTTTTCTGTCCATTGATTTCATATAAAATTTAATATGCTACAGAGAAAATTAATGCCTACTAAATCTAGTGAATTCTTAGATATCGATAAACACAATGCCAGAGCCAAAGGATAAATAACGTGAATAAATTTTCATATGCAATTTGACACAATGATCTAATTATGGAAAAATACCTAGGCTCGTTCAACCATATATATATTCTATTAGTTATAACAATTCACATGAAAAAATAGTCAAAATGACATTCATCCAATATGACTTATTCACATAAAATGCATATAAATAAAATCTAAATATTTCATAGCTTTAAAAAATAATTAAAAACATCATAACTTTTTGAAAATATTAACATTAAGGAATACCATTCACAATGGATCATGCAATTTTCCCAAAAAATATAACAAATTTTTCTTCTAACTCCAATTCCATTATTTTTCTCTCCTCCAAAATATGTCAATATAAATTATCTATAATTGATTGGACTAAAGTCTCAAACACATCACACTTACTCCACAATTCTAATATTTGGCACTAGTGCATTACAAAAGCTCTACAAATTTTAGTGCTTGCCCATTAATGCATTATAATCAATTCATTATTTAAAATTAAACCACACTGAAATTAAATTAATTAATAATTTAATATGAGTCATGTTTCTTTCCATGAGTGGGTGAAAACAAATCACGGTAAAGTAAATATTATTGGGACTATTTCATACATAATTGGTTCTTTATCTATGCATGGTTATAAGTAAAAGATTGTCTAGTGGTTGTTTTGTTATTTATAAACTATGGATGCATTGGATTATCAAATCTAACATTTATCGTGGCATTGTATATAGTAAACACATGGCATTTTGTGATTGATTCACATTTCACAAATTTACAACGTGGTCTTGGGATTTGAATTCATTTATTTTTAAACCCACATATCCCTTGGTTTACCACATATCCCTTGGTTTACTTATGATTAAAAAAATATAACAATAGTTAATATACATAATAAATATAATAAATTACCTTTTTTCCAGAATTAATGGCTTAAGATGAAGACATGTGAAAATATTCTATTGGCCACAAAGTCATGGATAAAAATGTTGGATCTTTATAAAAAAAATTTGTAGCCAATCATATTATGACATGTAACTTCCTCTTATTTTATCGTAATCATCAAGTTCACATATTTTCGCGAGGTATCCTCTTTATCAAATTTTGAATCGATAAACCCGTGAATCTCTTCAATCAAATTTATCATTTTTGTGTGCCCACTCCTTTTCATTCCCAATCATTACTAACCATGTGGTATATTCTTATATGTTTGGATTCAAAGAATCACATACCTTCATATGATCATTTTAGTTTGATTTATAAAGAAACACAAGTGAAAAATATTAAATCGTTGAGACTTAGGATATTCATATAAAATCAAGTAGCCAAATTGATAATATCAAATCCTAGACTTAGGTAACAATGTCAAAAAAGCCTAAATTGCACTATGATCATTGTGACTAACCAAGTTAAAAAATTGACATAAATAAAGGGTTCAAAAATAAAATTTATCTAAATTTTTATAAAAAAGGGTCCTTGTTTCTTGAAAATAAATTGGGTGTGTTTTTCAAAATAATTGGAATATTCATCTTGGTCTTACACCTTCTACTCTATTTATTTGATTGATTTGTCTTCTGTATGGGATTTCTTGATGTCCTTTGAGTCTATCATAGGGATTATTCATCCTATTATTTTATTTATAATTTGTATATGAGTTTAATATGATTTTGGTAATCCTAAATAGAGTCTATTATTGATAGTGTCTGCCATTACCAACATTATCCTAATAGATTTTTTAGGACTATTTTGAGACAAACAACCTTTAAAGTGCTTTATTTTACCTTTTTGGTTAACTTGTGCATGCCAATAGTTCCCTAATTTAAATTTGAAAGCCATATATATAAAAATACCTTAAGATAATTTTATGGACAAACATTCATTGATTAAAAAAATGTGTTTCAAAGAGTAAAGAGGAATATAACTTACTATTTTTCTAAATCTATTTTTTTTTTATAAATAAATGTGATTGCATGTTAGCAAAAAAAAAATGCATAAGTCAAATTGCATATATAATTGCACTCACATTATTTGGTACAAACATTATTAGGATAAATATGTGTGATTTGAGCCTTATATAGAATATTAATGACATAGGAAATGCTCAGCTATCATATAGGGAGTAGTTAAGGTAAGTCCAACCCAACCCTTCTAACCTCATTTTCAAGTCATCTTGGAGTTACAGTGCAAGAAAGAGTTTTTAATTAAAGAGAATAAAATATATTATATACATGTGGCTGAAGGAAAATGAATGTTTAAGAATCATTTATAAACATAAACAAATCCATCTTGATGGTCACAAATTGACACAGTTATTCCAGACATTATCGACAGAAAATAGATAATATTAGTTGTTGCATGTGTTTGATCTTTTCTAGTAGTGTCCTAAAGGGTTTTTATAGTATTTTTATTGATATAAGCCATCACAAAGCTAATACATAATTACATTGATGATTGCAACATAGGTAGTGAGTAAAAAATATATATAAATTAGTTAAGTGCATTCTTTCCCCTATGTGCTTCATCATTTTCATATTTAGTAATTGAAATCTATCTCTCTATTACATTTATATTTGTGTAGTTTATGCAATCTAAATTTTGATAGTTTTTGCCTATTTAAATCCACTAAATACATGTTAACTTGATTATTGACTTGAGAACTAAAAACATTAGGTTTTCTACCTTAGGGTTTGATTCTTTCTTCTTAGGGTTTCATTTTTTTTCATTAAAATTTGATATTCAAAAGTTGTTTATGATATTGCATTAATTGGCATATATTTATCCTATTGTTCCAATTGTTAATATCCAATTCTTCAAACCCTAGAGTTATATATTTTCCCTTATCCTAGGAGTAGGACTTGTGCTTGTATTCCTTTCCATCTTAGGGTTTTATGATTGTTTTTTGTTTCCATCCTTAAAACCCTACTATGTCTCATCCTATGGATTCCTTATTACCTACCCATGTTGTGCCTTACAGTAATGTTAATGAGTAGACAAATGTGGATACCGATGATCATGATTATGTACTTAATGATAGTGCTAATGTAGATGAGGATCGTGCTTATGTAAGTGAAGGAAATGACAATGTTGATTATGATGACATGTAAAAATAGTATGATAGTGATATATATTTGTACAATGGTAGAAAAGGATAAGTAGATCAAATTAATGTTGTGATTCAAGAGATTAGTTCTCCTTCCCCTACCTTATAACCTTCCACTAATCATAAACTAGAACAAGAAGAAAGTAAAAATGAACTAACACACATAATGATTGATTCTACCAGGCTTCCAATTAAGAAAGATGATACAATAAAGAAATGGATAAATGGTATACATGTTGATTCTTATGATACCTTGTAATTATGTTTTTAGTGAAATGAAATCTGATGCCACTTCTTTTCTAGAAATTAAATGTGTGTTATTCATTTTCTATAAATTATTTATGACACTAATCCTTTTATGAAATGTGATGATGCTTTTAAACTATGAAATGATGTCTCTATTGATATCGAATGTGAAAGTTTCTAATAAATGCAATTATATGGTTATTTATGATGAGTCTAAGATACCTATGATTAAGATAGATGGTGAGATGAAATAAATTGAATGAATGTTTCCAAACCATTACCCTCACTACTAGTCATATAATATCTATGATGCATGCCATAGGTGACATTTAAATCATATTGATTCTTAGAATTTATGATCCAAGGCATTTAATGCTCACTTGGATGATATTATCATACAAGGAAAAATTATAATTTGAAGGGTATTTAAATATCCCTATCCTAAAGTACTTTTTATGCCAAATTTTAGTTTGTTTAATGGACATGGAGATAGCCATGACCACCTAGTTCAACTTGTAGATACTTTTAGAATGAATTCAAATGATATGAGAATACTAATACAATATCTTTATTAAAGTGTAATAGGTCAAGCTTTGGAATTGTACTATAGCCTATCCAATGGATCTATTGGTTTTTTTAAAAATATATAAAATTATTTCTTATCTCATTTGAATAATTATAAATTTCCTAGATTAATATTGGAGAATATCCAAATCTTAAAAAAAGGTTATGGTAAGTTTGTAGAGGATTACATGTTCAGGTTTAAAAATACATTACAATGTTTAATGTATCAATCCTCAAATGTGGAAAATAGATTCATCTTTATTAAGGGTCTCAAATCTCTACTTAAGGAGATATCAATTTATAATTTACACCCTTATATTAAGATACTTTACATGAATATCTTTGCTTATGCATCTATTATCTCTCTCACACACATATTTTCACCTCTAATTCTACTTCTTCCAAAAAGTCTTCAAATTTAATTCATTGTAGTGAATATTCACCTAATAAGGAAGTTAAAAATAAGGTAATCCATAGATATTAAGTTTACAAATAAATTTAATGATAGGAAATCAGTTCCAAAGATGACAATTCACAAGAAGACAACTTATGTGAGTCCTACTCATTCAAATGTGAACCAATTAATATCATTTAATAGTTATGATTTGATAGTTTTAAGGATAAATCAAGTGATATTTTACAAATATTAATTTATAATAATATGATTGTGTTACCTTATAATCAATGTAGACACTCCAATTTCACCACTCTCATGTCACATTTGTAATCAGAATGACTTTATGTAATATTGTGAAATCAAGTCACAAATCAATAAAACACCTAAATCTTACTATGCATTTGACATACATATTCTGAAACACATTGTGGCATCCCTAATTGGGGTAATGCACCATATCCAATCATCATTTTTCCCTTGATCCTGAGTCAAATTATGACTATGCAAAAGACATTTTAGATTAATTATGTCAAATAATTATTTGACTTTCAAAAACTACATCACTTTGCTTTAAGTTAATTAACCTTTGTTAATTAAACTAATTTTATAATAATGGAAAATTCCATAGATTTATAGAATTTCCTACTTTCTTAATTCATTAATTGAATTATTCCTCCACTCATATGGTAATTGGATTCAAATATTTGAAATCATGACATCACTTGAAAAGTTGTTAAGCATTAACATGAATGCATTAAAATATGATAAATTTAAATCCATGCATAATTAATTTAGACTCAAATCCCAAATATCAATGGTATTCACTCTCTAAATTGGAATGAATACTAGCCACACATCTTGATCTTGATCCAACAATCAAAATCAATTTGAAAAGTCTATAAATACAAAGCTCATTTGGCATTGTAGATAAAGTTTTTAGTGTAAACTTATTGTGTATAAATCAAGTAAAAAGCTTCAACATCATTCACATTGATTAATAAAATCACTCGTATACAATAAAAAAATGCCATCAAAATAAAAAAATGACATTGATAAAGACTCTTGGCTCTATAATATGGGTTCAATATGCATACAATCCAACTTGAAAAATAAATCCATTGAAAAGGTATAAATTTTGGTTTATGTCTTTCTATTTGTTTGCATTCTTTTAGACCTTACCCAATTAGAGGGATCATGCTTGAGATGTCAAGTTTGTTAATTTTTCTTAGTTTTAAACCACTAACAATCAACTAACCTCTCTCATACTCATGATCTACATTTGACATGCCTAATTGGAGTGGTGCACCCCACAATCCTATTGAAGGCATTAGATTCTCTTCTATTTCAAAATTAGTTCATTTTTATCTTTATTTCACCTTTTTCTCTTAAAAATACTTTTTTTCATTTTCTAAATTTTGGTGATAATGCTATGCATATCATCAAGAACACTACATAATCAATTGTTCATATGAGCAGGAAGTAGGAGCATAACACAAGAACATAGAAGATATGTGGAAAACCCTCGTGAATAATAAAACACACTAAAACATAGCTTGGAATACTGTAATATAAGCAATGGATCAATATTTAGTGAGGCACCAACCCCATAAGGAGCACCAACCCTTCATTAGTGAAGCACCAATTCAACTAGTCCTTTAGCAAGCACCAACTTGCAAGGGGGCACCAACACCCTAGGTAACTCAGCACCAACTCATTCACCTAGAACCTATGATCACATTTGGATACCTTTTTCTCACTCAAATTAAGATGACCACCTTATTTTTCTCTTCTCACCCTTCTATCTCTCTCAAACAACCTATTAGGCCTTTTCGCTCAACTAGCCCACTTTTTGGTAGAATTAGGTCAAATGACCTTACTTATCATTAAAAAAAACACTATCAAAATATCATGCCTTTATAAACACACCTATATAATGGTATTAAAACCATCTACCTGGTTTCTAAATTTCAATTTCATTCTCTCAAATCCTTAATCTTATAAATAGTCAAATAGGCCTATTAGACATTCTTTTTATACTTGACTCTTTCTCTCACCCACCTTGGTTGGAAATAAACCTATCAATAATTTTATCACAATTTTAATATATAAAAAAATTTATTTTACAAGTTAAATAATCATTACATAGGTCGGTCACCATCCATAAGGACCAAAACCACCATTAGGCCTAATAGAGACCTCATGCAATTAGGCCTTCTTAAGACACATGTTTCACCTTGACCACCTTGGAACACCTTGAGCATAAAAAAATTGATGAATCACTTCATATATATTTAAATTATACCTATTATAATCTCACCTTATGTCTTCAACACCATTTATCTTATTTCACTCCTTGAACCACACCATTAGGTCTACTCATAATTAGGCCTTCGCATTGCCAAAAAGTTACCTTAAATATCTAAAGTATAAACTAAAATTTTACACATAAACCCATTAAAAAATCACATTTATAAAACCTAAATTACCTCAGGTTCATCATAATATTCATTATATTTCACCAAATAGGGAAAAAGACCTCAAACAAACCATTTTTATATGCTCACTTAGAACTACAAATAGGCTTCAAGAACCTAGTCAAGAACCTTTAACTTTTCATACCTTCATAAGAATTTATTATGAATAAAAATGTATTAAAATGAAAATATGAGAAATATATAATAAATTAATGTGTATTTTATTCTTTAAATTTGGACACACTTACTGAAGAACATCAATCTCACTCATACATATAAAATTATCTGCAACACCAAAAACATAGTCATGGAAACCAAGACTTAGAACACCTGTGTGAACACTTTTATGAAATTAAAATGGGTTTATATTATCCTTAAATATCATTTTAAAATATTTAAACAAATATATTATATGTTTCAATACCAATATTGGTCTTACAAACTAATCTCATTTCTTCACTCTACACAGACCTCACTATGTTAGACATGTCACTTTGAGAGTAACTTTATGCTTGTATATGAGCATATATAAATATTATATTAAATATTTAAATGTGATATAGGTATTTAATAATAAATCCATTCATTTTTATCCATCCCTATTCCACTGCAACTCATCTCTAATCTCATTCTCACTTTTGCCTGGTTTTCTCACTATCTTCCTCATTAGGCCTATTTAGCGATAGGTCAACTTCCATTACCAATTTATCATATTTAAGGTCTAAAACCTAATTAAAAATTTAAATTTACACAAACTAAAATTATCACACATCATCCTCCAATCATTTATATGCTTTGGCCTGGTTAACCCTGCTTGCTACATAAAAAATCCAAGAAACAAGGGGTTTCCTATGGCTTCCACTCACTCTTCTGACAGACCAATTCCACCTGGAGAAACCTATGAGAGTAATATACATGATCCAATAATAAAAATAGGTCATCCAATATATATTTATCTATTTCCAATAATATCTTCCCTATCAGGTCATTATGAGGGTTTTAGGAGCGTTTAGATTGCCTTCCATTCTTAACAATCATTCATAAAAGATTGACCCTCAATCAAAAAACAATGATAATAAATTTGAGATAGGAACATTCCAAAACTTACATTAACTTCTTAGGATATCATGCAAATTTTTCATGTGCCAATGATCATAATAAAAATCTTCTCGGGTCTATTATACCTCATTCTGTGCACATAAAAAAACTCAAGACCATATTTCATGATTTTTCCTTCAAAATTTGACCTCAAACTTGGTAAAAACACTTTATATAACCTCTAAAACATCTATAAATTATCTTATAATCTATGTCACCTTGGAAAATGAACTTGACCCTTTATTAGGCCACACTAGGTATCTTTGCACATTAGGCCTTAAACTGCCAGTCACACTGAGACCATGAACACACCTTGAAACCTCTTATACTATTATCAACACCTCATTATCATGTCATACAACCTTATACCATGCTTAAACACTACCACACATATTCTTACAAGCCTCAGTATACTCACCTCACTATGGTACCAAGCCTGTGCCTTCTCACTAGGTCTCTCAAGTACATGACTCATGAACTCAAGCTCAAGAACAAAAAAGACAACTCAAAATGACATCAATGACACTTTCAAAGACAACTCAGAATGACATCAATGACAACTCTATGCATACCTTAGAACACATTCTCAACACTTATCTGTCACCACTTCAACTAATGTAGTTACCTATAATACAATTGTGTTACACACCCACTCTTACACTAAAGATAGGGTTTATTATGAATGTGTGTTGATGATTTTTTATTATCTCATCCTAATTTTTTGTGACACATATTACACATCAAACAAAGTTTCAAATATCTTGAGTCCAAACATTGTCAATATAAAATTATGTGATAAGACATTACTTTATGTAATTTTTTAGGGCATCTTTGTTCCATTCTAAGCATTATGATACCCATTTGCTATAATACTTTATCTCCATTGCACCATTACGCTATGTATTTCAAAAAAATATAAATGAAGTTCATTTGAACTAAAATCTAATTATTATTCAAATCCTAATCAAGTTCAGTATGAACCATAAGTATAATTCTAATCCAAAGTCAAATAAATTCAATATTTAAAAAAATAAATCAAAGTCAATGTTCAAAATTCAACTAAGGTCAATATTTAAAAATTCAATTAAAGTCAACTTAAAAAAGTCAAAGGCCAAATTTCAAAATTCAAACTTTAGTCAAACTCAAAGGTTACATCAAAATCAATTTTGGTTAAGGGACATTCAAGAAATCATTCTTGACCTTTCAACTATTTCATTCCAACTTATGGAAGAAAATTCTAATAAGACATTGTTCTACTTTTGATGTTTTACTTTGACAAGTTTAAACTTGAACCTTCTACTTTGATCACATAATATTCCAATAGCATCTCAAGTCATAACTTGACTTCAAATCATTTATCAAATCCAAAAAATCCACTTTGAAATGTTAAAACCAAGCCTTGCATTCATTCATATTTAATCAATTCACACCTTCTATCTTGATTCAAATATAAAGATCATTAATTACAAAATGCCTAGATATAAAAGAAGTGGGGCTATGTATAATGTTAATTCTGAAGAATAATGGTATTATGATCCATTTGGGTCCTTTGAAGATAATGAAATCTAAGAAAAGGAAGTATATCAAGATGTATACGATCAAGTGCCATTCAAAACAAAAGAGGTGTGTAGCCACGTTTAAATAGAGGAGATACTTCTTGTTTAAACTTCTATCTAAATTCTATAATCATCAAATAAGGGAAAGGGTAGTTTGTAGATCCTACCCAAAATAGCCAGCTTATTATCACATAATTATAGTAAACTAGTCAACTTATAACCTCTTTAGCTGCTACTCTAACTACTACTTCTTTCAAAAATTCCACACTTATGAGATAAAACCTACCCATTAAAAAACAATGACGAGATAATTTTAGGGTTAATTTTAGTGGGCCCTATATAAAAATCCATGGAGGTCCTGAGGTGAATCTGATTCGCAATGGTGGTGAATCAGGTTGGAAGTTGAATCATTGTAAAGGTGAATCACATGATGCCATATGGTGAATCATGAAAAGCCTACAATCATCAATGAATGCCAATAAATAGATGTATGCTAGCATAATTACAAGTGAGTGGTTGTGCAAACTAGATGAAAGCCTCTATAAATGAGACACATACTTGTGCATATCCAGATGAACACCTACGTAGACTGGATGTACACCTGTGCAAGTTGGATGAACACCTATTTGGATTAGATGAATTCCTATTCAAACCCAAATGAACACCTATGAAATTAGATGAATGCTTATGTAATAGGTGAATGCTTATTTTAATCAGGTGCACAACTATATCAATTAGATGAGTGCTTGTGTAGATTGGATGAATGTATATTTAGATTAGTTGAATGCCTATTTGGGTTTAGAAAAATGCTTGTAGAGATTGGATGAATGCCTATTTTTGACTAGACACATGGTTGTGTGATTTGGATGAATGACTATTTGAACTGGTCAAACACTTGTTCATACCCAGACAAATGCCTAGGTAAATTGGATGTGCATCTGTGTAGATTAGATGAATGTTTGTTTAGATTGGATGAATGCATGTTTTAATTTGGATGAACACCTATGTGAATTAGATGAATGCCTATTTTAACTAGATGCATGGCTATGCAGTATGCAGATTAGATGGACACCTATTTAGATTGGATGAATGCCTGTGTTAGTGTGTAGACTCAACCATACACCTAACAAGGTTAGGTGAACATCTAATGATAACACCTATATGGTAGACAAATGCCTATATTGTGGATGAACACCTATGGTGTTTGCATGTGCTAGATAAATGCATGGCATGTGTGTATGTGTCAATCATCTACGTGGACCTTTGACCAAAGATGATGTAATCCTCTTAGTTATAATACTAGTGTCTCTGATGAACACCTGCAATATATGGGTAGCTAGCCTTTACGATATGAAAGGCCTATAAAGATAAGAAATGCTCTACATCAACTTGGCCACCCTTCACATCAACTTGTACTCCTAGAATATTTTATTTGGAATCCATCCAGAAGATATTGAGAGACTGACAGGTATACCTTCCAATGATGGAGACCTGGTCACCACAAAGGCCTTGTTGAATGATGATGATAAAAAGTATTTAGAGTCCCATTACTCACTGTAGGTGGATGGTATGTATTGTTAAATTTATAATTACTAATTTTTGAGTAGTTTTCATTCTTTTGTTTGAACCTAGTAATTTTTTTATAGATCCTCAATGTTGTGGTAAAAGAGGACTAAAAATTGAATTGTTAAGAACCCTTTCCTCTTGAGAATGAATGAACTTTTCCAATCAAGAGTTTTTTTGCAGGGTAGACCATCTGATCTTCCATTCTAGGCTCTTGTTTATATTCTTCATACTCTAGGTGCTCAACCATTGAATTGGTGTAGTTTTATTTCCAGTAGAATTAAATATTATTTAAATCATGCTCTACACAATGAACATACTTAGTTTTCTTATTGTAATTAGATTATTGCATTGTACTATGAAATAATTTTGAATTTTTAAGCATCTTCTATTCCTTCTGCTCTCAATCCCAAATTATTTGTCAATGCACTCTCCCTTGATGCACAAGAGGTTAGTTTAAGTATTTGTTTGAATCTTTGATCTATCTATCTATTTCAAATAAATACATAAATATTGATATAGTTCATTTTAAATAAAACATCTTTTGCTTGAAAAAAAAATTATATGAAATGATTACCAGAAGAAATGCTATAAGCAAAGGATGTCAACCTCCTAAGGCTTTAGCAGAAATAGAGATGGAAGGTGATGAAGAATCAATTTTGTAGATGACTGAGTAGCAATTGATAAGAAGAAAGTGAATGGGGAATTCGATTACACCTATGGCACCCACACAACACTCAACTCATGTTACTGGTATACATTCACAAACTATATTTGCTTTTATTGAATACTCTTTTATCATTATAATATTTTAACTCTATTATAGATTTATAAATATAACAGAGCCTCACAATTTGTATTGCAAAAACTAATTGGGTCTGGTGAAAATTCAAGAGTTCCCCAACAACAACAACAATAAAAATGAAAACACCAACAACAAAAACAAAAATAAGGTGTAGTAAATAGATGTATTTTTTCTTAAATGCTAATATTATATTAGATTTTTTTAATTGATTTTAATTCCTATTTGTAGCTCATTCTTATCCAATAAAAAAATTCCCACCATTGCCACCACCCCATCATGGGCCTTTAACTACTAGTATTGGGAAATCTCTTTTTGTCCCAACTCAAAGTGGTGCCATGGTTTAGGTTCTAATGTCCAAGTTTCTAAACTTTCAGTTGGTGGTCTTCCCAGTGTGACTGGGACTTCATTTCTTCATAATATTGATCTAGATGATGAGTATTTGGGCATTGACAATGGTACACCCATGGATTCTTTCAACCCTCATGATATCATTCATGTATTTCATCCCACGAAGCCTTTATAGTGACCTCATCCACTTAATTCACCACCTAGAAACACTAAAGGCAATCCTATGCAGGAGATTCCTCAAACAGATGATCAACGTACTTTTTTTTTCATTTTTAATTTATTGAAAAAAAATACTAAAGCATATGTTCTTTAATTTATTCTTCCAAACCTTGATTAATTAAAAATATGGGAGAATCAAGCAAAAGTATTAATTCAAGAAATAAATGCCCATTTCTACAACCACAGTCAATGATATCAATTGTACACAACAATGGAACATGAGCTAACAGAAATTGTTATTTTATTCAACCAAGCAGTATCAAGAAGTTTTGTTGTGAATAATAGCTTTAATGATGATGTTATTCATATCATGTTAAAAAAGCTTGAGAACTTAATGCAGAAGTCCAAATATACTATAACAAATGGGCATAGAATAAAATCTTGGTAGATCTTGTGAATATGGAAAAAGAAAAATTTACGATGAGTTTTTAATGGTTTTTTAAATTAAAATTTATTTTAAAACATTTAACTAATTAATTATTTTTCAATCATTTGCAGTCAAAATATATAAATTTGAAGAACCAAGTTGTTGTCCTTGACATGCATCTAAAGAAAGCACACAAAAGTATTTCTACATAAATTTCTCTCAAAGAAAGACTTGTATTATTGAATAAGAAAAATAATATATTGAGGAAAATAATTTGAAAAAATGGCTTGGATCCTGATGTTTTGTTTAAAAAGAAAGTTGAAGTACACCCATCATTGCTTTCAGTAGGAGATGTTGCTATCGAAGAACAAAGTAATCTTGCTAATATTCATTCTAGAGTGAAAGATCTCCAATATTCTAGGATCTTGATCCACACAGATAGTACAACCACTACCAATACGAATGAACAAGTAGTGAAAGTACAAAATGATCCACAGTGATTCTGAGACTACTATAAGTTTAATGTTGTTTTGTAATTTCCATATTGTCTTTTAATTAATGAAAAGTGAGGTTTGAGCTCAGAGCCTCAAGTTGTATCATGATTATGTTTTGTAACTATTGGAAACTTATATTTTATAATATTAAAATATATTTTGTAATTATGGATTCCTTACTCATATTTTGTAATAATTTGGTGCAATGTTTACTACTTTAATTTACAATAAATTTGGTATCAAAGCTACTAAAATATTGTTTATAATTTCATTTGTATAAACAATGTTAAATTTATTCATAAAATGTCAAACAATCATAAAAAATAGAACGTTGAACATGTACTATTTTTTACAACTTGCATTATTAAAAAATGTTGTTGTAGAATATTTAAGAAAGGAGCATATCAACTAAGCATGTAATAAACAACTTAAATCAATGTAAACAAATGATAAAGAATACTATTGTAGAATGCTAAAGATATTTCAATCAGGTATATCAAATAAACCATTGGTAACCCATACTTCATCGCTAACATTTTTATGGCATGTCTTCTTAGCATTTACAGTTTCATTTGTAGTTGTATTTGTGACACATATTCTTTTAGTTAGACTACTCTAAATTCAAATTGTTCTATAATATGGAAACATATCCACTTCATAGCCTGAAACATACAATCTTAAACATGTCTCAAGATTTTTATCCAATCTAGTCCAAAGCCTTGATTTGACAAAACATAATGCACTAAATACCCTTTCATCTTCCACGGACCCCAAAATCATTGTTTGGCAAAATTCATATAAATAAAAATATTTTCTAATTTCTTCCTACAGAACACTACTATGATATAGTTTATTCCATAGCCTGGTAATAGAACATGTTTCTGTTGGTTTAGTTAACAACCAAAATTATTCAACCATTGTAAATCCAAAAAGCTTTGATTGGTTTTTCAATATTTTTTTTTGCAAAATACCCTTAACTTCCTCTCCATTGATTTCCATAGACTTAATGAATTATTGGATGAGAGTACCCATGCATTTGATAAATAATTTAATTTTTTTTTATTCACCATCACCACTCCAAAATGTAGGAGTCATCATGCCCATAACTTCAAGTAAGTCATCTCTTTGAAAATGATCTCAAATTTTAGCAGAAAAGCTTTTTGAAATGTCTCTTAATTTCATTTCCATGTCACATATGACATTATCATATAGAACCCTTGTTACAGGTACTTCTTAAAATTTTGATCCAACTAAATTTGATCATATTTGGAGAGTGTGTAATGATATCTCTTTTCCATTAACAAAAATACAAAGATGATCATGAATACTAAATTTCAAATAGTTTTGAGGGTCCTTTAGATTTGTTAAAGTTTCCCAAATCTCATATATTGGTCCCTTAAAACTTCAATCTGAGTAGTATAATAAATCAAGTAATAAACAAAAATGTTTCATCAAATTTATAAAGTCCACAATATATATTGATCTCTCTTGTGCATGTTTCGTCAAACAATGCATTTCCCTCAGCATGGGTAGAATACCACATAATGTTAGTAAAGTTTTGAAATCTATTAAGTGGTTTAATAAATCTCTTGCCTTGTCAACCTCCATCCTATACTTAAACATAAAACCATCCAATGATTGACATTTTTCAAATATTAAGCATACAGGTTCATACATTGAAATCCATCTAGTATCTACATCTTTTAATAGTTTTTTCTATTAGTCACTCTAATTGCAAATTTATGAAACTTAAAAAAAAAATTGGACTGCATGACATGTATGTGTGCAAATCATGAATTTTATCCTCCACTTTTGTGACACTTTTGAATGCGCTTACAATTTTATAAGCAAGATTCATTCTATGTGCCATGCAATGGATTGGAGTCATATATGAGGTAACTGATATTTGTAGGAAAACACATAAACCTATTTTATTCCTCTGCATTACTAATGTACCATCTGCACCAACATAAACCAACTTAGTACCTATATCATGGTAACTCATCCCAACAATATCCATCAAATTAGAAATAACCAATTTGTAAAGATTTTTTGAATTACAAATTTCAGTCACTTTATGTATAGATAAAAGGTGAGGTTGCCTTAAATGATTATAAAATGTATATACATGCATGCATACCCATGGTATGTTGTCAACCATTGTTACCTCATCAATGGATAGTGAGATGAAACTTATTAATTTTGCTTTCTTTTTCAAATCATCTTTTTCAATCATTACGAGCCATTTTTCCATCTCCCAGGCACTGGTATCAGACCAATGTGAATGTGGAATGTTCTACAATCCAATTTGCTAAAATAAAAGCTTGTAATCTAAATAATCAAATATTGGTCTTCCTCTTTCCAGAATGTGAAATATATTTAAAAATTGTATATTTTTGGCAAGCAAATTAGATTGAGCAATATTTTCGAATTGAGCTTGAATTGTTCCTCCTTTCTTAATGAGATATTGTTGATGTTTCTAATGATTATGATACTCTATTATGTAACATTGATGTATGCACTTTTTTTCATTTTTCCATCTCACTATTTTTTTTATAATTCCATCTTTGTATTTTACTGACTCATATATTTTGCCACAATGTTTTTCAATTGTGTCCAATTTGAGTTGCATTTTGTGGTCCTTACCATGTTTCCAACTATATATGGTGCATTTCTATTATGTTGGTTTGTCAGTACTATTTTCTGGCTACACAGGTTCAATAAATAATAATTTAGATGCCCACTCATACTAAAATGACCTTCCAATTGTCCATGTATTTTTATTATTTTACATAGTTTTTGTTGTGCCTGTTTGAATTAGAGATTATTTTTACTACGTAGTAGGCTCATCTGAAGATTATATTATGTGAGTAGAATCAATGGATCTCTCATTTAGTGTTGGGAATTCATCATCAACACCACCTCTTATGATGTGATATCTATGTTTCTTTAAATTCAGTGAGACAATGGGTATTTCTTTCTGAGTGACCCCTTTTGTGCCTTTCTCAACTGAAGAATGTGTTGAGTGAGCAGGTCTCTCATTTGGTGTTGTGAACTCATCATTGAGACCAAGATTATTGATGTCATATTTCCATTTGCTTATTGATTTTTGAGTGGCTTCTTTCATGGGAAGTATATATTCAAAAATGTTATACATTTCTTTAATAGTTTTATCATTGAGTTCTACATGTAAAAAAATTATATGACATTAATTTTTAATAAATTTCAATACTCAAGTAAAATTAAATAAAAAGCATAAAATCTAATAATATTTATAATATAGTACCTATGTTTGGCATTTCATTCACAAGTCTTTCCAATTCAGTGATATCAATGGGTTCTGCATGTAATATTGTTGTAGAGCTTGTCATTATTATTGAATCTTAAAAATAATATTTAATTAATTAAAAAAATGGTATTATACAAGTTAGTACCTTTGAAATTTTAAATTTATGCCCAGGGATGTCTACCTATAGACATAATCCTTCAAAATAATAATCAGTGGATTTTGCACACAAAATGGTTCAAAATATTTTAATTAGTATTAAATTTAACACAAGCCAATGAATAAACACCATTAGTTAATTGAAAACATAATACCTCTATTTGGTGTCTATCTAAAATAAGATAATAAGCTATTCTATTTTTTAAATTTCTTGGAGGCCTTAACATTTTTAGTAGATGTCATATTATCTAGTCTGTAGAGCCATAAATGAAAGAAGATTAACAACAAAATGAAGACGATCGACAAAAAAAAAATGCTTGACAGATGAATAAAGAATCATAACAACAATAAAATATAATGTTGGCTACCCATAGAATGACTACGAGTGAATGCTAATGGGTTACAGGCGAATGCTAGCAGGTAATGGGTAGATGCCAAGAGGCTGCAGGTGGATGCCCGTATACTAGATGAATGCCAACATACTATGGATAGATTCCAACAAATTATGGGTGGAAACCCATAGTCTACAGGTGGATGGCCATAGATTGTGGGCATCTATCCAGATTGTGGATGAATGCCTACAAACTATGGATGAATGCCTATAAACTGTGGATGGGCATCGACAAACTATGGATAGATGTTGATAGTATGTTAGCATTTGCCCTATCCCTATATAGGGCACCTAAAGAGAATTAAATGAAATTATAGTTAAAAATTAATAAAAAATTATATTGTAAAAAAAATATTGCTTACCTTGCTGTAAATTGTTGATTCTTGAAGCCCTCATAGGAATTGAAAGATAAACCACCAAATTTTTTCATAAAGTCGCCCAACAATATGTGGTAAAACCCCTTGGATTAAATTTCAAGGTATTGTAAAATTACATTTATATAAATAAATTTATATTTATATATAGGCAAACCTATTCTCAAAAAAACTTTGACCCCAAAATTTTAGGTGATAACGATGTGTCGACCACTCCACTAAAATCACCAAATGTTGACTTCAAAAAATATAATATTCATAAATTAATGAAGATTCACCACTAAAAAAACACTATATAATTTATATAATATCCATCAAATGTATATCCCTTTACAGATCCTAAAACAACCACCCTATGGATCCCTTCTTATGAGCTACTAGTAATTTGTAGCTTAAATTTTAGATTCAATTCCTATTACTATTTTTTATGATAAAAACCCAAAATATAAATACATAAATAGGAGGGGATAAAATAAATAATCAACTTGTTAAGAATAATATTTCCATCACTTCACCTCTTTATAGCTCCTCTCCAAGATTTCCAAACGGATCCTTGATGCCAAATTTGATTATTGTTAGATTGCTTGCTTAATAGTGATAATGGCTTCCAATGGATGATTTTTGATCTTGATAGTTTCTATGGATGGATGAAAGGAGGATGATAATGGTATCAAGATAACAAGAAGGCTATAAGTTTGCAATTTTCCAAGTTATCTTCATGGAGGGAGTAAGCTTGGTTATATAGGAATGGAGGGAGAAATCAATGGCTCAAATTTAATTTTGAGCCATTGAAATCAATGGCTAGGGGTTTTCCATGGAATTTTTAATTCCATGAAAATATTTAGAATAGAAACTTCTAGAGGAAGAGGGATAAAATGAAGGAGATTTATAGAATCCTCCAATTCTAGAAATATCCTATTAGGGTTTAGGGGTTTAAGAATAGCTAGGAATAGGGTGGCAAATGGGTAGGTAGAATATTTTATATTTTTTAATTGACAAGTTGTTTAGGGCGTAGATCAGTGGGTAAAAAGGTTTTTTTAGGGAATAATGAAGGGATTAATTATTTATGGGATGGGGTAATGTTTATAGGATGTAGAAAATGGGAAGTGGGACAATGGGATATTAGTTAAATTAGCTAGGAACTTGTCAAATTAGCAAAATTAGAAAAATTAGTGGGGTGAGTAGATTTTAGTGCATACACAATCCATTGCAAGTGTTTCCTAATATGTATCAATTCCTTCCTAACACACAACATAGATCTTCTAGTTCCAAACTACACACTTCTAGTTATAAACAAGTTCCATTGAACTCTCAATAACTTCCTCCTATTTCCCAATAAGTCCCTTCCTCTAGTTCGTTACATCAAGTTGTTGATAATTATAAACACCTTGTTTCTAGTTCAAAATATGTTCATTTAAACCCCCAACAAGTTCCTTCTAGCTCCCATTAGATCCCTTCTAATCCTTAATAATAACTTGCCAATAATTCTCCGTTGCATTTAATCATTATTAGCCTAAAACAATAAGTTATAAAGTCTCCACTTCGACAGATTGTGGTTAATCCCCATAGATCCATAATCCATCCCTTCTAAATAACAAATTCCCACTTTCCAACATCAAGTCCCTTTATGATAAGCTCCTACTTTTTAGCAAAAAAATCCCTCATATTGACAATAAATTCCTCCAAACCAACAATGAGTTTCTAATCCATCTCACAATGTTAATTAGCAATGAGTACCCTATCAACAATATAATCCTGATTATAGGATGAATAACCCTGGTAGATAGACCATATAAGTACCCATTATAACCTATTTTAATTCTAATCCATGTATTTATGCTAATGAATCCAATCCCCCTTTGAACATTTAACCAAATATGTTTCCTCCATCCTAGGATGCTCTCACTCTTCAAGAATTTTAAGAGATAAAGGACATTGTTCTAGGGCTTCAAGCAAGAAATCAAGGCAAAAAGTATAAATTTAACACAATATATCCATACATATTTGACATGAGCATTGTTCAAGTACCTTTCCCATCTCGTTTAGAGGCACCAAAGTTTGACAAATACTAGGAAGGGGTTATCCTAGAGAGCACCTAAAGGGATTATGTATCGTATGTCAGGAAGTGGCTTACACCAATATCTATCTACTTCACGTGTTTCCACATAGTTTTAATGGATAAGCCTTATAATTATTATTACATTTAACTAAGGGGTCCATCATCACCTTTGATGACTTCTTAGACAAATTTGTAAAACACTTATCTTAAAAAATAGAGAATGAGTTGACCATGGTTGACTTATGTAGTGCCAAATAATGTGATGGGGAAAGTTTTTTAGCTTGCCTACAATGGTGGAGGATTTTGTCTAGCTGCTTCCCTCATAATCTTATAGATACAAAATTTAATGTATTCACTTCTAATCTCAATTCAGACATGGATAATAACCTAAGAATCCATTGTGTTGTCACATTTGAGGATATTATAGATAAAGGAGTGCAACTTGAAAAAACACTTCTAGGCAAGTGTCTAGTTAAGATATATTTCAAGAATCAAGTGTAATCACAAGCACAAACATGTACATCTGAGAAGCCCAAAGTCTTTAACAAAAATACAAATTTCATAAAAAATAGAGTAACAAAATCAAGACACGTGAAAAAAGTGCAAACACCACCTATCCAAAATACTCCACCTAATCAAACCATTACATTACAAAGACCATTTATAAGAAAGAATCAATATCATAATAGATTATTCAGTGACCTTGGTGAACCTATTAAGGAAATGTTCCAAAAAATGGTTGCAGCTAACATGATCATTTGGACTAACACAAAGCCTTTTCTAGAAGATCAACCAAAACCACAATGGTATAAAGACAAAAAAAAATTATGATTACCATCATATCAAAGGGCATGGAATTCACAGGTGCATGCAGTTAAGGGACTTCATTCAATATCTAATGGAGCATGTGACATTGAGTTGGATAACTTTGCTTCTACCTCTAATCAAAATATGGGTATTTACAAGGACCTATTCTGAAGCATAACTCCAATTATCAGTGAAAAAACTATAATCAAAATTAAGGACCAAAATATAATCACAATTAGAATTAATAAAATTTTAAGTGACATTTGTGATCAATAGGAATACATAGAGGGGAGACTAGCATTGTATTAGTATGAAATAAAATCAAACAAAACACACTAATTAGAACTTACACCTCTATCCTAGACACTCAAAGAGCTAGTGAACTACACAAGTAACTAATAAATAAAATTAAAACATGCAAGTTTATCTTCCATGAGAGCAAGTGTTGTGTATTTAAAATGAGTTGATGTGCTCAATTGTGTGATCAATAAATATTTAGAAATGAAGCTCCTTACTCTTCTTCTCCTTATCACCTTGGTAATGTTGATATTAGATTTGGATTGGCTTAGATTAGCAAATAGGCATGGTAATACTACAAAAATGGGCTTCTTGAAGTCATTTTAGCATCATAACATTACACAAAATAATCTCCCTTTATCAACGGGCGAGGCCTTGAATTTATAGTCTCCAAAATTAACTTTAACCCAAGTGTAGTTAGGTTAGAGTTAACTGTGATGGAGTTCGACCTAACCCTAGTTGACTTAAGGATATGATGTGTAATTAATATTTGGGATAGAGATCTCATTTATTAAGCATGGCTCTCTATTTATAAATTTATTCAATTTAGAGATATATTTTCAATTCCTTGACTTTGAAGATGACAATGTCGTCATGACCTCATTTTTATTGGAATTTTCTTTTTGAAAAATTCACTTTCACTAATTGTACATGGAAATTACACTTAAGCATTTAATTTGGTTTGATTTATTAATTCATTCTGCTTAGCATTTTAACACTTTAGGAATTGTTCAAGTGCCTTACTTAATGGGTCCAAAGGCCAAACTATCAAATTATTAGGTTGTAAGTTGACTGAAGATGCATTTGTGAGAAGTTACTTTTATGTATAGGATAATACCCTAAATAGGGATGCCTCAACATGATTCTAAGCACTAATTCCCAATGTGCAAATGAAATTGGGACATTTAGTGGTTTCTAGGCTTAATTTGCACTATTTGGTAGAAATCAATATGAAGTCTAGTTGGAAGATAGTTGCATCCAACATGGGGTATCTTTGAGAATAAGATCACCAAACTCAAAATATTTTGTTAAGCACAAGATATACTGAGAGGGGTGGGTGAATCAATATATCATATATCTTATAAAATTTTACTTACTCAATTTCCACTTAACCATATATTCAAGATATGTAATAAAACTAAAACAATAAACACCACATAAGAGAGAGAGAGAGAGAGAGACACTAGATTTTAACATGAAAACCCAATGTGGGAAAAACCATAGAGAATAATCTCAAGTATATGAATGAGCACCAACTCAAACTACAATATTCGTAAGCACCAGCTTACAAGAGCACCAACCCCTTTGCTAAGCACCAACACAATGATTATTCATGAGCACCAAACCACACGAGCACCAACCCATTTGCTGAGCACCAACACAACAAATATTCATGAGCACCAAACCATAGGAGCACCAACCCCTATTATGTATACCACACAACTATCTCTTAATGTTTCTTTCTCAACAAATGATAACACATTACAATAGCTCTTTCTTTTCTCTCATTTGCTCTTCTAAGCTAGATATGACAATTACAAACTATGCTCTCATCCACACCTTACAAATGGCTTCCCAAGCCTTTATTTATAGCTTGCAAAATGACCCTTGGCATTCACCCCTTCTAACCCTTCAATCCTCATGGAAAATTGTGCCAAACTTACATGAGCCTTTAAATTCTTTCATTTGAAAAGTCACATGGTGACCCTTCATAAGCAAATGCATCATTTCCCCTTTTGTCTTTATCTTGGTGATTTTTCGTATTTCTCAAAGAGTCCTTTCATAAGAAATGTTTCCCTTCCTCTTTTCTCTTCACTTGGTGACTCTTGAAATTACTCAAGATGACTCTTCATGGGAAAAGGCATCCCATTCCTCTTTTATCTTTACCCCGTGACTCTTTGACTTCTCCATGGGCCCTCTTTTGACTTTATGTAACCAAAACTATATTTTTTAATATTAAATAAATATTAACACATATTATCCAAGATATGAACATTAAAAATACCGTTAAATGTTATGGAGCCTTTATCACCAATAATGCTAGACCTTTGACATCAATGGCAATATTTCTAACAATCTCCCCCTTTATCATTGATGGCAACTTCAAATTGAAAATTCCACATCTTGAAATCTATATTACACATTCCAACCTGCATTTATAGCCAAACTAAAAAACATACAGTAACTCCCCCTTACTATATCATCCTATACCTGTTCCTTGTACTTATTCTTGTACCTATACTTGTACCTATTTTTGCACTTCTCCCTCTTTGACATCAATGGCAAAGGGCCTATCCTAGAGATACTTAGTTCCTCCTTAAATAATGTTGATCCTCAATGGTAGGAGTAAAATAAATTACTTCTAACTCCTCTCATAGATCCTTGAATGTGTCATTTGATTTTGCCTTTGTGAAGATATTTGATAGCACATATAAATTATTGTCTATCCTTTGAGCATCTACAATCAACTCATCTAAATATTTTCTTATAATCTCACAACCTTCTGCATGAAAATTTAATTTGTATCCCTGATCACATATTTGACTTGCACTTAATATATTATGCTTAAGACCTTTTACATACAAAACATTCTTAGTCTTGGTTTTACCATTTTCCAAACTTAATGTACCCTTTTCAGCTATCCTAGTAGTATTATTGTCTCCAAGTTTCACTGTTGCACCATTGATCATATTTAGATTTATGAACTTTCTCTTGTCTCCTATCATGTGCCTTGAACATCCAATATCAATGAACCATGGTTGTTCTTTATTTATTACATGCAAAGTTGTCTGAACTAACATAGAATCTTCATGTTGTTTCTTTTACCATGAATTTGTCTAACCTTTCTTCTTGATGAATATATCCTTGAAACTTTGATCCTTCTTGATTGACTCGAACATGCTTCTACAATGCTAGGCTATGTGTTTGAAATAAGTGCACTTGTAACATATTATGGCCTCTTCATCAAATCCTGACAAAGGAACAAAAGAGTTGTGGATTCTACTTGACTTTACATGAGTTTCCTTCTCCTTGTTTCTAAAATTGTTAGTCTTTTTTGACATTCTATTTTATTATGACCATATCCATTACAATAAAAATAGTAAACATGAAAATAGAACCTATTTGTGTATCTTTGTCTTGATTGTCTTTTATAGCTCTATTCTTTCCAACTTTATTTGTTTGACATGTCCTCTGTATTCTTCACTTCTTCCCTTTTTATTTTCTCTTTTGTAAGAGCTTTAGCATAGCTATTTTTATTTTCAAATCTGATACCTGTCTTATCTGATATTGACTTTTAACTTTCCAATATCTTATTCGACATGTTAGTGCTATCCTTAAATTTTGAATCACTGACTGCTTTAACATTGACTGCTTTCTCAATATCTTGTTTTAAAGAGGCAATTTAAATAACAAACTTTCACATTCTTCACTTACTTTTTGCAACTGTGTTGTTAGATATTTTTCATTCTTTTTGGCTTCTCCAAAGTGTGCTTGTAGATATTCAATTATATCCTTTGACTCTTTTTTATTTTTTTCAATCTGGCACTTCAATCTTTGATTCTTCTTCTCAAGAGATTTTAATTATTCCAAGGCATAAATGAGTTCTCCTATATTCACCTTAGATTCATCGTTGATTTCATCATTTTATTCTTCTTGATCATTTCTACATTTAATTGTAGAGGCATCTTCAATGTCACCATTATTCTTATCTAGATATTTATCATTAAAAGAACCTAACTCAACCTTCAACTGATTACACTCTTCTTCTCTTGATTTCAAACTTGAATATACAACCTCTAGTTGATTCTTAAGATCTTAAATAAACATCTTATCTTCTTTAACTTCTATAGCCAACTTAGAATCCAAGATACACACTTATTCCTTAAGAGCCTCGACAAAAAATTTCAACTCTTGATTCTCCTTCTTTAGTTGCTTGGCCATCTTGTGCTTTCCCTGATCTACCTTCAAGCTATAAAAATCTTTCCAAAAGAACCTACTCTGATACCAATTGTTAAGCATGGGATATACTAAGAGGGGGGTGGGGGGGGGCGGGGTGTGAATCAATATATCATATATCTTATAAACTTTTACTTAATCAATTTTCACTTAACCATACATTCAAGATATGCAATAAAATTGAAATAATAAACACCACACAAGAGAGAGACACACCAAATTTTAGCATGGAAACCCAATGTGAAAAAAACATAGAGAACAATCTAAAGTATATGAATGAACACCAACTCAAACTACAATATTCGCAAGCACCAACATGCAGGAGCACCAATCCCTTTGTTGATTACCAACACAACAACTTTTCATGAGCACCAACTCACAAGATCACCAACCCCTTTGCTGAGCACCAACACAACTATTCATGAGCACCAACCCCTATTATGTATACCACATAACTATCTCTCAATGTTGCTTTCTCAACAAATAATATCACATTACAATATATCATTCTTTTCTCTCCTTTGCTCTTCTAAGATAGTTATGACAATTACAAACCATGCTCTCTTTCACACCTTAAAAATGGCTTCCCAAGCCTTTATTTATAGCTTACTAAATGACCTTTGGCATTCACCCTTTGTGACCCTTCAATCCTTATGGAAAATGGTGCCAAATTTGCATGACCCTTCAAATTCTTTCATTTGAAAAGTTGCATGGTGACCTTTTATAAGTGTCTTTTCTATTTTTATCTTTATCTTAGTGACTTTTCATATTCCTCAAAGTGTCCTTTCATGAGAAATTATTCCCTTCCTCTTTTGTCTTCACTTGGTGACTCTTGAAATTCCTCAAGATGACTCTTCATGGAAAAATGCATCCCATTCCTCTTTTGTCTTTAACCTGTGACTCTTTGACTTCTCCATGGGCCCTCTTTTGACTTTATACAACCAAAAATATATTAATTAATATTAAATAAATATTAACACACGTGAGCCAAGATATGAACATTAAAAACACCATTAAATGCTATGGGGCCTTTATCACCAATAATGCTAAACCTTCGACATCAATGACAATATTTCCAACATCTTTATGCTTGACATACTAGCTATATTGACCATGTAGTTGGTTTTGATAATCTTGAAGGATGTTTAAAATGTCCATGTACTTTTCATCTAGTAACTCTAGCTCTTGTAGGCGAGCTACTCTATAATCTTTATCATCTAGGATGTGTTTCAATGAGATAAATAGAAAAAGTAACTCAAACTCGATGGGAAGAGTAGCCTAAGTACCATAAACAATGGAATAGGGTGTGGCTCATGTTGGAGTATGATAATTACTATGATATGACTAGAGGGTGTAGAAGATTTGTAAGTGTCAATCATGGCCAACATCATTGACAATCTTCTTAAGAATTTTGATAATGGTCTTATTAGACGCCTCTGCTTGGCCATTATCTTATGGACAATATGCAGCTGAAAATATTAAGTGATGTTATAATCATTGTAAAGTGATTTGACATCCTTATTTTTAAATGATCTGCCATTATTAGTATAATGTTAGATGGGATACCATAAAAGCAAATAATATGGTTGAATATGAATTTGGAAATTTGTTTTCTAGTCACGTGAGGGGTATAGCTTCAACCCACTTAGTGAAATATTTGGTAGGGGTAAATATGTGTTTATGGACATCATATGAGGTAGAGTTAATCTTCCCAATGAGATCAAGTACCCATGTTGATAATGATCATGGTGTAAGAATTTGTTTGATTGTTCTAGATGGAACATGAATCAAATTAGCATGCCTCTAACATTTATCACATCTTTTGACATAAGTAGTTGCATCTGCTTCTATAATTAGTCAATAATATCCAATATGTAGGAGCTTTTTGGCAAGGATGACCCTGTTTGTGTGAGATCCACGTATTCCTTCATGGAATTCCCTCAATTCTAATGTGGCTTATGTCGAATTCAAACAAAAAAGTAGAGTTCCATCAAAGATTCTATGGTAAAGGGTTTGCCCAAGTAAGGTATAGTGAGAGGCTTTGTGGGTAAAGGATTTTTATTATTTACATGCTAAGTCTAGTGGAAGGATGAGATCATGAAGGTAGTTATATAGGTTTGAATACCAAATATAAATAATACCAATAATATCATAGATCATTGTAATGGTTGAAGGTTCATGAGCAAATGCTAGAAGATGTTTAATGAGGAACTGATATTCTTTTTCCTTATTTGTGTTATGAATTAAAGAACTGATGGCAGCCATGACATCAATTATCTTTTTACTGGCCTGAGGTATGTGTTCAAACTATATATGGTCAATCTATTGTTTGAGAATGTCCACCATGGATTTGTATGGTACCAAATTATCATCTTTGGTTTTAAAGTGGTCTATATCCTGATTGATGATTAATTAAGAATTACCATGAACCATGAGATGTTAAATGTTCCATTATACTGCTTGACGAATCCCTACAATGAGTGATTTGTATTTAGCCATATTATTAGTAGAAGAAAAGTTGATGCAAAACGATTTGGGAATTAGATCCCCCTATGGTGTAACAAATAATAAGCCTACCCCTGATCCATGAGATCTAAATGACTCATCAAAATAGAGATTCCAGTGCTGTTCCTCAGTAGTTGTTTATATGATGGTCATGATGGACTTGTCTGAGAATGCAAAAGTGAGTGGTTTAGTATCTAAAAGGGGAGATTTAACAAGTTGGTCTATAAGTACTTGTCCCTTTATGGCTTTCTGATTGACATACATAATCTCAAACTCACTTGGTAACATGATACATTTAGCCATGCGAGTCTGTAAAGTTGCCTTTGATAATAGATACTTGAGCAGATCTACTTTGGCAATAATTATAGTTTTGTTATTAAGCATATAATGATGCAAAGACCATAGCTAAATAATATTTTTATTTTGACATATAATTATGTTTATATGTGACCAATGTATCTCTTAGATAGTGCACGACATGTTATTTTCCATTGTCATCATGCTAAGCTAAAAGTGCCCCCAAGGATTTGTTAGTGGTAGATAAGTATAGTAGAAATGGACTCCCAGACATTCATGGTAATAGAACAGGTGGATTGGCAAGATATTCCTTTAGGTGTGCAAAATATTTTTGACATTCTTCACCCCAAATAAATGTAACACATTTCTTTAACAATTGAGTGAAAGGATGGCATTTATTGGCCAATTGTGAGATAAAGTTTCTAATAGACAAGATTTTTCCCTGTAAACTACAGACTTACTTCAAAGTAGAATATGGAAACATCTCTGTAATGGCATGTACCTTGGCAGGATCAACTTCAATGCCTTGATGAGAGAAAATGAAGCCCGACAATTTGTGTAAAGTGATACCAAATATGCACTTTGTGGTATTCAATCTAACCTTGTACTCACAAAGCCTTTCGAATATCCTTTGTAGTATGGTTGGATGATTTTCATGGGTTTATGATTTACCCAATATGTTATCGACATAATCTTTGACAATATCATGAAATATAATGGTCATAACTCTCTAATATGTGGCCCCAACATTTTAAATATTGAATGATATAACTTGATAGAAATTTTTTTCCCAAGGAGTGGTGAACATTGTTTTTTGTTGGTCTTCTGACACAATCCCCATCTGATTATATCCTGAAAATCCATCCATAAGGGAAATCATGTCATAATCAGTTGTGGATTAAACTATTTTATCGATATTCAATAGAGGAAAGTTTTATTTGGGGTAGGACTTGTTGATGTCTCTAAAATTAGTGTAGGTTATGAACCCTTCTAGATTTTTACTAACATGCATAATGTTTGAGATCTATTAGGAATAGTCGATCAGTCTAATGCATCTTCCTTCCAAGAGTTTTTCCAAATCTTTCTTAACTAACACAACAATATGAGGATGTATCTTATGTAGCTTCTATTTCATATGTTTTGCATCAAGATGCAAAACAAGGTGGTGTAGAACCAAGACAGTGTTTAAAACTAGCATGTCTAAATAGGCCCATGTAAAAATGTCAAAAAACTCCCTCAAAAGGGTTGTAAAAACTTCACATTCCTCTTTAGTGAGGGATTTGCCTAATTTGATTCACTTCAAGTCATTTAGAGTTCCAATGTTACATTATATAATATCTTTTACTAGGAGAATCAAACCATCTTCTAGAATGGTTATCAAGGATTAGAGTTGGACTACAACAACAATGTCCTTTGGTTGGACTGATTCTTCAAGCTCTCCTAAACAATATGAATTTGAATCCCCTAATGGTAGTAATGGCCATGTAACAAATGTTGTAGGACATTCTTAGATAATTTTATCAAAGGCATGTTGTCCCTCTGTACTGAACTCATACCCAAAGGTAAGTACAACATTGGTGGTCTCCTAAGCTTCATTCAAAGGAAGGTAAACCCCTCCCATCTAGTGGTACCTAAAATAAGTTTTCACCAAAATACTGACCTTTCTCTTTACTTTTTCCCTAGTCCAAAAGTGCCTCAAAGAGGTTTTCACTTTAGGAACTCAATATTTTATTCTTTTATTTTTGGCTAAGAGTGTTTACCCGCTCTCCAAAATAGGCTGTAGGATCTAGTTTGATAGAGAACCCTTGTTTGTGGTCTCCTAATGAAGCATTGTCTCTTAGGCCTAGAAAATCACAAAAGGTCTCATCATTCTCAAATTTGTCTAACTATATTGTGGATTCTTGTTGGTCCCAGACTATAAGTTGAGTATGATAAAGGGGAAGGGTGGAATGTCAGATTACTGGCATAATGGTAAAAATGGTATCTAGGTTAAACAAGTTGGTACTGGCGAGGTCTTCATAAATGCTATGATCATACTTTGCTTCATTTATAGCATCATCATTACTAGTCATTAGATTTGGAACATGAATAAGATACATGGAGTCACCCCCAGACAATTTAAATATGAGACCATATGTTCTTTTATATCTAGTCATAGAAATGGGCTCAAGATTACCTTACTAATTTACCCCTAGGCCTCTTCTTACATAGGCTTGGTTATCCATGGTCATTTTAGGGATGGGATATTTTAGACTATGGTCGAAATCAACCAGTTTATCATTGTATAACTAGGAATCATCATTGTCTAATGGGTCCTCTTCCTGCATAGTGGTCAGTGTGAAAATAAAAGGTGTTGGGTTATGAAGCTTACCTTTTCCCTTTCATCACAATTTCATGTAAGCTAGCTTAGCTTTCGACCATCCATAGGACTTAGGGTATTGTGGAAGTTTGGCAATATGGAATGTGTCATGGTTCAAATACTCTCCTAGACCATTGTCTAAAATGGTAAAATGAATAGACATTTCAAGAGGAGGCATATGTGAATATGAGGCAAAGTTATCAGGGTCTATATAATTAGACTCTAGTAATTCAACAAGTATCTCTTTGTCTTTATCCTTTTTGGGTATTGGGTCTAGGCCAAAATGGCAGTTGTAACTTTTATATTCGACCTTCAAATGCTTATGGTGTTCATATGGCTATAAATCCCCATGGATAATGACCTCCATCTCATAATGGGGAAAATTGCTACACTAGTGAAATGTTGAAGGGATTGCACAAATTTCATGTATTCATGGTCTACCCAAAAGCAAATTGTATGATAGGTCTAGGTCTATCACATGGCAAAGTGTATCGTGGGTCAAAGGACCAATGGTCACTGGCAAAATTATGATTCTTTATTATTTTAGATCTTCAATGTTGTAGGCCTTAATAGTAATAGTTTTTTATTGAAGGTCGACTAGTGTATCTCCTAGATGCTTGATGAGATTTAGAAACATAATATTTGGGACTAATCTATTGTCTATGAGGACATGTTTGACTTTATGTCATGTGATGAAAACTTTAATGTATAATGGGTTATTATGGAGAGAGCCAAGGGATGCCATATCACTTTGGTCTAAAGTTAACTATTTACCTGGGGCTAGGTATCAAACCAAAGATTGAAATTTGTCTAGGATTATGGCATTTAGAACTTGGGATTAGCATAAGAGTTTTTTAAATATGCTCTTGTGGATGGTAGGCATGCACAATGTGTCTAGAATTGATATTTGTATGGGTATCTTCAGGAGTTGTTCCATAATGTCATACATATTTTCCTTTATAGTGGTAATTATCTTATTCTTAGCTATCATGGTGGGTTGGATCAGTTCATTGACATGAGGTTATGGGCCTAGGATGGTATTCTTAGACCACCAAGTTGTGATTGCACAATCTAGATTGGATACAAGACTAGTGTTAATAGAAAATGATCGAGATGGGCTAGAGAGGATAATTCTTGATTGTTGGTGCACTTGGTTATGGTCATGAGGCAATGAAGAGTTATCAACATAAGGTCCTGAAATGGTAATCTTTGGTTGTTGTTGTACTTGGTTGTGGTTATAGATCAAGGAAAGATTATTGACATAGGTAGATTAATTGGTATTGTTAGGCAACAGTCCCAGTCTATTGGTATTTGGCTAAGATTTATGGTAATGGTAGAAACATTCCCACCCATAATATGACTTGTAACTTTATTTTAGTCATGTGAAACTACATGGTAAGTCTATCGTTTGTTGGGGTCATTTTGGCCTTAGTTATTTCCATTTAGTTGACATTATTATTGTTTTTGATATTGTTGTTATTATTGTGGCTGTTGATGACATTATTGTTATTATTATGGTCTTTGTTGTTATTTTTGTTAATTGGCATTGTTATGCTATGGAAAAAGATTTTGGTAGATACCCAGGTTTTTATTGGAAGTAGATGCTTTATTATTCAACTAGATTTCTCCAATTTCTAACAAATTTTCAATAAGGTGATTCAACTATATAAAATGGTGTATATAATATCCATGAACACAATGGTATTAAAATAACTAATACTCTATGTACTAGTCTAGATATGGTATACCTTCAAGATTGTATTTTAGAATTGGCCAATTAATCATATTGGTCACGACTAGTTTACAAAACAATACTTCAATGGGCTCACCAAGGTCACTAAAGACTCTAGGAGTGGGTCTTCTTCTTGGATAAGGGGTTTGAAAAGGTGGTGGTTATGGAATTTGAGGAGATAGTCTAGTTTGTGATGTAGGCTATGCTTGTTAGATAGGTTATTGATATAGAACAAGATTCATTTACAACATATGTTGAGTAGATGATGTTTGCACCATTTGAACATGGCATGACTCATTTACTCCATTACCAATAATGTTCTTATTACAATTATATGGTTTGGATTTTTCATAGTTGATAGCTTGAGTTAGTGTAGATGTTTGTGCTTGGACTAGGCTACGGATCTGACTTGGGCTTATATTTTGGTTTTGGTTCTAATTCTAATTTGAAGAGATCAATATGATAATCCTTTTGTTGATAAGGGCCTTTTCAATCTATAAGCCTTTTTTAATGATCTTCTTGAATATGTGTACACACTAAACCTCCAAATGATAAGATATCTCACTGTGTAATTTTTTGATAAGCACAATAGTCAATTGTTTATCTGGTAAGTTATGGGTGAAGTGACTAGCAAGCACTCTTCATCTCTGTAAGTAGTTTGTAAAGTTCTCACCAAATTTCTACTTGGCCATACTCAAATCTAATACTAAAATCTCGTGTTCAAGATTATAGGAGAAATGTTGCATAAATTTATTAGAGAGATCATCAAAATTAGATACTAAATTTTTTGGCAACTTGAGAAACCACTCCAAAGCCTGTCTAGCTAGATTCCAAGGAAATAAGAGTAGGTAGATGTCATTATAATCAATTGGATAAAAAGTGATAAAGAACTCCATTATATGTGCCTTCGAGTCTCCTTTACCCTTGTATGTCAAATTTTTTTGGTTCATAACATGGTGGAAACTGTATCTAAAGATACCCAATGTCAAATGGGTATGAACACAAGTCATCTAATTTGAATTTATCAGCTTGCTTCCTATTTAAATAGTAATAATTGCATCCTTAATTTGTTATATTTCTTGGGCCAATAAACTTGATGGCACATTTGGTTGTCATTGTAATTGGGTGGTCAGAGGTGGACTACCTTGATCGGGGCATAATGGAGGTATAAAATGTTGTGGAACATTGGTTTGATGGGCTAATCGACCAAGAATATGCATTCATGGATTGGGATGTGGCTATTGATATTGCATATGTTGTTGGTATATATTTTGATTTTGATTCAGTGTATGGTCTTGGGTCTGAAAAAATTGTGGTTTTGATGGAAGGATATGGCTTGGATAAATATACTATGCTTGCTGAGGTTGAGTAGGGACTTGTTGTCGACTAGTTAAACATGCTTGAATAAAGGGAAATTGTTATTGATGAAGGCCCTATCTTTACATTTGTGTCACTTGCTGAGTAAAAGGTAATGGTTGCCTAATAGGTATTTGTTGGACATTGACACTTCTTTGTTGAAAAAACACATGTTTTGAACTATATGCTTATTGGCTATTTGGCATTGTCTTTAAACAATAAAACTACATTGTTGATTAGATAAAATCTATGATTATTGAGGTATGTTAGTATGTGACTATTGAGGTGCGTTTATCACTACCTACCAAGGTAAAACAATTATTTCCCCTGATTGAGGTGGCATAATATTATGCCTCTTTTATGGTGGTTTATTGGACTATGCCTATTATTGTGGAATATTAGCTACCACCTATGGGGGTGGGATAAAATTTGTCACTTATTATTGAGGCAAAACATTGGTTGGCACTTGATTACTTGTCCCTTATTGTTGTGTGCTTGAAGAAGCACCTATTTAAAAATTGGGAGCAATATGTTTTTATTAAGTAGGCAGTCCTACCCCCTATTATTATGAACCACTGGTGGTATTGACTACAAGCACTTATTGTGAATTATTTGTTGGTGTATTTATCTCACCTTGGCCTAGATTGGAAGACACTTGTGTGTTATCCAGTGTATTTGCACCTTATCTTGAGTAGAGCCCATAGTCACTTCCTCAATGAAAGGGACATTGAACATGTCACCGACCAAAGCACTTTGGGAAATTGGGTGTACACCTAGATTAGCTTGACCTATCAAATCAATTGACACTCATGTTGAAGGAGTTAGTTATATTAGTGTAGCGTTCGATATGGCTATGACATTGAAATTTTGCACTAAGTTAATGTAGGTTTGATATGCTTGTTGCATTTGTGTGAATTGGTCCTCCATGGTCCCTTTCCTCTTAAAATCATATTTGGAGCTTGGTATGAAACTAACATGAGCACTTGAGGATAAATAGTAGAGGCATGTTTGAGAGTTTGGGTGTAAGGTATATTTATTGGCACTCTGACCAGACTAGGTAGGTTTTCATGGGTAAAGTGTTTCAAAAACTTGGCCCTTACCTCTATGGCTTTAACTAAAACCTCGTCCTTATTTTCAAGCTATTAGGAATACAATAGAAATAAATGTGGAACAATTTCACAAAATCAAAATAACAAAAGGCTATGAATAGATATACATAAAGAACAAAAATTAAAATGCACAACAAGAAGACATGATTTAACATGGTTCACCCAATATAGGGTACATCCACCAAGAAACACTTGCTTAGATATTATTACAAGACAACAAGAATACAATCTACTCTCAGATCAATCTTATCATAATTACAATGCACAAATATTGTTTGGAGGAACACTCAACAAACTATCTCTAATTCACACACTCTATTCACCTTATCAAACACAATTATTTTTATATCTTACCTATTGTATGTCCATCTATATATAATTACATTAATAAGTAACCAACATAGTAGTTTGATAAAACAATGGGTACCAAAACCATGGGCCAATTAAACCTATAATAGTTCTCCATTAATCATGGGTGATGACACCACACATATACGGTTCCCCATTAATCATCAGTGATGACACCACACATATACAAGTATAAACAAACCACATATATATACTCCTAGAAAAAGGCTTCTCAATAGTACATTTTAATGTATAATATTTGAAATACATTGTAATATGGAAATAGGCTCCACAACATAATAATCTCCCACTTAGAGACTGATTTCCTTTGAGTAGGATTCTCAACCCTTCACTATCATCTATGAAGGCCAACCAAAGCTGAACATAGATTTAGTTCCTTCTTTATGACCACTTTGGTCATCATGTCTATAGGATTTTAACTGGTATGAAACTTCCCTAGATTCAAATTATCTTCCTCCAAAGTTATCCTGATGAAATTGTACCTCAATTGTATATGCTTCATCTTATAATGGAAGGTAGAGTTCTTTGCTTGGTGTTTAGCACTCTAACTATCACTATAAAAATTCCCTTCCTCTTACTTCTACCTGAAATCTTCAAGCAACTATTGCAAAAAAATCATCTCTTTAATTGACTTTATAGATTCAACATGTTCAGCCTCTGTGGTAGACAAAGCCACAAGATTTTGTAGTCATGAAATCAAACTTACCATTGTGTCACCTACAATAAATACATATCATGTCTTTCTCCTCCTGTTGTTTAAATCTCCAACCATGTCCAAATCTACATAACCATGAAAAGTGGTGTCCAATCCATCATAGTTTAAATTTATCCCCATGGTCCCTCTTAAGTACCAAAGGATCCACTTCACTACCTACTAGTGCTCTCCATCTAGATTACTCATGAACCTACTTACTGCTCCCACTACATGGGTAATATCTAGCCTAGTGCACACCATAACATACATTAAGTTGACAACTAATGATGAGTAAGGTACCCTAGACATCTAGATTCTCTCTTCCTCTATCTTGGGACACTTCTCCTTTGATAACTTGAAATGACCTGCCAAAGGAGTCCCAACTAATTTAGCATCTTACATACTAAACCTCTCAAAGACCTTATTAATGTACTCTTCCTGAGATAAATTCAGATTTCATTCCTTCATATCCTGATTTATTCTCATACCAAGGATTTGTTTTACTACCCTCAAATCCTTCGTAGCAAAGGAATTACTATGTTGTTCCTTGAGTACATTTATTTCACACATGTTTTTACCTGTAACCAACATGTCATACACATAAAGACATAGAATAATGTAACTACCATCATCAAAATTCTTGATATATATGTAATAGTCTGAATGACACCTAAAGTATTCATATTCCATCATAAAACTATCAAATTTTTTGTACCACTATTGTGCAGCTTATTTTAGGACATAGAAGCTCTTCTTTAATTTACACACCATATTCTCCTTCCCTGTGACTTAATATCCCTATGGCTGTTCCATGTATAAGTCCTCATCCAAATCACCATGAAGGAGTGCAGTCTTCATATCCAACTTCTCTAAGTGCAAGTCTTGCACTACCACTATCCCAAGAATAGTCCTAATAGAAGTCATCTTCACCATTAGAGAAAAAATCTCATCAAAACAAATTCCCTTCTTTTGTGCAAACCCTTTAACCACCAATTAGGCCTTGTAACTTTTATTTCCTCCATCATCCTCTTTAATTATGGACACCCACATATTTTGCAATGCTCTTTTATCTTCAAGTGGGTTTACCAAATCCCAAATCTAATTTTTCATGAGAGACTAATGCTCCTCATCCATTGTTTGTTCCCACTTCTTTTTGACATCTACTTGTATTTTATTCTTTAAAACACTCTTGCTCTCCATTTTTAGTGAGTAACAAATAATTAAGAGATGAAGAAAAATTGTTTAGGTTCCCTTCTTACCTTAGAAGACCTTCTCACCTCGGGTGTTTGGGATTTTTGTGGAGTAGGTCTAGTTGCTTGGACACTTTACCATATGCAATGTCCTCCAACACTCTATACTCTTTCTTGGAATCTTCTCTCTGATCCTACAACTATTTTTTATACAAGATGTTTTCATTAAAGAACACATCCCTAGAATGAAATATTTGCTTGTGTTTAAGACTCCAAATCTAGAAACCAAAGTCATCTTTACCATAACCAATAAAGGTATAATTTTTAGATTTAGCCTCTAACTTGGTCTTGTCATATTTATCAATATGAACAAAAGATTCATAGCCAAATAATCTAAGAAAGGAATAATCAATCTTCTTACCAAACCAAGCTTCCTCAGGTATGCCTCCATCCAAGGAATTTGAAGGTCCTCTATTAATCAAATATACATTCATGTTTACTGCCTCTACCCAAAACTAAAGGGGCAGTCCTGCATGCGACCTCATGTTCCTAGCATGTTCCATGATAGTATTCTTCATACTTTATGACACTCCATTTTATTGTGGAGTTCTTGGAATTGTCCTCTATCTATGAATTCTATTCCTAGAACAATAATATAAAAATTCATTGCTGCAATATTCCCCACCATTATATGACCTAAGACATTTTAACATGAGACATGTTTCATTCTTAACCAAGGCTTTACATATTTTAAATGCATCAGACACATCATATTTTATCCTAATGCCATACACCCAAAATTTCATAGTTGTATCATCAATAAAAGTGACATAATAAGATGAGTCACCAATAAAAGATACTTGAGCCAACCCCCAAACATCTGAGTGAACCAACTCCAACTTATTCTCCTTCCTCATAGGTCCAAGAAACTTTACTCTTTTATATTTTATGTACATAGAGTCTTCACATAAATCTAAATCAAACCTTTCAATCCATGCAACCTATCCTTAAAAATCTGCATGTCCTTTTGGCTCATGTGACTAAGATTATAGTGCCACAAAGTTGCATCTGCATCTACAACAACTAAGTTAAAATAGTCAACACTACTCAACAAGTACAAGGTACCAACCTTCTTACCTCTTGATACCATAATATCACCCTTTGTCACATTCTAAGAATTTTATATAAAAGTCACCATACAACCTTCATAGCCTAGCTACCATACGGATACCAAATTCTATCTCAACTTGGGCACATGCCTAACATCCTTCAATATCCAAGTGTTACCATTATGCATCTTGACTTGAACACATCCTTTTCTTACTATGATGCAAAGCTCATCATCACCAATATAAATATGTCCAAATTCTCCTTAAACATAATCAATAAAATAATGCCTATATGGTGTAACATGAAAAGAAGCCCTTGAATCTAAAACCCAAGACTCAATAATATTATCCATGGAGAGAATTAATGTATCCTAACAAACATTACCTGTTACCACATTCAGCTCCTTGGTGTCTTCCTTATGTTTATTCTTATTCTAAAAAGCCCAACAATCTTTCTTCGCATGCCCAATCCTTCCATAGTGCCAACATGCCATCTTGCTCTTTGATTTTGACCTTCCATAACTAATTGACTTTCCATGATTTCTTTTTCCTCTATAATTTTATCTCCCTTTACTCTCCACCACTAAAGCATCCCCTGAATTAGAATTATCCCCAAACCTTTTTTGTCGCATTTCCTCTCTAAGGATTACTTTATGACATCCTCAAACTTCAATTTGGAAGTGTTAGAGACTGAGTTGCTCACAACCATTACTAGGTTGTTCCAACTCTCTAGTAAAAAAGAAAAAATAAGTAGATCCTTGACTTCATTATCAAATTTAATTTCTACAGAGTTCAACATATTCACAACCATATTAAATTCACTCAAATGATCAGTAACTGAACCATTTTTAGATATCTTCATATTAAACATATTTTATTAGAAATATAGGGTTTTTTTGGCATGTTATTGATATGCATTGATTTTCATTGATGTCAAGGTGATCTTAGTACATAATGCATTAATGACAAAGTGATAACTTCTAAATGGATTCAAGAGTTTATATCATGTGTGCAAGTATTTAAGGTGATTGACCATGTTTGAGGGGTTATATGAGGGGACAAGAGTTTTTGGGGTACTTGTGAAAGTGAAATGAATTCAATAGAGTAGTCTTATAAAGTTCTAGGTTATCCTAGTCAAATTGGTAGAACTTATTGAGTAGGCAGATTGATGATGTCAACATTATCACATGTCAAAGTGTCAGAAGAAAGTGGTCACATAGGTTTGTTCATATTTATGCATAGATCATGTGGTTTAAATTTAAGGTCTTGATATGTTATATATAAAATGTTATGGTGGTGCACATTTGGTATCCTGAGAAAATTTAACTATTTTTCATACTTAGCCAAATTTGCAATATCAAGTGACTATTGGAATTCAAACATTTGAATTTACAAAGGAAAACTAGTCAATAGTATTTTATTTATAACTTTTGATAATGGATGAATTTTATGGTGGTGTAAAAATCAAAGTGGTATAGGGATTCAAGGGATATCCATTAAAATTGATTAGGAGGCCTAACTAATCATATAATTGCATTTATTGCACATGAGATTTGACTATGTTTTTTCTAAATAATTCAAGGTGCAAAGAAATGATTGTATAAGTCAAAATATTGATCAAAACTTGTTCATATAAAAATAAAACATGAAGTATAATCCATATAGATCATACTAAAAGTGATTTGAAATTTTTAATATCTATACAGGTGTAATTATTGTAGGTCAAAGTTGACTTTTGTTGACTATAATTATTACAGGTTTGAGTAGGCTTCTTGTAGTAGTGTTTATGAGCCTTTGGAGGTTGAATGAAGGTGTATTATGGATTGGATGATGTTAATAAGGTATTGATATTTCAACCCATATGCAGATTGTATATGAAAATTTTATATACAATTAGTTTGAGCCTATTTTGTGAAGATAGAGTTTTTGGGCTAATTAAGCCTAATAGGTCTTTAATACCTAATGGAGGATTTAGAGTATGAGCAAATGATTTAATTTTTATTAAGAATTGAAAAGGATAATATAGGATGAAATTAAAATGTGTTAATTTTTTTGGGTCATTGGTAAGGTCCATCTGAAACGTAATGGCTCAAAGTGTTCTATGAAGGTGAATTAGGTCTCCATTGGACCTATTGAAGGCTTGAGGGCTAAAAGAGGTTTCATAAGGTGAGCGAGTGACTTGGAGTGTTGTATGACATGGTAAATATAAATAAGGATTGGATGCCCTTGTGTTAAATTTTTTAAAAGGGTTCCATCTTTGGTTAAGGGCTATTGGTATCTAAGTGTAACATGTGGCCTAATGGAGGGCTAATTACTTAGGTCTTGCTTAAGCCTAGTGTGTTGTTTTGAGCCATTTAAAATATGGATGACCTAATGAATTGATGGATATTGTATGTAAAATGTCAAAAGATATATTTTTATATTTATCCATGAATTTAAAGTGTTGTAGCTGGTCAAGATTGATTGGAGAAAGAATCATGCATATGTAGAAGGCTATTTTGGCCTCATTGTGCTAGTTAGATAATTGGTGTGTGAAGCAAATTATATATGAGTTTGCAGAAGGGTAAGAAGCCATGAAAAATATCATAAAATCATGTTTAATATGCAACAAAGGTATAACATTGTTTTTTATAGGTCATGACCAAATTTGAAGATTGATGATGAGCAAAAAGGTGTAGAGTGATCCAAAAGGTTGTTTTGGATACATTACTTGTGTGTTAGATAATTGGAGAGTGAAAAAAATGGTATTATAGGTTTTTATAAGTGTGTGATGGCATGAAAAGTATTATAATAACATGTTGAACATGTCATGAAGATCAAACATTTGTGCTAAAGGTGGTGAGCTATTGGATTGCCCGTTTCAAAGTTAGATAGACCTATTTGTCTAGTTAAGAGTTATAAAAGAGGAAGAGGCTTGTATGAGGTATAAAGGCAAGTTTGTAGGTGTTAGAGAAAGATAATTATATCATCAGGTGTAAAATATATCAGATCATTTTGGAGGTGATTGATTTGGTGCTTCATCACCTAGGGGGTTGTAGCCTCCTTGATAGTTGGTGTTAGCTAAAGTTCTAGTGGGTACTTGACCAAATTGAGGGGTGGGTTCTCCTTGATCAATTGGTGCTGATATAAATTGAAAAAATATATTTATAGTACATTATTTTAAATATTTTTTTAGTGAGTTTTCTCCCCCATGAGAGTTTTCCACATAGTTTATATGTTATGTGCTTTGATCTTGCATTGTTTTCTTTGATCATTGTAATGAATGGTTTATATGATTCATGAATGCTTATTTTGAATGGTTAATATTTTGAATAATTGGAATTGAATTTGATTTTATTACATCACTAATTAACCCACCCCCCCTCTTCAATGATTGTGATTCTAATAATGGGTATCAGATCAGGTCCTTCAAGAAGGCTTGACAGCCAGAAGGTGGTCCTTGAAGCACAAAATGGCTAAGCAACTAAGGAAAGAAAATCAAGAGTTGAGGTATATGGCTAAGGTTTATGAGGATTATATTTGTACCTTGAAGAATGAAATGGTAATAATATCTAAATAGGATGAGATGGCTATTAAGGATCTCATATCTCAGCTAGAAGGTGCTAAGAAGGCTATTAAGGATCTCATATCTCAATTAGAATATGATAATGTAAGGATAGGTCTTATGGAGGCTCTTACGGAGAAGGTATGGATATTTAACTCTAATGTAGCCTTAGAAATTAAAAAAAATAAGATGATGATTATTCATGATCTTAAGAAATAGTTATAGGCTGTAAATTCAAGTTTGAGGTCAAAGAAGGTCGAGTGTGATCAATTAAAAACTGAGCTAGGCTCCTTGAAGGTTGAGCATGAGACAATAGTGGTCAAAATGAGAAAGGTTAGGTAAGAGGAATTAGATAAATTCAAGAAGGATGATAGCATGAAAAAAAAGGTGAGAAGACCAAAAAGGTATCCCAATGCCATATGTTTTGTCAATTCATCTCATAATTAATGTTATGCTTGAAATCAGTTTGGTCACATTGCAAGAGATTGTAAAAGGAGAATTAACTTGTCAAAAGGAGATAATAGCCATCATCAAGAAAAAATGTATGAATGATATTGTTTGTTTCAAATTTTATAGAGTTATTCATATTGAAAAATATTGTAATAATAGGTTGAATTAGTTCTCAAGGCAAAACAAGGTGTATGGAGCTCTTAGTGTGCAAGGAAGAGGCCATACATGGATATTGAGACATAAGAATATTAAGAGAAATCAGATTGAGACCAAAGATGAATTGGTTGATGAGCATATAAGTCAAGATGGTTTGTTTTTTGTTGTAGATATGAAGACAAGACAAGAATACTATTTATCAGGGTGTGTTGATAAAGGAGTCAAAGAGAAGATGGATGAACTAATCAAGCCTATGAGGAGGCTTAGGAAAGACAAGCAAACTAGTCAGAGTATTGAGACTTGGGAATCTCCTAATTTTTGGGTGTTATAGTGCCTTGGTAGGTTAGGTGTCTATATTAGGTTTAATAGAGGCATTACTCATTTATTTGAAGCACCATGGAATGATGTTTGCAAGGTTGATAAGTGAGAGACTAGTTATTGGGTCAATATATGTTCTTTGTCTTGATATGCATATAAGTTGAGTATGGATTATTTCTATTTGTTTAAAGCTTATAAAAGATGTATATCACTTATTAATAGCTGTGAGAAATGATTTGAAGGTTTGAATTTGTTTTTGGAAGATCTTACTTTGAGTGTCCTTGGTTGGCATAAGGGTTTTAACACAAGAAAACCTTGACATGGTGTATCTTGGGTTATACGATGTATTGGGTCACCAAAATTGGTGATAAAGTGTAAAAGATTGATATAAAAGTGTCAAATGAGGTTATGGTGTGCTAGAGGTAGTCCCTTGATGTAAAGGTATGAGAATTTCAAGTTATGTATCTTTGTTTGCAATGTACCTCTTTAAAGTGACCTAGGAGAGGAGTATCTTTTCTTGTGCAAGCGAAAGGTCCTTGAAGGGATAAGATTGTGAAGTTAATTTTAGATTGTAGTATAAGGAAGGTATGAATGCAATTATATTTCATCCATATATATCCTAATGAGGCATCTTGTTCAAGTTGGTAGCTTGAAGAGCTCTTATAAACATGGATTTAGGTAAGTTTAGTTGCTTTGAGCATGTTCTTATTGTTTAGATCAGTTGTGGTTATTTGCTTCATATGAGAAGTTTTGTATACCATTTAAAGAGGTAATTTGGGCCCAAGAAGATCAGAATTTGATTTATTTATCTCATGAAATAATGTTGGATAGTTGCGGTAACCTATGTGTGGATGAAGATGGCTCCATTCAAGGTATGTTCTTGTAAGAGAGTTTGCTTGTATATGTTTGTAATATTTTAGTTTTGTTCAGATGGAATATGGAGTTAGGGGGAGATAACTCAAGTTTATTGAGGATTATGTGAATTTTGGGCATGTTTTGTATAATCCAATAATCAAGGAGCAATTTAGACAGAGGTATGTTCTCTTCAATTGATAATATGCAAGGTATGCATAGAGTGAGGGGGATCATATGTGAGATGTTTCAATTCCAAGGAGCTTGTGTAGTTGAGTATGATTAAATAAAAGGTTATATGAGATGATAATGATCATAGGGGGAGATTTTTAAGCTTTATGATTAGTTTGTTGAGGAAGAGACCTTTTGTCATTAATGTCAAAGGGGGAGAAAGATCAAAATGAAGAGTTGTTCATTTTGGGAGAGATCATTCTGAAAGGTGTTTGAAATCAATAAAAAAGGTGGAGATTTTTTATTATGTTCTTGAGATGAATTGATTTTCATTGATGTCAAGGTGATCTTAGTACATAATGCATTAATGACAAAGTTATAGGTTCCAAATAGATTTGAAAGTGCAATTATGTGTGCAGGTATTTAAGGTGATTGACCATGTTTGAGGGGTCATATGAGGGGAAAAGAGTGATTGGGATAATTTTGGAAGTGAAAGGAATTCATTAGAGAAATACTTTTAAGGTTTAGGTTATCCTATTCAACTTGGCAGAACTTTTTGAATTAGCAGATTGATGACATCAACATTAACACATGTGAAGGTATAAAAAAAGAGGTTACATGGGTTTGTTCAGATTTGTGCCTAGATCATGTGGTTAAAATTTAAGGCTTGGATTTATCAAACTTTATGGTGGTGAAAATTTTATTTTCCAGACAAATTTTACTATTTTTCATAACCAAATTTACAATATCAAGTGATCGTTGGAATTCAAATGTTTGAATTTACAAAGGAAAACTAGTCAATAGTGTTTTATTTATAACTTTTGATAATGGATGAATTTTATGGTGGTGTAAAAAGAAAAGTTGTATATGAATTCAAGAGATATATAGTAAAATTGATTGGTAAGTTTGACTAATCATACAATTGCATTTATTGCACATGATATTTGACTATTATTGACTATGTTTTTTTTGAATAATTCAGGGTACAAAGAAATGATTGTAGAAGTCAAAATATTGATCAAACCTTGTTAATATAAAAAAAATGAATTAGACTCCGTATAGATCATTATAAAACTGATTTTGAGTTTTGAATATTTGTACAGTTGTAGTTATTTTAGGTCAAAGTTAAATTTTGTTGACTGTAATTATTGCAGATTTGAGTAGGCTTCTTGTAGTGGTGTTTATGAGCCTTTGGAAGTTAAATGAAGGTGTCTTATGGATTGGATGATTTTTTTGAGGTATTTATGTTTTCATACATATGTGGATTGTATATGGAAAGTTTATATACTGTTAGTTTGTGTTTTTTTTGTGAAGACAATGTTTTTGGGCTAATTAAGCCTAATAGGTCTTTAAAACATAATGGAAGTTTCAGAGTATGAGCAAATGATTTGATGTTTTTTAAGCATTGAAAAGGATCATATACAATGAAATTAAAGTGTGTGAAGTGTTTGGGGTCATTGGTAAGGGCCATTTGGACCATAGTGGCTCAAAGTGTTCCATGAAGGTGAATTAGGTCTCCATGGGACCTATTGAAGGCTTGAGGGCTAAAAGAGGTTTTATAAGGTGAGTGAGTGACTTGGAGTTTTGTATAACATGGTAAATATAAATAATGATTGGATGAAATTGTGTTAAAGTGTTTAAAATGGTTCCATCTTTGGTTAAGGGTTATTTTTATCTAAGTGTAACGTGTGGCCTAATGAAGGGCTAATTGCTTAGGTCTTGCTTATTAAGCCTAGTGTGTTATTTTGAGCCATTTAAAGCATGGAAAACCTAATGAGTTAAGGGATATTGTATGTAACATGTCAATATATATCTTTTGGTGTTAATCCAAAAATGTAAAGTGTTGTGGCCAGCCAAAATTGATTGGAGAAATAATCATACATATGTAGAAGGTTATTTTAGCCTCATTATGCTAGTTAGATAATTGGTGTGTGAAGAAAATTATATATGAGTTTGCAGAATGGTATGATCCATGAAAACTATCATAAAATCATGTTTAAGATGTGAAAAAATTCTAACATTTTTTGTTGTAGGTCATGATCAAGTTTGAAGATTCAAGATGAGCAAAATGGTGTAGAGTGATCCAAATGGTTTTTTTGGATACATTATTTGTGTGTTAGATAATTGGAGAGTGAAGCGAATTGTATGAGAGGTTTTCAGAAGTGTGTGAGGTAATGAAAAAAATTATAATAAAATGTTGAACATGTCATGAATATCAAAAATTTGTAGATTGTATGTTTCAAAGCTAGATGGCCTATTTATCTAGTTGAAAGTTATAAAAGAGGAAGACGCTTGTATGAGGTAGAAAGGCAAGTTTATAGGTGTTAGATAAAGAGAATTCTGTCATCAAGTGTATAATACATCATATTAGATGTGGAGATTAGTTTTGAGATGATTGATTTGGTGCTTGATCACCTAGGGGGTTTTAGCTTCCTTGCTAATTGGTGCTAGCTAAAGGTCTGGTGGGTGCTTGACCAAATTAAGGGGTGGGTGCTCTTTGATTAATTGGTGATGATCTAAATTGAATCAATATATTTATAGGATAGTATTCCAAATATTGTTTCAATAGGTTTTCTCTCCCATGAGGGTTTTCTACATAATTCATGTGTTATGTGCTTTGATCTTGCATTGTTTTCTTTGTTCATTGTAATGAATGGTTTATATGTTTCATGAATGCTCATGTTTAATGGTTAAGAGTTTGAAGAATTGGAATTGAAGTTTATTTTATTCCATCATTGATTCACCCCCCCTCTCAGTGATTGTGATTCCAATAGGTTTCTCATATAACTTCCTAACACATTCATGAGATCTTACATGGTCTTCTCCTGTGATATATTAAACATGACCGAAGATGTAAGGCATAATTGGATGGCCCCAAGTGGTTTCCTATCAAGTAGCTCCCAAACCTCATTTGATGTACTCATTGGTTTCTTTAATTTTATTTCCAGTGGAGAATGGAGGTCCTTCCGATAAAGGTAATCCTCCATCTATATCTTCCATAGACCAAAGTTCTGCTCATTGAACTTTTCAACCTTTGATCTACTATCATCAGCCATTTCTCCCACTTAAACTAATATCCCTTCCTACAATTTAACACTTTAAAAAATACAACTGAAAGCTCTGATACCAGTTGTTAAAAATAAAATAGAAATAAATATAGAATAATTTCACAGAATCGCAATAATAAGAGCTATGAACAGAGATATATAAAGAATATAAATTAAAATGCACAACAAGAAGACAAGATTTAACGTGGTTCACCCAATGTGGGTTATATCCACCAAAAAACACTTGGTCAGATCTTATTACAAGCCAACAAGAGTAAATTGCACTCTCAGATCAATCTTCTCACAATTGCAATGCACAAATATTGTTTAGAGTTGTGCTCAATAAACTCTCCTGAATTCACACACTTTGTTCACCTTCTCAAATTTAGTTCTTTCTATATCTTACCTACTGTATGTCCATATATATATAATTATATCAATAGGTAACCGACATAGTAGTTTTATAAAACATGGGTACCAAAACCGTGGGTCAAGTCAACCCATAACAATTCTCCATTAATCATGGGTGATGACATCGCACATATACAAGTATAGATAAACCACGTATCTATACTCCCAACATACATTTTAAGAGTGTACAATATATTTTTATATACAATATTTGAAATACATTGTAATGTAATGTGGAAATATTCTCCATAAAATAATACAATCAAGTAAAAATCGAATAAGTATGGGTTATTTATCGATGGCATGGTAACATAGTACAGTTATTGTTGAACTTGTTTAAGGATAGATAACACATTAGCAAGGTATTGATCTATTTGTTGTTGCTCTTTCCTTGGATAAGGAGGTGTATTAACTAGGTAATGTGTTAATGAATCTTGGCTTGGTTCCACATATTGAGCAATGTAAGGAGGATAGGTATCCATCTCACAAACTACATCATTTCCATATAGGTCTTGATCAAAGTTATCATTTGTGACCATGTTATTGTAATCTACATTGTACATGGTTCCACTATGAGTATAGCGGGGCATATACAAATCCATGACTAATGTCTTGCAAAAAAAAAAGGTCTAAAGATGTCAAAAACTCTTAAAATGTGATCTAAATATCAAATGGTTCAAACTTAGTACATCTAAAAACTTTATATAAAAAGGCAAACTTGGTCAGAACTTGGCCTAGGAATGGAGTTGTTTCTCCAAAATTGTCAATGTAAACTTGGTCTAAAATGTCTTCAAATTCCAATGTCTAATGTCTTGCATACAAATGGTCAATTTTTAAATACAAATCCAAATGTTGATCTTGGTAAAATTTTTCAAACGACTCTAATCTAGGTCTAAAAACATAAAATGTTGCTAGGTGTTTGGGGACAAGGCACAAATCTAGGCTCAAAATGGCATGAACAAAATCTAAAAATTAAGGCAAATGCTAGGTCTTTGGAAATGTGAAACAAAGTTAGGACCAAAATGGTATGAATGAACCTAAAAACTAAGGTAAATGCTAGGTCATTGGGAACAAGACACAAATCTAGACTTGAAAGAAACTTGGTAGAAATAAAGATGAAAGGTAAATGCTAGGTCTTTGGAAACATGACACAAAGTGATGCAGTGCATACACCGAGTTCTCCTACTTAACCTTGATTCTCCCTCTTCATTTAACAAAGGAAACTTATCTCACTTCCTCATGCAAATGATTTTAGATTAATTGATCCATAAAAACGTTCTCATTACAACCCTATCTATCGTAAGCACAAATTGGAAACACTACTATATAAGATTTCACAAGCGATACATGTTTTGACCAACCTTTGAACTTTTGATAACAATAAGTGACTTTATCAAGATGTCACAAATATGAGGATGAACCCTAAACATGTTTATGCCAAATCACTAAATAATCTTTCATTGATCTATTACACGGACTATAAGACTCAAATCCTTAACAATCATTAGAATTGAATTCCCTCACACCTTCCAACCACGGAAGGCACATACTTTCTTACACATTATTTTTTTTACTCCACAGATTTGCATACCAATCTAAACAAATTGAATGATTAGATCATTCGACACCTTTCCAACATCCTCATAACAAGGAGTCATTCTCTTCATAATAAATTTTGGGCCTTTATAACTTTCATTTCTTGGGATACATATTCAGGTTTTCGTTCCATTTCTTTCTTGGAACAATTCAGGGTCTGCAATTTGTTAAAATCAAGACTTAGTCTCCAACAAAAGAATTCTCTAATCTTTAACACAACTCCTCCATGCACGGGATACCCATTCTCCGCTTCTATTGTGCTTTCCTTATTCATACACAGGCGTTTTTTTACAAGCAATTCTTTTCCGTCCTATTTGTTAAAGAACTCAATACTTAATTAGTGAAACTTCTTTGTGGCTCAGACACTTTACATGCATATGAGTACGCACTCTTTAGACCAGGAATTCATTAATCACCATCATGCATATTATCCAATCATGGTCTTTAATTCGTAACATTGTTGTTCGTGTTAAATCTCAAAGACTACAGAATACTCCCAGTTTAACTGTCATTTACATGTGCACGATACAATTTACTTCTTTAGGTTTTGAGTCACAAGTCTCTAGTTAAATTATGTCTGCTCTTGTCTGTGCATGCATGCTTTATGGGCCTGTGTTCCACAATGTGTCCCCTTATCTCAGTCTTCATAAAATAATCTTGTCTCTGTTTACCAATATGAAAACAACTCGGGTTTTTCTCTGGAGTTTTCCCATAGACCCTTATTATACTTGGTTTCCCCTATGTCCTGTGAACATTTAGGATTTGTGGGACCTTCATGCAACTCGTCTAACTACCAGCTTGATTCAACAACCATTCAACTCACCAAATACAACATGCTTTGGTTTTAACTAGCACACCATTATCTATATCGGGTCTGTATTTATTCTCACAAAGATTATTTGATTACAAACAGTATTGGGACTACTTAATTGTTTCACTAGAATCCAAAAACTAATGTAGCAATAAATGTTTACCATACTTACCACGATGCCTCGTATTCTCTATACTGGCCTCGTTATCTTTTACCAATTGATTTCATGTCTTAGTCGAGCTCATACACTTATATAATAGAATGACTATGTGCATCACTTGTCCTTTACAATTCTTTTTTTTTTCTCGACCTCTATCTAGGAATTACATAGTCTTAAGAAACCCAATTGTCTCTTCATAAACATATGATAAACACATTGAATCTTGAGACCTTGTCCATAGTTATTAGACTTCCATTCAATAGAAAACACATGTAATTATTGCGCTATTACAGTTTCTTTTCATACTTAATTCTACAACTTTCTGCACATACGTTCATCTAGCAAAGACATTAAGACCCTTCTGAAATCTATTTAGTCATGAAAACACATAGTCCAACCTTGTACAATTACAAAGGACTCGTAATCAATAAGGAAATAATCTTCTTTTATTCATCGAAATATTAGAAACTTTACACAGACCTCATTATTTACATACCTCTATTATTCTTCACCTGACCCGACTATCTTCTTCTTTCCATCCAAATCTCTAATCTTTAGATCAACTGCCACCTCTATCTCCATAAACTGACATGCTTCGACTGATATTCTTGTTTATTGACTTTATTTAACCCCTATTTATGTGCATAGAAAACTTATCTATTTACAAGTCTGGATTGGTCAAAGAATAGACCAATATTCCCTCCCCAGTTTTTATCTCTCTAATAATCTTATCATATGTTAATTTAACATTCCCCAATGTATCATTTTTCTAGAAGGTAGTTGATGAGGTGTCTTTCATTTTTACATAGATTATAATCCTTTTACAACATAATTTAACTCCTTATATAGCTTTTTTCCTTTAAAACCAGGGTTATTGACTTATATGAGTCTTCATTTTCAAAATGTATAATGATGACTTGATTCTCTTGCATCAAACTCCTATGCTCGAAATATTTCATGAGCTTCTACTCATGAACTTGCTTGATAAATAGCCCTTTATTGCTGAAATTGTTCTTTTGTTAACCTCCTTCAATTGTCCACTCATAGATATAGACATGCTCCTTGCTTCCACACTTGTGTCTTTTCTTGCTTGGTGTCTTATCCATCCATACTATGCTTCGTTGCTTCATCCTCTCTTCAATCTTCTTCCTTGTGTGTTTATCCTCTTGAATGAGGATACCTATCTCCATCTTAATCTCTCAAGATCTTAAAAGAGCTTTATTTTCTATATACTTCACCTCCTCAATAAAATATGTATATACACAATCCAAAGCAAAATTTGAGACTCTTGGGTCTCCAAATTTTTGAGGTATCCATACTAGTTGCTCACGTATGTTATTTATCTTCTCGACTCTGAATTTGTCTTTTTGAGACACCTTTGTCTCCTCATTTGCTATTTCAAGATAAAATTTGTCTTCTCCTTCATAGTTTATGGCATGTTCCAAGGCTGCCATCTCTGCTAACAACCACTCTTTACTTTGGTAGACAAACAACTTATTTGGTTGTTCAATCATAAATGCTTCATCACTTTGTTGTTCAAAGTTTTCTATCTCCTTTAGGAGATATTCTTCAAGGGTCAAGGCTATGCATTTAACTTTCCCTCCATAATCTTATTCACTTTTGAGCCTATGCATTGGTACAAAGACTCCATGTTCCTCCACAACTTGTGTACCTGCACTCAAAACATCAAAAGAAAAATCAGATATAAAAACTTGAGACCAATTTGCCCCTGAGTATCTTCTTCCTGATCAAGGTGGTGATCACCTTCCTCATACTCTTCCATTTGCATATTCATATTTAGCTTTATTATCTCTTCTTTAATTTTCTTGCATAGCAACTTCTTTGCCCTCTTTCTTCTCTTTGCTATCACTTTAACTGGCCATCTTACCTTTTTATTCATTACCCATCCACACCTTGGGTTCTTCATGCTCTCAATCATGAGCTTCACCAGTGTTATTCTCTACTTCAAATCTTCCATTTCCCTTTGAATTTTTTCTTTTTTTCTCATCCTTTCTCTCTTTTTCTCCTTTCTCATCTAGTTCACATTTATTTTAGGCAGTTCCTTCACCATTCTTCTCACTCTTTCAAATTTCATCCTTTACCTCACCTAAGTCTTTTGCACCTTAGTCTTTTGGTAAACTATCCAAGCTCTCTCTTCACCTTGGATATCTTACAAGAGCAATCAATATACTCTTTATCTCTTGAGCTTTTCCTAGCTCTTTACTATCTTCTCAAACCTTATCTAATTTATCAAATTCCTTCTTAGCCTTTCTAGGCTTTGACTGCCTTGAACTACCACAATATCCTGTAACTTGACTACTACAATAACATTGAACAAAATATCAATTCCTCAAAAAAATTTCAAAATCTTCTTATTACCTTTCCTTCTTGTAAGCTTGATCTCCACAACTTGAAACTTCACAAAAGATCTTAATCTCTTCAAGAATTTATTAGCAAGTGCAAAAATTTCCTTTTTAAGAGCTTCCCATGCTCTGATACCAAAGATGATGTAGTGCATACTCTGAGTTCTCCTACTTAACCTTGATTCTCCCTCTTCCTTTAACAAAGTCATATTTACTCAATTCCTCAGGATTTTATATTAATTGATCTGTAAAAACATTCTCATTACAACCCTGCCTACCATAAGCACAAATTGGAAACACCACTATATAAGATTTCAAAGACGATACAGGTTTTGACCAACCTTTGAACTTTGATAATAATAAATGACTTTATCAAGATGTCACAAATATGAGGATGAACCCTAAACATGTTTATGCCAAATCACTAAATAATCTTTCATTGATATATTATGTGAACTATAAGACTCAAATTCTCAACAATCATCAGAATTGAATTCCCTCCACCTTCCAACCACGGAAGACACATTATTTTTTTCACTCCACAGATTTACATACCCATCTAAATGAATTAAACGATTAGATCATTTAAAACCTTTCCAACATCCTCGTAACAAGGAGTCATTCTCTTCACAATTATTTTTGGGCCTTTATACCTTTCATTTCTTCGGATACATATTTAGGTTTTCGCACCACTTCTTTCTTGGAACAATTCAGGGTCTACAATTTGTTATCTTCAGGCTTAGTCTTCAACAGAGGAAATCTCTAATCTTTAACACAACTCCTCCACGCATGAGATACCTATTTCATGCTTCTACTGCACTTTCCCTATTCATACACAGGCTTTTTTTTTTAAGCAATTCTTTTCTGTCCTATTTGATAAAGAACTCAATACTTAATTAGTGAAACTTCTTTGTGGCTCGGACACTTTACATGCATACGAGTACACATTATTTAGACCAGGAATTCATTAATCACCATCATGCATATTATCCAATCACATTCTTTAATTTGTTACACTGTTATTCATGTTAAATCTCAAAGACTATAGAATACTCCCGGTTCAACTATCGTTTGCATGTGCACGATACAATTCACTTCTTTAGGTTTCGAGTCATAAGTCTCTAGTTAAATTTTATCCACTCTTGTCTGTGCATGCATACTTTATAGGCCTGCATTCCAAAATGTGTCCCCTTATCTCATTCTTAATAAAATAATCTTGTCTCTATTTACCAATATGAAATCAAATTGGGTTTCTATTTAGAGTTTTCCAACAGACCCTTATTATACTTGGTTTCCCCTATGACCTGTGAACATTTAGGCTTTATGGGACCTTCATGCAGCTTGTCTAACTGCCATCTTGATTCAACAACCATTTAACTCACCAAATACAACACACGTTGGTTTTAACTAGCACACCATTATCTATATCGAGTCTGTATTTATTCTCATAGAGATTATTTGATTACAAACAGTATCGGGACTACATAATTATTTCACTAAAATCAAAAAACTACTGCAGAAAGTAAAATGTTTACCATACTTTCCACGATGCCCCGTATTCTCTGTATTGGCATTGCTATCTTTTACCAATTGATTTCATGTCTTAGTTGAGCTCATACACTTCTATAACAGAATGATTGTGTGCATCACTTGTCCTTTACAATTCTTTTTTTTTCTCAGCCTCTATCCAGGATTAACATAGTCTTAAGAAACCCAATTATCTCCTCGTAAACATATGACAAACACATTGAATCTTGAGACCTTGTCCATAGTTATTAGACTTCTATTCAAAAGAAAACACATGTAATTCTCGTGTTATTACAGTCTCTTTTCATACTTAATTTTACAACTTTTCGTACATACATTCATCTAGCAAAGACATCAAGAATCTTCTAAAATCTATTCAGTCATGAAAACACATAGTCCAACCTTGTACAATTACAAAGGACTCATAATCAACAAGGAAATAATCTTCTTTTATTCTTCAGAATATCAAAAACTTTACACAGACCTCATTATTTACATACTTCCATTATTCTTCAGCTGACCCAGCTATCTTCTTCTTTCCATCCAACTCTCTAATCTGTAAATCAACTACTACCTCTATCTCTATAAACTTACATGCTTCGACTTATATTCTTGTTTATTGACTTTATGTAACCCCTATTTACATGCATAGAAAACTTATCTATTTACAAGTTTGGATTGGTCAAAGAATAGACCAATATTCCCTCACCAATTTTTATCTCTCTAATAATCTTATCATATGCTAATTTAACATTCCCCAAAATAGCATTTTTTTAGAAGGTAGTTGATGAGGTGTTTTTCACTTTTACATAGACTAGAATCGTTTTACAACATAATTTAACTTCTTATATAGCTTTTTGCCTTCAAAACCAAGGCTTATTGACTTATATGAGTCTTCATTTGCAAAATGTATAATGATGAGTTGATGCTCCTGCATCACAAAGCTAGACTTGAAACAAACTCAGTTAAAGTAGAACTTGAAAGGTAATTAATCTAACAATTTGAAACACTTGGACTCAAACTAGGTACACATATTCAAACACCAACTTAACCATTGGTAAAATACATTGGAACTTAGGCATATGCATAAAACTTATTGGAAAAAACAATCTCAAGTAAGCAAAAACAAGCACGAGGAGTAAAACATTCAAGCCCAAGTGATAATCAAGAATTAAATGTAAACTAACCATGATTAAGGTTGTACTTGAAAAGAAAATTTTGACCTTGGTTCTAAGCAATAAAATAGATGTGAAGCACACAAAAAAGAGACCACTTCTAAAATCTAGGAACAAAAGATCTTAAAAGTAAGCAAAGAATTGGTCCAAGTTGCACAATTCAAAAGTGAGAGGTAAATATCTAAGCCAAAATTAAGTGAGGCATACGTATAAACCACTCAATATTTGAATCTAAACTTTAGAAGACCAATTTTAAACTTGGTTTAAATGAGTTAAATTTTCAAATGGATAAAATGATAGATCAAAATGGATGGCATAACGATACCAATCATAGGTCAAAATGCATACATGGTTTGTAACTTGATTTGACACAAGGCAAAGGTTTTGAAACAATACAAGAAATGTAATGATGCTATCTTGATCAAAAGGTATGACAATGTTTTTGTTTCAAAATGCTAAGGTAAAAACTTGAGATGAAATGGGCAACGTAATGATGCCCCTTTAAAACAAGTGACACACACATAAAATTTTTGAAAAATGTCTAAGGCAAAGTGTGGTATCAAACAAACAACATAACATCTCTTTAGGCTAAAAAGTGGTGTATAAACATGTGATTGGCTTGTGGCTTGTTTTTACATAGTTTTTGACAAACAAAATAGTTTTAAGTAACAAAAAATAGATATAAAAATACCTATAAGTGTATCGTCATATCCCTAAAAACTAACAAGGTTGTTTTTTATTGTCAAATTTCATCTATATACTCCTTGAGAGGAAATAATTTGTTAAACCAATAAATTTAGATGTGCATAAAAAGTAGGATTTTTTAAGCCAAAAATTTGCAACTGATTTCAAGATATTAATGATTTCATAAAACTAGGGTTTTATCTCCTATAAATTTTCCAAATCAAAGCTTTAATACCACTTGTTATGATTCAAAATTATATTAATTTGAAATATGCAGAATATAATTTAGATAAATATAACACAATAGATATTGGTGGGTCAAGATTTTCAAATACTCAATATATGTAGAAATAGAATAATCACCCTTAAGGTAGGGCAACACCATACAATACTCCTTTATGAAAGAATAACTCCATAATGTCTCCTCGAGAGGACAACCTCTAATATCTTCTTACAATAGAAGACTCAATACTTACTTCCTTATTTTACAATGATAATCATCTCCTTTATATAGACCTCTATCTAACTAACAATGGATGAGTGACCTCCTAATCCCAATGTAGTCCAACCATTACCCAATGCACTAATTCTAAAATTTATTCAATTATCCTAATATATTGGACCCATATAACTAAATAAGGAGGATGTGTGCCACATGTCAGCATCTCCATCAACCTATAAACATTAATATATCATATCCCTAAGTACATAGTATTCCTTCCCTCCTTGACATGTTTCATCCTCAAAACATAGAAAGAAATAAATAATGAGTGTGCTTCAAATCATTACACACTTGTCTCTAAGCTTGATCATCCAACCACCCATATGTGATTGTGGTAGGTGATAACTTTCTGACCTTGTTTTCAAAATTTAATGTGTTGCTTTGATTCCATTCATGATCATAACTATACCACCTTGGAGTCCATGAATAATTTTTCTTCTTTTGATTCCATGTACCATATTCTAATGCACTACTCTGATTACATTCATGACCATAGTAGATATTATTCCATGTATATCCATAGTGATTTTTCCACTTATTCCATGTTTCATAGGCCGTTATTCTACTTTGATTTCATACCTGACCATAGTAGTTATTATTTAGCTTTCATGCATAGTCATTGTTATTGGAACTCTAATTTCCTATATAGCCAAAGTGCCTATTGTTATGACACTATCTCACATAGCTCCATGATTGGGTGTCTATATACCTCAATTTTTTTAAATAAATTAACCTTATCAACCTTTTATTCTACCTTTTCCACCTTTTGCTTTGGTGGTTCCTTTATCTCTTTAGTAGATGAAGTGTTTTTATTTGCTTGTATTATTTATTTATCTATATCTTTATCTGAATATTTCACATGCTTTTTTTCCCTGCTTTAATCTCATATGACATTGTCTCATATATTTCCATGATTGTTTCCTCTCATGATGATGTAGGTGTCTATATACCTCAATTTTTTTGATACTTTTACCTTATCAACATTTTATTCTACCTCTTTCACCTTTTGCTTTGGTGGTTCGTTTATCTCTTTAGTAGATGAAGTGTTTTTATTTGCTTGTATTATTTATTCATCTATGTCTTTATCTGAATATTTTGCATGCTCTTTTTCATCCGCTTTAATCTCATCTTCATGATCTACCTTGGTTGTTTGTTGTGCCTTTCAAAATATGATATCCTATAAAGTGATATTTTTACTATACCAAAACTTCATGAACTTATTCTGAACATTAATATTGATTGTTCCCAAAGTCTCTAACCATGGATATCCAAGAACCATATCCACATCATCCATATCCAAAGCATAAAAAATTTAATGCAAAACTTATTTGTCCATAGTGAGCTTCAAATATTCAAAAACATGAATATTATGACCATATATTTGAGCCTCCTTGATATTTACTGCTTGAACATGCAGATGTTGAGAAACAATCATGTTGATGAAGTTATACTTACTACTAGGGTTTATGGACATAATGACCTTCTTTTGAATGCATCTATAGAATTGAAAAATTGACTATGATTTATTTGGAATGAAACTATTCAAACCCTTATCATCCAATCCTTCTTATTCCTCTTATAGATTATCTATCTCTCTTTTTGCATGATTTGTAGCCTCATCATCATCATCATCATCATCATTATGCTTTATTTCTTTTTCTTCTTCATCATTTGTATGCTCTTTCTCATTTTTCTCATTTTCTTTTATTATTTTTTCTTTTTTATCACCAACATCATCATTATTTTCTTCCTCTGGTTCATTCTCTTTTTATTTTATTTCCTATTGATCTAGGAAAGCCTATTCCATTTCTTCCCATTAAGTATACCATTGTACGAAGCTCAAATATTTAAACCAATGTTATGTAGGCCTAGACAAAAAAGAGACAAGTGTTTTTGCCAAAAAAAATATTTATAATATCTATCCTTAAAAAAATAGCCACCATTATTAAGCATCAGTATCTTCTTTCCCTAAAAATTCCTTAAACTCCATTATTCACACAAATGAGGGTTAATGAAAAAAATACCCTAGAATATCAATAAATAGCTCAAAACATATCCAAATAGTCCAAAATTTTGACTATATATCCTTTATAATATATTGTAACTTTAGTAAAAATTTGGTGAAAAAAATCCAAACATTTCAGCTTGTAGAGAAAATCTATGAAAAATCATAAAATTACAATAAATCACTCAAAACATTTCAAAAAATTATGAAATTTTTATTGTAACTCTCCTATACAGTATTAGTGAAACTTTCATATTAAAATTCTTTATATTTCATTAGATATGATGAGAGTATTATAACCCCTTAATATAACAAAAACTCCCTCAAAACCAATTATCAAACCTCGATTTTTTGACTGTGACTTCCTTAAAATATTCTACAGATCTACTAAAATAATTGTGTAGAAATTTGTAATTGATTGCAATATATTAATGATTCCACAAAACTAGGGTTATGTCCCACACAAATTGTCCAAATCGAATCTCTGATACCACTTATTATGATCCACACTTATATTAATTGAAAATATACATAATATAATGTAGATAAATACAACATAATAGATATTGGTGGGCCAAAATGTTTAAATACTCAATATATATAGAAATAGAGTAATCACCCTTGAGGCGGGACAACACCATACATTACTCCTTTAGGAAGGAATAACTCTACAATGTCTCTTCGAGATGACAACCTCCAATATACTTTTAAAATAGAAGACTCAATGATCACTTCCTTTACAATGATAATCATCTCCTTTATATAGACCTCTATCTAACTAACAATAGATGGGTAACCTCCTAATCCCAATGTAGATCGACCATTACACAATGCAATAATTCCACAATTTACTCAATTATCCTAATATATTGGACCCATATAACTAACTAAAGAGGATGTGTGCCACATGTCGAGATATCCATCAACCTATATACATTAATATATCATATCCTTAGGTGCATAACATCTACTCTCCCTGCATTGATAAAATTTCTATGGTTAGTGGGGTTTGTATAGAAACTATAAGTTTTACACGTTTCTAAATAGTCCCTCAATCTATATACCCCACCATAGATTGGATTTGAAATGATGCCAAGAGATGAAATCTTAGGTTAACACTTCCCTAAAGAACTTATGGGGAGGTGATGAAATATCACCCATAAACTAAATACATAAAAGAAATAAAAAATAGGACTATAAAGGTCATTTTTTTATCACCCAAATTATACAAACTTGGGAAGAGCATAGACGACTTTCATTCTAAGTTTGGCTTTAGAACAAGGCAATGAATGAATCACTTTTAATCATCTGAACTATCTCTAATTGAAGTGAGTTAAGTTAGAGTTAATTGTGATAGAGTTCAACTTAACCCTAATTGAGTTAAGAAGATGACATGTAATTAATATTTAGAATAGAGATCTCATTTATTAAGTATGGCTCTCCATTTTTTAATTTATTGCATTTTAGGAGATATTTTCACATCTTTGACTTTTAAGGATGATGATGTCATAATAACTTCATTTTTATTAGAATTTTCATTTTGAAAAATTTACTTTCACTAATTACACATGGAAATTCTAATTAATCATTTAATTTGGTTTTATTTATTAATTCATTATGCTTAACAATTTAACTCTTTAGGAATTATTCAAGTGCCTTGTTTAATGGGTCCAAAGGCCAAAATGTCAAATTGATAGGTCAAAAGTTGACTAGAGATGAATCCATGAGAGGTTATTGTTGCATATAAGATAATACCCAAAATAGGGATGCCTCAACATGATTTTGAACACTAATGTCCAATATGCACATAAAATTGAGATATTTAGTGATTCATAAGCTTAGTTTGCATTGTTTGGTAGAAATCAATCTAAAGTCTAGGTGGAATCCAATTCTGGCTAGAATGGGGTGTCTATAGTTTGCCCTTGTTTGAGAAGGCATTATAAGATAAATGCATAATAACATCTTCTCAAAGAATAAAAAAGTTGTTAATGCCTAATGCCTCAGAAGGTAATGGATGAGCTTAGGATGCCCCCTCGAGGGAGTAGGTGTAAAATAAGTTAGTGACCATTCCCTATAAAAGAAGGAAATGATGAGACCTAAAGGTAATGGGGGTGAAAAAGACTGATTTATCTAAAGGTGGTTATAATCATCAACATAGTGAGGTGAAAATATAATAATTTGTCTATAGGCTATTATAATCATTAGCATAATGAAAAATTCCCTATTAAGGTATATAGATATAATAATTTTTTCCAAAGATGGTTATATTCATTATCACAATGAAAACATGCCCCAGTAGAGTAGAAAAATGATACTTATTTGCTTAAAAGTGGTTATAATTATTAGCACAATGAAAACGTGCCCCAGTAGGATAGAAAAAATGATAATGATTTACCCAAGGGTGGTTATAATCATTAACATCTAGATAGATCAAAAAATAATGATTCTTCCAAATGTGGTTATAAACATTGGCACTGTGATTGGGCCCTAATATGGAAAATTAAAAAAGGGGGCTTACATACTGAATTTGTACTCATGGAATAAGAGTAAGCCAGTATAAAGGATATCCATGAATTTAGGCTACTTGGTAGTATGTAGATGCATGTCCTAATTAGTAGAGATTAAAATTCATTTATGATTTAATTACTCTATATTTGGATAATATTTGGATAGGTCTAAAATTTATTAGTCATGAACAAGTAAAATTACTGCGACACTATTACTTGTAAGATCCATCGAACTAATTTTTATGGTAGCGTGATGGTATGAATCATGATATAAAAAACCATGATAACATAGCTAAATTATGCATAAAAACTGACACTTGATCTAATAAACAATTGAAAGCAATGCACCAATGATAAAAACCATGATCACAATGTTGATGTATGAATATAGATAGACTTAAGTATCATGCACAAAGAATCACCCAATGAATGCGTAGATATTAAGTCAAGGCACAAAAAAGAAAGAAAATAAAAAATCAAACAAAAAAAATAAAACACCAATTAATAGAAACACAATGAAACACCAATAAATAAAATAGTAAACAAAACTAAACAAAAACAAACAATGATTAATCACAATGTTAGTGCAAAGAAAAAACAAAGTGTTCACGCATATGTAATAGAGGTGTTATGTTTGGTGACAAGGTGACCCTTAAGCTAGGTAGCAATGACACATGTATAACAACACAAGAACAAAAGGCTCAAAGTTTCCAATAGGATTATAGGGAAACAACGGCACACAAAAAAACAAACATTACCCTTAGGCTTGAGGAGACAACTAGACAAGACAAACAAAATGGAGGGAATAGAAGAAAAAGAAGGGGTACCTAAGTTGACTCTAGATGCACAAGAAAAGTGGAATTCTCGTACATAGTCCCATGGATATGAGATCCAATGTGAACTTCAGTCCAAATGTAGGTCTCCCAGGATAGTGAGATAAAAGAAAATTTATGATAAGAAAAACATGATTGATGTGTAAAATAAAATGAGAATGGTTTCATAAAATAGTGAGTGTTCAAAGGAAAATCATTCACAAAATGGTGAGAGTGTAATAAAATCCTAAGTGGTCATTAGTGTATCAAATTCGAATACATAATGCTCATAATATGAACTCATAAAATAGTGAGAGTGTGTGACTAAGGCTAATAAAGATGAAGAAATTAAAAGACGAGGTCACTTGTGAAAGAGATAGGAGTCCCAGGGTCCTGAAGTCAAAGATGTGGTTGAAAAAAAAAAGTGTGGTCAAGCTACCCCGAGATACCCCATGTATCCAAGTATTGCTTACATAGTCCGTTGAACCTCAAGCCAATGTAGTTCTCCCATAAATAGGAGGAAAAAGACCAAGGTGGTCTAGAAATAAACTAAACAAATAAGATGGACCATCTCAAAAATATTTGATGGATTTATATCTCACATGGTAATTCTAATCTAATTTTCATTATTTTATGATTTTTAAGATTTTTTGGATCATTTACCAATATTTTTAAAAAAATTTAAGCCTCTCAACTCGATTGAGAATTACGAGAAACTAAATGGTCCAACTCATAAAATGGTGAGAGTGTGGCTTAGGTTGATCATAAAATAGTGAGAACATCAAATATAAAATGCTCATAAAATAATGAGAGCATAGGAAAAGGGTGATTGAACTGACCTCAACATAAATCGAGCATTGCCTACATATCTAGTATTTTTAATAATGACATAAGGGCCTATCTAATTGGGCTTGAACTTGTCTTTCTTTTTTTTCTCAATTGTGGTGTTCTTTTGGTTTTTTTTTAGAACAAGATCACCAAACTCAAACTCTTTGTGCTTGAATTGCTAGTTATATTGACCATGTAACTAGTTTTGATAAGCTTGAAGGCTATTTACAACAGCTATGCTCCTATAGACAAGCTACTATGTAATCCTCATCATCTAGGATGTGTTTCAATGAGATACGCAGAGAAGGTAACTTGATCTCAATGGGAAGAATGGCCTCAATATCATAAATAAGGGAATAAGGTGTGGATCTTATTAGAGTATGGTAATTATTAAAATATGCCTAGAGGGTGCAAAATATTTGTAAGTGCCAATCATGGATAGCATCATTGATAATCTTCTTAAGAATGTTGATAATGATCTTATTAGATGCCTCTACTTGGCCACTACCTTGTGGGTAATATGTAGTGGAAAAATGTTAGGTGATGTTATACTTGACACAAAGTGCTTTGACATCCTTATTTTTAAATGATTTACCATTATTGGATATAATGTCGGGTGGGATACCATAGTAGCAAATGAGATGGTTGAAGATAAATTTGTAAATATATTTTCCATTCACATAAGTGAGAGGTATAGTTTCCACCCACTTAGTGAAATACTTGGTAGTGGCAACTATGTGTTTATGTCCATTAGATGAGGTAGGGTTAGTCTTCCCAATGAGATCAAGTCCCCATGTTGAAAATGACTATGGTATAAACATCAGTTTGAGTATTATAACCAGATCATGAATCAAATTGGCATGCCTCTGACATTTGTCACATATTTTGACATAAGCATTTGCATGTGCTTCCATAGTTGGCCAATAGTAACCAGTACGTAGGATTTTTTTGGCAAGGATGGCCCCACTGGTGTGATATCTACATACTCCTTCATGTATTTCCCTCAACATTAATGTGGTTTCTACCAAATTAAAATAATGAAGCAGAGTTCCATCAAAGCTTTTATGGTAAATGGTTGGAACAAGTAAGGTATCACAAAAGGCTTGGTGGGTAAAGACTTTTTTTTGTTTATGTGATAGGTCTAGTGGAAGGATGTGATCATGAAGTTAGTTATATAGGTCTGAATACCAAATAGAACTAAAATCAACAATATCATAGATCATTGCAATGGTTGAAAGTTTATGAACAGGTGTTAGAAGATGTTCAACAAGGAACTGATATTATTTTTCCTTCTTTGTGTTACAAATTAAAGAATTGATGGTAGCCATGGTATACACTGTCCTATTACTAGCCCAAGGTATGTGTTTAAACTATATATAGGTAATTTATTGTTTAAGAATGTCCACCATGGCTTTGTATAGTACCAACTTATCATCTTTGGTTTGAAAGTGGTATGTAAATTGATTGATGATTAACTGAGAATCACCGTGAACCATGAGATATTGATTGTTCCATTGCATTGCTTGATGAATCTCTACAATGAGTGCTTTGTATTCAACCATGTTATTAGTAAAAAGAAAGATGGTATAGAATGATTTGGAAATGAGATCCCCCTATGGTGTAACAAATAATAGGCCTGCCCTTGATCCATGAGATGTGAATGACCCATATAAATATAGCTTCCAGTGTTACTCCTTAGTAGGTGTTTCTGTGATGATCATGATAAACTCATTTAGGAATGCAAAAGTGAGTGGTTTAATATATGAAAGGGTAGATGTAGCAAGCTGGTCTACAAGTACTTATTTCTTTTATGGACTTTTGATTGACATACTCAATCTCAAACTCACTTAATAGCATGATCCATTTATCCATGTGGCCCTGTAAAGCTATCTTTTATAGTAGATACTTGAGCAAATCTACTTTGGCAATACTATGGTCTTGTTATTAAGCATGTAATGATATAGTTTTTGGGCTACAAAAACCATAGCTAAATAAGATTTTTCTATTGATGTATAGTTATTTTCATACAAGACTAATGTACGACCTAAATAATACATGTCATGTTCTTTCCCATTGTCATCATGCTAAGCTAAAAGTACCTCTAAGACTTTGTCAGTGGTAGATAGGTATAGTAGAAATGACCTCCCTAGCATTGGTGGTAATAGAACAAGTGAATTGGTAAGATATTCCTTCATGTGTGCAAAGGCTTTCTGACATTCTTCATTCCAAAGAAATGTAACACCTTTCTTCAAAAAGTGAGTGAAAGGATGGAATTTGTTGACCAATTATAAAATGAAAATTTTGATAGACTAGATTTTGCCATGTAAATTGCAAAGCTACTTCAAAGTGGAGGGTGGTGGCATCTCAATAATGGCATGTACCTTAGCATGATCAAATTCAATGCCTTGGTGAGAGATAATGAAACCTAATAATTATTTTGAAGTGACACTAAAGATGCACTTTTTGTGATTCAGTTTAACCTTGTACTCACAAAGTCTTTCGAATATCCTTTATAGTATAATTAGATGATCTGCATAGGTTTTTGATTTACCCAATATGTCATTAACATAGTCTTTGACAATACCATGCATCATGTCATGAAATATAATAGTCATAGTGCTCTGACATGTGGACCCAACATTTTTTAGACCAAATGACATTACTAATAGCAAAATGTTTCCCAAAAATTAGTGAACTTTGTTTTGTGTTGGTCTTCTGGCACAATCTTAATTTGATTATATCCTAAAAGGCCATCTATAATGGGTAACATGTCATACCTAGATGTGGAGTCAACTATCATCAAGATTTGATATAGGAAATTCATCATTGAGGAAGGCCTTATTGATGTCTTTGAAATCAGTGCAGATTCTAATCCCTTATATCTTTTTACTGACAGGCATAATGTTTGGGATCCATTCTGAATAATCGATCAGTCTAATGTATCTCACTTCCAAGAGTTTTTACAACTCTTTCTTAACTAACATGGTAATATTAGGATGCATATTACGTAGTTTTTGTTTCATAGGTTTAACATCAGGATGCACAACAAGGTGGTGTACAACCAAGGCATGGTATAAACTTGGCATGTCTGAATAGGTCCATGGAAAAATGTCAACAAACTCTCTTAAAATTAATATAAAAACTTCACGTTCTTCCTCAATAAAGGATGCACCTTATTTGATCCACTTTAGGTCATCTAGAGTCCCAATGTTAACCTATGTAGTATTTTATACTAGGAGAGTCAAACCATCTTCCAGATCGGTTGGCAAGAATGTGAATTGGCCTACAATAGCAAAGTCCTCTGGTTGGATTGGTTCTTTAATCTCTCCCAAATAAGATAAATTTGAATCTCATAATGGTAGTAATGGTCATGTAACAAATGTTATAGGACATTATCAAAAAAAATTATCAAAGGCATGGTGTTCATCTGTACTGAACTCAAACCCAAAAGCAAGTTTGTCATTGGTGGTGTCCTGAGCTTCATTCGAGGAAAGGTGAACACTCTCATCTAGTGGTACATGAAACATGTTTTCACCAAAAGACTGGCATTTCTCTTTACTTTTTTTCCTATTACAAAAGTGCCTTAAAGAGGTTTTCACATTGAGACTTCAAAGTTTTATTCTTCTATTTTTGGGTAAGGGTGTTCACCGCTCTTCAAAATAGGCTACAGGATCTAGTTTGATAAATAACCTTTATTTATGGTCTTCCAATGTAACATTGTCTCTTAGGCCTAAAAAATCACAAAAGGCTTCATCATTCTCAAACTCGTCTAACAGTATTATGGATTCTTATTGGTCTTAGTCTATAAGTTGAGGATGATAAAGGGGAAGGGTAGAATGTTAGATTATTGGCATAATGGTACAAATGGTATACAGGTCAAATAGGTTATGACTGACAAAGTATTTATAAATGCTATGATCATACTTTGCTTCACTATCGACATAGTCATCTCTAGTCATTGGCATTGGAACACAAATAAGATATGTGGGGTTACCCCTAGGTGGTTTAAATTTGAGACCATATGTTCTTTTGTATCTAGTCATAGAAATGGACTCAATATTACCTTATTGATTTTCCCCTAGGACTCCTCCTCATAATCTTGGTTATCCATGATCCTATTAGGGATGGGATATTTTGGACTATGGTATCAATCATCCAATTTATCATTGTATAACTAGGAATCATCATTGGCTAGTGGGTCCTCTTCTTGGCTAGTCACTGGTGTGAAAATAATAGGTGTTGGGCTATGAAGATTGCCTTTTCTCTTTTGTTTCCATTCCATGCAAGATGGCTTAGCTTTAGGTCATCCATATGACTTAGGTTTCTATGTAATTTTATCAATATGGAATGTGTCATAGGTCAAATACTCTCCTGGACCATTGTCTAAAATGGTAAAATGATTAGACATTTTAAGATGAGGCATTTATGAAGATGAATCAAGGTTATCAGGGTCTATATAATTGGCCTCTAGTATTTTGACAAGTATCTCTTTATCTTGTCATTCTTGGGTAATGGGTCTTAGCCAATATGATAGTTATAACTTTCATATTTAGCTTACAAATGCTTACAGTATTCATATGGATATAAATCCCCATGGATAATGACCTCTATCACACAGTGGGGAAACTTGATACACTAGTTCAATGTTGAAGGTATTGCATGAATTTCATGTATCCATGGTCTACCCAAAAGCAAATTTTATAATAGGTCTAGGTCTAGCACATGACAAAGTGTATCATGGGTCAAAGGCCTAATGATCACTGACAAGCTTATGGTTCCATGTGATTACTATTCTTCATTATTGTAGGCCTTTATAGTAATAGTTTTTGGCTAAAGGTTAATTGTTGTATATTCCAAATGTTTGATGAGATTTAGAGACACAATATTCATGCCCGATCTATTATCTATGAAGACACATTTGATTTTGTGTCACATGATGATAACTTCAATGTATAATGGGTTATTATGGAGAGGACCAAGGGATGACATATCACTTTGGTCGAAGGTCAAATGTTGGCCTAGGAGTTTTATAAGGATGTTATTAAGGATAGTAGATTTGTGCAACAAGTCCATAATGAAGATTTATATGGGTATATTCTATAGTTCAATAATGTCATATGTCATTTCCTTAACAATGGTAATTGGCTTATTCTTAGCTGGCATGGTGAGTTGGATCAGTTCATTGACAAGAGGTTATGGGTTTGGGATGGTAATCTTAGATCATTGCATTTTGATTGCATAATCCAGATTAGATATAGGATCGTTGCTATAATAAAATGATGGAGATGGATCAAAGAGGATAATTCTCAATTATCGATGCACTTGGTTATGTTTATGGGGCAACGAAGAGTTATCGACATAATGTCCTTAAATGGTAATCCTTGGTTATTGTTGTGCTTGGCTGCAGTTATAAGTCAAGGAAGGATTACTGAGATAGGTAGATTGATTGGTATTATTAGGCAATGGTCCTATTTTATTAGCATTTGGTCTAGGATTTATGGTAATGGTAAAAACATGGCCACCTTCAATATGACCTAAAAATTTATTGTAGTCATATGTAGCTATGTGGTAAGTCTATTGGTTATTGGGATCATTTTGTCCTTAGTTCCTTCCATTTGGTTGACATTATTGTTGCTATTTATATTGTTATTGTTGTTTTTGTTTCTTCTAATATTTTTTTTTTTATGATATTCATTTTTCTCATTATTGATTAACATTGTTATGCTATGGAAAAATATTTTGGTAGATACCAAGGTTTTGATTGGAAGTATATGTTCTATTATCCAACTAGATTTCATTATTTTCTAACATATTTTCAATAAGGTGCTTAAAATGTACACAATAACATATATAATGTACATGAAAAGGATGGTATTCATAGAACTCATGCTCTTTGTACTAGTCTAGATATGGTATACCCTTAGGATAGTGCTTTAGAATTGACAAACTAATTATATTCATCATGGATAGTTTGTAAAACACTAATTCAATGGGTTCACCAAGGTCGATGAAGACTCTAGGAGTGGTCCTTCTTATTAGAGGAGGGGTTTGGAAAGGAGGTGGCTATGGCATTTGAGGAGTTGGACTAGGTTGTTGTGTAGGTTGTGTTTTTTAGATAGACTTTTGATGTAGAACAAGCTACATTTGTGATATAGGTTGAGTACATAGTGTTTTAACTATTTGGACATTATGTGACTCAATTAATCTATTACCAAAAATATTATTGATGCAATTATATGGTTTATATTTTTAATTGTTGTTAGCTTGAGTTGGAACAGATGCTTGTGCTTGGATTGGGCCAGGGTTCTGACTTGGGACTGCATTTTGGTTTTGGTTCCAATTTTGATTTGAGGAGGTCAACCTTATGATACCTTTGTTTATAAGGTCTTTTTCAAGCTGTAAGACTTTGTTACTAATCTCTTTAAATGTGTATGCACACCAAAGCTCCAAATAATAAGATATCTCACTGTGTAATTTTTTGGTAAACATAATGGCCAATTTTTTATTTGGTAAGTTGTGGGTGAAGCGACTAGTAAGCACTCTCCATATCTATAAGTAGGTTGTAAAGATCTCACCAACTTTTTGCTTGGCCATACTCAAATCTGATATTGAAATCTCATGTTCAAGATTTAGGAGAAATGTTGCATAAATTTATCAGAGAGATTGTCAAAATCAAATACTAAATTTTTTGACAACGTGATAAACCAATCCAAAGCCTATCCAGCTAGACTCTAAAGAAATAGGAGTAGGTAGATGTCAGTATAATCCACTGGATAGAAAATGATAAAGAAGTCTATTAGATGTGCCTTAGGGTCTTTTTTACCCAAGTGTTTTTCAAATTTTAGTGGTTCATAATATGGAATAGATATTATCTGAGGATACTCCATGTTAAACATGTATGAATACATGCCATCTAATTTAAATTTATTGACATGCTTCCCTATTTGAATGGCGGCAATCACATCCTTCATGTGTTATAGTTCTTCGACCAAGAAACTTGATGGCACATTTAGTTGTGTTTGTGAATAGGTGGTCAAAGGTGGATTTCTTTGACTGGGGTATAATGGAGGTATGAAATGTTATGCAATGTTGGTTTGATGGGCTAATCGATAATGAATATGCATCCACAGATCGGGATGCATCTATTTATATTGCATACATTGTTGGTATATATTCTAGTTCAGATTCATTATATGGCCTTGGGTCTGAGGGAATTATGGTTGTGATGGAAGGATATGGCTTGGTGGAATATACTGTGTTTGCTGAGTTTGAGTAGGGACTTATTGCAGACTAGTCAAACCTGATTGAATAGATCGAACTTGTTGTTAACCAAGGCCCTATCTTTGAATTTTTGGCACTTAATGAGTAAAAGGTAATGGTTACCTAATAAGTACTTTTTGAACATTAACACCTCTTTGTTTAATAAACACATGTTGTGAACTAGATGTTTTTTGGTTATTTGACATTTATTTTTGACCAATAGAAATACATTTTTGATGAGACAATGTCTATGATTGTTGATGTATGTTGGGCTATGACTATTGAGGTACATTTGTCACTACCTATTGAGGTGAAATAGTTGTTTCCCCCGATATAGATGGCATAGTGCTCTGGATCTATTGTGATAGTAAACTAGACTATGCCTATTGTCATAGAATATCAAGTGTCATTTGTGGGGGTGGGATAACATTCGTCACTTGTTTTTGAGATAAAACATTGGTTGGCACTTGATTATTTATCCCCTTTTGTTGTGTGTTTTGTTAAAATACATAGAATGTAAGAATCACAAATCTAGAAGAGATTTAATGAGAAAAATATAACATAATGAGCCCAGATCAATTATACATAACATATGTATTTATCTTGAAAAAATATCGAAGAGGTAAAAAACTAAACAAAGTGATATTAAATATTGAGAAACAGTAATAACCCTAATACATCAAATCTTTTTCATTTCGCTCATTCTCACATAAATTTTTCACAAATTTTTCTCAGATAGGTATTTTCCATACGTAAGAATACTTAAATATTTTTGTGTTTGAATTAATTACAATAGGGCTAAAACCCTATTTATAATTATTTACGAGAGGATGTGACTGTTGTGAAAATAACAGGTCCATCCACTGCAATAAATTCAATTCATAAATATTTGATAAAAATTAAATAAGTATAATAAAATTATTTATTTTTTTGAAATTTACACCTCGAGTAAATAAATAATATATTACTATTTATTTAATTACTTACCAATGTAGGACAAAGGTTAATTATAACCACTTAGATATTAATTGCTCTAACACTCTCCCTCAATGCTAAGTGGAAATAAAAGCCATAGTCACCATAAAAGAATTATACTATGTGAAAAATATAAAAGATTTAAAAAATTTCATCATACAAAAAATTACCTTTTGACATAAGAAATTATAATTCATAAATTACTTGAAAGTAAGTTTAAGCTAGCATGATTGTAAAATGACATCTCATTGTTTCTCATGAATAATCACTAAATATATTTGGAGTCTTTTATAATATAAGTACCTTCATTACAAATTATGATTTGTAATGTCTTAGGGTACAAAATTAAAACTTTCACATAAATTTTACAATGCTCTATAATAAAAAGAGGTATAGAGAAAAAGAAGAAACATATGACCGTTAGAAAGTGGCATTGTCATACACACTTCCTCTCAATGGCAACTCTGAGAGGCTCAATATTACACAAAATTAATAAAATCTGGTAATATTAAGTGATTTTATGATATCTACCACTTATTCATCCATAGAATAGAACTGTATATCAATATTACCATTAAATTTTTTTTTTCGATAAAAAGTACATAAACTTCAATATGTGTAGTTTTTTTATATTTCGCTAAATTTTTTGTCAGAGCTATACAACTTTGGTTATCACAATGAATAATAGTAGTTTAAAAAATATCTAAATGAAGTTCTCCTAATAAATTTTATAGCCACATGACTTCTTTAATATCTTTTATAACACTTTTATACTCAGCGTCTATAAAAGAGAGATATAGTAGGTTACTTCTTGCTGCTCCAAGTGATATCACTTACATCAAACTTAAACACATATCTAGAAGTAGATTTATGATCTAAAGTATTATCAACATGATCAACATAATAATAACTATATAATTTATCATTATCAATGGAAAAATAAAATAAACCATAATTAAAAGTTTCTTTGATATAAATAAGAATACATTTAGCTAATTTTCAATGATCTAAATAATGATCTTGCATAAATCTAAAAGTAACACTAACAACATATGAAATATCTGGTTTAGTAATGGTTAGATAAATTAAAATTTCAATAAGCTATCTATATAAAATATGGTTAGTTTTTTTACATACAAATTTAGGATCAAGTTTAATACCAACTTCGATGGGAGTAGTGAGAGATTTATAATTAAGCATGTTAAAATTAACAAGAAGATTATGTGCATACTAAGATTATGATACAATAATTAAATTTTTATCTTGAAATATAATTATTTTTAAAAAATAATATAGAATACTTAAAATCAATTATTTTAAACATTTAACTTAGTTTATCTTTATATTTATAAATTAAACTAGTTAGATCACCAGTAATCAATATATCATCAACATATAATATAATTAGAATCAAATGATTATTTTTAATTTTAATAAAGAGATCATTATCTAAATAATAATTACAAAAAATCAATTCTTTAAAAAAAGAAGTAATCTTAAAATACCAAGCTCGAAGAGCTTGTTTTAAATCATACAAAGATTTTTTTAACTTGCATATAAAATGTTCTATGTTAAGATCAATGAAACCTTTAGATTGAGTCATATAGATTTTTTCTTCTAAATTGTCATTTAGAAATGCATTTTTGACATATATTTGGTGAATAAACCAACTATTTTAGACTACAAGAGCAATAAGATAGTCTAACAAAATTTATTTTTACTACAAAAGTAATGGTTTCAACATAGTCAATCCTAAATTTTTGAGTAAACCCGTGATCATTTAATTTAGTTTTAAATTTATCAATCTTATCAATTGAATTATATTTGATTTTATAAAACCACCTAAAACTGACAATATATTTTTTAGGTGGAGGAGGGATAAGATCACAAGTTTGATTTTTAATTAAGATATTATATTCAGCGTGCATAGCAATATTCAATCTATCATCTTGAAAGGTTTTTTCAAAAAATTAAAGTTCACATTAATATAGTCATTAAAACATGATAATAATTTTGACTTTTAATTAATTTATTAATATTATTAACATTAGAAGATTAAATTATGGATTCTGTCTATTTAAGTCGTTTAGATTAAACATGAAACTCGAAAGATTTATCAGACTCTAAGTTATCCATAACTAGATCAACTTTCTCATGGGCATCTATTTTATCACAAAGAGAAACATGAGATTCGAGTTCATCAACAGAAGAACACTGAATAAGATCTACAGAGAGATCATTAAAAAAAAATAAAGAATAAGAATATTTTTATTCTTAATAATTTAATGTTAATAGGGATTATATACTCTTAAAATTTTTGTCTTACCTCCATATCCTATAAATATATATAAATAAGAAGTGGGGTAGACCTTCTTCCTCTTAACTTTAGGGAAAAAGATAGAAGTAGGACTACCAAAAATATTGAGATGAGCCACACTAGGTTTCTTTTTAGTCCATAATTTTAAAGGTGTAAAAAGATGCAAGAATTTGGTAAAGACTCTAATGAAAATATGAACAACAATGTTCATGGCTTCAACCCATAAAAACTTAAAAATATTTACAAATTGTAACATTATTCTAGCTATTTCTATGATGGTGCAATTTTTTTTTTCAGCAATACCATTTGTTGAGAGAAATATGGAGTTGCTAAATTTATTTTAATACCAAAACTAATGTGAAAAGAATAAAACTCTTTACTAAAATATTCATCATTGTTATTTGTTCTTAAATTTTTAATAGAAAAATCAAATATATTTTCAACATAAGCTTTAAATTCTTTAAATTAAAAAAATATATCAATTTTTTTTAATGAAATAAGACCAAATCATTCTAGTATAGTCATCAATAATTGTAACAGTATATAATAAACCATTAAGAGAACTAACTTCCAAAGGACCTACAACATCGCTATGAATTAATTCTAGAAGATATGAGGAATTCGTATCATAATTCTTATGAAATGAGTTAGTATATTGCTTACCATGTAAGCAACCCTCACAAATTTCATGATGAAAGGGGATAGAAGAGGTTCAATAACAAGATTATTTGCAAAAATATCATGTAAATTTATAAAATTAATGTCCTAATTTTTCATGTCATAACTGAGATTCATTCTTATTATGCAATGAAAGTAAACATGCAGGACAAGGAAAAAAGATATATATATATATACCATTCTTTTGAACACCTTCAACAATCAAGGACCCAGAATGATTTCTAATTAAAAAATTATCTTTAAATAATGTTACAATGAAATTATCATTTGTAAGTTGAGAACAAGATAAAAAATTATTTTAAAGCTTAGGTACATAGAAAACATCATTAATAACATTTTAAAAAATTATTTTTCCCTGTTTAATTACTTTTAAAAAAAAATCTAAGTACATTCTTTCAGAGATATCTCTAGAATCACATAAAATATCAGATAAACACGTCATTTGATGCGATGCATCGCTATCTAAAATCTATTTATTTTTATTTGAAGCACATAAAACAACATATAAAACAATAACATTTGAATCATGATTATTATTCTAATTAGAGTTTTGATTCTTCTACTTGTTTTAATTAGATTTATTCTTTTTATTATTTCAAGAAGTTTGATTTTCATTTCTATCTTTATTTTTATAACAGGTTTCCCTTTTATAACCAAATTTATCACATAGATTGCAATTTATATTAAACTGTGTATGATTCTTATTACCAATTTTTTTATTTCTATGTTTGCTTTTAGTAGAATTATGATTAGATTCTTAGTTTTTAGTGTTATCAAAAATATCATTAAGAGTGAGAAGTGTCTAAGTAGCATTCTCATTAGAATCAAAATTTGTCATAACTTGCTCTTCCTAAATCAAGAGAGTAGACAAAGTGGTAAGGTCAGGGATATATTGCTCAGTTTGATACTTAGAATTTAAAATTGAAATTAAATTTTTTAAATTTTCATAAATATTTAACTAAATGATAAAATAAAAAAAATTGATCTTGAATCAAATTATAATTACATCTATCTAACTGAGCTTTAATATTTTTAATTTTAGCAAGAAAATTAATAACTTTTTCATCACCCTTCGCAGGTGTACTCAGCATTTCAAAGATTAATTTAATGATCTTTGAAAGGTGAGTACCTTCATGCATAGATTTAAAGAGTTTTTAAGCATCACTAAGAGACTCTTAATTACCAATGTGGAGAATGAATTCATCCTTAACACTCTGCAAAATAATAGACATAGTTTCTTGTGATCTCGTAATGGTAAGCTTAGGAGTCACATGTCATCCAGAAGGGGCTTTCTCAATATCAATAATAATATTTTATAATTTGTGGGCTATAAATTCAACTTTAAAATGAATTTCATATATATTATAATTATTTCTATTAAGCATTTGAGATTTATCTAAGAAAAAATGAGGTGAAATCATAGCTTCCCTTAAAACAAGACAATAACTAAATACTTAAAATGAAACCTTTTTTAATGTGAATTTAACTTAAATATATAAAATAAAGTAAATCACAAGTACAAATATATTTAAATACATAATTTAAATACTTAATAATATAAAAAATGAATTAAAAAAGTATAAATATAAGTGTCGAAAGAGTCACACTCAAAATGACTATCTTGACACTATTATTAAAAAATATGTAAAAACAATAATATGAGGTTTCAAAAAAAAAAAGGACCACTTCAATGTGTTCGCAATGTGCAAAAACTTTAAGATCGATTGGTTGGATGATTATACTTGCCTAGGTTTAGTCTAGATCAAGTGTCAAAAGAAGGACTAATTGGCAGGTCAAGAAGTTTTCACATGAGAAGAAAGGCACACAATCCAAATAATAAAATTCAAATTAATTTAATTTACAATTAATTTTGACTTAAGGCAACAAGAAAATATAAAGAAAAAAACTAGTGATATTTGAATACTAGACTTATATTTTACAAGTAAAAACCAAAATGTATAATTACCAACTCATCTATGAGTGAATTCAAAAATTTACATGCAAAATATTATATTTAATTATTTTTATCTAATTTTTTTTTAAAATAAAAAATATATATTTATTTACTATTCATGTAAACAAAAGTAAAAACAAATTACTTGATTTTTAACTTTCTGGTGAAATATTTTAATAAAAGGTAAATCAAATTTATAAAATTAAAAAATAAAATATTTTTTAAATATTTGAAAAAAAATTATACTTACCTTAATATCTCTTGTAGGTGGAAATGGCGCAAGTCTAGGAGCAAAGGAGAAGCTTGAGGGAGATAGTGGCCTTCTCAGGGCTTCAAAATTTGTAGATCTTTCTAAAATATTTCCACAATGTCAACAAGCCTTTAAAAAAAAATTGGTGTCAAAAAAATTTTTACCAGTCTCCCAGGCCGTACAAGTACATCAATAGAGGAAAGATAAAATTGAATAGGCTAATCCAAAGATTCTCCATCTTTGAAAAATTGCATGGATCCTTATTTTTGCAAAACTAAGTGAATAAAATTTTCAAAAGGTAATTTGATGCACATATAATTCAGTTTCAATTTTTTTTAAATGCCCAGATCATACAATAGCATCCAAGTGCTTAGGCTTTGAATAAATTGAAATATCAATTATTGATATTTAATTCAATATTCTATATGCTTACCGATCAAAATCCTATCCATCAGCGCTGATAGCATATTAAAATACATAAAATTTAATAATCATAAATTTAAAAGAGAGTTAATTAACAAAGCATAACATAATGAGCCTAGATCAATTAAATATAACATAGGTATTTATCCTGGGAAAACCTCAAAGAGGTAAAAAAACCCAACAAAATGATATTCAATATTGAGAAACAATAATAACCCCAAGACAAAAAAATATTCTTCATCTCACTCATATAAATTATTCAAAAAAAATTCTCAGACAAGTATTTACCACATGTAAGAATATTTGGATATTTTTATGTTTGATGTAATTACAATTATTTATAATGATTCACAAGGGGTTGTGACCGTTGTGAAAATAATGGGTCCATCCACCTTAATAAATCCAATTAATAAATATTTGGTAAATATTAAATAACTATAATAATATTATTTATTTTCTCAAAGTTTACGTCTCAAGTAAATAAATAATATATTATTATTTATTTAATTACTTACCAATATAAGCGAAGGGTTAATAAAAACCACTTAGACATTAATTGCTTTAACATGCTTGAAAAAGTAGTTGGTTGAAGATTGAGAATAATCTATTTTGGTTGGGAAGTAGGTATTCCTACCCCCTTATTGTTGTCAACCACCGGTGGTATTGACTAAAGACACTTGTAGTGGATTGTTGCTTGGTGCATTTATCTCACCTTGGCCTGGATTGGAAGACACTTGTGTGTTATCACTGTATTTGGCACATTATCCTAAGTAGAGGCCACAATCACTTCTTCAATGAAAAAGACATTGAACATGTCATCGATCAAAGTACTTTGGGAAAATGGGTCTATACCTAGATTAGCTTAGCCTATCAAATAAACTAGCACTCCTGGTAAAGGAGTTAGTTATCTAATTGGAGCATTTGATATGGCCATGGCATTGAAATTTTGTGCTAGGTTAAGGTAAGTTTGATATATTTCTTGCATTTGTGTGAATTGGTCATCTATGGGGACCTTTCCTCTTGCAAGCATATTCAGATCTTGGTATAAAACTAACATGAGCACTTGAGGATAACTAGTAGAGGCATGTTTGATAATTTGGGTGTAAGGTACATTTCTTGGCACTCTGACTAGACTAGGTAGGTTTTCATGGGGGAAACCTTAAACAAGTGTGGCCCCTACGTTTATGGCTCTGACTAAAACCTCATCCTTATTTTAAAGCAAGTGACGATCGAACAAGTGTGGGTCATACGTCGATGGCATGGCAATGTAGTAAGGTTGTTGTTGAACTTGTTCAACAATAGATAACACATTAGCAAGGTATTGAGCTATTTGTTCTTGTTCTTGCTCTTGCTTTGGATATGGAAGTGTATTAACCAGGTAATGTACTAATGGATCTTGGTTTGGTTCCACATATTGAGCAGTGTAAGGAGGATAAGATATATCTCAAAAACTATATCATCGCCATATGGGTCTTAAATAAAGTTATCATTCGTGATCACATTATCATAATCTAAATTGTACATGGTTTCACTACAAGTATAGTGGGGCATATCTAAATCCATGATTAACATCTTACAGAAAAAGGTCTATCATTCTCAAAAACTCTTAAAACATGATCTAAATGGAAAATGGTCCAAACTTGGTACATCCAAAAACTTGGTCTAAAAAGTCAAACTTTGTCAAAACATGGCCTAGGAATAGAGTTGTTTCTCCAAAATTGTCAATGATAAACTTGGGCTAAAATGTCTTCAAAGTCCAATGTCTAATGTCTTGAAAAAAAATGGTCAATCTTAAAATATAAACTTGAATGTTGATCTTGGTAAGTGTTTCAAACAACTCTAATCTAGGTCTAAAAATAAAAAATGTTGCTAGGTATTTTGGAATAAGGCACAAAGCTAGGCTCAAAATGGCATGAACAAAATCTAAAAACTAAGGCAAATTCTAGGTCTTTGGAAACAAGACACAAAACTAGGCTCAAAACAGTATGAATAAAACCTAAAAACTAAGGCAAATGCTAGATCTTTGGGAACACAGCAGAAATCTAGACTTGAATCAAACTTGGTTGAGGTAAAGATAAAAGATAAATGCTAGGTCTTTGAAAACATGGTACAAAGCTAGACTTGAAACAATCTTGAATGAGGTAGAACATATAAAGTAATTAATCTAAAAATTTGAAACACTTGGACTCAAACTAGGCACGTTGATTCAAACACCAACTTGACCATTCATAAAAGACATTGGACCTTAGGCATATGCTTAAAACTAATTGGAAAAATCAAACTCAAGTAAACAAAAATAAGCGCGGGGAGTAAAACATTAAATCCCAAGTGATAAGCAAGATTCAAATGTAAACTAATCACACTTAAGGTTGTACTTGAAAAGATAATTTTGACCTTAATTCTACCCAACAAAATATACGTGAGTCACATAGAAAAGAGACCACTTCCAAAATCTAGGCACACAATATCTTCAAATCAAGCAAGAAATTAGTCCAAGTTGCATAATTCAAAAGTGAGAGGTAAATATCTAAGCCAAAATTAAGCGAGACATAGGTATAAACCATTCAATGTTTGAATTTGAACTTCACAAGACCTATTTTCAACTTGGTTTAAAGGACTTAGCTTTTCAAATGGATAAAATTCTAGACCAAATTGGAGGGCATAATGATAACAATCATGGGCAAAAATGCATGTGTGGTTTCAAACTCGATTTGACACAAGGCAAAGGTTTTGAAATAATACGAGCAACATAACGACACTTTCTTGCTAAAAAGGTATGGAAATGTTTTAGTTTTAAAATTCTAAGGTAAAAACTTGGGATGAAATGGGTAGCATAATGACACCCCTTTCAAATAAGTGAGACACACACACAAAAATTTTGAAAAATGTCTAAGGCAAAGTGTGGTATCAAATGAACAACATAACATATCGTTAGGCTAAAAGTGGTGTACAAACATGTGATTGGATCACAACTTGTTTTGACATGGTTTTTGACAAATAAAACTATTTTAGACTTAAAACAATGCAAGTAAAATAAAATGACATAAAAACACCTAAGTGTATCATTCTATCCCTAAAAATTAAGAAGGTTGTTTTGTATTATCAAATTTTGTGTATATACTCCTTGAGACGAAATAATTTATTAATCCAATAAATTTAGATGTGCATGAAAATTAAAATTTTTTAGGCCCCCTCTTCTCTCAAGAATTCATACGGTGACATGGAACTTTGACCTACTCACCTTGCATTGACAATATTTATGTGGGAAGTGGGGTTTGTCTAAAAATTATAAGTTTCACACATTTTTAAATGGTCTCATATGTGTGATTAACATTAGGGCGCAACATGTTATTTGGATCCAAGCTAATTATCTTGTCATAAAAAAATATATATTCTTTTTATAACCACTACATCAATTAGATTGCTCAATGTAGTGTGATGTCTAGATTAAGCCATTATTTTGAGGTAGATATTGTTAATGGAGTTAGTTTAACCACTCAAAATAACATCCCAGTAAGTCACCCTTAATTTATATACTCCACCATGGAGTGGGGTTGAATTGATATCAAAAGATGAAATTCCAGGTTAATGTTTCCCTAAATAACTTATGGGGAGGTGATGAAATCTCATCCACGAGCCAAGTGCATAAAAGAAATAACTAGGACTTTAAAGGTCATTTTTTGGATCAACCAAGTTAGATGAACTTGGGGAGACTATAGATGACTTTCTTTTAAAGCTTGGAATAAGCAACAAGGCAATAAACAAAGCACTTTTGGTCACCTGAGTTCCGTAAAAGGAATGGGGGGTGATCATACACAAAAAGTTTAGTTTGTAAAAATACACAACAAACAAAAATGATAAACAAGAAAAAGTTCTTAAGAACACTTAGTTTAAAATTTGTGTCCATTTTAAAGCACTAAGTGAAGTGTGAAGTGAAATTTATACCCTTGGATTCATTTTGCATTTTTGAACTTTTAAAAATAAAAACAAAGTGATTAAATAATTTTTAGACACCAAATATAAACATGAATTAAAAATTTGAAGTGTTAAAAATCTCCTTTTTGACATTGGATCCTGTAAAACTTGTTAGGGGGTTTTCTTATTTAGAATCCCAAAATCAAGTGAGCAAATAACAATAAAATTTGAGCTCTCAAGTTTTTTGTCTTTTTCACACGGTGCAATATTGCCAAATATAGTGCAATACCACCGATTTTGAAAACTGCATGTTTTAGTTCAAAATTGCACTTTACCTAGAAAATAGACTATGTTAACACAAAAATGCATGTTATCAATGCAATACCACTAATTTTGAATTCAATATCACATCTTCCAGTTGCAATGCCACATTTATCGAGCAAAACAAATTTTAGTAATATAAAATCACACTTTTCAAGTGCAATATCATCGATTGTGAATGCAATACCACACTTACTAATTGCAATACCACATTTACCAAGTAAAATAGACTTTAAAAATGCAAAGCTACATGTACTAGTTCAAAACCATGCTTATGTAATGCAAGCTTTCATGTCATCAGTGCAAAATTGCATTTGTAATACCGCATCTCCATAATTCAAAATTGCCTGTCAGTAGTGCAAAATCACATTTTAGGGTTGTAAAATTGCATCTTATTGTGCCTCGATCGTGAGCTTTATTTATTCACTTTTTTGGTCATTAAATCAAAAATTTACCATGAAAAATGTTAGTAAGACGTTCTAAAATGTCATAGAAATAACTTTGTAGCGTGTTTATCCCACCTAGCGTGTCATTATCTTATCAATAAGAATACATAGAGGGGAGATTAGTATTGTGTTAGTATGAAATAAAATCAAACAAAATACACTAATTAGAACTTACACCTCTAGCTTAGACACTCAAGGATCTAGTGAACTACACAAGTAACTAACAAATGAAAGTAAAATAAGCAAGTTTACCTTTCATGAGAGCGATTATTGTGTGTTAGAAATGAGTTGATGTGCTCAGTTATGTGATCAATAAATCTTTGGCAATGAAGTTCCTTGCTCCACCTTTCCTTATCACCTTCATAATGTTGATATTAGCTTTGGCTTGGCTTGGCTTATCAAATGGGCACGGTAACACCACAACAATGGGCTTCTTGAAGGCATTTTAACATAGTAACATTACACAAAAGAATCTCCATTTATCAATGGGTGAGGCCTTGTATTTATAGCCTCTAAAATTAACTCTAAGTGTAGTTAGATTAGAGTTAATTATGCTTGAGTTTGACCTAACCCTAATTGAATTAATGAGGGGGCATATAATTTATATTTGGGATAGAGAACCTATTTATTAATCATGGCTCTTTATTTCTAAATTTATTGCATTTGGAGAGATATTTTCAATTATTTGATTTTGAGAATGATGATGTCATCATGACCTCATTTTTTTTGAAATTTTATTTTTTTAAAATTAAATTTCACTAATTACAAATAGAAATTCCACTTAAGCATTTACTTTGTTTTGATTTGTTAATTCATTTTACTTAGTATTTTAGCACATTATGAATTGTTCAAGTGCCCCACTTAATGCATTCAAAGGCCAAATTATCAAATTGCTAGGTCACAAGTTGATTGGAGATGATTTCATGAGAGGTTATTATTGTATATAGGATAATATTCCAAATAGGGATACTTTAACATGATTCTAAGTACTAATGTCCGGTGTGCATATGAAATTTGGATATTCAATGATTCTTAGTCTTAATTTACATTGTTTGGTAGAAATAAATTTGAAGTCTGGTTGGAATCTAGTTGTGGTTAGAATGGGGTGTCTACAACATCAAGATTCCAAAGCTAATAAAATTATCTACCATGATGTTCCATATAAATCCAACTTGTTGTAGGTCGTATTACTGACAATCATGTAGTTATTATTAATGTTAATCCACCTTGACCTTCTAACACACTTCAATGCATTACCTCATCTATTTTAGGACCCCCTCCATATCATGGCGGTCCTTCTCCAATGTACAATAAAATTATTGTAACTTGATGAACATGTGTCACTATTCCATATCTTATGACTCCTAATTCAAGTAACCATTTACCAGCTTGAAATTACGTTGTCACAACACCACATCCAAAGGTTATGCTTCAAGGTCATTCACCTTCCTCTAAAAATAATATTGTATAAGGCTCTCTGCCTTTTAAAGATAAATTATTTCTTCTATTTGAGAATTAGTATAATCTTGGCAAATAATTCAACAAGACATGTGCAGATTTCTATTATAGATCTCTTGTGTATGTCAGAAGTTCATAAGACTATGTTATATGATCTTATTCAACAATCTAAAGTACCAAATGACATTGAACCTAATTCATTCCAAGAAATTGCAGGGAATTCATCCCCACATCAGTAGCTTACATTTGATCAAAGTGATATGTCATCCCTTGATACCCTACATAACAACCCTTTTCACATTGAATCCATCATTTCTCTCCCTAAGATTAAGTGATTTCTCATAGACAATGGTTCGAGCCTAAATATAACTTCCCTAAAATTGATAAAACATTTGGGATATACTTTAGTAGATTTTCATCCATACACCATTACTATCAAAGTATATGATAATGCCAAAAGAGATTCACAAGGAACTATTTACTTGCATGTCATTGTTTGGCCTATTACACATGATACCCTAAGCCATGTCATCAATATTAAACTACCTTAAAACTTATTTCTTAAATGTCCTTGGATCCATGAATTATGTCCAATCCCTTCCACATTGCATCAATATTTAAAAATCCCCTATTCTAGAATGGAGGTGATTATTCCTAGTGACTTACAACCATACTAATATTACAAATATTTGAAATTTGATTATAGTCAATATAATTATCATCTTAGCACCAAGCATGCACCTAAAATGGAAAATACCAAAGCTCCTTAGTCTCCCCAATCAAATTAGATTGACCCAAGTGACCTTGCATTTGCTTATTCTACTCCAGCCCCTCCCCCTCCCCCCAAATGTCTACCCACTTCACTGTTGAAGCTAAGGGTATTGGTACCTATAACATCAAGGATGTCTTCCACATTGCCAAATTTTTGAAATCTCCCAAATCCCATGGTAGACCCAAGACGGAATGTCATCAAAAGATTGATCCTCATCTTAGGATATCTCTTCTCTTTGTCAAAAAGAATTCATTGAATTTAAGATAAATTAGTAGCTCTAACTAATCCTGGTTATATAATGCTAATGATTTCACTGGTATCAGAGTACCAAATATCTGATTCCTAACTAAATCATGGAACAAGAAGACTACAAAATAAAGGGCTTTAGGATAAAACAACAAGGTAATATTGAACCAGTTTCAACAACTAAACACAAAATAACTCAAAGTATTTGATATAAATTATATGGGGGTGACCCCTCAGATCTCGATAGTGATAGGACTTTAATTCTTACGAAGATGATCTTAGAAGTGATGTAGAGTCCTATTATAGTATCTATGATAAGCTCACCAAAAAAACCTTTTTGATACCAATGTCATTCTTCTTATGAATTCCTCTCCTAATCTCCATCTTATCCCTCCCTACCCTGAACTAATCAATTGGTACTCTATACCATTATACAACTTCTAGAATGAAAAATCATTGTCATAATTCCTAGGTCTTAGAGATGGTTTGTCGATTGGAGATCAAAATCAAGTTTGTGAGATAACATTGAAACCTACTACCTACTTTTGAGAGCAAGTGAACTTCATTGATCAAAATAAAAAATAAAATCAAACATTGAGGTCCTCTAGTGAAAACCTCTTTGAAACACTTTTAGACCAGTGAAAAAGTAAAGAAAAAGGCAAGTCCCTTCGTAAAAAACTATTTTAGGTACCAATGGATGGGGAAGTTTGCCTTCCTCCTAAGAAAGATAAAAGTCCTACAAGTTCATATATTACCTTTATATTAGATATTGGTGTAAAATAACAGTGAATGTTAGCTCCATTAGTTCAAGACTGTCTAAAAACATTCATTGAATGGCCATTTCCTGAACTAGGTGTTGGCAATATGATTGTCATTGATGTCAAAAGAGAGATATTTTGCACTATGGATGTCATTGATGTCAAAGGATCAGTCACAGATAAGAGTGATGGAGATAAAAGCATGTTTTATAATTATATAAGTTGTAATATTATCTTATAAAGTTATCATGCTTTTAGAGAGACTATTTTTGGATGTTTGAGAAGAATTGGATAGATCTGTTATGGATTTTTCAAGTGCATATCATATATATGGTTTACAAGTTCAAATGAAGAGAAATGAGCCCAAAAATGATTTATTTTATCTCAAAGACATAACTAGGGTTTCTCAATAAAACCCTATGGGTTTTAGTCATGGCATTCAAAAGTATTTCTATTTTTATGTTGACTGGATATAGGCGATAATCGGTCTCTTAAGTTATAACTTAAGCCTTCCTCATTATTGTGCAATCGACCCCTTCAACCTAGTGATTACTAGTTTGGAGCAGTGATCAAAGACTTTAACATTTATTAAGTCTGAGTTTGATCAATGGTTAGCACTTAATCACATGATGTAGATCCAATGACGTGTAATGAAGTTAATATGTCAAAGGTACCTGAGAATGAACGTGCTAGTGCCAAGTGTCATAATCATGGGGATTGATAATGTGTGGAAGGCACGTTAGAGTTCCAAGTGTCATAAGCATTGAGACTGATAATGTGTAAAAGTCACTTGAGAGTACCAAGTGTCACAAGCATAGAGACTGACAGCAAAATGCTCAAAAGGCATGTGAGAGTGCCAAGTGTCCTAATCTCAAGAGGCTGAGACAAGGATCTAATGATGAGCATGTGATCATGAAATGAAGATTAATAGAGCATGTAGAGTCAAAGAGGTCAAAGTGTCTAAGTTTTTGTGATTTAAAGATCAATCTACTTTGAGGAGATCAATGGTGCATATGTGTTTCAAAGTATCAGGAAGTAGCGAGATGAGATCAAGTGCTTGATGTTTAACGATAAATAGAGGTAAATTCTATGCTTATTTTGAAGATCTAATGGCATGTGGGAGCTCAAATCAAAATATCAATGGATGCATTTTAAATTTGAAACATTAAATTTCGAAATCTCACAGAGATCTAATGGAGTGCATGAGCCTATCAGAGTTTGATCTAACAATTGTATTTTAAAGTTGAGTCATTTGAATGAGGATCATTGGATCATGGTGTTAAACTTAATATTAATGGTTACTATTTAAATATTTTTTCATCTCAATGGTCAAGTGATGAAACATCTTGTAAAGATGCATTATACAACACAGAGAATGATATAGATCATTGTGATCGATCAAAATTATGTAATATGGCATATGCATCAAAATTAAAGCTTGATATATGCTAAATATAGTAAAATACAAAAAATTATGACAGTGGTACATGAATTCAAAAAGTGAAAAACCTGTCATTAAAGAAATATGAACTGAGTCCAAGAATTGAGTGTGATGTGTTAACAACCAAGTGTGAACATAGAGAAGATGTGAGACCTAGATATGTGCATATATACATCATCTAGGAAATACACTAAGAGTGTAGCAATGTGGACAAAGAATTGAATTGAGAGGGAAAGAGACAAAAAAAAAGAAAGATACAGAGCAGAGTATGAACAATTACAAAATATGTTTGTAACATAGAACTAGATTCATTTATGAATCAATTTTGTAAACTAGAGTTGTAACTCTATAATAGATTTGATTGGTAGGTGCCACCAGAAGAGTTGAGTTGGTGCTTAGTTAGGGAGTAAGTGTTCTTAAATTAAGGGATTGGTGTGTCCTTATGGTCAATTCCCTTAAACATTATAACCAGTGAGGTTTTGACTGTGAGGTTGGATTAGAACAGTAGATTCTAGCAGTTATTCTCACCATAGTTTTTCTCATATTGAATTTTCCATGTACACTGAGTTTTGTGTCTATTTATGTGTGTGATCTCTGCATATACTTGTTAATTTACATTAAAAATATTATTGGACTAGTTTAATCAATCTACTGATTCACCCACTCTCGGTAGATAGTTGTGTTCCAAAAATTAGTATCAAAGCCTTAATTTCTTAGAAGAAGCTTAATCAACTTAGGTAGATCTTGAATAGTGAACACAAATGGATAGTCAAGAAGGCTCTTCCTCAAACAAAACACCTCACTTTGATAGATCAAACTATGCATTTTAGAGCATTAGACTGGAAGCATAGTTATATTCATTAGGGTTTGATGTATGGATGTCTATTATAAATAGATATACAATGCCTGATACAACTCTTACTAATCAGGCTACCAAGAAAGTATATTAAAGCAATGCCAAAGCAAAGAATGTTATCCTTTATGGATTGTCTAACTCAGAGTTTGTTGAAGTAATGCATTGTCAAACTACACATGATATCTGGAATAAGTTGAAGAACATCTATGAAGGTGATGATAAGGTAAAGTAAAACAAGCTACAAACATATAAAGGCAAGTTTGAAAGTCTTAAAATGAATGAAGAAAATAAAATTACAGACTACCTCCTCAGAGTAGATGAAATAGTCAATGCAATCAGAGGCATTGGAGAAGAGATGAAAGATTTGGTCATTATAAGAAAGGTCATAAGATCTCTGCCATCCAAGTATGATTATAAAATCCTTGCAATAAAGGAAGCAAGAGATCTAGATAAGCTCAATGTAGATGAGTTTCATAGAACCTTCACAACCTATGAGATGAGAATGAAGTAAATAATTTCAAGAGAGAAGCTGCATTCAAAGCATTGAAACAAGTAAAAGCAGAAGCACCTACATTCAGATCTAAGGAGCTTGATGAAGAAGAAGCCAACTTTGTCAAAAAATTAAGAAAAGGGTCTAAAAAGTACAAAGGTAAGTTACCCTTCAAATACTTTATCTATTATAAGGTAAGACATTTTTTTTCTAAATGCCCTTATAACAAAAAGGATAACTCTGAGCAAGAAGAGGATAGTAAAAAAATGAAACATCACTACTCCAAGAAGAACTTTTTTAAAAATAATAAGGGCTTATACATAAAAGAAGATAGTGATTCATTGGATGAGTGTGATAGCTCAGATGATGACCATGATTGTGCCTTTGTAGCTGAAGGAAATGAAATCTTATTCATAACATTAGAATCAGCTTCTATGGATCAAGAAAATGAAGAAGTTGAAGACTCAGATGAAGAAGAGGAAGGAGAAGTGGATTTATAGGGTGAACTCATTTGTGCTCTATATGAAATTAAAAATTTGAGAAAAGAGCAATCAAAACAAAAAAAGTAGGCACAAAAGGAGATTGGAAAAGTATCCAAAAGTATTGAAAAATCTGATCAAATGGTAGTTATCCTAAAGACACAAGTTGAAGAAGCTAAAACAATAGAAGATGTAGTCAACTTTAAACTACAAACTAAATCTAATGAATGAATGAAATTAGAAGAAAAAATATCGGCTTTGAGAAAAGAACTTGAAAAAACTAAAAAATAAATAGACAAAGGTCTGAAGCTAAAAGGAGGTTCACAAATTTTTGATGAATTGATCAACTCTCAAAAGCCATCAAAAGAGAAATTTGGTCTTGGTTTTGAAAAAGGGAAAAGTCTCATAACCAGTACATCTGCAAATTTATATGATAACTTCAAAGAAGAAGGTGAATCAAGAACAAAGAAAGAGAAAAGAAGCCCAAATAAAAGAAGAAGAAGAATGATTCAATCTCTATAAACTCAAAGAAGATGCAGAAAATAAAGGTAGCTGATGCAGATGGTTATATAAAGGTGAAAGACTTGAAGAATTTAGAGCTAAGAAGATTTCCACATCCTGCACAAAGAGGTGTTATGACCAGGTGTTCTTCATTTTTTTGTGGTTGTTATTATACATGTAATCAGTTTGGTTATAGGGCTAGTGAGTGTAGAGTTATACCTAAAAGAAGAATAAACTTTATAAACATAAATTCATTTTCACCCTTTTTAGATACAAATGTAATATGATATAACTAAAATAATTTTGGTCACATAGCTCTTTAATGTAGAACAAACTTTATATGATCAAAAATACAAAGTGAAAAGAAAAACATGCCTCCCAGTGTGAACAAACGTTCACAAGTCTATGAAAAAGAGAAAAATAAGCCAAGCAAGAAACCTAAGGATGTGTGGAAAGTAAAAGATTAGAAAGTTTCACAATCTATGATTGCTCAAACTACACTCCATGTCAAGGAACATAATTTGTGGGTAATAAATAGTGGTTTCTCAAAACACATGATTGATGACAAGACAAAGTTCATCAAATTGAGTAAATGTAAGGAAGTATCTATTAGCTTGGGAGACAATACTATGGTAAAGATATGTAGTAAAAGAACCTTGAAGATAAATGGAAAATTACCTACAGATGATGACCTTTATGTTGAAAGATTGAAACATAATCTGTTAAGTGTCATCCAAATATGTGATAATGGATATAAGGTCATATTTAATGCATAAGGCTATAAGATAAAGAGATCTATAATATTAGTAGCAGAAGAAAAAAGAACAGAAAGTAATATTTATAATCTAAGTGAAGTAAATGGTAATATCTACCTGATAGGAAAGATTGATGAGAGTTGGTTATGGCATAGAAAAATGGTCATGTTAATTTTGATAACCTAATAAAAGTGAGCTCAAATAAGTGTGTTAGACATATGCCTAAGAAAATTAAACCTGTAGACACTACTTGTAAGGATTGTTAGCAAGGAAAGTAAACAAGGGTTAGATTTCAAACAAAAGAGTATGCAACTACAAAGCCTTTAGAATTAGTTCATACTAATCTTTATGGTCCTACTAAGACAACATGATCCAAACAAGAAAGATACTTCATGTTGGTAATAGATGATTACTCAAGAATGACATGGGGAACATTTTTGAAAGACAAGTCTAAATCATTTGAAAGATTCAAGATATTTAGAGCCATGGTAGAGAATGATATTGGACAAAAAATCAAATGCTTAAGATCTGAAAGAGGTGGTGAATTCACCCCAAATGAGTTCATAGAGTACTTTGAGAAGCATGAAATCAAAAGACATTACTCTGCAGCAAGGACTCCACAACAGATTGGAGTTGTTGAAAAAAAGAATAGAACAATCAAGGAGATGGTTATAACAATGCTAAAAGAGGCCAAGTTACCTAGTGGATACTAGAGAGAAGCAATACAAACAATAGCATGTATCTTGGATAGAGTTCACCTAAGGGTAAATAGTGATAAACCCCCTATGAACTATGGTATGGAAAACCTATCTCTGTTAAGTATTTCGGAGTGTCTAGTAGCAAATGCTACATTAAGAGAAAAAAAGATAACTTGGGAATCTTTGAATCAAGATGTGATGAATGAATATTTCTTAGTTATTCCACCCAAAGCAAAGCCTATATATGTTACAACAAAAGGCTATAGAAGATTGTATAAAGTATCAATGTCAAGGTTGATGAAGGGTTGAAACATGTTAAACCAAACTGACACATTTGTGAACAAAAATTAGAGTCTAAAGAGGAAGTAGCTAATTAAGAGCCTGAGGAAGTAAATGAAAAGCCACCTACATGATTTGTTCAAAAGGATCATCCTATAGAATGGATCATTGATAAGGAGAAGAGTTTCAATGAATAAGGAACAAGTAACTTTTGCTCTAATATCTTAAATTGAGCCTAGGAACTATGGTGAAGCTAGCAAGGATGAGAGTTGACTAAAAGCCATGGAAAAATAACTAAACCAAATTGAAAAGAATAAAACTCGGAAATTAGTTTCAAGACCTTCAAACAAAAATGTAATAGGTATAAAGTAGGTCTTTATAAACAAACTCAATGATGATGGAATTTTTATAAGGAATAAGGCTAGATTGGTGTGCAAAGGATATGCACAAGTTGAAGGCATATATTTTGAGCAAACATTTGCTCTAATTTATAGATTGGAAGCCATAAGAATGTTTCTACCATTCTCTATTTATAATAAATTTAAAGTCTATCAAATAGATATTAAGTTTGTTTTCTTGAATGGGAACCTGGAAAAAGAAGTCTACATAGAACAAACTGAAGGTTTTCAGTTGTTAGAAGAAGAAGATTATGTTTTTAGACTGAAGAAAGCTCTGTATGATCTAAAATAGGCACCTAGAGCATAGTTATGTAGATAACAATCTGTACTTCAAATCAGAAGGTGATCATATGTTAATTGTTGTTGTATATGTAGATGATATCATTTTTGGTGGTAGCAACAATAAAATATGCAAAATGAGTTTGAAATGTCTATGCTTGGAGAAATTTATTTATTTTTTGGTCTCTAGATAGCACAAACTGATGAAGGGATAATTATATCTCAAACTAAGTATGCTAAGTAAATGTTCAAGATGTTTGGAATGGAAGATAGCAAACAAGTAAGTACTCCCATGATAGCTGGATGTAAGTTGAGAAAAAAGGAATCCCTTAATGCAAATCAAACTTTATATAGATCAATGATAAATGCATCAAGACATAATATCATGCAAGTAGCGTGCATGGTTGCAAGATTTCAAGCTGCTCCCAAAGAATCACATGTTAATTCAATGAAAAGAATCTCTAGGTATATCAAGAGTACAATATACAATGGCCTATGGTATTCCAAAAGTGAAGATTTTATTTTGACAACATATACAGATGTTGATTGGGTAGTAAGTGTGGATGATAGAAGAAACACTAGTAGTGGTGCATTTTTCCTTGGAAACAAACTTGTTTCATGACTGAGCAAAAAGCAAGAGTTAGTTACTCTTTCTACAGTAGAAGCAAATCACATATCTCTATTCTTTGTGACAACTCAAGTGTTATTAATATATCAAATAATCTCGTGATGCATTCCATAACTAAGCACATATCAATCAAGTATCACTTTTTAAGAGAAAAAGTTGCAGATCAAGAGGTCACAATGGAATATGTGCCAACACAAGATCAAATTATAGACATATTCACCAAACCTCTTCCCAAGGAATAATTTAAGCATATGAGATAGAAATTGGGAGTGGTGGCTCTTACATCACATCACTAGATACTAGTAATAGGGCATGAGTCCAGGGGGAGGATCACAAAAGTTTTGTTAATCCTTAGAAGAAGAGAGAAAAGGAAACTTAGGTATGCATATTTTTACAAAATTTTAATGAGTTAATGGTTGTAGATTCTTGGACAAACTCCTTATCTAATAAAGGGGGAGAAAAATTTGGACAAACAGTGAGAAAGTTATAGTCCATTTTCCATTGATGTCAAAGGGGGAGAAAAAGTGGAAATGATCTATGTAAAAGCTTTATGTTTATCAAAGAAGGAGAAAAACATGTGTCCAAGGTGTGTTTAGGAAAATGTTTCCTTGCCTAAGGGGGGAAAGTTTGATATGAACAAATTTAGCTCATGTTTATCAAAAGCCAATGCAAGCATTGTAAGTACAGTCAATGCCAAAGGAGTAGAGCATGCATTACAAAATCAAATCATTTAGTTTTTCATCAATGACAAAGGGAGAGATTGTTGGCAATATGATTGTCATTAATGTCAAAAGAGAGATATTTGGCACTATAGATGTCATTGATGTCACAGGATCAATCATAGGCAAGAGTGATGGACAAAAGAGCATGTTTTATAATTGTACAAGTTGTAATATTATCTTATAAAGTTGTCATGATTTTATAGAGATTGTTTCTAGATGTTTGCAAAAAATTGTAAAGAATATCTATTATGGGTTTTTCAAGTGCATCTCATATATATGGTCCATAGGTTTAGATGAAGATAAATGAGCCCATAAATGATTTATTTTAGCTCTCAGACATAACTAAGGTTTCTCAATAAAACCTTATGGGTTTAAGTCATGGAGTTCACAGGCATTTATATTTTTTATGTTGACTAGATATAGGCGAGAATAAGATGCTTAAGTTATAACTTAAGCCTTCCTCATCATTGTGCAATCGACCCCTTCGACCTAGTGATTACTGGCTTGGAGCAGTGATCAAAGACTTTAACATTTCCTAAGTCCGCAACTTAATATTTTCTAAGTCTGAGCTTGATCAACGGTTAGTGCTTAATTGCATGATGTAGATCTAATGATGTGTAGCAAAGTCAATATGTCAAAGGTACCTGAGAATGAAAGCACTAGTGCCAAGTGTCACAAACGTAGGGACTAAAAATATGTAGAAGGCATGCGAGAGTGCCAAGTGTTACAAGCATGGGTACTGATAATGTGCAGAAAGCATGGAGTGCCAAGTGTCACAAGCACAAGAACTAACAGTAAAGTGCTTAGAAGGAATGTGAGAGTGCCAAGTGTCCTAATCTCAAGAAACTAAGACAAGGATCTAATGGTGAGCATGTGATCATGCAATTAATATCAATGAAGTGTATGGAGTCAAAGAGGTCAAAGTGTCTGATGTTTAGTGAGTTAAAGACCCAGCTACTTTGAGGAGATCGATGGTGTGTATATGTTCCAAAGTATCAGGAAGTAGTAAGATGAGATCAAGTGCTCAATGTTTAACGATAAACATAGGTAAATTTTATGCTTCTTTTGAAGATATAACGGCATGTAGGAGATCAGATCAATGGATGCATTTTAAATTTGAAATCTCACAAAGATCTAACAGAGCATGTGAGCCTGTCAGAGTTTTATCTAATGGTTGCATTTTAAAGTTGAGTCATTTGAATGAAGATCATTGGATTATGGCATGAAACTTAAGATCAATGGTTAGTATTTAAATATTTACTCATCTCAATGTTCAAGCAATGGAACATCCATGAAAGATGCATTATACAACACAAAAAATGATATAGATCATTGTAATCGATCAAAATTAGAGCCTGATATATGCTAAATATAGTAAAAGATAGAGAATTATGATGGTGGTACATGAATTCAAGAAGTGAAAAACCTATCATTAAATTAATATGAATTGAATCCAAAAAAGGAACGTGATGTGTTGACAACCAAGTGTAAACATAGAGAAGATGTGAGACCTAGATCTATGTATATATACATTATCTAGGAAATACACTAAGAGTGTAGCAATGTGGAAAAAGAGTTGAATTGAGAGGGAAAGAGAAAGAGAGATGTAGAGCAAAGCATTAACAATTATAGAATAAGTCTGTAACATAGAACTGGATTCATTTATGAATCAATTTTGTAAGCTAAAGTTGTAGCTCCATAATAGATCCGATTGGTAGGTGCCATCAGAAGAGTTGAGTTGGTGATCAGTTAGGGAGTATGTGTTTCCTAAGAATAAGTGCTCTTAATTCAAGGGATTGATGTCTCCTTAGGGTCAATGCCCTTAAACATTGTAACCAGTGAGGTTTTGACTATGAGGCTAGATTAGAACAGTAGATTCTAGCAGCTATTATCATCATATTTTTTTTCATATTGGGTTTTCCATGTACAATAAGTATTATGTCTATTTGTGCGTGTGATATATGCATATACTTATTAATTTGTATTAAAATTATTAAAGGACCAATTTTAATTAATCTACTAATTCACTCCCCCTCTCAGTAAATAGTTGTGTTCTAACACTAAGTGATTCATATTATTCTTACATGAGTGGAGTTAATGGTCCACAATCAGATGAAGCAGATCAATTTCCCTTTATGCTAACTTTATTAGAATATGGTTATATATTGCTAGTGTAAGATACCATTGAGGCCAGTATTGGTACAACAGATGAGCCCAAAATGGTTAAGCTTTACGTGTTACTCACTGTAGAGGAATGTGAACTCATCATTTCCATTCTTCATGAGTTTATTGACATATTTGTATGGTCCTATATTTATATGTTTTAATTAGATCCATCTTTAGTCATGCACCATATTATTTTACACCTAGATGCTAAGCCCATTAAACAAAAATTATAGAACATGCATTCACACATTACAATTCTAGTCAAGAAAGAATTAGGAAAATAATTGGGGGCTGAGTTCATTCACCTAATTGATTACTTAGAATTGATATCCAACATTATTCCAATCAGTAAAAAACCAAAAGGTTTTCGTATCTACACAAAATTTAGGGATATTAACAAGGCATGTCCCAAAGATTATTTTTCATTACCTAACATCGAAATGATTGTAGATTCAATAATAGTTTATGAAATGCATCTCCCCTTATTACAAACCTATGTTCACCATAAATCAGAATTCTCAATCAAGTTGGATCTTGAAGCCTATTTTGGAGAATGGATGAACACCCTTAGCCAAAAGCAAATAATTAAAACATTGAGGTCTCAAAGTGAAAACCTCTTTGAGGTGCTTTCTGACCGAGGAAAAAGTAAAGAAAAAGGCCAGTCTAATGATGAAAACTTGTTTTAGGTGCCATTAGACGGGGGTGTTTAACCTTCTTCAAACATAGCTCAAGAGACCCCCAATGATGAACTTGTTTGTGAGTCTGAGTTTAGTTTTGAAGAACAACAAGCATTTGATAAAATCATTTATGAGTTTCCTATAGTCTTTATTACATGGCCAAACCTCCCATTGGGGGACTTTGATTGATCATGCCTAGGGGAAATCAAAGAGCCATTCCTTAAAGAGGACTTTAATGTTGCTAATCAATTCAAATCATTTCCCACTATTATTGTAGACAATTTGGCCCTTTTAGTGGAAAACACAATAGAGGTGAAAATTGGGTCCCTATATGACCTAAAGTGGATCAAGCTAGGTGTGTCCCTTACTAAGAAGGAGCGTGAAGTCCTTGTAGACCTTTTGAGAGAATTTATTGACATATTTGTATGGGCATATTCTGACATGCTAGGTTTGGACCCTACCTTGGTTCTACACCACCTTGTGGTCAATCTTGATGCCAAACCAATAAAATAAAAGTCGTGTATGGTGCATCCTCACATTGTTGTATTAGTGAATAAAGAGTTGTAAAAAATATTGAAAGCAGGATGTATTCGATCAAATGACTATTCAAAGTGGATATCCAATGTTGTGTTAGTAAAAATCCATAAAGAATCAGAATCTGTACTAATTTATAAGATATAAACAAAGCTTGTCTTAAGGATAGTTTTCTATTGCCAAACATTGACATGATAGTCAACTCCACAGTGGGTTATAAAATGCTTTCATTAATGGATAGTTTTTCAGGATACAACCAGATCATGATAACATCGAAAGAGCAACACAAGATAGCATTCACCACTCCATGGGAAATATTTTGTTATCAAGTTATGCCATTTGATCTTATAAAGATAGGGGCCACCTATCAAAGAACCATGACCGTCATATTTCATGATATGATTCATGACATTGTTAAATACTATGTCGATGACATTCTTGTAAAATCAAAGACCAGGGCTGATCATTCAGTAGTGCAACATAGAATATTTGAAATACTGCATGAGTATAAAGTCATACTTAATCCTAACAAGTGTGCCTTTGGAGTCACATCAAGAAAATTTCTAAGCTTCATTATGTCTCATCGAGGCATTGAAGTCGATTTAGCCTAAGTCCAAAACATAATAGAGATGCCACCATCAACTAATTTGAAGAAACTCTATCATTTACAGGGTAAGATCCAGTCTATCTGATGCTTCATATCATAATTGGTTGCCAAATGCTAGCCTTTTACATATATTCTAAAGAAAGGAGTCACATTTCACTGGGATGATCACTGTCAGACAAATTTTCAATAGCTAAAGGACTATCTAGCAAATCCACTTATTTTGTTATCTCTTATGCTAAGAAAAACATTCTTATTATATCTATCAACTACCGACAATGCCCTGGGGCCACTTCTAGCTCAACACAATGATAACAAAAAAGAGCATGCCATATACTACTTAAGTCATACATTGGTCAAATATGAACATAATTATATGCCCATAGAAAAATCTTATTTGCCCATGGTCATTACAGCTCAAAAACTATGTCATTACATGTTAAACAATAAGACCATGGTTATTTTAAAAGTAGATTTGCTCAATTATCTACTATCTAAAATAGATTTACAAGGATGTATATCCAAATGGATTATGTTTCTTAGTGAGTTTGGCATCGAGTACGTCAACCAAAAATCCATCAAGGGGAAAGTTCTTGAAAATCAGCTTGTTGAAGCACCCCTTACTGATACAAAGCTGCTCACATTCTAATTTTCTAATGAATCTATAATGACCATCATTGGCACACTTATTGAGGATTAAAATTGGAAGCTATATTTTGATGGATCATTTATCGCATATGGATTTGGGGTATGACTTTTATTTATTACACCACAAGGGGATATAATCCCTAAATCATTTAGGATCAACATTCCTTGTACTAATATCATGGCTGAATATGAAGCACTTATTATAGGACTTTGATAAGCAGTAAAATAGAACATATCTAATCTCAAGGTTTATAGTGATTCTCAGTTAATCATCAATTAGGTTACAAACCACTTTCAAACCAAAGATGACAAGTTGGTTCTATACAAGGCTATGATCGACACTCTTAAGTAGCAAATTGCTGACATTTAATTTGAGCATATACCAAAGACAAGTAATAGAATCACAGATGTTATGGCTACTATTAAATCTTTGATTCAAAAAACAAACACAACTAAAGAGTATCAGTTCCATATTGAGAATTTGCTAGCACCAACTCATGAACCTTCAACCATCGTAGTGATTTGTGATATTATTAGCCCTAGCTCTATCTAGTACTCAGACTTTTACAACTACCTCCATGACCAAATTATACCACCTAACCTATTCTGAAAGTAATCCAAAGCCTTCATCTAATGAACCACTCATTATACCTTACTCAAATCAACCCTTTACCATCATAGTTTTGATGTAACTCTACTTTGTTGTTTAATTTCAATAGAATATACACTAGCATTATAGGAAGCTCATGAAGGAGTATGTGGAACCCACACTAGCGGGATTGTCCTATCCAAAAAGTTCTTGCATACTGGGTATTATTGGTCCACGATGGATGCAAATGTAACAACATATGTAAAGAAGTGTGACAAGTGTTAATGGCATGTCAATCTAATTCATGCCCTGACCAAGACTTTGAAATCAATGTTGACACCATAGACAATTTCTACATGGGGCCTCAACCTCATTGGAAAGATCAATCCTACTTCATATGATGGCCATAAATATCTCCTTACCACCATCGAATATTTTACTAAGTGGTTTGAAACTATACCCCTCACATGACTAGAAAGCAAATTTCCAAGTTCATTTTCAACCATCTCATTTATCGCTACGGTATTGCTTCCAACATTATATCTAATAATGGAGGATCATTTAAGAATAAGGATGTCGAAAAGCTATGTGTCAAATACAACATCACATAAAAACTTTCTATGGCATATTACCCTCAAGGTAATGGCTAGGCCAAAGCATCCAACAAAACTATTATCAACATTCTCAAAAATATTGTCAATAATGTTGGTTTTGATTGGAACCTTCATATATTCCACACCTTTTGGGCATACCATACTAATCACCGTACACTTATAAAAGCCACTCCATACTCACTTGTTTATGATACTGAAGCCATTCTTCCCATTGAAGTTGAGTTTGCTTCTTTACACATATCTTTCAAGCATGTCTTGGAAGATAATGGCTATCAAGTAGCTCACCTGTAATAAATAGAGTTACTTGATGAGAAACACGTGGATGCGGTGAATAATCTTCAATATTATTAGAATTGACTCTGAAGCCACTATAATTGGTGCATGAAATATAGAGAATTTGAACTTGGTGATCTTGTCCTTAAAGAGAACTAAAAGAATACCATGGCCAAAAAAAAAGAATAAAGACAAGTTCAAACCCAACTGGGTTGGTCCTTTCATCATTACAACAAACTATGGAATAAGAGCATAGAGGCTTGCCACACTAGACAAAAATGAACTTGATGATCCAATGAATATTATCCACCTCAAGCAGTATTATGCTTGAGTGACTTGGTGTATTATCTATTATGACCGTTTCAAGTTGAATCATTTTATCAATCTTATTCTTTGTACTATACCATTTTACCATCCTATCATCCTACCAACTTATCATTTTTTCCTATTGCCTATCTATTCTACCATATAGAGTTAGTTTCTCCCTCCTGACCTAGCCATATAACCTTGGTTCTATTTTATTTGGTTCCATCACCATTTTTAGCAAGAAGATTCAGATCCATTTTTAGTAGTTCTTTTAAGCATTCCAGATAGAGCTAATATTTTGGAGCAGTAAGATAGCAGTTTGGCAGTTGCATCCTTCATTTCTTGTTCCATTCTCTATACCAAGTATGTCTGATTATAACCATCTCTGAGCAAATCAGTGTCCCACCAATATTTTTACTAATTATAACCACCTATGGGCTAATTAGTATCATTGATCTATGTCGTTATTTCCTATTCATAACCACCTATGGGAAAACTAGGGGCAACATTTGTTTATCATGCCTTAACATGCCAACTAGCCATTTCTTGTGACGTGTTGTGTCTTTATACCAACTGTGCCTATTTTGTTTTAATTAATTGCTATGCTAGTCAGATTCCTCTATTGTATAGTGGAACTACAGTGACTTAAGGTCCCATCCTAAGATTATTTAGGCATTGTTCAATACTTGTTGAGGATAGCTCAATCACCCTAAGCCACACTCTCACCATTTTGTGAGTAACCTAAGTCATGCTCTCGCCATTTTGTGATCAACTTAAGCAACGCTCTCATCAATTTATGAGCTTGCACCATTTAGTGTCTCTTTATTATTGACTGAGTTAAGATACTCAAAAATTCTAAAAATATTTGTAAAATCATTAGACAAAAACCAAAAACATTGACTACTTCTTTGCCTTAAAGATTATGGGAACCCTTACTAAGTCACAAGCAAATCACTTTTCACTTAGTTCCCCTATTTTTTTGGCCTTTTCTCCCACACACTTGATTTTTTGTAAGACCATTCATATTCTTCTATCACATACATCATGTTTATTTTTCATTGGTTATCAATTTCTTTCCATTTCCTAGGAGAATAACATTTGGTCTAAAGTTTTTATTGAATATCATGTTCATGTAACTATGTAGGCAACGTCCACTTGTCTTGTACATATGGAGACAACTTGAACACCCCCTTCCTTTTCTTTTATTTTTTTCTATCTTATTTGTTTGTTAAGTTGTCACCTATTTTCTAGGAGTAGTGTTCATTGTGTTGTTTGTACTAATATTAGGACTAGTTGTTATTTTTTAATTTATTTGTTTTGCTTGTTTGTTTGTTTGTTGTTTGTGTGCTTATTTGTTTGCTTTTAGCACTATTGCTTTGATTCAATATATGTACACTCATTGGGTGATTTTTTACATATTTATACTTAAATCCATCCATATTCATATATTTACATTATTATCATAGTTTTTATCATTGGTGCATTATTTTCCCTTAAATATTAGATTATGGGAGTCAGTCCTTATGCATTTTTCAACCCAATTCTGGTGTTTTATCATGATGCCTACTGTGCATTGCTATAACAAAAACTAGCTTCAAAAAATCTACTCAGCAATGGCAACATCAACATATCCTTGACATCGGCATTGGCAACATCCCAATCATATCCTAAATAGAGTAATTAACCATAAAATAATTTTAACCTTTGTTAGTTTGGATGAGCATATCCCTACTAGCAAGTTGTTCCAATTCACCATTACTCTATATGTCAAGTTATCATCATCATCAACCAATCAATCATGTTTGCATAATTAGGGTTCAATGATTATAACCATCTATGGGCAAATCATTTTTCTCCATCCCATCTGCATTTGTCAATGATTATAACAACTTTTTGGGCAAATCATTGTGTTCTCACCAAATTTAAATTCTTTTTTCCCAAACAGAGGCATGTTATTATCTTGTTTGTCTATCATATATTGGGAAACTCCATCTCCTCAATGATTATAACTATCTTTGGGAAAATAAATGTGTTATCATACATTGTTGCCACTATCGAGGTACAATGCTTATAATCACCTTTGAGCAAATTATTGTACATCGTCCCACTTGCATTCTCAGTGATTTTGAATACTTTTTCAAATCATTTTATTCTCATCCCATCATCTTTCTTTCTTTGGTGCCCTCATTTTTATTTTTTATTTTTCAAGGGATCATTTACCGACTTATTTGTTCCAACCATTCCTTCGAGGGGGCATCATACAGTTCTTCCATTGTCGTTGAAGTTGTAAGAATACAAGATCTTTTCATTCTTTGAGAAGATGTTACTGTGCCTATGGCTTGCAATTCTTTTCCAAATAAGGGCAAGCTGTAGACACTTAAAACTGACCACCAATGACCTCTAACTAGGCTTTTGACCAATTTTTATTAAAATGCATAATTTGAACTAAAAACATTAGAATGCATTAAATGGTTCAAATTTGTCATACACGAGTGCTAATTTTGGCCAAAGTATCACTAAATAAGGCAATATAATTTATGAGATAGTTAACTTTGATCAGATCATTTTGAGTTAAAATAATATTTTTGCACCTGAGTGCTCTGGATTGCTCTTTTTTACCAATTTTTTTATACAAGACATGTGTCTTTGTTATTTTGTGTTAGCAACATCCTAAATGGTATAATGGTTCCAAGATATCTAACATCACCTTCTAATGCCAATCTAGTCAAATTTTAAGCCAAGAATATGACATTTTGACCAATTTGAGCACCAATTTTCAAGATTATTACCAAAATTGATAAATCATGTTTAAAGCTAATTAATTTGAATCAAGAGCTTAAGTTAATTTTTCATGGAACTTGTTGAATATTTTATTAATGAAAATTGATATTGAATAACTGCATATCTAAGACATTATTCTATGGGGTGGCATCCACAAGCCATAAATACATAAAATATCAAGATTATAGGTCACCCATGCCTAATTAATGCTTTTTTCTCTAAATTGATATGAATATATTTATGTATTTAATTAAAAATATTAGATTAATCCATTACCATACATTTCAATCTTGAAATGGACAGTCACGATTGATCTTAACCCATTTTAAAAATCTATAAATACAAGGCCTCACAACCATAATTTTAAGCTTGGATAGTGTAAAGATATAATGCTAAAAATCTATCTCAAACCATTGATGTAGTGTTATTATGCCCAATTTTTGAGCCAAGCCAAGGTCATCACAAAGCCATTGGTGCCAAAGATAAAAACAGACAGCCAAGCCTCCTTTGATGAAGACTCATTGAGCACAAGCCAAGAAAGCCACTTAGACAAGCCATTTGGAGCATTCAAGGAAGGTAAAAGGTCATTTATCTTTTGCATTCTAGTTATGTTTTCTGTTTAGTTTTGTTATTATGCTCCCCCTTTGAGATAGGCTTAAGGTGTTAGCTATTAGTGTGTTATTTTGAATTTTGATTTCATACGCTAACACTATACTAATTTCTCTTTATTGCAATCCTATGTTCACAACAACCAAATCAAATTACACCAGAAGATCAACACAAAACAACATTCAAAACTCCATGGAGAACATTTTGTTATCAAGTCATGCCATTTGGCTTGAAAAATGTTGGTGCCACATACCAATGTGCCATGAATATCACATTCCATGACACAATGCACGCCATTAAGAAAGTCATGAACATGAGCATGACACCCATAAGTTATATGGAGAATATTTGAGAGAATTTTCAAACACTATGTGTGGTTCAACCCAAAGAATTGTGTCTTTGGAGTCACATTTGGCAAATTACTAGGATTCATTATTTCTCACCATGAAATTAAAGTTGATCCAACCAAAGTGAAGGCCATCATATAAATACCTCCTAATTTGAAACAACTTCATAGTTTATAGGTAAAATTAGTCTATTTGTCACTTCATTTCATAACTTACTAATCACTGTCATCCTTTCACTCATCTTTTGAAGAAGGGCACCACCTTTCAATGTAAATCCAACTATAAATAATCATTTGATCAATTAAAGACCTATTTTTCAAACCCCCTATTGTTACTCTCACCAATGCCAAGAATCCCCTATTACTCTATATTTTAGCAACTAAACATGCCTTGGGGGCACTTTTGGCTCAATATGACGACCAAGGAAAAGAACATGAAATATATTATCTAATCTAGACACTAGTCACTTATGAGCATAATTATACATCTATTGAAAAGGCATGTTTAGCATTTGTCTTTGCATCATAAAATTTGCATCACTATATGTTGAATAACAAGACCATCATAATTACAAATTTTAAACCCCTCAAATATCTCCTTTCTAAAGCAACATTAACAGGTTGTATGACCAAATGGATTATGTTCCTCATAGAGTTTGACATTAAATATGATAATTAGAAATCCATCAAAGGGTAAGTACTTGTAGATAAACTTATTGAAACACCTTTATTAGATACCCATCCATTGCACATGAATTTTCTAGATGAATCTATCTTCACTCTTGAAGAATCATGCCAATGGAAGCTATAATTTGATGGTTACTTCACAACCCATGGTTTAAGAGCTGGTATTTTATTCATTATGCGACCTAGGGATCTCATCCCTGAGGAATTCCAAATTTCTTTCCTACACACCAATAATATTATAGAATATAAGGCACTTATTGCAAGGCTTTGCCTCATAGTGCAGTGAAACATCCAAAAGTTGGTTGTCTTTGATGATTCGTAATTGATCATCAATAAAACTACAAACCAATATCAAATAAAGGACAAGAAGATTGTGCCCTATAAAGGCATGGTCGATAATCTCAAACAACAATTTGAATGTATCTAGTTTGAGAAAATACCTAGAGACAAAAATAGATCAATAATCAATATCTCTTTTAATTTCTATGAATATCAGTTTCTTATTGAAAACATTCTTATGCCAACTTATAGTCATCCAGACATTAAAATAGTATATGATATTAGTGGTCTTGATTTCACTTAGTACCAAGATGTTTATACCTACCTCCAAGTCCAAATTCTCTTTCTTGACTTATAACACAACTAACAAAAGTCTAATATTCATAATGCATCCCATTACACTTTACTTGGTGGTACACTCTTTCATAGAGGTTATGATGGGATGTTATTTCACTGCTTAAAATTAGGTGAATCCAAATTAGCATTAAAATATGTACACAAAGGGATTTATTAGGACCATACAAGTAGAATGGTTATTACCAAAAAACTCCTTAGAATGGGATATTGTTGGCCCATGATGGAAGTAGATGCATGTGATCATGTTAATAAATGCTTTGTTTTCCAAAAAAATGGTAATTTAATTCAGATTCTTTTGTAAGTGCTTCAGCCTATCACTTCTCCTTGGCCATTTTTGACATGAAGACTTGATCTCATAGGTAAGATAAATCCCACTTCCTCTGATGGCCACTAATATATTATAACTTCCACCAAGTACTTCATTAAGTGGGTTTAGGCAATCCCTCTCACATAAGTGAATGCCAAACATATTTCTGAATTCATTCTAAATCATCTCATCTGCCGCTATGGCATTCCCTCTTCCATTATATTTGATAATGGTAAATTATTTAAGAACAAGGATGTGAAAACCTTATGTACAATGTTCCATATTAAACATAGATGGTCAACACCCTATTAACCTCAATGTAATGTCCAAGTTGAGGCATATAATAAGAAAATTATCAAAATTATTAAGAAGTTTGTCAACAAAGTTGGTCATGATTGACCTTTGTAATTATTCCTTGCCTTATGGGCTTACCGTACTAATATTTTCATGCCTACAAGGGAAATACCCTACTCCCTAATTTTTGGCTCTAAGGCCATCTTTCCTATTGAGATCGAGTGCCCATATCTATGTATTTATTTATAGGGTATCATTGATGATGAATATTATATAGTAGATAGGCTACACTAGTTGGAACTCTTAGACAAGAAATAGTTAGCTGTATTAAGTCATCTCAAAGCATATAAAAATTGATTATGGTGTATTTATAACAAGCGCATCATTCAAAGATAATTTTAAGTGGGTGATCTTGTATTGAAGGAGAATTAAAAAAACACCCATGCATAACATGGAAAGAAAGGTAAATTTGAGCCAAATTGGTTGGGTCCTTTCATTGTTACAACAAACTATGGTTTAGGGGCATACAGGGTAGCTAGGATATGAGCTAGAATGCCCATGAACACTTTGCATCTAAAGCATTTTTATGTTTGACTTGGCTGAACATTGTCTATGAGGGGCACTGCTTGGGTCATACCCTTCACATTTATTTTCCCCTTCCTTTCATTCATCATTCATGAGTTAAGCCTTATCTTCCTCCCGTCTCCTATTATTGTCTTGATATTGATTACCACCTATAGATACTGAAAGAAGATTTAGAATAATAGCTCAAAAAATAGTTCAGATTTAGTCATCATCAACACATTTGTGTAAGTAGAATTTTAGAACATCAACATGGTTTTGATATGGATTCTCTACTTGGTATTCCTTGATGCAACTTATTTTAGCCCCTTGATGATCCTATTCCCCATTCCATATCACTTCCATTGCATCCTAATTTACTATTGAAAGATAGTTCTTTCATGTCTTGATTGGCTATGGATTAGTGGTCCTTTCACATTCCAAGCCCAGTTGAAGTCAGTTTAGCTATTGTTTGAGCCTCTACCCGAGGTTGTTTTTCATTTTTTAGATGATTCCTTATACATTTATTTATACTTTCATGTAAATTCTACTTACATAATACTCTTGTATATATCTTATTATAAAAATACAAAACATTGGAAATTTTCCAAACTCTTAAAAATAAAAACATTCAAAAAATGTTGTACATCTCCCAATGAGATATAAAGCCATCAAATATTTGTACAGTTTGTCATACTTTTTACTAGTGGTTCTTCATCTTAGTTATGTTCTGAGTGACACTATCTGAGTATCGTGTGGATAAGTCCTCCCTATGCATTGAACATCTTGCAGGTGAAAAATTCTTATCAAAGTCATGACTTCTCTATTTCATTCAATCACATTTAATCATACAATTACATTTTGATTATCCCATTCCCTTATGTGTTACCCTAATACATTGGGTGGGTGTCTTTCATTTCAGCATTATCATTTGGAATCCCAATTATCATAAATAACACACCCATTTATGGAAAAATTACATTGGACTGAGGTCCACAAAGATAATGTAGGCAATGCTTAGGTACATGGGGTTGATCGAGTCAACTCAACCACTATCATTTTAATTCTAATTTCTCTCTTTATTCTTATATTATGCTCTCATTTTTTTACAAGTCATTCTCTTTTGCACTCTTACCATTTTATGAGTCATTATGTTTTACACTCTCATTGTTTCGTGAGTTAACTACTATACACCCTTAATGTTTTGTGAGCCCATTCTCTTTTACGCCCTCACTATTTTGCGAGTCATATGCATCTCTTATTTATCTAATAGTTTCATCCTAATCATTGGATGTCACTCTTCATTACACTTCCATTTCTGGGAGAGCTAAATCACCCTAAGGTCCACACAAACTATGTAGGAAATGCTTGGCTACATAGCGTAGCTTAGGTTAGCTCGACCACTTCCTTTTTCTTTCATTCCCCTTTGGGGGAACATGCAAGATTAATGTCCTATTATCACATTCGTACACTGGTAATTATTTATCTGTTATTGCTTTTAGTTATGTTTTTATGTTTAATTCATTTGCTTGGTTACTTCTTTATTTATTTTATTACATTAAATTATTTAATTTTGTTTAGTACAATATGTTTTTACGCTTGGATATTGATTTTTGATATCTTGATTCTAAGTTGTTAAATTTTGTATTTATTCTAATTTTGGTTTGTATTTATTTATTACATTGTGCTTTACACTTAGGTCTTGATTTTTCATATCTTGACCCTGAGTTGTTAAGTATTTATATTTGAATTAGTCCTTAAGCAAGTGATAAAAATGTTTTCATGATTCATTTTATAATTATGTTATATATCATCACATTAAAAATTAAAAAATCAAGTGCACAAAATACTTATATATAATGTCAAATGAAAGTAAAGCATCTTTGTACACCATGGCTACATGTGCTTGAGTACGTAAATTAGAACATCATCACATTTTTTACCATCCAAACAAAACAACTAAAATACATGGATACATATGTGATAATCATAATACACATCTATAAACGAGCCTATAAATAGAGTCATAAACATTTTTCATGATGATCAAATGTTAAAACATCATCAACATCAATCATATTTGCTATCTAGATCAAGTGCATCATCATCACAAAAATTAAATACAATAGAATCATGATAAAACGTGAGTCAACAAATATACATTCACATCAATATCAAGGATATAATCTACAACATGATTCAACATATATGAAATCAAAAACATCATCATATATATATCAAAATAATATCATATTCCATTTACATCGTATGATAAAAAAAATGAATATATATGCACATCTCAAAGCTAGTCTATACATCAAGATATATACATCACAGAATATAAAATGTAGAGCTATAATAAAGAATCAGCTCTGACTCTGATCATCCCTAGGAGGGATCCTCTTTGGAATCTCTTGGTACAAGCCCTACCCTATACCATGTGGTGGTGGTGATTGAGGTGGGCCTATCATTCTTTATTGTGGGGGAGATTGTGCCATTGATCTCTCTGATGTCAAAGTATGCCATGATTTTGGATGTGTGGCTAGAACTTTAGATCTGGTATGCTCTCAAAAGCTCGGTGCCCTGGCCCCTATTGGTGCTACTAACTCATATAATCTTTGATAATATCTACCCTCATCCTTGGCATGTGACACATCATCTTTGGCCTTTACCACATCAACTAGTGCTTTGACCAACCCCTATTCTTCCACAATCCCTCTAGATGTATCTTTATCCCCACAAAGATTTTATGCATTATCCATGGCTTTAACCCATTGACTAATATTTGTGACTCAATTTACATCCCTCAGGGTGAGTTGGACCTTAATAGCTATCATTTCAGTAACCTACCCCCTTAGTGTGTCAATCTCTGTGTCCCTCTCTATGATGAGGCCCTATAACTTGGTAGCCTCATCTGAGGCCCCTAATAACTATCTACACAACTTAACCACATCCTCTTATAGGCCTAGTATCTTTGTAATATTGGTCTTACTCTCTCTCTCTAACCTATCTTTAGTTGCCTAATCAACCTCTGATTTAACTGGTTAAGATGGCCCTACCTATCCTGATCTTGACCCCCTACGATAACAAGGATCAAATTTGTATCATATAAGTCTGTCTATCCCTCATCTTCATCTAGATTAGGCCTCTCTCCCATATCAATATCCTACTCTAAGGGATCCCCAATATTGTTCCTAGTACTACTGCTATTGTTGATGTTGCTATTATTTCTACCACTACTAGTACTCTCAAAGTCAGAGTCTATAACCATGGGTACAACCTGCTATAAAGTTACTTGTTATAATGGTGATTGTATATATGTGGCCACCTACACTAGCCTCATTATCTACCCTTATATCTATCTAGTTAATGGCTTATCTTATATTTGCTATCATGCCTCGGCTACTTACCCCCTAGAGGCCTAGGTCTAGTAAGTTGCATTGGTCTCAATTGTGCCCACCAAGCTACGTAGGTAGCTATCACCCTTCCATCTGCTATCCCTCGCTCATATTCCCACACTACTAGTTGTAATGTCAAGAGGCTACCAACTATTGTCATTCTAGGGATGGGAGGCCCCCACTCGATAATCTCTCAAGTCACATGGGCAAAATAGTGAAGCCCCACCAATACATCATGTTATCATCTAAATTGCCTCCACATGTGATTTGGCCAATATTTCTCAATTAGAAGTCATGGTGCCTTATAATATAGTACGAGTTGGTCATATACTATGTCACAATGCCATCATCTTGCCAACCAAAATGAATGTGCATGTATGGATGCCAAATGAAGTCCCCATCAACCATCTTTTTGATCACTTGTATATAGAAGTATACATCTCTGTGGTACCCCCATTAGCCCCCTCTTGTCAAGTACCAACCATAAGCTAGTGGGTCTTTTGGTTGTCATTATTGTCTATGCCCCACTAGTCACTTTATTGTGATGTCATCCTAGGCCCAGATCTGAAGAAGTGTGCAGGGCCCAATGCTCCTACCCTGATGATAAGTCATTATATACAAATCTATATACAACTAGGCCAATAGTATTGGGCCTAGGCAAAACATGTGGTTAAATACACCATATCCCAAATAAATCCTATTAGTCCTCATGCAAAAATCACTAACTCTTATTAGGGATTAATATGCCATTGACAATAGCCTTGAAAATCACAACATCCTTGCCAATCATTAGTTGAGCTCCATCTTGAAGGAAGACCAAGCCCTCTAATGCATCTATATCAATAACCCCATCCTCAGTGACAATGTTAGTGACACTAATCATGTCCTCTAATACTAATAACCATATTTGGTACATCTAATAAATCATAGACCCATGGATTGGGATAAATATTATTTGTTAAACTTCCTCTAATGTGACTATCGCCTTTCTAGTAGGTAGGTGGAAGGTTCTAGTCTTCAAGTGCCATCACTTAACTAGCACTAACATGTAGTATCTATCTATTTGAATCATATGCATCTGTGTAATGTATCTCAATCCAACTATCTTTAAGAACACCAAGGTCTAATCTATCTATAAGCATGCCTTCCATAAGATGGATGAGCATTGATCATAGGAGATCAATACCAAGACTCGCTGTTGTCAGTTATAAACATGTCAGCACGCTATAACAACAAGATTTATATATATAATTGATCATAAATTTTCATCAAACATGCCACCTTAAAATTAAAAACCATCATTTGACCTATCTAAGGCACACAATTCTACATTCACATTCAAACACACTTCTTCTAATTCAGTCCATTTTCCACTTGAGGCTATTCTACCACTTTGAGCAATATTGCCATTTGGCAAGGTGTTACCAATGTTTCCCACAATGATTTCATTGTTTCACAGGGTGTTATCATCATTTGCTAACTCTTTGGTCATTTTGGTGATATGACTGTTAAGTAAGGCATTCTCACCATTTTGCACGATGATATTTTACCCTTTTTTGGGGAATTATTGTTATTTCTTAGCTCTTTGGCCATTTTCATGATCTCACCATCTGTCATAGTGATATCACCATTTGACAGAGTGTTATCATTGTTTTCATCAATTTCTCGTTGTTTAGGCATTTTACACCCAATAAGGCATTTTTGCCATTTTGGTGTTTCTTATCTATTTTGGTGATATCGTCAGTTTGGCATTATATCACCGATTCATAGTGATATCACCATTTTTTGGTGATATTTCCATTTATGGGTGCGATATCACCATTTCAAAAATGGTGATATATCTAAAAATCCTACTTCTACAAGGCATTAAATGTGATAATTTTTTTATTAAAAAAAAAAGTACTTACTAAGGCCCTGCTACCTGTTGATCATATGTACTCGTGAACTCACTCATGAAGGTGTCTCTATTGTGGAATACATGTCATTTCGCTCTTAGCTCTCATGTCCAAATCCAAAGCACAAGTTTTCAATAGGTAAGGGATTCAATGACCCATTTTTACCCTCTAGGGGTAAGTTTATACCTCTAAATTCAAATTTTACCCCTACCCTCGCATTGCATCCTTTTCTTCCTCAACAAATTGTAGGTGACTTTGTGGTCTATTTTTCCCCCCATTTTCTTCTCAGTTTTCTATTTTTTAGCCTCTTCTATTGTGAAATGTACCATTTTATCCTTTTAGAGGGCCCATCTATCAAAATTATTTTTTGGCCAATGCCTCGAGGGGCATCCTGGGCATCCCAAACATCATTTGGAGCATTAGAGTGAATTTATTTTCATAAAATTGAAAAAAAATCAACAAATTATGAACACATCATTCTTTAATCATTATCAAATAATTTTGAATAACTTTTTTCATTCTTTAAAATGTTGTTTTGTTTATGTCTTACAATGCCATTTCAAACATGGGAAAATGTAGACACTCCAATTTCATCACTCTCATGTAAAATTTGTAATCAAAATGAATTTATGCAACAATACGTAAATCAAGTCATAAAACACTGAAACACTCAAATTTATCTGTGTACTTGACATGCATATTCTGAAATGTATTATGGCATCCCTGATTACATAATTGCATCATATCCAATTATTAGCTTCACTTAAATCATTTGGAGTCAAATTATCATTATGCAAGAGACACTTTTGATTAATTAGGTTGAATAGTTATTCGACTTTAAAAATTCACATCACTTTGCATTAAGTTAATTAACATTTGTTAATTAACCTAATCTCCTCTAATGAAAAATTCTATAGCTTTTTAAAATTGAATTATTCCTCCACTCAAATGGTAAGGGGATTCAAATATCTGAAATTATGATTAGATCATGGCATCACTTGGAAAGTTGTCAAGCATTATCATAAATGCAAGAAAATATCATAAATTCAAACCCATGCCTAATTAATGTAAACTCAAATCCAAAATATTAATGGCATTAACTCTCCAAATTAAATTGAATTCTAGCCACGTATATTGATCTTAATGCAATTGTTAAAGTAAATATGAGAAGTCTATAAATACAAGGCTCATTTGGCATTATAAACAAGCCTTTTAGTGTAAACTTACTATGCAAAAATAAAACAAAAAGCTTCAACATTCTTCACATTAATCAATAAAATCACTCATAGACAAGGGGATATCCAGTCGAAATAAATAAACAATATTGATAAAGACTCCTAGCTCTACAATCCAATCTTAACACACTTACAATTCAACTTGGACAACAAATCCATTATAAAAGTACAACTTTTGGTTAATGTCTTTCTATTTGTTTGCATTCTCCTAGACTTTGCCCAATCAAAGGGATCATGCTTGAGATGTCATGGTTGTTAATTTGTTTTGGTTTTAAACCACTAATAATGAATGAACTTCTCTCATACTCATGATCTACAATCATGTTCACACTATACATAGCCTAACATGAATAGGGGTAAAATAATTCTGTAACTATCATTGTATCGATGGGCATAAAGATAAAAATTGTTATGCAATGTAAAATAAGATATAATAAATTATGGGTAAGAGTTTTATTACATTTAAAAAATCTAAATATACTCCCACAAGGATTCTCCATCTTTTTCTACTTCACATTATACAAAGGAACCAATGGTCAACCAATCTTTTATATAAGGTAAAAACATAAGAATATCTTGTTCTAATTCACAACCTACAAAGATCGATGTATCCCAAGATGTTCCTAAAAATAAACCAATGGTCATTCGAGATCTTATATAAGGTGAACATAGAAAAAATATTGTTTTTTATGACAAGGCACAATAAAATGCATGCACAATTGGTTTTCTTAAATAATTTGACTACTATGAGCATGAGTTACAACATATGAGCCCGCTTGAGGATGTTATAAGGCATCTTACTATATCAATTTATCTTGGGCCTAAGACAATGGATACATTATTATATGTGAAGGTTACTAATACAAAATTCAATGCAAAACTAAGAAAATCATGGTCAAGGCAAATGGAAGAAAAATTGAATAAGATTAATATGACTATTTCATTTGATTTCTACATTGGTTTGCTTACATATCAGAGAGAATTTTTGAAAATAATAATCGTATTAAGAGTATAGTTACATCTTGAAGCACATAAGTATGGATATCAAATAAAAATCAACAAAGTAAAAATCAAGGAATTAAACAAGTAAAGAGTACTCCATAGAAAGAGAAAAAAATAATAATCCAAAGCCATCATCATTGGAAAAGCACTGCTAAATTCATCATCTCAAGTAGGTTTAACATAAATATATAATGGAAGTGCAAGTGCAAGTGTTCTTAAAATTTTATCACTAGAGTACATCAACAAGATAAAGTTACTTATGAATATTGATGTAGAGGATGACCAACTAATTCACAAAACTCCTTTCATCAATGTTCTCTCTCTACACTAGGTTCATATGGTCCTTCTTAGGTTCATTAATGTTTTGACTGTCTTATGGGTTTTGTCAACCTTATCATACTCATAATCTCTTGAGACCTCTTATTCCATTGAAAACTCACTTTACCACCTCTTTATTTACCTTGGAAACTTTCCTCTTTGTCATTGTCAACTGTTGTAGGCCTTTTTAAGGCTTTATCTACTAGTATGGTTCTGTAAAGTGGAATTTTATGAAACCTTGGATATTCTCAGATACCCTCTATCTTGTTTTACCTTCCTACCAAATTTTATGCTTCAACCTGGCTTTTAATATCTTATTTTACCTCTTTATAGGCCATTGTTAGGCCTAATTAGGCCTACCTTGCATAGGACTATACACAGTCCTCTCTCCATGTGTCATAGTGAACATAAACAAGATACAAATGCCAGAATCTCTTTGCCTTCATGGAGACCTAGCAAATGACCAAACTTGATTTTTTTACCGGTTGGAATGTCTTAAAAATGGGTTTCACTTCACAAGCCCTAGTTTAGGGTTCCCAAGGGTCTGTAGGACCTGAGAGCACTCGATTTTCTCTTTTTCACTCCAAAACGTGTTTCAAGGTTCTGTAAATATAGTTTAGAACCTGCCTCACATTCATGTTTCTGGACATATAAAACACATAGTTGCCTTTTATAGGATACAAAGAGCACTATCTAGAGGTTTTTGGAATCCAAATCCAATTTTCAACTTTATTCAAAGTAAATGAGAACCGATACACATCCACCCATTTTTTTAGTTCACTAAGAACCAAGTCCAAATCCTCTTCTCAGTAATTTCACAAGGCTAATAGTCTCACTGTTAAGACAATCACAAACTACAAATAATACAAGGATTGTTTTGAAGTTTGAAACCCCTACAAAGGATTTTGCTTTTGATCACAATTGTATAAAACTGGAAACATCGCTCCTACCATATGAAATTATTACTCAGTCTTCATTACCCCTCTGTTAGTCATCTTCTATGTACCTTGTCTTATCTATCTTCGACATACACAATCTCAACAAGAGTAGATAGATTTGTGAATAAAAGATGTGAAAAAGAACAACAAAATGACAATGTAAATACGTTCAAATAGTGTGACATTACTCATCAATGTAGATTTAACACAAAACATAGGATTATCAAACCTCTCTTCCTTGAACATTCAAGACTCAATCATTCTCCAATCTTTATTCAAACTACAGGGTTACAAGTCTTCACCAAAATTCAAGATTCTTCTTTTCAATGTTTTCTTGGGATTAGAGCCCATTCTTCTTCGAATACAACTTGGTAACTGAATTCAAAAACAAAACTTTCATACTTTATATCTAGGATAACTACCATAACGAGCTTCTAATGGTCACCACAAGTAAGTTTGTACCTTGCACAAACTTCAAGGTGGATATTCCATACAAGTGTGACCTATGACTAAGTTTATATGCCTAAAGTATCTTTAATTGACATTTTATATCCATTTGATAACTTAATGACCCCTTGACAACCTCCTATAACACCTTTTCTAAGCCAAATTATTCAAATTGTACAATTTGGTGGAAAAACTTCCCATTTGAATTCCTAAGCTACCTAGGCACTTCTAATCTCTTGGATAGCATTCCAAGATGCATTTTAAGACTCTTAACACTATTGCAACATTCTAAACATGTTGTAGACCCCTATTTACTTGATCTAGTCAAAATATTGTAATCATGTTGTTCCCATGTGTGATGCCCCTACATCAAAGATTAATATCAGGCAAAATTATTATTTTCAAGTGGTTGGTCAGATTATTCCCTCTTAATCAATGTCTCTAATTATGATGAAATAATTAGTTAGTTCTACTTATTGACATAGGTTATACTTCAATGCTATATTATTCATACATCACAACTATACATGCTATCAATTAATTTATTAAAAATTTAAATGTTACTTAAACGCATTATCAATGAAATAAATGAGTCATAATTAAAATTTTAAATGTTACTTAAACACATTATCAATGAAATAAATGAGTCATAATTGAATATTTCAAATCCCTCATATAAACACACATAGATAATAATTAAAAAACCATATAGAAAGAATAATACAAGATTTAAAAATATCAAATTTATCACTTGATGATGGGCACATGCCAACCCTCATCCTCTACATTTCTCTCATAGTCTATATCTCTAAGTGTGGGGGACCTAGAATAAATGGTCCGCTATCATTGTGATGGGATCGTGATCAAGAGTTGTTACGTATCTCACAAACCTTAAGACAACTAATCTATATTGAAGGTCTACTACCAAATTTTCATTCTCACTTTGAATCCACACACACTCAGTGAAAATTATCTCACCTATGTCTATGCTAGGACTTAACAAAGGTATCTAGTGATGTGTTAACTAGGTGTTCAACTTTGTAACATCATCCATTAGTTCATCTTGATTTACTAAAATAATAATATAGGAGATGGTGAAAACTAAAATAGTACAAAAAATAGGTGCATGTATGCTTGCTATATCATCCACCCTATTTAATAAACCAACCAACACAACACTTTAGAGGATGTGTCTCTTAAGTAATAAAATATAGGCTTCAATGACCATCATCCAATAATCATCACTTGAAAATTACATAAAATTTTAAAAACATTAGAAACTGATAAGAAAAATATGGCAAATATAATAAACATTCCAAATTTATGTGCATACATCTCTCAATTTATAGTAGGTGGATTGGGTTATCTAGGTTCCTATTCTTCATCTCCATCTCTCCCCATGGAAACATTTGGACATGCCTTTGGACCACCTGTGACTACCTCTACCACAATGGGATATAATAGTCCCCATTGTGACTATGTCTACCACTGCATAAATGTGATCGTAAACCCCATATTATCAACATATGAAATCATTATTAGAGGATCTACCTATTTTTATAGAATAGGGGCAAGCTTTATGGCACTAGGATGACCTATCTCTTTGGGAAAATGATTGGATATATGGGTTTGTGTTCAATCCATTGATGTTATGGGAACCCTCTATGTAATAAAAATCGCATGATGTACTCATACACAATAGGAAATATATTGGGAAACCAAAAACACAACCTGATTCGATGTAACTGCATGACATCCACTAGCCATCTAGAAAATCTTCTATACAACCTCCATATTTTAGACTTGGAAGTCAGATGGTCTAACAAGTGTTAGGTGTGGATCCTGATTGTCTTCCAAGATCAGAGGTTAAAATTATGATGTTATTTTTAGTCAAATTTTGGATCATATTCTTTGTATCCCTGATAGCGTAGGGGGTTGCAAGGGGGGGGAACCCCCTTGCTGGGTTCGGAGGGGATGACCCCCTGACGGGGGGTCCAGGGGCTACGTGCCCTGGTGGGGGTTCGAAGGCAACACCTCTGAAGAGATTTTTTTTTAAATTTCCTTGTAAAATTGTAATTTCATAGTCAATTTGAGCCATCGATTAAAGGTTTCTAGATCTGACGGTAGAGGTTATGTTTGTGTTTTTCACCCTAAAATGTATTGATACATCGCTGAGATGAGAAAAAATAAAGTGATCGTACACAAAGAGGAGGCAGAGAAGGTAGAGAGGTGTAACATGTTTTGTTACAAGATTTGTTTCTCCCTTGTATTGTTGAAAATAATATACTGGATAAGTTTGGTGGATATAGCCTATCTTGGGTGAACCACGTTAAATCTGGTGTCTCCTATTTTGTGTATGTTTATGATTATTTTATGGATGTTTGATTGATTCATTTCATAGTTTATCTTGTATGCGATTTTGAGATAAATCTGTGTTTTATTTTATCCTAACAAATGGTATCAGAGCAAAAATTTTGTTTGCATAATTTTAAATCGTAAGAAGAAAAGGGTTTAACCTCGAGTGAGAGCTATGGTAGATGAAAATAAATCTAAGGTGGAGAAGTTCAATGGACATAACTTTAGATTGTGAAAGATGTAGATGGAGGATTACCTTTACCATAAGGACCTATATTTGTCGTTGAGAGGGCAAGCCAAGAAGCCATCGACAATGTCAATTGAATCTTGGAAACTATTGGATCGAAAAGCCATTAGAACCATATGGTTGTGCTTTGCATCTTTTGTAGCATTCAACATATCATAAGAAAAGACAACATAAGGTTTTCTAAGCGCATTAGGCAAGTTATATGAAAAAACCTCTGCCTCAAAAAAAATATTTTAGATGCAAAAATTATTTAATATGAAAATATCTGAAAATAGTTCAATACCATATCATTTAAATAAGTTTAACATAGTTATTAGTTAGTTACATTCTGTAAATATTGATTTTGATGATGAAGTTAGGGCTCTTCTTATTCTTTGTTCCTTGCCTAAAAGCTAGAATAACTTGGTAATGGTAGTAAGCAACTATGTGTCTAATAATGCTAAACTAAAGTTTGAAGATGTGGTGGGTGTTATCTTAAGTGAGGAAATGCGAAAAAAAAATAAAGCTGAAACATTCATATCTGAAACTACATTAACAGTGGAGAATAGAGGAAGGCAGAAGAATAAAGGAAAAAGAAACCGTGAAAAATCAAAAGGGGGTGCAAAATCTAAATCAAAAGACAAGATAGAATGTTGGATCTGTGCCAAGCCCTGATACACAAAAAAAGAGTGTTGGTTTCGAAAAGATAAATCGAGTAAAGACCAATAGGAAGGTAATATAGAATCAAATGTAGCAGGTGATGTACTACAAGATGATCTTATACTTTATTTAAATAATATTGTTGAATCTTGGATTTTAGACTCAGGTGCTTCTTTTCGTGTGACCCCTCATAGACATTATTTTATAGATTACGTTCAAAGTAATTATGGGAATGTTTACCTTGATGATGATAAACCCTGTAGTATTTTTGAAAAAAGAAATTTTCAAGTTAAATTACAAAATGGAAACACATGGGTGCTAAAAGATGTCAGACATGTTCCAAGCTTGAAGAGAAATATGATCTCTATAGGGCAACTAGGTAGTGAGGGTTGTATGGTCACATTTACAACCGAATCATGGAAGGTTACAAAGGGTTCTATGGTGGTTGTAAAAGATAAAAAAGTAAGCACTTTAGATTTGTCTATATATAATATTAATTCATTTTGTGTTGTAGCTGCTACAGGTAAAGATGCAGCTTTGTGACATTACAGACTTGGCCACATGAGTGAAAAGGGAATGAAGACCTTCATACAAAAAATAAACTACTAGGTTTGAAAGAATTAGATCTAAATTTTTGTGAGCATTGTGTATATGGTAAACAAAAACATGTGAAGTTTCTCAAGGTTGGACCAGTCAAGAAGGAGTAGAAGTTAGAGCTTGTGCATATGGATGTATGGGGACCAGCTCAAGTCTCTTCACTTGGTTCAAATTATAATGTTACATTTATTGATGATACAACCAGAAAGGTTTGGGTATACTATATAAAAAGGAAGTATGATGTTTTTGGTACATTCAATAAATAGAAAGCTTTAGTTGAAAATGAAACATGTCTAAAACTAAAATGTCTTAGATCAGATAATAAAAGTGAGTATTGTAGTAACACTTTTAACAATTATTGTTCAAAAAGTGAAATTTGTAGATAAAAAATAATTCCAAGAACACCACAATAGAGTGGTGTGTCAAAAAGAATGAACAAGATCATTATGGAGCATGCCAGATGTATGAAATTGCATGCAAATTTGTCTTTACAATTTTGGAAAAATGTTGTAACTACAACAGTTTATCTGCTAAATAGAGGACCTTCGAGTGTTTTGGATGGTGGAATATCGGAGGAGGCAAGGACCAGAAAGAAGATAGATTATTTTTTTCTAAGAGTTTTTGGTTGTGAGGTATTTTCTTATATTGACAAAGATCATAGGACTAAGTTAGAAGCTAAGTCTCAGAAATGCACATTTATTGGTTAAGAAACTAATGACTATAGATTTTGATTGTGAAATCTAAAAAATAAGAAAATAATCAAAAGTAAAGATGTGTTCCATGAAAAATTCATGTATAGGGACCAATTGCAGGAAAAGAAGAAAGAATAATTCAAAAGAAAATATATATTATTAGAAGATATTAAAAAAAACATGCCCTAAAAGTTCCTGATCAAAATGTGCAACAAGAACAGGTACCTCAAACTCCTGTTAGAAGATCTACAAGAGTAAGTAGACCCTCTGATCATTTCTCTCATTTATATTATTTATTACTTACTGATGGTGGTTATACAAAAAGCTATGAAGAAGCAGTGCATATTGATGCCAAGGATAAGTGGGAGCAAGGTATGGATGAGGAGTATGATGCTCTAATGGAAACCCAGACATGGGAGTTGGTGGAGCTTCCTAAAGGAAATAAGGCATTGCAAAATAAGTGGGTATATAGGATAAAAGAGGAGAATGAAGGTAAAAAAAAATTCAAGGTCAAAATGGTGGTTAAAATTTTTGCACAAAAGAAAGGTATAGACTTTGACGACAAATTTTTCCCAGTAGTTAAAATGACTTCAATAAGAACTATTTTAAGTTTGATAGTAGTAGAAGATTTGCACCTTGAACAGTTAGATGTGAAGACTGCATTCTTTCATGGTGACTTGGAGGAGGAAATATATATAGAGAAACCACAGGGATACAAAGTCAAAGATACGAAGAAAATGGTGTGCAGGTTGAAGAAGAGTTTGTATAGCTTAAAACAAGCTCTAAGATAGTGGTATTTAAGATTTGACAATTTTATGACAGAACAAGGTTATTGTAGATGTCATTTAGATCATTGTGTATATTTTAAAATTTTAAAAAATGGCAGCTACATTATTATTTTTTATATGTAGATATGTTTGTAGCTGGTTCCAACATGCACAATATTAATGCACTCAAGAAACAGTTAAGTGATAGCTTTTCTATGAAGGATCTAGGTGCAGCTAAATAGATCCTTGGTAAGAGGATAACTAGAGATAGAAAGAATAGAAGGATGGAATTATCACATGGAGAGTACATCAAAAAAGTGTTGGAAAGATTTAATATGTAGGATGCAAAATCAGTTGGGACATTTTTCATTGCACACTTTAAATTAACAAATGAACAATATCTTAAAATATAAGAATAAAATAACTTGATGTCTAAAATTTCATACTCATCAATAGTTGGTATTTTAATGTATGCAATGGTGTGTATGAGGATGGACATTGCACGTGCAGTGGGAGTGGTGAGTAGGTACATAAATGATTCAGGAAATGAATATTAGAAGGTAGTAAAATAGATCATTTGTTATTTAACAGGGACCATAGATATAGTGTTAAGTTATGGTGGATCATATGTGACATTATAGAGATATTTTGACTCAGATATGACAGGTGACTTGGATGGTAGAAGAAGCACTAAAAGTATATGTTTACAGTAGGTCATACAGCATTAGTTGGGTATCATAGTTATAGAAGGTTGTGAAACTTTCAACCATAGAGGTTGAGTATGTTGCTTCTACAAAATCAAGCAAGGAAATAATTTGGTTACAGAGGTTGATAGAAGAATTGGGACATAGTCAATAAATATGTACTCTATATAGTGACAATCAGAGTGCAATCCATTTAGCCAAAAACTTAGTTTTTCACTCCAAAACAAAACATATTCAATTGTGGTATCATTTCATTCGTTCAGTGATAGAGGAAGAGCAACTCAAATTGGAGAAGACACATACCAATAAAAATCATGCAGAGAGGATGACCAAGGTAGTTACAAGAGAGAAGTTGAAAAATTGTTTAGCTTCGATTGATCTTCATGGATCATAATTAAATTATTGAACTTGTCTAGGTCTAGATAGTACAGTGAATCCAGTAGCGATGGATTTGTTGCAATCAGTCTCCAAGTGAAAGATTGTTAGGTGTGAACCCTGATTGTCTTCCAATATCAAAGGTTAAAATTTTGATGTTATTTTTAGCGAAATTTAGGATCCCATTCTTTGTATCTCCGATGATGTGGGGGGTTGCAAGGAGGAACCCCCCTTTTCGGGTTTGGGGGCCGCACGCCCTGGTGGGGGTTCGCATTGTGAAAATTTTATTAAAATTGCCTTGTAAAATTTTAATTTCGTAGTCAATCTAAGCCATCGATTAAAGGTTTCTAGATCTGATGGTAGAGGTTATTTTTAGGTGTTTTTCACCCTAAAATGTATTGATACATGGCTGAGATAAGAAAAAAGAAAGTGATCGTACACAAAGAGGAGGCAGAGAAGGTAGATAGGTGTAACAGGTTCTATTGCAAGATTTATTTTTCCCTTGTATTACTAAAAATAATATACTAGATAAGTTTGGTGGATGTAGCCAATCTTAGATGAACCATGTTAAATCTGGTGTCTCTTATTTTGTGCATGTTTATGATTATTTTTTATATGTTTGATTGATTCGTTTCATAGTTTCTCTTGTATGTGATTTGAGGATAAATTTATATTTTATTTTATCCTAACAATAAGATCCTACAATACATGGTTCTCCTTTCAACAAAATGTGGGCTATCGATCCTGCTCTCTAAAAAAATATGAGGATGTGCCAACTCTACAAGAGGTTGACCTACTAGATGGCCCACTAATATATGATCATATGCCTATACATGTAAAAGTTTTGATGAATGAACACCACCACTATAGTCTTCCTAAGTAAATTGGTAAATATCTCTATACATATGAGTTAGCATAGTCCAACCCTAAGAATACATCATCCCATAAGTTTCAATATCCTTGATAATACAGGGCATTGGATATGATATGAAAACACATCATACATCCATGACTATAAATGAAGTAATCAATACACATAAGTATTTCATCACATACAACATCAATCAGAGAAATCTCGTACAAAACTTGAATCATTATAGGCATACTACACACCTTGATCTCATCATGTTATGTATTTATAAGGACATCTTTTTGGGTATGGACCCTCTCTAGCCTATGCTATTATGTGTTCCCCAATAACTAGAAATTGTAGTATGATATGTATGTCCTCCAACATCATTGTCATCTCCACTGTAGGCAACCAAAATATACATGTATCCACATTCGACATCTTAGCTAATGCAGTCATTAAATGCATATCATGTGGCATATTCCATATCCTCCTAACATAGCATATCCATACACTATCAACCAATTATTACTTAGCATCACTAAGGTTGAGACATAATATTATCTCCATGTGTCTCCCATGGTGAAACTCCTTAACACATATATCACCCTACAATTAAAAAATGTAAATTCAATGTCATATCTATGATAAAAATGGTGTACAAATAAATTATAAAGGACAAATTTATGATACATAAAATCTTCACCCTTAGAAGACATATGTAGTAGGGATTAGAAGCCTTTGAAAGACATTGACATTAGATAGGTAGACAATGTCGGCAAAGCATGGACATTATCAAAAAATGTAGGATACCTCCAAAAATGATCCTAACACCAAAACAAGCTTTAAAATTAAGAAAATATAAAAAAGGAAATTTTTAAAAATACTATAAATAATGTAAAAACTAAGTTTTTTAGGGATACCAATGCTAGTGGTTATGTCACTTGCAACCAACTCTCCAAGCGCTTGACCTGTATCAGAGTCACAACTCTTTACATCAACATTTTTGGAATCATATTTTAGAACAAATAATAAAAAAAGGTTGAATTGAATCCTACAACCAAAAATTTAACCTATGTACTATAAAGTAAAAAAATAAATTTTCTTATTAATATGCCATGGCATGATGCATGCAATATCATGAGAGTTTTGTGTATATTTCACCTCACATCAATTACATGAGGAAAATTGCAATATTATCTTTTCTACAGTAATAATTTTGTGGGCATTCATTACTATATTATAAATGAACATTTTACATAACTATACCTATTACCCTTGCCTCAATACTAATGGATGGGGAAAAGCAATAAAAACATCTATTGAAATAATTGAGATTTTCTATTGAAATATCTTCATGATTCAATGAAATATTATCTATGGGATTTAATTGCTTATATCATTTTCCTACCCACTGGTGGAAATCAGTACAACCTCAATTAAAAGGACTATCTCCATGTGCATAGTGTTTACAAATATATAAGTCAACATGAAAGAATTCAATGAACTTATTAGACTTAAAATTTAATAGTAATATTCAATTTTTAATTACATGAACACCTCTATATAATTAAATGTGATAGCTACTTATAAAATGAGAACTCAATCACTTGTCAAGGATTATGTAGTGGCATATGTGCTTGCAAGTGAACAAATTTTTCTATGACAACATATCTTTTAATGTGGGTGTAAATAATTTACATAATTATATTTTATCTATAACACATGATGTGTATAACATAGCCTTTGTAGATAAGGGATTCATTACTTCATCCCTCATATCAAAATGTGGCAAGGCTAGTTTCACAAATTTAGGCCATATCATATTGAACATTAGTATTTTAGAGAATTGTATACACTCAAATTTAATCATTAATTGCTTGAAAATATTTAAACTTGACATTTTTACATAGTTTAGCCCATTCATCATTCCATTAACTTGAAATCTAAACAGGACAATTCATTATTCTAAAAGTTATTTTACAACCACTCAAAACATCATTCAAACACCCCTACTTTGCTTTAAAAATCCTATCAAACTAGTTCTAACAGTGTTTGTCCTTCTAGGATAGAAATGCAGTAGGTCGAATAATGTTGCACTACGACCTTGTCCACTAGTGCAACCTTATCCCCCATGCTCCAGGGATAAACTTTTAAATTCAAGACATTGAACTTTCCCCCTTTCAGGATTTCAGCAAGGTCAGTTAGTTGAAATATTAAAAATATTCCTCTGTATATGCATATCAAGGCCTCTCCAAACATATATATAAATAACTTGAAAAATCTATTACACATTGATCAAAAGAGCACTCTTTCTTCCAATTCTAAATATGAAGTGTTATAAAAATCATTGGCATTTTATTATGGGTCAGGGGAACTCATTGTCAATCAATCAAGTCAATATATCTGGTTACATTTATATAGATAAGTCATGATTCACATGCTCACTCTAGGAGGGAGAACTACATCAGCCTAAAGACCTTTTGGGCTATGTAGGTTGTATGCATCTAAATTTGCTTACATCATCCCTCGTCATTAATATTACTATTAGTCGACACTAATCTCCTCTAACTTCATCTAATTTATATTACTAATCATGCTTCACATTTATCTAACATTCCCCTTCATTATGATTCATCGTACTAACCTTACCCTTCCCATTTCTTCATTGATTCTTCTAATCAATCCCACTTGTCTAATATTTGAGAATTTAAAATTCTCATAACCCATCTACCTACCTACTCCTAAGTTTTCTTATAATCCTAACCCCTATTCCTCACTCAACCCTTCTTCTAAACTAATCTAAACTTCCCCTAATCATCATTAGATTCCCTAATAGAATCTATACCTCTCTACCACCCTTCTCCTTTTCTAAAAAGTTCTCTCTCTAGAGAATTCTAAGAAATTTTAAATTCTTTAGAATTCCCTCCTTCCTCTCTAGAGTCTTCTTCTCTAGTCCCTTCCAATGAATTTTTAATTCATTGGAAAATCTCCCTCACTTGCCTATTTAAAACCATGCTTCCCTCCATTCCAAACAATGAAAGAAAATCCATGAGCCTTCATGCTAAAATATTTTATCAACCAAGTCTATTTATTCATCGATCAAACTATCAACTTATTATTTTTATCAAGCCATCAAGTATACATGTTGTCCACAATCTGAGTCTATAATCAGTAATCAATTAAGCATTGAATCCTTCTTTTTTTGGATCTTGATTTGGAGCATTGTACTAAAAGATTGTGATGCAGGTATGAATGTTTCATTTTATTGTGCACTATGATCCTTTTGGCTCTAAATTTTAATAGTGGATTCGTGTTCTGAATAAATTTTGATATAATTTTTATATTTAAATCTTATTACTCAAAATTATCATCTTACATTTGGCAACCACAGTGGATATCATCATTTGTGCTAATCTTGTGTGTAAAGTGTGATTATGAAGCTTGCACGACTGATTAGGCACGAAATTAAGCTCATTTTTTTCAAAAGTCATCACATCCTAGGTGATTAGTGACTGTGCTCAGCAAAAGGTGATCTTAACACTGATAGTCACGATTTGAATACCAACAATTATGATTTTGACTTACACCATAGAAGTTAACTATTATTCTTTAGTTCACCTGAGTATTTTCTTATAGTTTCACAAAATCGCTTATTTCTAGTCATGGTTTTGTCATTTACAAGTACCCAGTTGTGATTTTGCTTTGGTTTATAAATTGTACTTATTTTTTTATTAGACTTTTGGATCACATTTTTAGGCTTCTCGCTCTCTGTTTGACTTGTTTTGGTTGCAAGAATAAGAGAAAACCCTATGGTTCTAAAATTGATAAGATTTTAGGAGTTTCACAAAACTGCTTTTACCTTGTCGTAGTTTTGATTTTGATATGTGATTTTGACATTGTTGTTTGTGCTTTTGAATTAACTCATAAACGAACTTCAATTTGGTTGTTAAATATACTAAATATGGCCTTTTTGTAATTTTTATGTTCTATCTAACTTATCTCGTTACAAAGCAAGAACATTATTAAAACACAATCATCAATTTTTGTCTCTATTTTAATTTTGCCTATACACAGTTGCAATTTTGACTGGTAGTCACGATTTTGACAGTTCAGTAATGATTTTGACTTGTAGTAGATTTATATAACTTTTTGGTCAACCATCTAGTTTTCTATCATCTGTGCATCTCACATACTATTTTTGCAGGCACTATTATCTATTTCTAATCTATGTTTTCTAGGGTTGAACTAAACTTTTCACATTAATCAAAATTGTAACTCTCCCAATTGCAATTTTGAAGCAACTTAATTTATTCTTGTTTAAATCCTAAAAACCACTGTAAATAAAATAATCTAACAAAATCATAATCTAATATTTTCCTATAAGTCATTTTAGTACCTTTAAATCCGTAAATATATTTGTTTTTGTATAATCTACAAATTCACTTACCTATAGTCACGATCTTCCTTTGCATTTGTGATTTCACACCTTTCAGTCGCAGTTTTGCTATCTAACCGCCAGCAGTTTGCTTAACCATTTTTCAACATTGCTTGTCCCCATCTATGATTTTGACAATTCATTTTTGATTTTGTGCCTCTGTATGCAATTTTGATTAACAACTAACTGTGTATCTACGGTTTTGATCAAACTAGTAGTGATTTTTATTTTTATTTTTCTTCAAAAGTTCTCTTTTGAGTGCACTGTTTAGGACTTTTTTTGATGAATTTAAGTCATTTCAAGGGTTCTACAAGTCCCAATTCTTTTTTACGTCGGGGGATTCGCCCCTCAACCCTGCGCTATACTGTGATAGGGAACGTGTTTGGGGTGTTTCTCCCATACCTCACAAGGGGCGCTATACCTTAACCCCATAAGGGGCATTGCCCATAAACTTCGTACGAGGTGCTTCCCCTTGACTCCGTTGGGGGCTACCACCCCTAGACCCCCACATCCTAGCCTCTTATTTAAAGAATTTAAAGTGTAAAACCCATGACTTTTTTCAATTTTTTATTAACGCTTATTGGACTAATATTTTTTTCGATTTTCACAAGAGCAAATTCTGTGGTAGTTTTAGCTCATTTGATTTTACCTATCAAACTACTAAAATATTGTCTTGAAGGCCATATTTCTGTCTAACGTCTTATCTTGCAGGTTACCCCTCAAGATTGCCAAATAGAAACTACTCATCACTTGAATAATCACTTGCTTTGCAAGAAGTCTATTAAAATAATTTGGCATGTTAAAAACTAACTTGTATATATTTTGTATATGTCACAATTGGTTAATCAAATTTTCTATTTCCTTGTTTGTACCCGAGGGCTATAGTGGTATATGTTAACTTATCTTCATCCTAACAATGAGTCTCGAAGGATAAAAAACCACTAACAAACCACCATATTTTTATTTTTGGGGGGCAACATGACATGGAAATAATTCCTATGCATTTGTCATAGTCTTAGGGGTTGGTGGCATGGATTTTATCATTGCACATTCAACCACACTCCATGTTCTAGCAGCGTATAAAAATTAGGAAGATTTATTTTTAGGCCAAATAGGAAACCCCATACGAGATCACGTGAAGATAAGGAATTAATTCTTCGACCCAAGCATCAAAAAACACCCTACACAGAATCGAGCCCCACGTACCTAGTGTATATCGGGGACACCTTAAGAGATCCTATATAGCCTAGAATAGGACCATCACCTACAATATCTGACTTGCTACCAGAGTCAATATCAACTTCCAAGTGACCATTATGTGCAAATGAGGTTGAGAAGGTTTAGGAGATTCAGTATTGGGTCACCAACCTATAGCCTCACCCATGAAGTCATTAGATGATGCAGTCATCGAGTTACACTCCCAAATCAATTTACTAGTGATAGGTTTGTGCTTTAATTGATTTGGTGAGTGTTGTGTTTGACCAATGTTATTTGTGAGTTGAGTCAACCTTTTACCCAAACCTATACACACATATCTAGGCCTCTTGCATATATCATCATCTTGTATATCCTTGTCTTATCATCATATCATATTGTACATCCTCTTGTTCATATTTATTTTGTACATTTGTGTACATCCTTTAAAACTTGTCTCATCTTGCATTTCATCCTATCTCTCCTCACCCCTCTCATCTTAGCCACATCCTAACCAGTCTCATCCATATAGCACTAGTCATACCCCTACTTCATCAGTCTTCTTAGCCTAATTTAATCGTCTTAACATAGGCTTTTATATCCAAGACTGGTCTTGACTATCATACCCATCCCTAGTCATCCTTACATTACATCTTATCACAAAAACCTAATCCCTCATCCTAATCATATTTTGTCCTAACTATACCATATTGGCTTCTTCATATATCCTCATTTTTTATAAACTTGATCATCGTATATAACCATCCTTGTCTTATTCATCTTATACATCTTTCTTGTACATTCTTATCCCATCATTATCCCCCACCATCATCTTTTCATCTCATCTTTTTTAGTCATACTCCCATCACTTAAATACCTTAATCGATTCTTGTCTAACCTCATATTATTCACTTATCCTTACCACAAATCATCCCTAGTGTCATATTTAAGACTAAATCCACCTTATCTATAAGCAATCTTGGTCACATCCTTGTCCTTTTTATCACCAAATCCTTGCATCACCTTGTCTTATCTTACTTATCCTTAGAGTCTTAGTCCAAACCATATCACCCATCACAAAACCCACCTTGCCTTAGTCGACACCCTGTCACTTGTCTTGACCTTGTCTAGCCTAATCACCTTGTCCACCACTTTATCCCTTTCAACCTAACCTAATCATAGTCCAACATGTCCTTACCTTATGATCCCCGTATTTATATTAGTCATCATGTCAAGTCTGTAGTCTTATGTTAATCATCATCCATGTGGACAAAACATTCTTTACATATCAAGGTCCTCATCATCTGCTTTCTTATGTTCAATCAAGTTTGAATCTAATCATGTCAGCATCTAATCCTCTTTAAGTCGATCATTTTAGTCTTGAGCTAGTCTCAATCTAATCAATCCCTAGTTGAAATAATGTATTTTGGGCTAGTCTAGCCCCAGTAGATTCCTAGAGCTTTTCATAGCTCACTTAGTTGAATCAAGTCTAAATCATCGAAGTCTAACTCACATCCTAATTTGGTCTACTTGATCTTGTCTTATCTAATCAAACAACACATCACGTTGGGAATTTAGTTAAACTTGAGATCAAACTAAATCAACCCTTTATCCAAGTTTGTTACACACATCCCATCTTCATCCTTTGATCTTTCCATTCAATCCCTTGCACCTGTCGATTAGGGCTAACAAACCACATCATTCGTACTTTCTCCCATCTTGATCCATGGTTTATAAAGTAAAGTTAGATGTCCCAATTGATAAATGCCTTATTTCCAATAGGTACATACTCCTTTCACGCCTCCTTGAGATAAACACTCTATGAATTACAAATTTAACCACATCCAGTCAACATTGCCCACAATCCACACCCATTCCCGTCCATCAATTCCTAGTACCACCCAATCCCATTGAAATCCTCCATCCACCAGTCATACCTAGTCCTCTACCCTTTCTTCTATTAGCAAATGGAATCCAATCCTGGCCACCTCATCTATTACTAGTCTGTCCACCCAATTGCAACAACAACCATCTGATCTAGAGTCTAATGCTTCATCACCCAAGTCAAGAACTGAAGAGAGGACCTATACTCCTCTTCTTATATCCCTAGAAGCCCTCTTCCAACAACTTGTTTCCACCAATATGATGGTTTATCCACCCATGTGACATCTTGATCTTGCCAAGCCTAATCCATCTTGGTATAAAGCTAACCAATATTGTGTATATCACCGAACCTGGGGGCATACTGTTAATCAATGTCATAATTTCCAAAACAATGTCCAAGACCTCATCGACCGTGCTGACATCAAAATTGATAATGAATCAGATGGGACCAAATCCAAGGGTGAACAAGAAGTATGGTAAGATTCCATTCCTGATCACAACTGAGCCCTTCCCTTTGTGAGCAAAGGTCAAGACACCGAGTCCATCTTCTATGGTCCACCTATCTTTGACAAATCTTCCATTGATGATGAGTATATTTCCCATAAACCTAGTCCTCCCTTTTCTCATGAGTCTTACCATGGACCTATCTTTGTTGAATCCATTGTCTCTCCATCATCACATCAAAGACCTCATTTAGAGAGGGTAGTTTGCAGACAACGAATCCTCTACTAGAAGCATTACATCATGTACATCAGAGTCAACATTGGAGTTATAAAAATCTTATTTTCATTAAGATCATGTCCAACATTGGTATCTGAATCAGATTCTTTGTCAAAATCATCATCCTTTATTAATGTTGCATGTGGTGACTATGCCTGCCTTTTCTAGGATACCTCCAATCCAAATTTCAACCAATCACAAGGCATATATTTTAATCTCAATTAGGGTGATGAATCATAACAGAGTTTTTACTAGCTTTATATATCGAAGATAGTAAGAGTGAATCTGATCCTACCTCAGATGCATGTACTACAGTCATTCCTAGTGATCCTTTTGTTGATCTTGAGAAGATTTTCTCCAATGTCAAAACGGGGTCTCCTATGAACCCCTATGAGGACCATGTTTCCCCACCACCACTCTTGACCTCATCATGCCATCTCCCTCACCTTCATTCATCATAGATCCTTTTCTTCTTGTCAATGGTCATTTAATCACCTCCCTCCATAGGAAAGAGTAGGTACATACATCATTATACTCTTTCTTGAGTAATATAACATGTTAGAAAATACAAAGTTCCAAGATCGTAGTCAAAAAGTCATACAAGATGATCAAAGCACCTTTGATCTAACAAGTCAAAATTAATAAAAATCAAATCATAGACCTAATCAAAAGGTGTCTTCCCCTAGTGAAAAACTCTTTGAGGCACTAGGGGACCATCAAATTCAAAATAATCATCATATATCAAGTCAAAGATCAATCTCCTCTACTGAAGCCCAAAATCAAGCACCAAGGGTTAGTCAAGATATAATCAACTCTGAAAATCAAAACAATGTCAAAAGTAGTATCAAGATGGCCAATAATCCTTCAAATAATCAGATCAAAGATAAACCATAAAGTCAAAGTGTCTTGGATCTCTTAAAGTCTTTTTTCATATAGCACCAATCAAATGTGGAACATACGACATGTCCAATAGTGTGTGCGAATGCTAGTCCCACTTTCCAATCACCCATCACACCTCCCTATCATGATCCTATCATCCATTCAAATACTATACATCACCATCAAATCCAAACCCTTAATCCATCCATTCCACACCTCACAAATCCAGGCAGTATTGTCTCTTGTAGAGGTGACGAAGACCCCTGGTATAGATGCCTTGAGGGGTCTAAATCAAGATTTAACAAGGGTCAAAAGGACATCAATACATGCAACAACGTCGATGACATGTAACTAACAACATATATTTCCAGAACAAGTGTTGGCTGAAGATAAAGAAAATGTATGCATCTTGCATCTCACCCGCCTCTAAGAAATTGAGATGCCAAAAGCTAATAATAATAACAACAACAACAACAATAATAATAATAATAATTTGTCCAATGGTGAAAACTAGTCTTCTGGCGCCTTGGGCAAGTGCCATGATGAAAACAAGTTTATGACATTATAGTAAAATAATATATTGTCCAGATTGTACTTAAATACTTGGGGGCAAAATCCATCCCTTGTAAATCCCATCCATGCCATCCATGTCAGCCTATCCCTTGGTCCATTACGCCTACCCATCATATGTCATAATACATCCTATTATGTCCATCCTTTCTTCTAGTCTTCACCTTTATAAGGAAATGGAAGAAGTCTTGGGAAATGTTTTGGAATCATCTTGGCATATCCTCCAATGGACACTTGGGCAACTAGATATTTGGTACCTTTACGATATGGTCATTGGCAATCCCTAGTCCAATCTTCCTTGGCCCTCATTCCCATTTCATTATCAACCCCTCTTTTTATCGTCTGATCCATTATTCCATCTATCTTTATCCTGGTTGATAGGCTTGGTATTCCCTTTGCTAGTAACCTCATTTGTATAGTGTACATACATATTCTCAAAAGACCTAAAAATTGAAATATTCTAAAAACCCCTAAAATTATAAAATCCATAAAATCCCAAAACATCGCAGTCGTCTTGTCATATGTCATCTTGTTTTATGTCCTAAATATCTCAATTGTCTTATCCAAGGTCTTAGTCGTCTTATAATCTTGTCATCTTTCCTTGTCTTATGTACTAGTGGTCTTATCAAATTGTCATCTTGTCTTGTCCTATGTCCTAATCTTGGCATCCAAGTCGTTATCCAACCTTATCCTAAACCAAGTCACTAGTCTACTCCAACTCCATACCCAAGTCCAAATATATAACCTTAATCCAAATTCACATCATCATGACCAACTTAGTCCAATTCATCCCCTGATTAATCATCCTATTGACTCTCATTAGGACAATTAGATAATACACAATGGCATTGCATGTAGATAGTTGTGCATGTTAATTGTCTGCTCTTTTTTGTAGATACTTGTGTATGTTACTTGTATGCTATGTGATGTTTGAATTGTTTGCATGTCTTTTAACATGTATATATTTGCATATGTTTTTTTTTTCTATGTTTATTAGTCTTTTAATTAGTCTTGCATCATGTCTCTTTCATCAAGGGTACAATGAATGAGGATGCTATGCTGGAGCCAAAAAAGCTATAGTAATATTTTTGGGTGCCCTATGTAGAGTTCATCATTTCCCCTTTTATAATCATGCACTTTGGCACAATGTCCTCTTGGTCATACTTATATCATGGGGCATACTACTTAGTGTTATATTTACATCGAATTGCTTAGATTATGATCAGAACTGTTACAACAATGATGGCTTGACAATGGACTGCACTCATCATTTCTCATATCCTCTCTCACGCACCTAATCATCTAATCATATTAATCTCATGATCAAATTGATCATCCCATTCCACTCATCTAATATCCATTCATTCCTCCTAGTCATTTATCATCCCATATATATCCTCCAATTACTCGTCTATCGTCTCTCTAGTCATCAACATCTAACATCTCATCTCCAATCACTTTTCCTAGTCTCCTATATAACATTTCAGTCAAATCATCCCCAATCTAACAACTAACATTGTCATTTATTGTCTAGTCTGAACTACATTGGCCACAAGTCTTTTCAAACTATGTAGGCAACGCTTAGTCATATAACAAGTCTAAAGTCAACTTGGTCACTCTCACCTCTTTCCCCATCATTCATCATCACATCTATTTTTTCCCTCATCATCCTCAAGTCTTGCATCAGTCAAATCCTTGAGCTATATTATCAATCATTAATCAATCAATCTATTGATCAATTACCATACCCGCAATCATCTTCCTAATTTTTTCATCAATCACCCACCCATGTCGATTAGGCCTAAAAAATCACATCCATATTTTCTTCCATCAATCATCTGTTATCACTAATTGACCAATTCATCATTTAAAAATTATGGTTTCATCCTTTGATTGAGGCATGATCAGGACTGTAAATTTATTATCATCACTCGCTCCCTTGCATGCGTCCTTGCTAGGGGCATCATCGTTATTAATCATATTGTAGCTCATTGATTTGATGCATTGCAGACTAAATCTTCCCCTTCATATTTTGGTCACTCGATCATATCATTTCTTCTATCTCTTCTCCATCATATTATCATCCACCTTTAGCTATGAGATACACTTGTCGATTAATCTTATCAAATCATTGTATTATTTTAGCCCGATGCTCTCCCATGCATGTCTTTGCTTAAGATATGTCAACAACTCATGGCCTTCTCTATCAATCATCTTGGTCCACACCCCTAGCATGTTTCTTTACCTAGGATACATCGAAAGATTGTAGACTTTTATCTAATAATCATCATGTTATGATTGATTCCTCTTTGGGATGTGTCGATAACTATGACATAGTCATTTCCACTTCCTGTGCATCGGTCTTTTCTAGGGGCATCATCTATTTGTATCTCACTACTCATGTTGATATTCTCTTCTTCATCATTAGTCTCACATCTCGCATCCCATCTCCTTATCAATTTATCCATCTCGCCCCTCATTTCTTCTTTTCGAGTAGCCATCTACCTCTTTCTTCCTCGCATGTCCCCTCAAAGAGGCATCATGTGTCCACTAACATCATTTACTAACATTTATTCATGTGTCTTTCTTCTTTAAAAGACCATTACTCCTTTTGCTTCATTCAGTCACAGTGCCCTTCCTAAGAGAGCCAAAATGTATGCATCTAAATTTGCTCACCTTGTCCCTCATCACTAATATTACTATTAGTAGACACAAATCTCATATAACTTCATATAATATATATTACTAATCATACTTGTCATTTATCTAACATCCCCCTTCATTATTCTTCATCATAGTAACCTTACCCTTCCCATTTTTTCATTAATTCTACTAATTAATCTCACTTGTCTAATATTTAGGAATTTAAAATTTTCATAACCCACCTACCTACCTACTCCTAGGCTTTCCAACAAACCTATCCCCTTATTCCTCATCTAACCCTTCTTCTAAACTAATCTAATCTACCTCTAATCATCATTAGATTCTCTAATGAAATCTAGAACTCTTTACCACCCTTCTCCTTTTCTAGAGAGTTCTCTCTCTAGAGAATTCTAAGGAATTTTAAATTCTTTATAATTCCATCCTTCCTCTCTAGAGTCTTCTTCTCTAGAGGCTTCCAATGAATTTTTAATCCATTGAAAAATCTCCCTCCCTTGCCTATTTAAAGCCATGCTTCCCTCCATTCCAAACAAAGAGAAAAAATCCATGAGCCTTCATGCTAAAATATTTCATCAACTAAGTCTATTTATTCATCAATCAAACGATCAACTTAGTATTTCGTTCAATCCATCAAGTATACATGTTGTCCACAATCTGAGTCTATAATCAAGCAATCAATTAGCATTTAATACTTCCTCTGTTGGATCTTGATTTGGAGTATTTGGCTAAAGGATTGTGATGCAGGTATGAATGTTTCATTTTATTGTGCACTATGACCCTTTTGGCTCTAAATTTTAATTGTGGATTGGTGTTTTGAGTAAATTTTGATGTAATTTTCATATTTAAATCTTATTGCTCAAAATTATCATCTTACATAGGCAACACTCAGATGATGTATAATTTTCCCCACATTTGCATTGATATCTAGTATATTTATTATGCAAGATCTAGGGTTTATATTTTTTAAGGATTCCATGTGGTAAATCAACAAACAGTTAAATAGTAAACCCATGTGTTGAGAAGTGTTGTCATTGATGTCAAGGTTGATATCATTTAATGTCAAGGTTGATGTCATTAATGTCAAGATGCATGGTGTGTGGGATATGAGTTTGTATGCATGATATGACAAGGAAGCCAAAAAACCTAATGTCTCTCTGTTGAGAGAGAATATGAAGGCAACCTGATAATTTTTTTGAGGTTGATGTCAAGTTTCAGATCAAGGTAAACATGTTTTGAAGTACTAGTCCTTAAATATAAGGTGTCTTGAGAAGCCCAGTCATAACAAACATAGTCATATCATGAGCATGTGCATGATGAGATTATAGAGGTATGTACAAGTGTAGGATATTGTATAAGGAGCATCAAAGGCATGTGAGAAAGGTGTATAAGCATCAAAAAGTGTTTCAAGGTCAGTTTTCAAGTTTCAAGAGCTTAAGAAGCCTAGTCATGACATTGGTCATTGCATGAAGAGACCATGTGAGAAGATATGAGCTTAGTGGCCTGGTGAGATGAATGCACAGAGGCATATGAGGATGTGTAAGGTTGTTTTAGAATGCTTATAAGACTTTGGATCACTCACGTGAATCTCAGGGTAAACCTACAAGGGTAAGACCTACAGACTTAGTATGCAACTAGACTAGTTCTAGATCCTGCCTGACCTAATGAGGTGTCAAGGTCTATGAAAAATGTAAAGTAGTGTTTGAGCATGAGAGAGGTTGTTTGAGTTTGTACATGAGGTGTGAGAGCTTGGAAAGTGGTTAGAAGGTCATTTTTAAGACCTATTATGACTTGCAAGTCGAGGCCTAGAGAGCAAAGAGAGAGCATGGCCAAACGAGGTATGAGTTTTAGATTTCAAGATAAGTATAGACAAATGAGCATTGTCAGAGGTATGTCATGTTTCAAATATGTTGACCAAATTTTAGGTCTAAGTTTGAAGTTTTATACAAGAAAACATGTATTAAAGTCTCTTGAGTGCACAGAGTGGAGGGTTCTCAACCCGAGAACTTTCAAGTGTTCATTGGCATGTGTAATCTCTGCATGAGAACCTAAGATATTAATGGTAGATGTAGAAGGGTCCTAGCTCAAATTTTGAAGCATTGGTTTCTAAAATGAGGAGCTAAGCTTTATGAATGATCATTAAGATAGAAGATGGTTTAAACCCTCAAAGAACCCTAATAATGACCCGATATGAATGATATTATTCTAAAGTGCTCAGAATGGATTGGTATGGATAGTTAAGCTATTGGATTATGTAGTCAACTCTCCTAGGCACGTCCAGATGTGATTGGTTTGTCAGGTGAGTGAGTGGACCCTACAAGAAAAGCCTTGTTTCTTATAGATTTATTGTAGCAGTCATAATTAACCAAGTCAAAGTTGTTAAATAGATGAAGGTAGAAACTTGAGACTTTTATTTATTATCCATGGTGGCTTTTGATCAGATTTTAGCTCTCAAATATGTTAAACCGGTCATACAAGTTGACCTATCACGAGAAGGTCTAATGGTGCAAATAGTGAGAAAACCAAACAGAAGTGAGAATGTGATTAGGGATTTGTTATCATGGATTAGGGATGAATCCAAGTACATGAGTATATTTTTCAAGACCTTAAATACATGTTCATGTTGGATAGATATTTTGGAGGTCAGTGGATATGATGAAAATGTTGCTCATAAATTGATCTATCTAATGCAAATGAGACAGTGAAGGTATAAGGTTATGAGATTGGTATACAAGACCTATATTGTCATTTGACCATGGTATCTTTTTATTTGAGATTGATCTAATGATCTCATAAGATTGTCCACATTCATTAGAAATTTTTGAAAGTGTCTACACAGGTGTTGAAGGTCATTATCACCATGACTATGTTTGAAGGTAAAGTGATAAATTTGGGTAATCAAGTTGCAGTGATGAGTTGGAGGCTCTTTGCCCTCTGTTAATTGATATAATGCACATGATGTTGTTTTTTGGGGATTGAATGACCTATCTATCTTTTGCAGAAATATGGAAATCAATGTAAGAGGCTAAAATATTGAAGCCAAAATGGCTTGTCAGGCAGAGTAAGGACTGTCAAGGAGAAGGTCAAGAAATTGGTATGAAAGACCAATATTTGGCATTAGACCTTATTATATTTGTATTTGATAGGGATCTAGAGATGTCAAATAATCTCTTGAAGGTGTTATAAGTCATAAGAAGTATTCTTCTAGATGTTGAAGATCAAGTTTTCATAAATGTGTTTTGAGTCTAGTTGACAGTTCTGAGTGGGCTAGTTGCAGAGAAGGGATTGAGTACTTTTGCCCTAAATTTTGAAGTATAAAGCATATGGTGATGACCCTAAAGCTTTTGTATGTATGATATTTTTCCATGGCTGCTTGGCAAAGTTGTGTTTATGCTTCAGTTATTCAAGACAAACTTTCTGTGTATGCACAAGCCTAATATGAAAAATACTAATGGTGTGCTCCAAGTAGTGGTTTGAGATAAAAAGTGTTATGAAGCCTAGATGAGGCTAGTAGGGGTCTATTTGAGTGACATATGATGTATCTATGACATATAAGGTGTTTGAATGTCTAACAAGAAAGGCAAAGGGTAACGTGTCCTAAATAGACCTAATGGGATTAGGTCTCCATGAGAGTTAAAGGTGAGATAAGACTTAATTGAGATAGGTCAAACCTAAAGGGACTCAAAGCACATCTGATCTATGTCTATGAGATGTTTTAAAATCGATTTCATGGCCGACCTAAGAAGGTAAGGGTGTATGACTGACTAAGAAGGATATGAACAAGAGACTTGTATAACTAGGCAATTTTAGGCCTATTGGTGATTGAAGAGTGTAAGCGAATAAGATAACATATTGGTGAATAGAAAAAAGTCTTATAAACCAAAAAAAGAGTATACAAGATCAATGATGAGGTTTTGATAGAGGTTCTTCATATGAGGATCAATCTCATATGACCTAATCAAGTCAAGAAGAGGGATAGTTGAGCAAAGAAGGCTAGAGGCCAATTCGAGAGGGATAGAAGTGTGTGAAGAGCTGAGGAAGGAGATCATTATCTGAATGTTTTAGGTGGCTGAGTTAGTGCTAAGTCATCTAGAGGGTTGGTTCCTCCTTTCAAGTTGGTGCTTAACTAGTTGGGGTTGGTGCTCCATGTGAATTGGGTGCTTCACTAAAATTGGTGTTTGTCTTATAAGACTATAGTCCATTTGAAAATATCAATGGATTTTCATCCCCTTGAGGGTTTCCCACATATAAGTTGTGTTATCTTGTGTTCTTATGTTTCATGCATATGTGAATGGTTACTTAGTCATTGTTTAATCTAAATACTTGAATGAATGTTCATGAATGCTTAAGTGGAATTGAAGGTTTTAAAGACTGACTCACCCCGCCTAAGGAATAGTGCTTCCAACAAGGTGTGCACACCTAGTTTAGAAAATTAGTGGCACAACCAACTAGGATGCCGCCACAGTCAATAGACAAGTCTACAATAGGGTCTTGTCCTTCTAGTGTGGCCTTGTCCTAATATAATTTGAATTCCTGATTTTAGTTATGGCATAGTTCAGAAGTCTTTTCAATCATTTTTTAGTCACAGTCAGCTTGCAAAGTCATAATAAAATTAGATTGAGGGAGGTTTGCATATATGTTTGTCAATTTTATATTTTTAGCTCACTTTCTGTTCTATAAATTTTGTGTTTTACATTTAGAACATTTAAGCAAATTGCATTCAAAGATCCCTAGACAAACAGATTGATAAAAAAAAATGACAAAAGAAGGGAAAAAGGGAAAGAAAAGTCAATAATAATGAAGATAAATTTGATTTCTCGATCATACAAACTCTATAAATTAGTCTTTGATCCAACCAACATATGCATAATTACATACAAAGTCAATACCAGCTTTTAGGCAGAGCAGACAAGGAAAGAACAACCACAACCACCGTTTGCATGCAAAAATTGAAATCAAGCAATCCCAAGTCTTCTATTAATCACAATGTTTCATTTTGACAATCAAGTTTGGAGGCCATTACAATTGATCAATAAAAAAAATTCCACCATAATGATAAGGGAGGAGATTGAGTGAGAAATTACACTACTAAAGTAACAAATTGCATAAAAATGAAGGTGTTTGGCTCGAAATCTCTTTTGGGGAGAAGAAAAACTAACCCTTGTCCAATCAAAATGAGCTAATATATAAAAATTCCCTTCTCCAAGGGGTGGATGTTTTCCTCCAAAACATGCAACAACCACCATAAATGTCCTAGCTACCAGCATCCTCTTTTAAATCCTACCAATTTCACTCTTCATTTCTTGCAAAAGGCCCAAAAACAAATTAAAAACTATCAATTAGAATCTTGAACAGTGAAATGCATTTCAAAAATATGAACAAGTTTTTACATGTGAAATTAGGCAATATTGAGATCACCGTTGCATTTAGGCTGGAATCACCATTCCAGCAAAGCAAATGGTTTTGATAATTAACGCCATACGCAAAATTTATTGTGAAAAAACCAAGGGTTGATCAAAATGGCCCCGGTATACCTATCTGGGATTTTGGGGATGCACGATCTATTTTAAAAAAACACTTTTTGAAAATTAGATTTCCAAGACCTAATCAGAATTAAAAACTTTGAATAGGTCTAGATTAGGCATTTAAATGTATTTTAGACCTAATCGAGTGTTCAAAACCTGAATAACAAAGGATGGAAATATTAACCTCTCCCTAGACCTATTCAGGTTATAAAACCCTGATTAGGTCTACAAGAGATGAAATTTTAAAATGAAGGCCAAAACAATGTTAAATACCCAATTAGGATAAGGCCAAGATGATTAAGACACTGAAGGTCGAAATAGGTTAAAAAATAACAACACAGAGGAATGTGAATTTGAACCTTCAAACCCTGAATGGTTAAAACATGTGAGACTAGCACCGAAGGATGAAACTTGACCCCGTATACATAATCAAAGAAAAAGATGAGATTTAGGCCATATTAGCAAAATTTTACAAGTGCAATAAGTATGGTCAGGATTCTTTTTGAGCAAAGTGAAAAACATGAAACTTACTCGCATGGTCCAAGTGGATGAGGTGGAGCCAGTTTCAAACGCTGAAACAACATAGAAACCAAAGTGAGCCCCTGGAGCGGATTGAGAGACCCAAACAACCCAAAGGGTGACTTTTTTAGAAATCCCACAAGTGGGATAAGTTCCTCGAAAACACTTTTTCGTTCAAAGATTAAAACATGAAATTTCTTCACAAGAGCATGGTTAATAGGATGGGATCAATTACAAAGGCCCAACTGGCATGAAAATCAAAATGACCCACCAAAGTAGTTGCAGGGAGCTGAGAGAATAAGCAGGCAAGATTACCAAGTGTGGATAAGTGCAGTAGACTCAGCAGTTTACCGTTTGAACTTAGTCGTCACAATAGGATAGGTTTCAGGATCTAGAATAACACAAAAATTGATAAGACTTCCTATTGCAAGCTAAGAGAGCTAGGCAAGCCAGGTTTCAAATGTAAATTGGGAGGTCAAAACTCCACTTTCACGTTAAGTGCCTTATACAATGTTTTCTCGCACAAACATGATATTTTCAACGGTGATCGTTGTAAGCCTTGATTGTGCACGTAAAATGAAACGAACCACTAAGGAAATTTGAGAGTGCTAAGACTTATGAGTTGTGAGTGCAAACAGATGTGGCTAAAAAAGCAAAAAAAGGTTCCCTAATTCTTAGAAGAATTAGTGCATGTTGTGTATACAACAAGTGAATCTGATAAAAAATAGTCCCGAGTATTTTATAACTATAGAAACATGTCTATGAACCTAGAATATCTGGGTGAGACTACATGTGAAACATGAAAAATTTTGAGAGAGGAGATGGAAACAACTAAAGGGAACAAATCATAAATTCTCATTGATCTCGTGTGTGCAAACGAGTTAATTACCACTTCCTAGAACCTACAAGGACTAACTAATGTGGTTCCAACCATCTAGTGAATCCTACCTTGAGAATGCTTTGCCTAGACATTACTCTGCTACCAAACATGAGTCTATACCCTGATGGAGTTGTCTTTAATCCAACTCAAAGCTTTGCTCTATTGTCAATTGGACATCCATAGCCCCAATAGAGGTTGCCTAAAATACTCAGAATTAAAGATTTTAGAAAAGAAAAGAAATCTTTTATTGCTCTTCTTTTCTTTTGTTATTTATTTTTAACATCTCAAATATGGGTTGGAGACCACTAGGCTAGTGAAAGGCAAAATTATAGATTTTTCACCCTAAATCTATTAGTGTAGGTTTTTATTTTTCCCTATTTATTAATTAGGGAAATTGTATTTCTTATGCATACATGGAGTTTTCCTACATTTGTGGGATAGGCTAGCTTATGTGGAGGTGTGTGTCATAGATGTGCCGTAGGTGTCATAAGAATGTCATAAGTAACTCCCTTGATGGTAGTTACTTCTCTATTATTAGCACCTTGTCACCACCTTTCATGGAGGAGTTACATTCTATTCTTGGGGTGCCTTGTCCACCTTTTGTGGAGGAGTTACGTACTCTCTTATTTGTATTCCTCACTTTGGCCATCTCATGCTAATCAGATTTTGGCTTTCTCTATTTTGTCTTGTGCAATTTATCTTCTTGTGTTGTTTTCAAATTGATTTAGCATCTATGTGGTGTGCACTTGTTCATCTTGTGTGATCACGTCTCCATTGCACTCGCATTATCCGGATTCTGGCAACAACTCCGATATGGTATCAGAGCTAACCCGGTAATCTTGGTGTGATTATGCTTTTAGCTTATTTTGAAATCAAGAGGAGTGGAGTTCTCTTTATTTTTTTATTCTAGATTTGGTCTAAAATTTAAAAAAAATTGTCTATATCATTTGTGGTTAGTTTCCTTGGGATCCTTGGCATTTGGGTGTCTTGGCAGAATACCACTAGCAGACAAGTTGTTTGCAGATAAATCTGCAGGTTGATGCACTCAGGCGCCATTGTTGAGCAGAGAGCAAGGAGGTAGGCGCCAAACTTCTGGTCTGCACCAAACTTTTGCTATTATCCTTCAGTTGTACAGTGTCCAAAACAGCAGTCTGCGCCTTCCTTCCAGCAAGGCACCTCAGACAGTCCAGGCTGCATTTTTTTTTGGAAGAAACTTTCTGTTGTTTCTCTTTACTTACCGCTGACCAGGGCGTACGGTGCAAGTCTGTGCCAACTTCAGCCACGCCATAGTCAGCGCCAGCATTGCGCCCTTGTTTTTTGGTCATCTCTGCGACTTCTGCCACGCCTCAAACAGGGCGTATGCCCAGCAGCAGGTCTGCATTTATTTTTTTTGTCTTTTCTGAGATAAAATCTGCACTATGTTTTTTGGCGCCCCTTCCTACTTGGCATCCCATGTGGCACCCCTTGGACATTTGGCATTCATCAAAACTGTCTTTACTTTATTGTTTTCAGTTTAAAATTGATTTGTCAAAACAAAAATCAATCAATTTGACTGAGTATTTAATTTTTTAGACAGTTTTGTATTTTTGAGGGTTTGAATTAAAACTTGTATCTTCGACCTACGAAGACGAAGGGTGAGGCCCGAATTGGCAAGAGGCCAATTCCCCTTCACACAAACCTCCTTTGGATTCCTCATTCCGTTTCGAATTCAACGAGTGGTTGGAAGGCCATTTTCTCTCCCATAACAGACATTTTTTTAATGTTTTAGTGTTGTTTTTGCAAAAACACTAGTTTACAGGAAAATTATACCTTTAATATCTTGCAAAAGGTAGCTCGATTTTGGGTGCCATTTTTTGCAAAAGTGTTTGTAATTCAATTTTCCACAGCGTTGACTTGTTAATTGTCAAAAATGCACTAGTTTATAAAGTGCCAAAATTTGGGTCCCCCGAGACACATTTTCGACTGAGTCCGACGTCCTGTTTGCTTTAGTCTTGCATTGATTGCTCTAAGACACATTTTTCGGCTGAGTCCGACGTCTGTTGAGCATGCACTTGCATATTTGGGGGGAGCTCAACATTTCGGGGGGTGTAATTGTTTTTCACAACTTGCTTTCATTCTCCTTTCTACATAATTTCACAACTTGCAATCAACACAACTTCACCTAAATTCAGCTAAAAAAATAGATTTTTTTCAACTTAAACCCCTAACACCCTTCAACTATCATGAATGGAAATTTGAAATGTCAATCATTCTTAGAAGCAAAGGGTTGTATAGGATCACCATGAGAACTGAAGTAAAACCCAACACTGATGCTGAAAAAGTCAAGTGGTACAACTATAGTGATGAAGCCTATGGATTACTGAGCTTGTCTGTGTCTCTCGAACTTCTCTTCCATCTAGAATCCTCCCAGACTCCTAATGACATATGGGACACCTTAGAAAAGTTATTTGGGAAGCTTGATGAGATGAGAGGTCATGAGCTCGAAAACGAACTCATAAGTCTAAGTCTTAGCAACTTTGACACCTTACAGGACTTCTTCACTAAGTTTAAGGCCCTTAGATTGCAATTGAAAGAATGTGGGATAGAGAAGAAAGATGATCAACTCATACTTTCTATTCTTGCAAAGTTAGGTCCAAGTTATTCAGTCTTTGTCTCCACTTTCAATGCCACAAAAAGTGCCCTTGGCACTACATGGAAAATGCCTTCTTTGGATTCATTCATTGCCGACTTGACTAGGGAGCAAGATAAGCTAATTCAGATGGGCACAATGAAGTCTACTCAACCCCAAGCCTTGATAGCTCGAAATGGTAACGATAAGACTTCAACAAAGGAGAAGAAGAAAAAGAACAAGGACCAAGAGAAGAAGAAATAAAACACCAATCCTGCCAAAAACAACACTGATACTTCATCTTCCAATGCTAAACCTAAGAAAGAGGTCAAGTGTGCCTTTTGTAAAAAGACAGGGCATGATGAACAAAAATGCATGAAGAAACAAATAGATCACCTAACTCATCTTCTAGAGAAGAACAACATAGGTGTTCCTGAGTCTATCAAGCAGAATTCATCTACCCAAGATTCTACTAAGCCAAAAGGCAAGGGTAAGGAGAAAGAAAAGGGCAAGACCCTTGTAGCAACTACAACTTCTACATCTTCATGGGTCATAAACTCGGGTGCTTCTCACCACATGGGCTCTTCACTAGTTGAGTTTTCATTTTTAGAGCCTTGTAGCATGACTTCAATTAGTTTGGGTGATGACACATCAATTTTCATTGCAGGGAGAGGGTCAGTTGAAATGGAAGGAGGAACATTCAATAATGTTCTATGTGTTTATTCTCTTTCAACCAATCTCCTATCAGTGTACCAAATCACACACATTGGTCGAGGCATAAGAGTTGAGTTTTCTCCAGATTCAGTTGCCATCAGGGAGTTGCATAGTGATACTACAGTGGCAGTGGGTAGGGCAGATCCCCAAGCAAGGTTATACACCTCATATTTTGCATCAGATTCTTCTCCAACAGCATTGCTGACTCATTCAGATGGAGTTAGCAAATTGTGGCATGAGCGGTTTGGCCACCTTAACTACCACTACCTTGAGCAACTTTGCAAACATGACATGGTCATTGGCTTGCCTCGTGTCCAATTCTCAAAAGGACTTTGCGATGGGTGCTCCCTTGGGAAGCATCCCGAAGCAAAATTTGACAAAGGCAAAGCTTGGAGGGCTTCACAACCTTTGGAGTTAGTCCACAGTGATGCATCGGGACCCTTTCCCAAACCATCTTTCACAAGGGCCAAGTACATCCTCACTTTCATTGATGATTTCTCTAGGTACACTTGGATATATTTTCTAACAAAAGTCTGAAGTGTTTGAAAATTTTCTTGACTTCAAGGCTCTTGTAGAGAAACAGAGTAAGAAATCCATCAAGGTTTTTTGAACTGATAATGGAGGGGAGTATGTTAGCATCAAGTTTGAACAGTTTTGCACCACAGAGGGGATTGATTTGCAACGCACAGTCACTTACAGTCCTTCACAGAATGGGGTTGCAAAACGCAAGAATAGGTTCTTGAAAGAGATGGGTAGCTGTATGATTCACTCCAAATCCTTAGCACCACAGTACTGGGCTGAAGCCATCAATTGTGCTTGCTATATTCAAAACAGGGTTCCTCACAAAGCTTTGAAAGGGATAACACTCTTTGAAGCTTGGCATAAAAGGAAACCTAATGTTGAGCACCTTAGAGTTTTCGGATCCCTAGCCATGGCTCGCATTCTGAAGAAGAAATGCAAAGCTATGGAACGTCAGTCCAAGCCTTGCATCTTTGTAGGATATCCGGATGGTATTAAGGGATATCGCCTTCTAGATCCAGTCACTCATGAGTTGTTCATCGAGAGAAGTGTCCATTTTCAGGAGAGTCCTAGAGACTCAACACTTGACACTTCTCCCTCATTGGATCTACTTTTTCATGATGATTCCTCGTCAAATTCAGATTAGCCACAGCAGGTTCTCGAGCCAGAGACATCTTCTTCTTTTTTGAGTTCAGACAACGAGGACAGTGATGCAGAGTCATCCACCTCCAGTTAGTCAGAGGATGAGGAGTTAGCACCTGACTCGCCCACTTTCGGGCCACTTTGGGCCAGACATACACTTGAGAGTGTTGGCACTTGGGCAGGAGATCCCGTAGATGACAGACGTACTAGGAGGGATTTTCAGAGAGATTCACATGCCTTCTTTGCTTCAGTTTCAGATCCACAGACTTTTCAAGAGGCATCAGGGGTACCTGAGTGGGATAGTGCTATGGAAAAAAAATATTCTTCCTTAATCAAAAATCACACTTGGGATTTGACTTCACTTCCTAAAGGAAGAAAGATGGTTCGATGTAGGTGGATATATCAGACCAAGTTTGCAGCAGATGGGTTGGTTGATAAGTACAAGGCGCGATTGGTCGCCAAGGGTTTCTCACAGGTGGCAGGCATTGACTACTCAGAGACCTTTGCACCCGTTGCAAAGATGACTTATATCCGACTCACCTTGGCTATTGCCGCAGTACATGGTTGGGATGTCCATCAGATGGATGTGAAGAGTGCCTTTCTTCACGGAGACCTAGAGGAGGAGATCTACATGGAGCAGCCGCCAGGATTTGTTCAAAATTCTTCCTTAGTATGCAGACTTAGGAAATCTATTTATGGCCTCAAACAGGCCCCTCGGGCTTGGTATGCCAAGATGGATTCCTTCCTTCTCACAGTGGGTTTCACTAGGTGCCATTCTGATCTCAATGTCTACTTCTTGCAGCAGGAGGATTCGCTCTTGATTTTGGTTCTATATGTTGATGACCTTTTGATCACCAGGAGTTCTTCATTGGCTATTGCAGCGGTGAAGGCATCTCTTCAGGATAGATTTGACATGACAGACTTGGGTTTGTTACACTACTTTCTTGGCATCGAGATCTCACAGTCAGATTTAGGGATTTCTCTTGCACAGCTTAAGTATGCTCTTGACTTATTGGCTCGGTTTCACATGGTTGATTGCAAGCCATCTCTTACTCCCTTTCTATCAAGAGTCAAGCTTGAGGCTGATTGTTCTTCACCATTGGTTGATGCCACTCGGTATCGACAACTTGTTGGTAGTCTCATCTACTTGACTCACACTAGGCCTGACATATCATATACAGTGGGACTTGTCTCCAGATTGATGCAAAAACCTCATGAGTTGCATTGGAAAGTAGCTAAGAGGATCTTGCATTACATACAGGGTTCACATTGATATGGGATTCATTACAAATTTGGCATAGAGGTTGACTTGGTTGGATATATAGATTCAGACTGGGCTGGTGATTCACAGACTCGCAAGTCCACTTCTGGTTACAGTTTCTCTCTAGGTTCTGGTCCTATCAGTTGGTCTAGCAAGAAGCAGAATGCTATTGCTATATCATCCACAGAGGCAGAGTACAAGGGAGCTGTTAATGCAGCGACTGAGGCTATTTGGCTTCAGGGGTTTCTTTCTGAGTTTGGCATTCCTATAAGGCAGCCTACCATCATTTATTGTGACAACCAGAGTACCATTCAAATTTGTAGGAATCCGGTTTAGCACCAGCGGACCAAGCACATAGAGATTCACATGCATTTCATTCGGGAGCTTATTCATAGTCAGGTCATTGACTTGATATTTTGCCAGTCTTCGGAGCAGGTTGTAGACATCTTCACCAAACCTTTCACCGATAGCAAGTTCATTCATCTACGAGCTCTTCTTGGGGTGCGATCCACATCTGCAGTAGCATCATCTTCGAAGGGGCCTTCTAGCATCTTCTTTTCTTTTATGTCTCTCTTTTGGGGGGAGTTTTTTCCTATGGGTTTTCTCCTTTTCTCTATCTTATGGGAGATTGCATTTGTACATGGGTACCTCATCAGGCCTAGTTGTCGGGACCCATTTTTATATTTCCACACTGCCCACCTAAGCTGCGCTTATGGGGGGTATTAGTGTAGGTTTTTATTTTTCCCTATTTATTAATTAGAGAAATTGTATTTCTTGTGCATACATGGAGTTTTCCTACATTTGTGGGATAGGCTAGCTTATGTGGAGGTGTGTGTCATAGATGTGTCATAGGTGTCATAAGAATGTCATAAGTAACTCCCTTGATGGGAGTTACTTCTCTATTCTTAGCACCTTGTCACCACCTTTCATGGAAGAGTTACATTCTATTCTTGGGGTGCCTTGTCCACCTTTTGTGGAGGAATTACTTACGTACTCTCCTATTTGTATTCCTCACTTTGGCCATCTCATGCTAATTAGATTTTGGTTTTCTCCATTTTGTCTTGTGCAATTTATCTTCTTGTGTTGTTTTCAAATTGCTTTAACATCTATGTGGTGTGCACTTGTTCATCTTGTGTGATCATGTCTCCATTGCACTCGTGTTATCTGGATTCTGGCAACAACTCCGATAAAATCTTCACCGCAACATGTTCATCTAAGGAAACCTAGAAACCATTAAGATTTGATTTTTGTGCTTAGTTTCAAGAGAATGTTTTCATTGACCAAATAGTTTACCCAAACTTAACTCAAATCAAATAAATTTAAAACACACACGGTAGCTTAATCTTTTGAAATCGATTCAAAACAAAATATAACACCACAAACTACTCAGAGTACTTAAACACCAAAGTGTCACTCGAGATACCTACATACAAGCCTATCATTTTTTATTCTTTGACCAACAAAGAAACCTTCAGGGCAAAATAGATGGGCTAAACCAAAAAGAGACAAGTAACGAGGTCAGACTAACAATGAAAAATGATAAAAGCAAGTAAAGTAAATTAAACTAACAACAAAGTCGTAAAAGGAAAGAGAAAGTATTTATAGGAACTTTCCAAGAAAATGCATTTCTGGAAGCAAGAATTTTGAGGGAACGCCTATTTATGGGCCGAAGGACATCCTCACTAGTTAGACACTTAATACAAAATGTATACATGTTCAATATTTTGAGAAGATTGATAGTGATCCTAGTAAGAGTAAATACCTACTTACGTCTATGTTGATCTCTACACTCATGAATGTTATCCCATAGAGTTCTATTTTACGTTATTTTCATTTAACTTAAGTAAATTTATGCTATAGAATTCACAATGTTTTTACATTCAATTTGTAAAAAGCACTTAGGATAGGGTTTGCTAATTACCTCTACCCATACATTAAGTCATAATGAGGAATAGGGGTAGGTATAAATACGTGCCAAAGTGAATTTCCCAGCCAACGTAGTAGAGATATGTTCTTAGTGGTAATTGAACGGTGAGTATATTGTTGGCTACTCCTGGTTTGATCTGAATGCTTTCACAACATCCTTCTTGTCATTTTCATCATCTAGAAGGAGTAAGCTTGGTTCTTCCCATGTTAAGGACCTCCTTGTTTTGTCATCAATGGTAGAAGTATGCGAGGAGTTGCATTGGGTCAAGGTACTTTTAGCTCTAACTTCTGCCAACTTACTTTCTTCATTACTTGGGCAATTGTGCTTACAATTACTCATTTCTACCTTGGTTGCCTCTATTGCTGCGAGGAGCATAAGATTATTGCAATCACATTCCTCAAATTGTTCTAAAGGGTAAGAGCATAAAGGGGCTCGTAACACGATGAGAGCGTACATGTACTCACAAAACGAAAAGAACATAAAGGAAGGGAGATTAGGAGAAAATAAAGTGAGATAAAAAAAATAAAAAGTGTGACCAAGCTAACCTGAGATGCCCCATGCATCCAAGTGTTGCCTACATAGTTCGTGTGGACCTCAAGTTGATGTAGTTATCCTAGAAATGGGAGGATAATGAATGGCATGGTAATGATGATTAAAAATCAAGTGGATTAGATAAGAGGCTCCTTTACAGAAAATTTTGGGGCTTTATATTTCTCATGGAAATTGTAAGTCAATTTTCTCAAGTTTGTAAATTCTCTGGGTTTTCTAGGTTTTTTTGGAATAAGGAAAGCAAGGTAATATGCAGAAAAGCATAATGAACTGCCTAACAAAGGACAAATCTCCTTACGTAAGGGTCCAAACAATAGCTAAAATGGGTGAAATGATGTAACACCCTAAACCAACAACAAAATCCAAGGCATATGAAAAGATCATGCAACAACAAGATAAGAACAAGGATGGCACCAAAAATGGGAAATAAACAGGGAGAAGCAATTAGAGGAAGTTTATAAGGAACTATAAAGCAGGGAACACCCTTGTTGACATACCATGAAACACTTGTCTGAAAAGAAGTTGTTGATGTTGATCATTATTGAAGTGTCTTTGGAACTATAGTCATTGAATCTTCCTATAACACCTATTTTTAATCAAGATCATGATCAGTAATAGGAATAGCACATGAAATGAATAAATAATGGTCCGGTAAACAATACAAAGAGGAAAGGAATGGTCTAAGTAACGGTAATGAGAATCATCCAGAGAATAGTATAGGGTAAATAAATAAGGATAGTCTAGGGAACAATATATGGAAAATAAATAAGAACGGTCTAAAGAACAGTACAGGAAGCTATGTAAAATACAACACAGGTGTCCCCAAGCAAGGATACATATAAGGGAAGGGTACTTCTCCAGGTGTCTAAAATAACTAGAACCAATAATGAGTTTGCCCCAGTAGGGTAGATTTGGAAAGGACACATCCCAACAATGGTTTAGGATCTAAAAGGATTGGATTAAAGATGCTGACCATCTTTAGGACAAGACCAATGTTTTTACATTTTGTGGCTTTATATCTCTTGTGGAGATTGTAAGCCTACTCTAAATTTTAAGATTTTTGGCATATTCCTAACATAATACTTTAATGACTAGACACACTCGGCTCTCATGTAACATGGTCCTTAGAGACTCCTAATCCTTTCCCTCATTGTCATCCATTATTTTTCAAATCATGTACCAATTATTTTATTCTGTGCCATTCCTATTTTCCACCTGTTTATTCATAGTATCTTTCGTTGTGGGTTGAACTACATTGCCCTGATATCCATTTAGACTATGTAGGCAGTGCTCAGTTACTGAGGTCACCTCAATCACCCCTTTTCCACACCCTCATTTTTCGCGAGTAATTTGAGCCACGCTCTCACCATGTTGCAAGTCAAATCATTTTGCATCTCATAATTCTCTATTGATTTAAGATGCCAAAAAAATTAAAACATTCAAAAAAATTTAAGATCCAAAATATAGATAACATTAAACCATCCTGAAAATCAGAAAAAGGCCAAAATATCTAAAAAAGATATATACAACCACAAAATCCAAACACATTTGTCTTGTCTTAGGTCTGGTCAAATATCCTTGATCAATATTAAATCCTTGGGATGTGTCCTTCCTAAATCCACCCTATTGAGACAAAGTCAAATCAAATTGCTCTAATTCAAACTCATTGCTTCCACCCTATTTAAGGCAAGTTTAATCATGTAACTTATTTTGAAATGTTTTATTCCCACTTCTTCCCCTTGCATGTATCCTTGCTTGGGGGCATCCATTCCAACCATCATTATCATTGAGCCTATCATGTGGAATTAGACTTGATTAAAGATGATTACTTTATGTTGTTTTTTGTTTTCCTATTTATGTGTTTGCTTGTTTGTTTGTTTATTTTTTTATTTGATGTTGTCTTGACTTAGTCCATTGTGTCAACGAGGTCACCATCATGGTGTCCCTTGTCACGCACTAGTACTTGAGTCCATCCATTGGCATATGTCAACATTGTCATCATCAAAGATTTGATATTTCCATAGTCCATATAAGAGTAATAATCTTCTGAAAAAACTGTGTCAAGTTTTGAATCTCGACGCATTTCGGATCTACTTCTGTGATCTTTCATCAAGTAAATAATAGATCCGAAACGCGTTGAGATTCAAAACTTGATAGTTTTTTCAGAATATTATTACTACTGTCATCATAGTTTTTATCATTGGTGCATTGTTGTCAATTGTCTATTAGATCGAAGGTCAATCCTTTCGCATATTGCGGTTAGGTCATCATGGTGTTTTATATCATGATGTATATTGTCATGTGCAAAATTAATAAATTAAGTTTCAAAATGGTTTACATGTCAATGCCATAAATCAAGACATCTTTTATCAAATCCAATTATCTTGGTCATCTTTAATCATTTCACATCATCGCATTTTTCCATGATCAAATCGCAATGACTACACATTATGGCTATACATATGTTAATCAGGGCATGCATATATAAATAAGCATATAAAAGCGAGTCATATACATTGATCAACCACTATTATTCTTCTAATCATCTAGTGTATTCTTCATCATATTGTCTTTCAATTTTTGAGAGAACTACATCGACCTGAGGTCTTTTTAGACTATGTAGGCAACACTCAGTACCAATCAGTTTTTGAGGTCAACTCGGCCATCCTTATTTTGTTATTATTAACATCCATATTCTTTCAATTTAATGATGTCATTCTTCAATCATTATCTTATTTTTTCATTCTTCAGTCTCTCATCACTTTGAACACTTATGTGTTTAGTTTTTTGCAGTTTCTACAAAAAGTTGTCAAGCACACATATTTGTATCACTTTATCAAATTCAGATTATTCATATCATCTTTAATCTATGCAACAAGTTAAATCCTTGATCTAGGCTTTCCCATCAATCAATTTCATCATTCCATTTGCCCTATTTGGGGCCCATCAATTATCCACCCTGTTTGGGGTGCATCACCATTCCAAGCTCGCAACTTTCACCCTATTTGGGGAAAATCAAGTATGCAGCTTTCACCATGTTTAGGGTAATTCAAAGTGTGTCCCTTATTTAAGTATGTTTCCTTCTCAATTCTACCCTACTTAGGGCAAATCATTTCATCATCATTAAAAATCAAAATATGCAAACGTTAGCTTAAGTGGCATAATCTTGTCCATGGGTTAATCTTCTCTTGTATTCTATTTTCTCTCTTTTTCAAAAGCCAATTCACATCCTTCATCCCCACATGCCCTCTCATGGGGGCATCATCCCTAATTAATTTCATTCAAATCATATGTTTGTCTATACATTCAATCTCTTGCACCTGTCAGTTAAGAACGACGAAATTGTGGCATCCATTATTTCAACGTCTAACTTTTCATTCACCTTTTTCAACTTATTATTTGAAAAGATATTACTTCATCTACATCTTTCAAGGCCTTCTCCAATAGGGGAAATGTAGATTTTATCACTTTTGTATCAAATTGCAAAATAGATCAACTTCTCACAATTACACACAATCTGGTTCAAAATCATTTGTTTATCTAATATATGTGTTTGAATTCACCGCATGGCATCTCTAGGTGAGCCAATTCGCCATATTATATCTGTTCAATTATCATTCTCTAATCAAATTCTCTATTCAATTATCATTCTCTGATCAAATTCTCTATTCTAATTAATTCAATAAATCCCCCTTCTATGATCAATTAATTCCATTAATTCTCCCTCTCTAAATCATTCTTCTAATTATGGTTCTATTGAAAATAAAATTATAATTATCTTGCAATTGATAAATTCTTCATCTTCCCTCCAAGTGGGCATCTTCATGTAAAGGATCTTGAGATTTTACAAAGTATTCTTTTGTGAGCTAATTATATTGATAAGTGAATTAATGTACAATTTTATTCTCCACCCTTCATCTTGGAGATAAGATGAAGGGTCCACAATGCATCTTGTGAGATATTTTAGGAGCATTCTCAACCTTTCATCTTGGAAAAAAGATGAAAGTCCCACATAATTGATCCATGTGCTTTCTTGAAAATAATTATCCTCCCTTCAACTTGGAAACAAGATGAAGGGTTTAAATGCACTCTCACAAAAATATTTTGAGAAAAATCTTTCACGCTTCATCTTGTTTCAAACAAGATGAAAGGCTCATATTAATTCTCATTTGATATTTTTAAATATCATCCTACACCCTTCATCTTCATTGAGTTGAAGGGTTCATATCATTGATCCATGTGTTGACCCATCTGCACTCTTAAGGACTATTTTGCAACCATTCATTTTGATTTCAATATGAAGGGTCCTCATTGATTCAATTTTTTTATAAATACATCTATTTGTAATGCAATTCAACCAAGTTGACATTTTATCGTGCTAACTTGTTCATCAGCATTCTTCTTGTGATCAATTCAACGTCCATAGCTTTTATAGAGATGTCTTCACGTAATTGACATTGGTAAAGACCATCTAAAACTACATCTGATCCAAATCCCAACAAAGAAGAGTTCCAATGAAGGTTTGCATGATGTTTGTTTGAATCTTTAAGCATTGTTGTCTCATTGTTTGTTTTGCTCACAAGGTCTTAGGTATAGATTTGCATATTTATGATTGTTTCTCTTGTGTTTACAACTTAGTGAAAATATTAAGAAATTTTCATTCTAATGATATGTATGGCACGTCCGATGGGACATTATTAATCAAGGAATCCAAGGACGATGTTAGTCTATGCATTAGTAAGATAAATCAATAAAAAAATGCATTTAAGACTAGCATTTCAAGCCTAGACACTTGGGGGAGAAAATAACAAGCAAACAAATGTTAATAAGAAGGCAAAAACAAACTCTTTCACCTTATTTGATAATGTGATTTACTTGTTGGCCTAGGAGTGGAATGTGTTTGGCTTGTGGACCATGAGTCTTTGTCAATGGTGCATGTGCATCATCTCCCCTTGTTCACCTTGGCAAGTGGCTATGGCATGTGTTGATTATGAAGCTTTCTCCATGAATTTTTGTATACTAAGTTTGGCTTAAGAGGCTTGTCTATAATGGCCAATTAACCTTGTATTTATAAACTTTGTAAAATGATGAGAACCGTTCATCTCAAGATGAGGATCAAGGGCCCAAAATGGTTCCTACATCTCTATGATGAGGAACATGTGGCATGTAAGAAGAGGATAGGCTTTGTACAAAGGGAGGAGCTTTGTAAGCTTTGTAAGAAGGGATAAGCTTTGGTGGGCCTTGTCATTTGGATGATGAGGATAAATAGGAATATTGATTTTCCTATATCTGTGATATGTGCATCCCATGTAACCTCATTTATATAAGAAGATTAGCTAATTAATTGTTCTTAATTAACTAATATAATGTGATGTTAATTTGATAAGATAGGTTGTGATAATAGAATAATTTAGTTAATTGATTAGAGGGTCATTTACAAACAAGGTACCAAGTTCAAATACCTTTTAGCAAATTGAATAATCTAATGCAATGCACTACCTCGATTAGGGATGTACCAATGTGTCAAAGAATACATACATCAAAAGTTTGGGGGAATTGGGTTTATTTAATGATCTTTGGCTAAATTTTTATTTGATTATGAAAAGTTGCTTCAATTGTAGTTTAGACACGGAAGTGGTAAAAATGAAGTGTCCACATACAATACATTAAAATATTGCAATCATGCCCTAAAAGATTAAATCATATGCACAAAGAACTTTAATAAATTTCTTATAGTGAAAATTTGACACATCGTAATCAAAATAGAATCACAAATTCATGCAATTACAAAGTCTTTCAAAACGAGTTAATTTTTGAAGTGTAAACAAACCTCCACAAAAACAATATCATATGAATTTTGATTTACATTGTAGCCAAGTTTGCTTTGTACAAGGTGTCTAGTGAAAGAAAATAAAGTGTGAACATTAACCTTAGATATATGTGGCCTTCAATTAATTTAATTGTTTTATAAGGGTATATATGAAATTAACTTTTGGAAATTTGATCTAACTAAGACCCAAACTAAATTATAATGTCAATTAAGCTTCCAACGCACCATGAAAGTCCTCATAAAATTGGTTTGAAAGAGAAGTTTTAATTTCTCCTTTTAGTTCTTCTGATTTGGTTCACAATCTTGACCTTCAAAATGAGATAAAAGATGAATCTTGCAAATGGAATTTTTATCTCATCATTAAAAAAAAGGGGGGGGGGTCCCCATTTCTTGAAATAAATAGGTGTGTTGGTCACAAAAACACTTTTTCTAGTTGGAATCACATATCTAATCAATTTATGTGGAATAAATTGAAATCAAACATGGAAAATTACATCACATAAGCACACTAGGGTTCATAATTTTTCAAAAATTAACCTAGGGTTTGGATTTAAGCGAAATAAAACTATGGATTTTAAATCGAGGAGCATACAATGAAATTAACCCTATAAAAATTAGGGAAAATGATCTCTAAAATAATATGGAACAAGATCTAACTCTAAGGGGTGTAAAAAAGTTTAGGTTTAATCGCAAAGGAGCATGCAAAATAACGAAGGTTCACGAAAATATAATTTCAATAAATGGATTAAAACTAAATGTAACACAAATATATGGAATTTTGTTTAATAATGCATCAAAACACATGTAAAATACAATAATAATGCCTAATTTTTATTTTCAAATGAATCAATTAGGAAAACACAAGCTTTCAATACATATATTAAATAACTTGCAATCTAAAGACTATCACCTAGATTTGAACATAGAAATGTGATAAAAGTTTTGTTGCAAACCTCGCCTAGAAATTTGGCCCCTGATCTAAGGTAGTGCCAATGTGCTATAGTGTCAATGCTTCAAGTTAGAGCATAAAAAACTCCATAATAATTCAACAACTAGATTTGCATGGTTTTGGTATCCTATTTCCTCACTCTGTTATGAACATTGCAATTCATGTCTACCTACAAGACATTTTTTCTTCTCGCCCTATAATGGTTCCAATGCACTTCCAATCTCTAAAAATGTAAGGAAAAAAAGTAGGCACATATGTTGGAGTGTGTATGGCCAAAATGTTGTCTAATTATTAGGTCCCTAAGTGTGGGAGTTGTGAGATAAAAAATGTCGAACAAAATAAATTGTATAAAATAAATGACTTAAAAATATATGTGAAACCCTAAGTCATGCGACAAAAGTGCTCCATATGAAAATGTTAGCTTCAGACAATGATAAATGCTCTAAAGATTGTTTAATCTCCCCTACAATGCATGTGAGTGCTCAATAGAATATTGTGAATACTAATAATCTATTGTAAATCTCTTAGTTGCAAATGAACTATAATGCTTGTGAATTTATAGACACGTGAATTCAAATTAGGCCTTATTAGGGAACAAACTAACATCAAATGATCAAAATCAAAAAAGACATAACAAAGCAAACGGGTATGCCCTAACTTAGATAAGACCGAAAATCAAGGGACCATAAGCGCATACACTTCTAGTCAAGTGCCAGGAGCATCGATGCTTTAAGCACAAAGACCAAAAAGCATAGGAAGAGAGAGGAGGTCCAAGTAGTTAGAGGAAAGGTGGAGGGCCATTGAACATTGATGAATGCACAAATAATGCCCAATTTCAACTAGTAATATAAAAAATAAACTAAAACATATGAATTTAATGCCTCAGATCATTTTTAAGGTGTCTACAGCTACTAAAACCATAACAATAGAGATTCATAACTTCACCATTTTCTAAAAATAAAACATGCTATAAATTTAGCCATAAATTGTTTTAATGTTTCAAAATTATAGGTGGAAAGTTGAAAATAGTATAGTTTATATTCACTTTTGTTTTATCATTATTCTTTAAATGGTCTAACAACTCTAACATGCTTATAAATATTATAAAATAATTGTAAACATAAATCATGATGAAATTTTAGAATATTTTTTAAAAATGCACTTATTTGAAAAAAAATGTCTTGCTATTCAATAGAACATGTCTATGAGTAACATAACAAGGTAAGAATTTGTGAGTGGTCTCCTACTAACATGTGATATATTAATATTATCTAAAATTTAATCACTTAACATTAGTAAATTTTTGATGAATTTACGACACTTTTATTTATTTATTTTAACTTTTCTCAAATTCTAATGTCAATTTTGTGTTATGTTTTTATGATAACATAATTTGTATCAATCTCGAAATCTCTGATAAAATTTAGCACAAAACCTTCTAAATATAGTTGTTTATTCCTCGTTTATACTATTTGCATCAGCGTATCCCTCCCAATTAATCTACTTCAAACAATTGTGTTAGTAATTAACATTGTCAAAACTCAGAAGCACAATGCTTGTTCATGGGGTTTTGTAAATTGTTCCTCTAATGCTAACCCTAATGCTTTTGTGTTAGTGACATAAAAGTCAATTTCAATCATATTTTTCATATTATTTTTAGGGGATGCCATATGCAAGAGAATGTTAGGTAGATAGAAAAGAGTAGTGTCTTGTTCACAAATTGGAATACATATTTGAAAATTGCAGGACTTGAAATAATGTTATCTCAAAAATAAGTGGGTGATTATCCTCCAAAAATATTGTTAATAAAATTTTATCAGATCTATTATATATTCATTGAATAAGCATTAAGCGATATTAGATCAAATATATTGAATATTATGTCCATACAATGTTTGTGAATAAAAATCTTTGTTTTTATCAGAATCTTAAATTGTAAATATTTCATTTTCACTGTTTGTAGGTAATGTAGTTGTGATTAAGGATCTCAATGAAGATATACCTTAGACCACACAACCTTCAAAATTTACAAAGCAGAAATAATCCAAACTAATGCAAAAACAAAATATCAGTGTTCTTTTATTAGATTTAAATGGTTTGAAATATCACATGCATGCATAATGACAATAACATAGCAATCTCGAATGAGAGGTGTTACAATATGACTGTAAATCTTTGCCTGCTAACTTGTAATCCTCACAAATATAACTATCTCCTAGAATACTCACTATGATTTATCTCTCAAGCTCATTGACTAGTTGACTCATGCAAGGGCATGCTTATATAGGCACAAGATACACCTACTTACAATATTGCTCTCAACAACTCCCTACATTAATTAAATATTTGTTACATATTACTATGTGCCACAAACATTAAATGTGTAATACAACCCTGAAGCTCCATAGTGCATTACAACGTAATACATCACAACATACTACACCACAAAGTGATATTAAATGGATACATAACAACCTTCCACAATCCTAAGAATAAATCATAAACCATTAGAAACTATAACAAGTCCTTATTCATAACCCATCAAAAGGACTTTTGTGTTTCCAAGTCACTATATGGAGATCACAACTCGCAAAACTAATACATAATGATTTAGAAACATAACTCATGCATATGAATCAATTTGCAAAGTTTTGCACACGATCCACCAACTCACACTATTGCACACCAACATCGTACATAAAATTTTGTAAGCTTCACAATGCAAAGCTACGTAATAGAACTCTTACGCATCACTCCTCATTCTCTCTACTCGAATCTTTTGAACTTGTGTCAAAAAATGAACTTGTCCAAAACTTTGCAAGCTGATTCAAATTGACCCTAACTGTGTACACCAAAAAAATCATGCAAAAGAAAAACAACAAATGCATCCCTGCAAAGGCGGCGCAAAACAACACAAAGAACTTGTGCAAAGCTGCAAAGTGCTTTTTTTTTGACCTTGTTAGAATTGAGTGTTTTTATGTTGATGTAGGATTACAAGTGAAACCTGATCCCCCTGCATCACTAGGTCACCACTTACCCTAGAGATGTCAAGTGATTCACAGAGTGTTTCATTATGGGACCCCTCATATTTGTGGGGTTTTGCATTTAGTGATTTTGAATAAGATGCGGGGGATAATACTTACATAAAAATTGTGGACTATGATTTGGTTCAAAGATGCCTTCAGTAAAGATGAAAGAAATAATTCATGAATTATAGTTTTGAAAGTAAGGGAGATCCTAAAAACACAGATGATCTAAAACACTTACTTAAATATACTTATAATTATAAGGCAAATCGAGCTTGACCTTTGAATAACTCACTTTTCTAAGCTTATGTATCGTTATATTTTGGGGGTTAGGTATGTTATACATCCATCAAACATATATAATGAAAATTTGGGTAGTTTCATATTAACAATGTACATGTTGGTTTAAAAAGAGTAGTTGAGGATGAAGAATGGATTTTGCCATTGCAGATTGGAAATGTTTGATGCAATACAAGTTTAACTTCCAGATACACAATATGAGCAAATACAATGTCTCTTAAGTGTGATATATATGTTGGGAATGATGTTGGAAAAAATTATTACCGCACCTACATTGATGTTCATCCCTATGCATTTAAGAACATCGATTGTTTTATAAAGAGCTCTCATGCAAGATGCACTAGTGTTCCCAATTGTGAGTTCATGGACTACATTGACGATTGTGAGAAGTAATTGCCCAAGACACTAAAAAAAAAAATTGTGGTAGAATCTATATAAGATCTATCAGTAGGGGATGAATTATCTATTTATTAATTATGGTTTTAAAAGACATATTTTTGCTTGTATGTGTGTTAAGTAAAACAAGTTACCTAAGAATGTTGTGTTTTTTAAACAAAAAAATGATCAATGATTGTGTTTTCAAAGTGATCTACTAGAAATTAAACCATGAAGTTTTATTGTATTATACAAATTTTTAATTTCCTTATTAAGTCTTCTATAAATTGACAATAAGATATTTTTTTACTTTCCATGTAATTATAATAATCACGTTAAATTGAGAAATTAATTGCAATGACAAGAATTGGACATATATGTAAATTAACTATAAGCAAGAAAGATGAACCCATCTTCCATAGTCACTATAATATTGAATCAAATTGCTAAAAATCTTGAAGAAAATTTCAAATGAGCATTACAAGCTATAAACAAGGCACTGCAAAAACAATTGATTACTATCGTAGATTATCTTAGTGTATGCAATGTCTCTTGCAACTATTAAAGACGTTCTTTCTTATTAAATGAACTTGGATTGAATCAAATATTCAATTGGTTGAATATGTTGTGCAATTGGAGCCAATGTAGGCCCTATTAACATTAGATGAATGCAATTCCTTGTACATGGCTTGGTTGGCCCCAAATGTGTATTAGATTGAACCAAATACTTGATTGGTTCAATATGGTGTACAATTAGAGACCCAATTGACATTTAATGGCTGCAATTCGTTGCACAAGGCTCGATTAACCCCAATTGTGTATCAAATTGAACCAAATACTCGATTGATTCAATATGGTGTGCGATTGGAGTCCCAATTAACATTCGATGGATGTAATTGTTTGAACGTGGCTCGATTGGGCCCAATTATATATCATTGGTTCGATATGGTGTGCAGACAAAGCCCTAATTGACATCAGAGTAACATAATTCATTGCACAGGGTTCAAATTGCCCCAATTGTGAGTCAAATTGAGCCAGATACCCAATTGATTCAGTATGGTCAACAATAACAAAGCCCCAATTGACATTAGATAGATGCAATTCATTAGCAAGGACAACGTTGCCCTAATTGACATTATTATGGTTTTTTTAATTATTATAACGATTATTATGGTTTTTTTAATGTAGATTAATGTTGATAATTATTATGTTTTAGTTATTTTTCTACGAATTAGATGAACATGATTAAAAAAAGGAAGATTTTTGATGAAATGTTTTACTTGTAGTGCATCATCACCTCTTCATGTCAATGATTGCCCCACCAAAATAAGTATTTCACCACCAACACTATCACCACCACACATACATGTTTGCAACTCAACCTCATGTGTGTCGACAACTACATACAATGTCTACTAAAACAACACATAAACCTACTAACAGGGCCATTTTCAGTCATCTAACACATTCTTTTCCCAGGGCATCAATATCACGTGCAACATTTGTTTATATCAAATATCCTATTATTCATGGTTGGCCTAGACCATGACAATTATAGATTGACTTCTTAAACTAACAAACATGGGATACAACCGCCTCCACCTCAATTGGATGAAAATTCCAATTGTTTTATTTTATGAAAAGATTGAAAATCGTGATATAAGTCAATAAAATAATCACTTAAAGACATCACATTTAAAATTTTCTCATTTAATACTTGGCCACATAAAGTGTACATTATCACTTTATTTAGTACTTAATATTTTAATAAATTTTTACTTTGAATTTCTAATAAATAATTATGATCACATATATACACTTAAATTATCTCATTAAATTAAAATTCAATAATTTTCAATAATATTCACTTGCTCTAATTCATAGTGTCAATATGTTAATACACATTTTTTTATTTTCATTTACAAAAAATGTAAAAATTCAATTTCAAATTTGAAATTAGTTGAAATAATATCAATTGATGAAAAATTTTGACACAATTGCACTTACGATTGCATCAAACTCAGACAATGAAATTTAATATAAGTTTAAACAACAATAATTTTGTTTGTATTATTATTATTTTCCAGGACGCAGCACTTGCTTTACAATTTTAAAAAAAAACACCCAAAAACCCTCAACAAATTAGATGTGATCTCTTTTGTACCAAACTATAGGCCGGAAAGCATTAGGTTTATGGATGACATAAATAAATGGCAACCCTTTCTTCTCCATCAAACAACTAATATGAACCCTCACTACCCTCAACAGTTCCCGTTGATTACCACCTATGCTCAAAAGGAAGCACAAATGCACTTGTTTGGTTCAATTATAGTTTGATTGATCATTCCTCTCCACATCATAATGATAAATCAGATTATAATATTTACACAATAATTTTTTTAAAATTTTATAATAAAAAGGATTTCATAGTGACTAAACCCTTAGTTGATGTTGATTTTTAATAAGTGTTGATTCATTCATAGCACTTACATTATGATCACAATAATAATATTGTTTTAGATTAAGGTAAAAACAGGTTTTGGAGGAAACCCTTTACAAAAAAAGACAGATAAACCATTAAGCACAACCAAGTTCAAAAGAACCTGAAACCAAAAAGAACAACAAAACCAGGTTTTGCAAGGCCCTGCTACCAATAGATATGACCAGTCAAAACACCCGTCAAAACACAGAAAACTGAAAAATTAACAGACTAGAACAGCAATCTGAAAACCTACCATACCAGTAACCAGCAAACCAGTGACGCCACCTGAAGACCAGCACTAACAACCAGTCAACATAAGGAAACATTAGATTTTCCTTTTGAGTTGAGATTTTTCTTATGCGACCGAAGGTTCTTATCTAGAGGGGGAACCATAGGCTTTGACTTCTTCCTCTTCACTGCTGTCCAACCATCCTCTTAACTTTTATGCCTCAGCAACCCTTGCCTCAGAAGACAAGGACCCATGGAACCCAGGGGACACAGACACCTCTACAAACTCCCTTTGAGAAAATGTCTGGCTCTTAGGAGGATCCTTCAAAACAGGGGAAGAGGCCAATGTCACCTCATCCACTGACTCAGGGAAATCCCTTACCATAGCCTTCGCGCAACCTTCAGAGGAATGTTTCACCAAAAAATCCTCCACAGCCTCCGGCTCAGAGTGAGCACTATCCTCAAACTCAAAACCATCTGAAACTTCCAAGGGTTGTTTAACCGTATAATGTTCAGAGGAGGCCTCAGACCACCAAGAAGATGGTCGCCTAGTTTTAGATTTCCCAGCAGCACATCGCGCAGCAATATGACCCGTCTGGTGGCACTTCCTGCAACGGAACGCGATAACAATAATAATATTGTTATTCATTGGTTTTAACTATCAATTGATTATCATGCACTTTGCTTGTAACTGTAATATGTGGATCATAGGTATTATTTTTAAATTTTTCATAAACATTTTTTATGAATATTATATAATGAAAAAATATTGCCGAGTTAATGAATTGTCATCACAATCATCATTGCCATATTCATTGTCTACAAATGACAAAAAATAAGCATCTTTACTATTTAATTAATCAACGAAGATACCATTTAATATATTTTTTAAAATTATTTTTTTACGCAAAATGAACCAACAAACACATTATTTTTTTTTTAGATTATTTATGATGCAATCAACATCAAACCACACACCCCTAACAACAACACGAATCTTTCATCCCTTATGCAAATCTATGTGGCAAAAAAAAATGAAATTCAAATAAATGGGATCAAATATGTTGCACGTATTTTTTATTCCTTTTGGGATGCAAATTCCATTGATGAAAATTCTACATCAATTAAAAAAAGTGTTGTTTCCAACTAAATGATCCCCTTCTATCTCCAAGATAAGAAAATGTTGGTCGATGTCCCTTGCTCTGATGCAAATTTGCACAAAAAAACCTTTGCATGAACAACAAAAAAGCATAATTTTGACACTAATACTAATGCTAAATCAGAAAAATCTACTACTGTAATATCATGTATCTAAAATTTAATCACTTAAGTATTTAGTCAGCCTACAAATTCTCTATTAGGGAGAGATACAAAGGTTTGAACATGTCAAAAATGTATTATCATCATCAAGAAATCTAATAAATGTAAACATGGTATGTGACGCAAATCGACACAAATATACATGTTTCCTACAAAATATAAAATATTGTGAATGACCTAATTTTACCCCAACTTTAGCCCAAAGGGTTTGGGCTTAGTAACATGAAACAAGTAGTTACACATTACTGACCCAAGTTCCAATCCCATGAGTTCCTTTGACACTTCAAAAAAGTGGTCATGAGAACACCTTAAGGTAGGGGTCAAACTTCTCTATGTGAACCACATAGAACACACTCCCAAACATTATAAACCAAAACCCACCCCCATGTACACTTTGAGATGTATCCTAAATTTATCCCAAAAATATCATGATAAACAAAAGGTCATGGTGCATATTAGTCGAGGGAGAGTTTGTGGCGAGGCAAAAAGGGTTTTTGTATTGTGGGGAAGGGAGGTAAGAACGTGAACTTCTCTTTGACCCGTGGCTTTATAAACTCAACAAGGAATCTAACTATTATCAAGCGCAGATCCTTGGAGGAAGTTTTTTACGGTGACTAGGTTTATGTAGACTACAAGAAAAAATAAAATATGTTTCATAGATGTAGTGCCTTTTGCAAAGAACATATTTTTTCTACAAATGGCTCTTCTTCGACTATAATCCTCATGAGAGCTCTAGTCATCTACTCCCCTTCAGTTGCGGTCATTTCCCCTACCATTTATGTAAGGTCTCCTTTGTGTAGGCTACCTCTACTCTAACTCCTGAGGACAATCTTGCAGGGTTTAAACATGATGCTTGTTGTGCTTTCTTCGTGGGTGATGTGCCTATTTCTTTCTCAGCACATTAACATGTTTTGCAACTTACCAATGATTCTTCACATTCCATGGTCAAGGATATCAGACAAAGATCCCTCTTATGCAAATGTGTTGGGACCATACTACCCCTTCCAAAGTTTTTCAGATAGGCAAAGATGGTTTGAAGCGACATAGCTAAACCTTCCTTCCCTGTTGAAGAATGGTATTTTTCCTTTTGGTTTTCATGACCATTGTAGATCATGTGTTTGTTTGGTCCAACGGGCCATATTTTTATGGAAAATTTAGGGTTTTATTTTGCCCTTGGTCCCCTTTCTTTGATCTCATCAAGCTTTTGGTAGTAAAAGTGTGATCCTTTCACAAAATTGATGATGATTATTTGGGGAATAAGATTGCAAGTGTTTGTGTTTTGATGGATCTTGCCAATCCCTTATTTCATTCTATCAAGCTTGTCTCCTCTTGGGTGGTGGATGCAATACCTCAATTTAGAAGGTCATCTTCTCAAATGTTTTCATTGCAACCAGCTAGGGCACAAAGTGGCAAATTGTCCTTCAAAATATCCTGACAGATGCAATTCTTTTCCCCTTCAAAGATGGAGACAAAAACTTGATACCCCTTGACACAAAATTTTTATGGCAGAATCATGAGCAATTCTTTAAAAATCCCATGTCGCCTACTCAATTTAAGTGCTTGGAGGAAGCAAAATTCCATGTAGTTATTATGCCCCCCTCTCCAAGCTTGGATCCTACTGTCTAAGCCTCTTCATATCATTAGTGGGGATGAAATTCCGAAGGAGCTTCTGAAAGAGGGGTAGTTGGACATTCACAAATACGTGGAGCTCCTTGACGAAGATGAATTACAACTAACAACTCCAAACATTCTAACCATTTCTCAAATTATAAGTAAGAATACCAAGGCTACTTGTGACTCTTTAACTAAGTGTAGAGGGCGAAGAACGGATGCTGAAATGTTGAGGATGGAAGTTGAGAACGTGATTGAAGATGGCATGCGATGGATGATGGAGGCCATCTTTCAGAAAGGAAGAATACTTTTTTTGCTCGAGGATAACTTCACCTCTACTTCTAAGAGGCTCCAGTTTTGGTGGTTTGAATGTTTTACTTAGGTTTGGTTGATTTCATATTCTTAGTTTGTAATAATCACTTTTTTTAACTTCTAGCTTGCCTATTGTGCTTTCTTTATTGGATGAAGGTTTTGTTATACCTCTCATTTATTCATCAGTGCTTCTAGTTTCCCATAGGTGAGGGCCCCAATAGACTCCCAATTTCACTTATCAAATAAAATACAGAAGATGGCATCTTCTTTGGCTTCCAACTCATGGAAACTACATAATAGATAAGTTTCAAAAGCAAAAATAGTTAAGATAAAATTAATGGCACTAAACAAACATAATTGAAATGATATAGACAATATGCATATGCATGGAAAGTTATTGTTGTGCCAAAATGAAGAAATTTTAACTTTGAAAAAAATCTTGAAATAACAATTTGTTGAAATCAATAATAAGAAAAGAAATTATATTGAATTGAAGGGTGTAGACATGTTTGGTTACTATTGGTAAAAATAATAACAATGAACAATAAAGAATAAACTCGAGTGTTGATAAAATAGGGTTAGTTTTGTTCATTGATCTTGGCTGTCCTATGTCATAATGGTTTCAGCAGGTTATAGTAATCTTTTTTACCTATAGTTTGTTGTATATGTTCTTATTATAATGTTTTCTTTTCTCCAAGAGTTTTATATGTTAGTATTACAATGGTGCTATATAATCATTTCAATTGATATAAAAAAAACTCTTTAATAAAAAGGGTACACAACTCTTCTTCATTTCACATTTTTTAACATTGCAATAATGAAATTCACATTTTTTAACATTGCAATAATGAAATAGGATTCATACTATCTACATCATAAACCAATCTAAAATTATGAAATATCAACAAAACACATATTACTATTTGGTTAAAGAAAATAAGTAAACCAAATATAAGTTGGAATATCATATATCTATCGTAGTGTGGTCATGCAAATACAAATTAAAACATTCCCCTAAATTTGAGTATCAATAAACATTAACTTAAATATATACAACACAAACTTAAAACGTACATAAACATATGTTATAGTCAAAACAACATATGTTGGCAATGGATTCTATAGAGACCAAAATGTTGTGAACATATTTATACACAGTTGTTACCAAAAAACTCACAATGCAACTCCTTACAATTTATCGCTCAAAAAAAAATTTGAATATAATTACCTATTATGTACTAGGTCTTTTTATTATTATTAAAATTAGACTACAATATAAAATCATTTAATTTTACATTGTGTTAAATATTTTTATTATAAATTATTACATTGAACTATAATTTAACATTGTTAGTTCACTTAAAACCCACCAATGGACCACATTCTTTTAACCTAGTACATTTAGTGTTTAGATCATGTTGAACCTTAATTATCCTTACTAAACCATAATCTAGATCATATAAAAATCATCATTAAACCACATTCTTTTAACTTAAAATATCATATTTAAGTCATATTGAACCTAAATTATCCTTATTGAATCATAAAATGTAAGGTAGATGATACATAAAGTTGATTATGTTAATTTGAATTTGAATTTGGGCCTTTTCCTAAAATTATGGATATTGTTGAATCTATAAAAGATTCATGAGGCCAAAAAATTGTCCTTTTCAAATTCAAATTTATCTATATCGATAGAATTTATAATCAAATTCATAACAAACAAGGGCTTAAATCTAGTCATTGACACCTGAAAGCCTAATTAAACATAATTTGATTTGTATGTTTCAAAAAATTATCTCTATAGTTAAAAGGTTTCTTACAAATAATTTTACATGTGTCGTGCAAAATATTTGCATTGAAATGTGTCATAGAAATTTTTTCTTTAAAGTTAATGTTTTAGATATAGACCTAAAAACCATTTCAAAATAACACTATTAAAGTGAAGGAAAATGCTTTAAATACTTTTAAAGTAGATTTATTTGTGATTTGATCGTTTAGTGGGGCAATTCTCACATATAAAATACATATGTCAAGTGCTAAAAAATATAGAAAGAGATCTTGCCACCATGTTGAGCATATGCACTTTGAATTATTACCATGCATGATGCCCTCTGCAAAGCACTTATTGTGTGTCAAGCAAAAAGATGTATATGATGGTCTCCAGTCATGGGGAAGCACCAGAGTGTTGCATGTCATGGCTTGCAGTGATTTTTATAAACGAGATGATTAGCAGGGAGACTGAAAAATGTATAAGGACAAATCAGTTTATCAAGGGTTGTATGGACTTGTGTTCTTAATTGGTTGAGCCATGTATGTAACCCTTTTAAATATTGTGGTAGTGGTGAGAATCAAGAGGTGGATGCTCTTCGAGAGCAACTCATGGTGGAGGTCTTGGTTTATTCTAAACTTGTGGGTGGACTTTTGTTTTCATTATGTCCATTCAAAGGGTTAACATGGGTGTTCCGAAAATAGTTCACCAAATTTTGCAATGTTGAAATTATTTGCACATGGAGAAACATACAGTTTGCTTGGATTGTGTATTGTTTGGGGCTCGTTTCTTGGAAAGAGAGAAGAATTCAAGTCAATGTATAAGGATAAAATACACTAGTAAGCAATTGTCTTCCATGTAACCTTTTTTTGTTTCCTTTGTTCTAAGAATTTGTACTCACTTGCATATAGGTCTTTAGAGGTTTGCATTTTTTTTTTGAGGTGTAAAATTTTTCCAAAATAAGTTGTGGTCTTTCTTAGGGCAAGGCACTAAGTGTTAAATTTTAATTCATGTTGCGCAGATTTTTACTTACAGTGAACAAAAACTTAATGAAACACCTCTCAAAACAATGTATTACTAGACTCAAAAATATAAACTGATAAATTACAAGTGCATAAATTGCATTTAATCGAAAAAACTGAGTCTACACTGAGTAAACTAAATATGTATAAAAATAATGTTGTAAAGCAAACAAATCCCTGACTTAAATACACATCTACTTTGTATATTACTCAAAGAAAAAATAACAATATGCTACACTTAGCTAAATGAATCACTCACCCACCATGCATTGCTTTTATAGATGAAGGCTAGAGTTACAATTTATTTATAAAAACTAATAATAACAACTCAAATAATATCAGTAACACTAAATTTAGCATGTTTAATAATAACACTATATTTAGCATGTCTAATAATAACTCTAAATTTAGCATGTCTAATAATAACACTAGATGTCTTTTAAACTATTGTTTCGAATTCATTGAGTGTGCCATGTAGTGGAGAACAACCGCTAAGCAATCATAGGCAAAATTTTATCACTCCTTTACAAGGAAGGTATTCTCTACCAAGCCAAGTCCTTCCCTCAACATCTCAAACTTCCCATTACCCAAGGGCTTCCTCAAAATATCTACCCCCTGTGAATTTAAAGGAGCATATGCAATGATCACTACCCACATTTGAACTTTGTCTCTGAAAAAATGGTAATGAATATCAATGTGCTTGGAGTGATCATGAAATACTAGATTCCTGAAGAGCTTGATGCAACTTTGATTGTCACAATAGAAAATTGTAGGCTCCAACATCGTGTTGGTCAATTTTGCTATCAAATTGCAAGCCATATGACCTCACAACTAGCAAATGAGGTTGCCTTACACTTTGTCTCTATTGAACTAAGTGCAATTGATCACTACTTCCTGCTAAACTAAAAAATCATACATGTGCCCAAGCTAAAACAAAATCCTAAAGTGCTCTTCCTAGTGCTAGCATCTCTTGCCCAATCAAAATCAACAAAGCCATCTCCCACTATAATGAACTATGATCTTCAAGTATTAAAGTACATGCTTTGTAGCCTTTCAATGAATTTGCCTCGGTTTAACCATGAACTAACTCAAGGCATTTAGCGTAAAACAAACATCTCCCCAAGTCTTCACAAGATACATAAGGGGACCAATCAATTTCTTATATAAAGAAGGATCTACCAAATTCGAATATGAATGAGTGGACAACTTCATATTTGGAACCATATAAGTGGCCAAGAGTCTACAATCCAACATTTGAAATCTCTTCAGAATCCCCATAATGTACCTCCTCTATCCAACAAAGACCTCTAGACCCAGAAAATAATGTAGAACGTTTGATCTCCTTCATGTCAAATTCATTGGCCAAGTTTTCCTTGCACCATGCAATGAGCTTCTCATAGCTCCCTAGTCCAAGGCCCAAGAGGAGTACCGATGGACAAACTACTTATTTAAGGCAGTTATATGCGGTAGTGATGACAATGTTACAAGTATTTAAATAGAGTTGCAAATTGTGGAACATGCAATTGAATCTAAAAAACAGATTTGAAAAAAAACATTACACATTCAACAGAGGAGATTAACATAATGATGCCACTTCTATTCAATAAAAAAAATAGATAAAAGTACATGTGCATACAATGCACAATAAGACAAGGAATGTAAGTCCCTATGATCAAAATGGGATAACCATCCTAACTAACTCATCTATACTATGGTATCTTCAAACGAGGCAAAGAAAGCAGGGTCCCATGATCAAAGAGTGATAAACATCCTAACTTATTTACCTAGTCTAGAGAAAAGATCATTTGATACAAGATGCCCAAGGCATGCAAGCATTTAGGTTGTTGTAGACATGACCGATTAGGAAAGAGCACAATCGTTGCTCACTTGGACACTGTGTCGTGAGTCTTGTATGTGTTTTACAATATATATCATTACAAGGAAGCAATTAAAACAGATGATTACAAAAGTAGAAAGTTACAAACACGGTTCGTCTTCTGCACAAGTGACAATTCAACTTCCTTGTAGGTGTGACGATTACATTTCCATCAGTGTTGTGTTGTTAATAGGATTCTTGACATGGCGTAGACTTGGGGAATGCCACATGGCATTCCCCACAATAAAAGAGTTATGCTACGTGGATGCCAAGCCATACACTAAGCTTAATTGATGTGGGGTATGTTACAAGGTGTTGCAGAAGCACGCAAGAGTGCCTTGTGTCTATATGTTTGGCGTGAGATGTTGTGAAGGCACTAAGTCATGCACAATACTAGAGTGTTGCACAATGTTCTTGATGCTACTAAAGCGCATAGGGATAACATAGAGAGAGATTGTAGGAATGCCACATATTACTACAGTGTTACGGCTTGGTGTTTCAGAATCACGCAAGTACAAAGGGTCTCTACAAGTGTCGCAAAGGTACACAAGCTCCACATGTCATGCAAGTATATGTGGAATTGTGCGATGTGCACAATCTTTCCTTAATGCCTTGCACCAACTTATAATGAGTCAAACAAGCTAAAAAATGCACAAGGAGATATCACATATCCAAAGAAATCCAGTTCGCTTGACACAACCTAACTTTTCTAAGTATGCTTTGTTTGTGGACCATAATACCTTTTCAGAAAGCTCGACTCGTCATCTAGAGGTTTACACAACTAAAGTTGTGTGGTGAGGTACATTGAGCCCCTTAGACACTCCAAAGACCTCTGAAACTACCTTGGAAGGTTTGTATCTTGAACTACAAGAAATATGTGATAACACAAAGGATGAATTAGATCTTGTGCTTTGGCATGTGGGTTTTGAACTTGATACAAAAGTTGTTGGTGTTAGCACAAGGCAAGATGAGCAATTTCTGATTATTATAGTAAGATCTAATGACCCAAATCCTCCTAGATCAATTTTACCCCTTTAATGAGTGATGGTCCCCATTACTATTAACTTTGGGTTCCACAATAAGAGTGTTAAATGAGCAATATCTGATAATTATAGTAAGATCTAATGACCCAAATCCTCCTGGATCAACTGTACCCCTTTAATGAGTGATGGTCCCCATTACTATTAACTTTGGGTTCCACAATAAGAGTGTTGAAACAATACTCCAATTAGAAAAACATGTGGCATGGGAATGTTGATTCCAATCCCTAAGAAATAATGTAGGATGCCAAATTCCTGAAAAAGAGATGTACATATGTTGTTGTGTTTCTTGATGTGATGCACGCATGGGAAGTCGATGATCCTACAAGTTTGTGAAAACTGAGCTTGCGATGCTTGAGAGTGTGCCATTACTCCTAATAACAAAGTGTAGAATCTATTATGGATGCCTATGAATGACAAAGGATGTTTGTAATCCTTGTACTCTAGCGCTAAGAAGTAGGATTATATGTACTCTTGTTGCCTTATCAAAGAATGTGAAGAATACTTATGCAAGAGTGGATTGCAAATGAAGCATGTCAGATGGATGTTGCATGCTCAAGAACATATCAAACTTTGAGGTCTAATCCATTGATCCCTATGCTATTGTGGTGTTGATACCAATGATATTTGCACTATATGAGTTTGATTTCTTATATCGAAGCTCTAAAGCATCGGAGGGAAGTTGAGAAATTGTGTGCTCTAGCTCTGCGAAGAACTATGAAGCTTCCTCTGGGAGTACAAAACATGTTGCAACAAAATTTGCTTTGGTGATGGTAAGGAACCATAGAAGTGATGGTACATATCGCAAGGCACGCTATACAAAGATCATTGTATGCATAGATATACAACACAAAGTGTTTTTATCCAACACATGACTTACGTGAAAACTTTTGTGCTTGTAAATCCACTACAAAGAGAAAGAGACTTTTCCCCAACTGTCAAGGTCCATCCATCCACAATGTAGTTTCAATGAATGCATAGTTCTTTGCACTTGAATGTCTGAAAACTAACGATTGGGCTCAGAATAGCTACTACTTCTGTAGAAAACACAAGGATGAAGATCCCAACACTTCTCAAATGTATGACCGCTATGATGACAATGCTTGCAGGGAACTAGAGAGTGAGGTGTGTCTCTAACGAGAGTGTCTTTGCAGCTAGAGCAATTGAGCCATGTGATGTTCTTTGCACTTGTGGTGTGCAAATTGTCATGAAGGCATATGTTGTTGCACAAGGTTCTTCTACTTGGAAGTTTGTGTGTGTGTTTGTTGCTTCTTCTACACGGAGTGTTGCCGAGAAGCTTGCAATTGTGATTGCATGTAGCGTTTTTTGTCGAGACGTACATCGTCTTTGGCATTGCAGTGGCGCACGTTTTCGTTGAGAAGCATGTGTGCGTGAATACGATTAATTTTGCGATGAGTGCAGCCGCAAAGCTTGCACTTATTGAAACATTGACTTGTGTGTGGAACATGGTTGAGATGCTCACACGGCTTCTTCATTTCCATGAGAACGTTGTTGGGTTGACGTAGGAGTGGAAACCCCTAAGCCATCTTTTGAAAAGTGCAATGTGGAAGCAGCATTGGTGTTTGACTGCAATGAAAAGTGTATGAAACCTTCTCGACTTGTTTTGTAACCCATATTTCACGATCTCATCTCCATCTAGAGGGGATTGATGATGCCTTGACCATATTTGTCCAACGCTTGGTCTTCATAACCAATTTGCTTCAGTAGCTTAGAACCAAATCCCTTAGTGTGCTTCTCAAAACTATTAAACAAGATAGTTGATGAATCAGACTATAGTGAATGACAAGGACTTATTAAGCTCTTGTATGTCATTATTTCTACCTCGCATGTCACGATTGGGCATGGTGGCACACTAATAACTAGAGGATCAATGGCTTTAAATTTTGTGCACTTGACTTCAAGTCGCTCAAGTTCTTTTTCCTTGACAAAGAGCTCATGTTGTAAATCATGCATGACAAGAAAACATCTATCCTCAACTTGAACAAAATTTTGGCAAAGAGGTTCAACAAGAAACATTGCCCATCATGAGATCTATTAGTTGCTTCATGACAATACTAAAGCCTTTATGCTTGGACTAGAGAGTGTATTGCAATTGTTGATTCTGGTGCTAGAGATGTTGGATCTCCTTGAGCAAACACATGTTCTCTTCTAAATATTTTAAAATAGACACTTTCGTCTGGGAGTTGTCTACATTCTTGCTCGCTTTTCCCATAACTACAACAGATAAGAAAAAGAGCATGAATCTGAATCCCATTTTGTTGGCTTAACATAGACAACTAAAGACAAGGTGTGACAGACTACTCTAATACCACTCAAAAATGATATGAAGTGTGTATATTATAATACCATTGATCTAGTGCCCAAGAGGAGACCCGGTGGACAACCGACTTAAACGAATTAAGGCATTATATGTGGAAGTGATGACAATGTTACAATTATTTAAACAAAGTTGTAGATTGTAAAAAATGCAATAAAATCTAAGAAACAGATGTGAAAACAACCGTTACACATTATGTAATGAAATTACTTCAACAATAAAGTAGAATAGCAGAAATAGATCCAAATATGACTGAAATATATCAAAATATATGATAATAGACAAGCCACTTCGAGGGGGCAACCTCCACAAGCTTCAATAAGAGCAAAATTCACAATATGATGATAAACAATTACCCACTACCTCCTATATATAGTCTATCTAAGTCATGGTTATTCCATAGGCCGACCTACTAACCAAATGAATGCATAAAGAAATGTGATATACCACCAAATAGGAATAAGAAAGCCACAAGTCAGCTATTCATATCCTAATACATGTGATAGGTTAGGAGCGTAGCATGCCCTTCCCCTTCAAACCAATGTTGTCCTCAATGTTGAACAACTCTAGATATTGTTGTAGAAAATCTACACCTTCCCAAGTTGCATCTTCACCGCTCAGGTTCTTCCACTTGATCAGATATTCCCTAATCTCTCTGGTTCTCAACCTCTTAGTACATGTTTGGAGGATCTTCTCTGGTTCCAAAATGACTCGTCCTTCATCTAGTTCTAGAAGCTCTGTCTGGGCTAAAACTTTCTGTCCAATGACCTTCTTCAAACAGGAAACATGAAATACTGGGTGTATGCGAGATAAATGAGGTAACTCGAGCTTGTAAGCCACACTTCTAATTTTCTGCAAAACTTGATAAGGGCCATAATACTTGGGAGCAAGTTTGTTGTACTTTTTTTGTTGCTTCAAAGACATCTGCTTGTAAGGTTGCAAACGTACAAATACCCAATCGCCCACCTCAAAATTTCGCTCACTACAGTGTTGATCTACTTGTTGCTTCATCATGTTTTGTGCCAAGGCCAAATTCTCTCAAACTAGTCAAAACCTCTTGTTGATGTTGAATGTGTTCCTCCACATCTCGAACCTTGGTTTGCACCTTTAATGAAGTGATGGAAGTTGGATGGTAACCATATAGTGCTAGAAATGGAGACATTTTAGAAGAGGTATGGAAAGATGTGTTATACCACCATTCTGCAAGTGGTAGCCATTTAACCCAACATTGATGTTTATCTGATACAAAACAACGAAGATACCCCTCTAAACATTTGTTAACCACTTCTGTTTGTCCATCAGATTGGGGGTGGTAAGATGAGTTATGAGCTCGCTGAGTACCCAAACAGGGAAATAGTTCAGTCCAGAAATTACTAGTGAAAATAGGATCACGATCAATTACAATTATTTTTGGGGTGCCATGTAATTTTAGAACTGCTTCCAAAAAAATCGTTGCCACTGTACTTGCTGAAAATGGGTGTGAGAGAGCACAAAAATGGGCATATTTTGTAAGCTGTCCACAATGACCAAGATAACATTCTTACCTTCAGAACAAGGCAACCCTATGATGAAATCCATGGAAACCTCCTCCCACCTTTGACTAGGAATTGCTAACAGTTGTAACAGCCCGAGGTCTTAACTGTCTCACCTTTATTCTGTTGGCATATCAAGCATTCTGCCACAAACTTTTGTACATCTCTCTTGAGTCCTTCCCAAAATAATTTTTTCTTAATTCTGTGATAAGTTTTCAAGAACCCTGAGTGTCCCCCAATTGGAGATGCATGCAACTCCGCAAGAATCTTATGCTTAAGCTTTGAATTTTTGCACAAGTATAACCTACCCTTATACCATAGGACATTACATTTCCATTCAAATTTGTCAGAGGATAAAGTACCTTGCTGGAGATTTTGAATCAAAACCTATGTATCCTTGTCTTGCTCCCATTCTAATATGGTTTCATCCACCCAATCTACTTGCAACATGGACATTGCACAAAGTAATGCTTTTGTGGATGTATCCCGTCTGGATAGTGCATCTGTTACTACATTATCTTTACCCTTCTTGTAGATGATTACAAAATCATAACCCAACATTTTGGTTGCCCACTTTTGTTATTCCTCAGATGATAATCTTTGCTCCAAAAAGTATGAGACTCTCATGATCCATTTTTACCTTAAAGTGTCTACCCATCAGATAGGGCCTCCATTTTTTAATTGCATGAAGAATAGCCATCATTTCTTTTTCGTAGACAGGATTTTGTAGATTCTTACATTTGAATTGACGACTCTCAAATGCAATGGGTCTTCCTTCATGCATTAGTACCGCTCCCAACCCGGATCCAGAAGCATCACATTCAACAATGAATGTTTTTGAGAAGTCTGGAGTAACCAAAACTGGAGTGGTGCACATAGCTACTTTTAGTTTCTCAAATGCTTTGGTGGCGGCATCATTCCAATGGAAGGCATCCTTCTTTAGCAATGCAATGAGTGGAGCAGCTACGATGCCATAACCTTTCACAAATCTTCGGTAGTAACATGTTAGTCCTAAGAACCCTCGGAGTTTTTTGAGAGTTTTTGGCATGGGCCATTCCATCATAGCTTTGATCTTCTGGGGATCAACTTTGACACCTTCATGGGAAAAAATGTGACCTAGGTACTCTACCTCTTGGACTCCAAAAGCTCATTTGGATGGCTTCGCATAAAGTTGATGCTTCTCCAAAACTATCAACACTTGTTTCATATGTTGCAGATGTGCTTCCCATGTCTGACTATAAATCAATATGTCGTCAAACAAAACCAGCACAAACTTTCTTTAAAAAGGCCAAAAATTAGTGTTCATCAAGCTCTGAAAAGTAGATGGGGCATTTGTAAGGCCAAAAGGCATTACCAAAATCTCATAATGGCCCTCATGTGTTCTAAAAGCAGTTTTATGAACATCTTCATCCTTGATTATAATTTGATGGTACCTCGAGCGAAGATCCAATTTTGTGAAATAATTAGCACCATGCAACTCATCAAGTAAATCATCAATTACTGGAATAGTAAACTTATCTTTGATGGTGTACTTGTTGAGTTCCCTATAATCTGGGCACATCCTCCATGTGTCATCCTTCTTCCGCACCATGACCACTGGTGATGAATATGCACTTTCGCTGTGCTGGATGATCCCTGCCTCTAGCATCTCATGGACTATCTTTTCGATATCACTTTTTTGTGCATACGGATATCTATATGGTCTGATATTTGGTGGTTGACTCCCTAGAATTAGTTGAATGGCATGATCATGTTCTCTTTTTGGTGGTAGTCCTTTTGGCATGGCCCCAAAAATAGATGGGTGGTCATCGAGAATCATCTGTAGATCAGGTTGTGTAGATGCTTGTGTGGGTTGAACTTCTATGGAACATAATCGTGCAATAATTCCCTCTGCCCTCTTTTTTAGCATCTTGGTCATCTGATGTGAACTAATCAATTGTGGAGATTTTGCCTGTAATCCACGTAGTTCAATTTTCCTACCTTCAGAATGAAAGCGCATGAATAGTTCTTGGAAGTTCATCTCAATGGTAACCAAGGTTGTGAGCCATTGGACTCCCAAAACAATGTTTGTGCTACCCATGAGAATATCAAACATAGGAGAATCGAGATTGTACTCACCCATAGCAAGCTTAATACTATGGCATTTGCCTGAACAATTAATTGTGCCACCATCTGCAATCATGCCCTGAAATTCTAGTGCTAGGTAGATGAAACAATTCAATCGAGTGGCCAACTTATGGTTGATGAAGTTATGTGTGCTCCCCGAATCAATCAACACTGTCACCCTCTGTTTCTTGAGGAAACCCACCACCTTAAGAGTTTGTGGAGTGATAATACCTGCAAGTGCATGACAAGAGATTGTAGGTTGGGAATCTTCAGGTACCTCCTCTATCTCTTCCTCATCATCATTGGAGGTATCATCTTCTTCTTCATCTTCATTAGATCCCTCAATGTAGAATAACTTCTTCTCAGCACATCTATGTCCTTTTCTCCACTTGCTATCACAACCAAAACATAATCCTTTTGCACGCTTATCTTCAATTTGTTGAGGGGTCAATCTAGTAGGTGGAGGAAATTTTAGTGTCGATATGCTACGATATTTGAAGTGAGTGAATGGTTGCTTCTTGTTGGCTATGAATTTTTCCTCAGCGCTATGATTTTTTCCTCAGCTCTATGTGCCATGATAATAGAATCAGAAATCTTAAGTGGATTAAACATGCATACCTCATGTTGAAGGTGGTCACCCAAAAATAGGTCATTCAAGTTCTCAAAAATTGTCTCCACACGTAAGGATAGGTTTTGAAAATGATGAATATAATCCTTGACAGAGCCAGTCTGTCGCAATTTTGCCAGTTGGCTGAAGTAATTCTCTGTCACACTATTGCCATAGTGTAATTGCAGTTCCTCTGTAAAAACTGACCAGGGGACACTGAGAGTCATCTTTTTCTTTTGAGCACACAACCATCGATACCAAATGAATTGATCAGGTTCAAGATACAAGGATGCCATGGTAACCTTCTGTCCACCTGGGATCTGATGCAGACCAAAAAAATTCTCCATTTGGTTGATCCAATTGAGTGGATCTTTTCCATCAAATTTGCGCATATCCACCTTTGGTAACAGGTTCCTTTGTGGCCATGTAGTTGGATTTGAAGTAAATTGGTTGGGAGAACCACCCTAGTGGGGTTGTGTAATAGTGATAGCTAGATGATTTGATTGATTATTTTTCAAAGTCATGATATCTACCAAACTATCTTGTATGGATTTCATATTAGAATGTATGCCTTGCACACTATAGTCAAGTTGGCTCACTTTGTGATCTATGTCAGAGAACTCTAGTACAAAGGATCTATTACATACCCCTTCTAACTCCATCTCTTCCCTGTTAGGAGTTTTACCTGGAGTTTTAGCACCCTTTCTTCAGCGCCGAGTTTGTGGACCTACCATAAAAGTGTTTTACAATGTCGACCCTCATTGGCACTTTTGACCCAACTTTGACTAAGCGATTTTGGACTTATGTCGGCCTCAAATCAAAACATACAAAGAACATACCCTAGCCAAATTTTTCTAAGCTTTCCAAAAATGTAAATAACTCAGAAAAATTCTTTGAATTGCGCACTATAGAGCAATTTTATGAAAAATCTTAAAATGGCGATAACTTTTGTAAAATAGATCCAAATGAGCTGAAATTTTAATGAAAGCTTAATTTAATTATTTCGCACTTCCAGTAAAAAAAATTCATAGAAATTCGCAACCGCTTTTTAGATATAGCCAAATTTAAAAAATTAGGGTTTCGCCCACAAGATTGCCCAAATCGCAGCTCTGATACCACTTGTAATGAAATTACTTCAACAATAAAGTAGAATAGCATAAATAGATCCAAATATGACTGAAATATATCAGACTATATGATAATAGACAAGCCACTTCGAGGGGGCAACCTCCACAAGCTTCAATAAGAGCAGAATTCACAATATGATGATAAACAATTACCCACTACCTCCTATATATAGTCTATCTAGGCCATGGTTACTCCATAGGCCGACCTACTAACCAAATGAATGCATAAAGAAATGTGATATAGCACCAAATAGGAATAAGAAAGCCACAAGTCAGCTATTCCTATCATAATACATGCAATAGGTTAGGGGCGTATCACATTCAACAAAGGAGATTGGTAGAATTTTTCCACTTATATTCATAGAAAGAATATGATAATGTACATGTGTACAATGTGCAGTAGGACAAGGAATGCAAGCTTCCATGATCAAAAAGGGACAAACATCATGACTGATTCATCTAGATTGTGGTATCATCAAACAGTGCAAAGAAAACAAGTTGTATTGATCAAATAAGGATAAACATCCTAATTAATTTACCTAGTCTGGGAAGAGATCATCTAATAGAAGATGTTCAAGGCATGCAAGTATCCAAGATGTTGTAGACATGGTCGATTAAGAAAGAGGACAAATGGCCGCTCACTTTAACCTTGTGTCATGAGTCTCATATATGTGTCTTACAATATATATCATTACAAGGAAGCAATAATAACATGTGGTTACAAAAGTAAACAGTTACAAGAACAATTCACCTTCTGCGCAAGTGATGATTCGACTTCTTTGTAGGTGTGATAGTTACACTTCTATCAATGTTGAGTTACTAACAGGATCGTTGACATGGCGCAAACATGGAGAATGTAACCTGACATGCCACCCAACAGAGGAGTTCAGGTGTGTGGATGTTGGGTCATGTGCAAAGCTAAATTGATGTGTGGTATGTTGCAAAGTGTTGTGTAAGCACGCAAAGGTGTCATGTGTCTGTATGCTTGGCGTGAGATGTTGCAAAGGCATTGAGTCATGCGTAGGACTCGAGTGTTACACGGTGTTCTTCTTGGCATTGTTGAAGTGCAAAAGGATACCACAAACGTTGTATGAATGTTGCACATTAATGTGGTGGTATATTTTGGTGTTGTGGAAGCACACAAGAGTGCAGAGAGTATCTACTTGTGCCGTAGAGATACACAGGGTCTGTGAGTTGCATGAGCATGGATGGAAATGTGTGATGTGCACAATCTTTCCTTAGTGCCTTGTGCCAACTTGGAATGAGCCAAAAAAATTGAACAATGCACAAAGAGATAACGCACATCCAAAGTAAGCTAGTTTGCTTGCTGGAACCTAACTTTTCTAGGTATGCTCTAATCGTGAACCATTATACCTTTTCGAAAATTTGGGCTCGTCATCTATAGGTTCACACAACTAACGCTATGTATTGAGGTATATCAAGCTCCTTGCACACTCTTAAGACATCTGAAACTACCCTGGAAGGTTAGTAATGATGAACTACAAGGTTGTGTAGTAACGCAAAGGATGAGTTAGATCTTGCACTTTGGCACGTGGGCACTGAAATTGATGCCAAAGCAGCTGGCATTAGCGAAAGGCTAGATGAGCAACACCCGATAACAGCGGTAAGATATATTGACCTAGATACTCATAGATCACTCGTAATGATCAAATCACCTACATATAGGACCAAAATAGGTAGATCATATTTGTCATACAAATGATAAAGATTAGGATTTATACAAGTTTTAGTGAAGCCTAAATTCCAGAAGTACTCCTCAATTCGTGATTAAGCACATGGTCCCTGCTTCAACCCATAAAGTGCCTTCTTTTACCTGCACACATGGGTATCTCGCCCATACACCTTAAAACCCCTTGTTGATAAACGTACACTCCTTCAATTAGACCATTTAAAAAGGCAGTGTTTACATCCATTTGGTATAAGGACCAGCTAAAAATTGATGCAACAGACATGATGGGCATGATAGAATTATCCCTGAAAACTAGAGCAAAGGTCTTCTCATAGTCAACTCCCTCCCTCAAAGAATCCTTTTGCTACAAATCTAGCCTGGCACTTATATATGCTCCCATAAACTGCAACGTTTGATCTAGTACAACCACTTTGAATCAATCGTTGATTTCCACATTAGTCTCAACACAATCTCCCAAACATCATTCCTTAGAATGGAGTTATGCTCCTCTGTTATGGCATCTCTTGTACCTACTCAACTACAGCCTCCTCATTACAGGAAGACTCTCCATCACTAATAGAAGGCATCAATACAACATAAACAATAAATTTATTGAGGGTGACTCACCAAGAAAGAAGTTTTTGTCGCTCCTACTTGCTCATGTGCCCCCTGTAATGTCTAGATAAGCCACTTTGGCTTCCTCGCTAAACTGGATAGAAAAGTGGAATATATTCCTTACCTGAACCTTGTTGATCTGAATTTGATTTTGCTATAATTTGTGAATCGGCACTTGGGACAAAAAGCTTCTCTCCCTCCTCAACCTTCCAAGGGGGCTCTTATAGACTTAGAGGACCATGCATCCTCGTCAAATTTCACATCTCGGCTCACCATTGTCTTCCTCTATGCTTGAATGTAAATCAAGTATGCCTTGGAGGTCTCACTGTAGCCAACACATATAGCCTTGATGCTTGAGGGTTCAAATGTAGTCCTCTTCTCATCTAGAACATGAATATAAACAAGACACCCAAAACCACAAAAGTGTGATACATGAGACTTCTCACATGTGAAATCTTTTTTCTATTGTCTTGTCCTTCAAAACACTATGAGGACACCTCTTCAAAATGTAGACAATGATATTGTAGGCCTTTACCCTAGCCACATGGGCAAAATCCATGCCGTGGAACACGAACTTTGTTGTCTCAATGATGGCCATGTTCTTCCTATCTGCAACATCATTCTACCATGGGTCGTATGGTACAGTCAGATCACTGCTTCTCTGCAAAATGCATCAAAGTCATTATAGGTGTACTCTCCTCCATTGTCAAATCTCAAAACTTTGACCTTAGTCTTCACAAAATAAGTCCAATTTTTTTTAGAAGAATCTTCAATGAGAGGAATGATATAGATTCCCTATCAAAAACGTTGAATTCATCAGTCCACATATGTCTCCATGAATCAGATCAAGAATCTCTCTTGATTTTTGCTCAATACTTGGGAAAGCAATTTTAGCATGTTTGTTGAAAGCACGACGCTTTCCCACTCATGTCCTCTCAATCTTGAAGTCTTGCAATACCTGCACCATGTCCTTAAAGATAAGTAGTGCTCCATAGTGCAAGTGACCCAATCACTTGTATCATAGCTCACACAAATTGTCATTGCCATTCACCAAAGCACCATGCTTTGTTGGATCAGTAAGTAATCTGTATAGACAACCTTCTCGATCACCTTTGGCCAAAACTCAACCCTGCTAACCGCTGAGATATTTAATAACAAGTTATTTATCATCAAACTCAACCACACACCTAAGATTTGACATGGTTGATATTGAAAGATGAATCTTAGTTAAATCAAGAACATATAAGACATCATCAAGGTCAACAACATCACTTGATGGCATGCAAAAGGAGCTAGAGCCCATTCCTATAACTAGATATGTGCCATCATTGCCCAACTCCACTTGTATGCCAACCTCTTTTTTTTTAAGTCTGTCGAAAGCCTTCCTGTTGAAGGTCATGTGTCTAGATGTTCCATTGTCCACATACCACCCTACACCGGAGATGATATTATTAGAAAGGCATGACACCATGGAGAAGGTTTTATCAAGCTTGGATGATAACTCATCCACTCCATCAGAAGCTTATGCACTCCCTACAAACTATTTTTTTCGTTGTTGCTTCCCCTTCGCATTCTTCTTCTATAGACACAAAGATGCATAGTGGCCCATCTTATGGCACTTAAAGCACTTCATGTAACTCTACTCTTTCTTATCCTAGTTGGAAGACCTTGAATCTTCCTTCTTTTGACCTTCATAGGTTGTCCTTTTTTACCTCATCTCCTCACCTTCCTAATGAGAGTTAGGTTATGGATCTCATCCTCTCTAGCTTCAACAATCTCTCGTGTTCTCCTCTTGGACAAATAAATCCTAGAATTTCTCAAAATTTGGCATGTTCCCCTGAAGCACACACATCTTGCACAAATTGTTCCAAGGTGCCAAGAATCGATTCAGAGCTATGGGAACTAGTTATTCATCCTTGACCATCACACCTATAGCTACAAGTTGATCTATCAACTGAGTGATCTTCATCAAATAGCTTGCCACAATATTAGTGCCATTCATGTGAGTGTTGGTGAGCTTGTTCTTCAAAAGCACCTTGGGGGATATGTTCACACTCTAATAAAAGGTGATCAAGGCATCATACATCTCCTTCGTCATCTTATTCTCTACAATGTGAGAGATCAAGTGGTCCTTCACAGAATCAAGGATGATTCTCTCCATTTTGGTCGCCTTCTTAATGTGCTCAACAAACTGTACAGGATTGGTAGGAGCTATAATATTCTTCTCAACAAAACTCCAAAGATCAACCTCATCCAACAACATCTGTAATCCACACTTCCATAGTGTGAAGTTGGAAGTGCCTTTAAAATGAAGAGTAGTCATCTTATAGCTTCAAGAACACACTTCAAGAACCAAATCAGTCTGAAATCAAATCAAAACAACACCTTCACAAGTCCAAGCACCTATCACAGGGACAAATTAGCATCAATCACTAAAGCTATGGCATTACACCCACTTAGATCCTCTGGCAACTCCCTCTCACAAGTGGAAGCCCACTCCATACACAGATCTAGAGCATCTCAGATGCATTGCTCTCATACCATGTCAAATTTTCATTCATGGTGTGCATATCTCCACTCGCAATGAACAAAACCTTAACTAAATACCTCTCAAAATAGTGCATTGTTAAGACTCAAACAATCTGAACTAAAAATTGACAAGTGCAGACACCACATTTAATCAAAAAATTCAAGACAAACAATGTAAACTAAATATGCATAAAAACAGTGTTATAAAGCACATAGATTCCTCCCTCAAACAAACATCAACTTTATATATTACTTAGAAAGAAAGAATTACAAAATATTGTGCCTAACTAAATGAATCACTCACCTACTTGCGTTGCTTTTATAGATGAGTAAGGCTAGAGTTACAATATATTTACACGATCTAATAATAACAACTCATAATAAAAGTAACACTAAACTTAGCATGTCTAATAATAAGCATTAGATGCCTATTAAATTGTTGTTCTGAATTTGTTAAGTGTGCATATTGGGGAGAACAACAAATGAGCAGTCACAGGGAAAAATTCTAACACTAAGATGGTAAGAGACATCGTTAATTTGTTTCAATCTACCCATGTGTGATCATGCTTGCATGGACCATAAGACAAGGAATTGGACACCACGGGAGGTATTTTTAAAATTATTATATTTCTCATGCCATACTTTATTTTCTCTATTGGACATTTATAAGGATAAGCAAAGTGTGAGGCCTAAGTTTTCAAGTGCTGGAACCCAAGTGTCATTTGCCTATTGGTTAAAACTTCTAAGCATATACAAAGTAACAAAACTTTAAACTATAATCTTAGCAAAGGCTTTTTTAAGGTCCACAACCTAGCACCATGTGTAACTAACTGTGTTTAAACTACAGAGTAGCATAGGACATATGAGACCACCCCACACACCAGACCATGCTCAAACTACAGGGCACACATACCCTACGCTCCTTACGATTAAAACCGGTGCCTCCCCAACTCAACACAAACCTAATGTGTAAAGTGACAGTGCAGTATAATATTAAAACCATCCCAAAATGAAAACTAGTTAACAATTTTTAACCATCAACTACTGTTTTGCTGTTTTGCTCCATAAAAGCAAATTGGAGAGGGAAGTTATGATTATCAACGGCCCAGGTAGTTAGATTCTGCTAGAGATTTACTTATACCTTTTGAGTGGTTTCTACCCATCAGATGCAAATCTTGTTATAGAAGAGTCTACCAGTGAATACTCCGCTAAGATGAAAATTGCCCTCGGGGGCAAAAATAGCAACATAATTTTTGTATCTGATTTTAATCTGTTTCAAAAAGCTATTTTGTTATTTGATTTTGTCTTTTCATATATTTATGTTTCAAAAAAATCAGGCTTGCAAATTACCTCTCCACAAGATAAGACAGTTTCAAGTATCATTAGGGACCAATATTTTTCATATAAAATAGGATTGCCAGAAGTCAGGGTGGTCCAGTGAAATTACTACACTTTACTCGTCTATTCTCTAAGATGAGTATGAAAAGTTCTGAAAAGCAAAGCCTTGCAATAGTTTAGAGACTCAAACCTTAAAATGTGTGTTCCACATTTTGCATCTCGGAACTATTTGAGCTCAACTCAAAAAATGTTTTTTTATACACCAATACCTTAAAGCAAAAGATACCGGAGACCGTGCAGTTCCTAATAACTAACAGTAGGTTACAGTTTCTGCTCAAACATATTCCATAAAAGATGAACATCTCCAAACACTTCATTGATTTGAATATATAAGATAGACATACATGGTCAAAAAAAATAAGAAAAAATTAAAACAAAAAAGTTTTCCTATAGAATAAAGTCTACAAAATTACTAATCTGTTTATATGATTAGATAAAACGAGGTGTGCAAGAAAATGTAACTGGAGAGTTTTTGTAATTTATGCAGAATTTCCAGTAAAAAGGGGGCCAAGGTAATCAGGAATTGTGATATGCAACAACCAAACAAAACCAGGCGATAGATCCACAACAATGTAAACACATTTTAAAGTTATGATATTCTCAGCTCAATTTCCTTAAGAATATTGAAAAATAGAATCAACCATAAAAGTTTCCTACCTAGGAAAAGCTAATACTTCAAACATCACCTATAATTGTGTTATAATTCAGACTTCAACTTGCAAAATGCATACCAGCACTTGCAACGAGCGATCCTGTGATTGTATAAAACAGGGTTAGTTGCTGGTGCAAGCAACAGAAAGAAACCTGTTACGCCAGCCAGAAACACCATAGTCGTTACTGCGAAACATAAACCAACACATGGCTTCATTTAACATAGGAAAACCATATGGAAACCCTAAAGAAAAGAATATTTTAGCCAGAAGTAGAATCAAAGCAAATGAAATTTGGCATATCATGTTTGGACCGAGGTCTGAAAGGAAAAGTTATATTTTTGCAACATAATTTATTTGATAGGTAGATTGAAAGAAACAGTGGAGTGGGGATGGTTAGTCAATCAGTTCACTTCTTCCACTTGTATGATTGGATAGTTGTATCATGTACTGTTCTTTTACTTTGAAAAAGAAGGGCATGTGTCGAAACTGTTGCATAACTAAACGGACACCTCTTCATTTGAGGATCAAAAAAAAAAAAATTAAAATATAATATAAGGATGTCTCAAGAATTCTGCAAGGTTTGACATTTAAGTTGGTCCAGTTTTATTCATTTCTTAGTTTCAAGGTTAAACTATAGAAACAATTTTCCATCAGGCCATGGTCTAGGGCTAAGTTGGGGCATAATAATGATGGTGGTTGTTATATATATGTATCTCTCTCTCTCTCTCTCTCTCTCTCTCTCTCTCTCTATATATATATATATATATATATATAGAGAGAGAGAGAGAGAGAGAAACCACGTAAAAGTTTTTTCCACGTCCCTTGCACAACTACTAGTTAAAAGTCTCGGTCATCATTGCCACTATCCCTTATGGAACAGCTAGCTAAATATCTTGGCATAGTGGCTACTATCCCTTATGGGACTGCTAGATTATCTCAATTTCTGCCATCATCCATGGCCAGACTAAATATCTTTAACAACAGACATCCTCAAAAGCACAGTAGTCAACTTAAATTATTTAAATGGAGTACAGTCATTATTAGGTAGATGGGGATAATACACCTTATAAATCAGCAGCGGATTGTTATCTCTACCTTCAGTCAAAGCTGGAACCTTGGTCAAATGCCAGCTGATATCAGTCTACACAACAACAGAAAAGTCAAAGCAGAAGCAGCAGGAAAAGATGGGAACAGATTTCCCCCTTACGAGTTTGGTTAAGGCAATGAGAATTGCTGAAATTAGAGGGTCAACGCTAAAAGCCAACATAAAAAGTTCAAAAATGGTAAGAATATTAGCCAATGCTACGGCCACATCAACAAAGTGTCTTTTACCAATTTGTGTGCCTTCTATTTTGGAATTTCTATTGGGGATTTGATAAATTGCCATTTTGAGTTATAATGGTTGACTTATCAACATGTATGTACGTGATGACAATGTCAGCAGTTGTGGCCTAGATTAGCCAGATCAGCATAGTAACACTAGAAATTCAAAAAAATGACTTAAGCAGGTTAAGAGATAGAAAATTAAGAGTTTGACTGAGTTGTTGACTTGTTGATATCATCACGGTTAATAATTACAAAAATAAATGTAAATATGATGTCCTAAATGAAGATTATGTCAATTTATGATGCCATAATGAATCAGGTGATATCATAATCATTCTTAGTGCCTGGACTAGGACATCTTTTCCAATTCGTCTTAAGACTATCTTCTATAAGTTTGAAAATGCAACTAATGGGACTTCACTCAACTTGGAGTGAAGTACTATTTGTAACAGAGAGGTCCAAAGGACCTTAGCTCAGGAGATCCTTTTTACACGCTTTCCATTAAAAGAGATTCAGTTTTCAAGGTTAGCCTTGAATCTGGATAACCTTTTATTACTATATTAAAAGCTTAGACTAAGTATGTTGGAATCCCAAGTCATGATTAAGCATTAAACTCTGAATATTAAAATAGTTTACTTGAGTGGTACCAACAACTTACTACCTATGTAAACAATGGACATTAAACTCTGAATATTAAAATAGTTTACTTGAGTGGTACCAACAACTTACTACCTACGTAAACAATGGACCAAAACTAAATAGCAGCAATAACAATTTCAAAAAAATATCATCGCTAATTTTCTTAACTACCGCCTTTAAATAGCTATCAGACACTTCTTTGTACCTTTTCCTCTCTGTATACATGACATGCTTGGCAATCCCATGATGTTACAAAATATATGTGCCATAATTGGAGCAACCAAATGCCCTGAAAAACATGCAAGCAACCACATCTTGAGATAACTCCAATATTTGAAACACAAGCCACAACAATTACAATGTGAATCACGTATCTTGATATTATATTTTATTTTTGTCATTCAACTTTATACAGTAGCATTTTCTAGATACAACCACCTTTGAAAAACATCATTCTAAGTAGATAGTTGTAAGAGCTTACTAGGCATACTTTTTCAACATATTCCAAATGATAGTTCTCAATCCTTAAGCAAATGTTTATATATGATCGCTATTCTAGCAATGATATGCAAAGGCAGAATGGTCAAGGTTAAATTGAGAACCTGTTTGAAGAGATTGCAAGTGCCCTTGGTTATGTACCCAATACCAATTATTGGATTGTATTCCAGGAGAGGTACTGGTACGGGAGAGGGAGATGGGGATGGGTAATCGTACACCATTTTCCAAAAAATATGGGAGATGGGTACTGGGAAACGTCAGAAACAAAAATATAAAATTTAAATATATATGTAAATTTTGGAAAAAAAAATATTAGTATACTATGTGTAAGCAACTTTAAAAAGACGAGTACATTAAATAACTAAAATTTTAAAGCCCATAAATGAGATTAGGGCATGGGGGTTAATCAAGGTAAGATAGGAGCACTATGGGCTAATTGGCTTATTTTTTATCTTTTTTTCATCTTCTTTTTCATTTTTTAATATAAGACTGAAGCTCAAGTCAGAAGACTGCACAAGGAGACTTGGAACAAAGAATCTTTGTATCAGGGGATGTCTTGGTACCGGAGATGCTTCTCAAGCACCAATGACACATCTCCTAGTAACACTACTATATTCCTATAGTTTCCTAATCATCCTTTGGGTATTCACTTATGGGACATCAATTTCATCAATAGCTGTAAGCTAAAAAGTGTAAAATGTTCCCATGTGTTCCTAAAAAATGAAAACTGGAAGAAACCCAATTTCTAAACAGAAATCTCAATGCTAAATATCTGGAACTATAGCTACTGGAAAAAATGAACTAGCTAAAAGTTTGAAAATTAAATTACTGGAAACCTTAGTAACTGAGTTCATATATCTGGATCCATTCGGGAGGGCAAAAAAATCCAAAAATCCAGAATTCTTGAAAAAGTTCAGAAAAATCCAATCTAAAATATATACGTATATATATGAGCATAGTTTTATAAATATGCAAAATTGACAAATACAATGAAAAAAATTAATAAAGTAATATAAAATGTTGATATTATGTAATATCTATGGTTTCTAGCTCTTGTTTCTGCAGAAAACCTAAAAAATAAAAAAATAAAAAAATTGAAAAAAATAGGGCCAACCCAGACGAATTTAACCAGGCTGGCCAAAAAATCTGGATCCGACCAGATTTTGTGCAGATCTGATCGGATTTTGTTACTATGCTGGAAACCACTGGCTAAATAATAAAATCAGAAACGAACTGAAATTTCCATGTATCTAGAATATAGCTACAGAAAAATATGAACCCAACTCCTCTTATTTTAACTGGGAAGAAATCATATACATGGCAAACTAACTGATGCTAAATTGCATTTCAATCTGGTGAAACTGGCTACAATATTATTGAAAATACATGGGAGAGTACATAAAAGAGAATTTACGTTTCCTGATATGGTATGGACATCAACTTGGGCCCAAATATCCAAGGCAGTGTGGATGCTGCCCTTGGCCCAAAACAAAATCATTGTAGACTTGTGTACAACTTCCATCCAAAGCATAATAACACAATTACACTTCTATTACCTGAAGGGCCTCTTTATAACTACCATTTTCCCTTTACGATGTATTCACTTTATGCATGTCAAACAATTACGTTTTACAAACTTATCAATTCCTACCAACCTAGATACACTAAACCTAAAACACTGACCAAAAAGGAGGGTTGGCCCGTTACCCCAAAAGTGGTCTGTCAATTTAGATAGAAAAGGTGGGTTGGGCCCACTACCTAATAGATATATTACTACAACAAAAATGTTCATAACAGTCCCCCTTCTAGAATTGCTTTGACCTTTAAGCAATTGTAAAGCTAAATGTTAAAACATTTCTAAGCCTTTCCAACATCTTCGAGAGATTGTGATGAGCAAAGATCTTCTCCAAGAATGTTTGCTTGCTGCTCAAGACCTGCCCAATCAACTATCAGACAAACACTAGACAAGTTCTTTCCCTACAAGTGTTGAGAATTTGACAGAAATGTTTTTCAACCATGGAGCCGCAAATCCCAATTGAAATACAATACTTGCACTTCATTTCTCTTTTTTGTGCAAATATGGCACTAACATAGGCATAGGCAGCATGAATTAGAAGGCTGCTCATAGCCTGAAATATACCTTTTTAGGATTTTGCAAAATTCTGAATTTTTTTTTCTGAATATGATAATTGAAACCCTAGGTAAATACCGAATGCAAAATTACACAAAATGGGAAAGGCCCAACTGAAGATTTTATTTAAAACTACTGATTACTATTGACTGAATCAAACCCTAACTGAAAATTCACAAATAACAATGAATTCAACAAATAAATACAACACACGGTCCACAAAAATGAAGTACGACAGTGATGGATGCCCTGATGGGTGACATCCAAGTATGGAAATGAATATTGGCAACCTAACAACACTGAATAGGGTGATGCCCAAGTTCAACTATGAATAGTGACGAGAATAGTGACATCGTTGCTGATTATGCTCAAGTACCTCTGTAATCCCTTTTCAAGCCCCGCGCCTTGGCCGAAAGTATGACACCCCTACTGAATGGGCCTCTAAAACTGATTTTCCTATGAAACTGGTAGCACAAACGTGATTCTTGGGTGGAATCCTCAACTGGGTATGAGGGGTTTCGTCCTACTTACAAATCCGAGGGTTTTCGTCCTTAGATGTACAACTGAAACTACAAGCTTTTCCTCTGGAAAAAGGGTATTGATTTTTGTTCGGGTGTTTGAATCCCAATTTCTTTTTCACCCAGTTCTTTTATTATTCACTTTTTTGTTCCAACCTTATAAGAAATTAATGTTTCTTTTAATTGAATATTCACTTTTTTCCAACTTATGAATATTAATTACTTTTTGGCCATGTATCTAATATTTACTTTTGGCCCCATTCAATAATAAATAATTTAAGTGTCATTTTCCAAAGTTATGACTTAAAGTATCTTTTTGGACAGCTTCATAAATTATTATTAGATTATTTCCCTTTTAAATCTCTCCCTTTAGCTTGCAGGGACTAAAGATACGCTACGAGTCCTCTGATTTCATTAATTTGAAAAAGGGGGCATTACAGTCTGCCCTTCCCAAGATTGTTTGCCCACAAACAATTGCAAACTAGGATGCTCAAGAATTTATGTACCCTCCCAATTAGCATCCTCTGTTAGTAGATCCTTCCAATGCCCCAGATACTCTGTGATAGTTCTATTCTTTAATTACTTTGCTCTGAATCCAATATAGCTTCAAGAAACAATATGAATATGCCTTCATCGATGGGAGGCAACTCAATGGAAGGAATGACATGCTGCCCCAATGCCTTTTTGAGGCATGATATGTGGAAAAAAATATGTATTTTGCTATGCTCTGGCAGCTCAAGTTTGTAGGAAACCTCCCCAATCCTTATGATGACTCTGTATGGCCCATAAAAACAAGGTTTGAGCTTCTCAACTCCACTCTTATTGATAGAAGATTGTCTATATGGTTGTGATCGTAAGAAAACCACGTCCCCCACCTTAAAACTTCTCTTTGTACGGTGTTGATCTGCATATAATTTCAAGTGGTTTTGAGCATGTTGGAGGTTTTCTTTAAACATACCCAATATATCTTGGTTTTGAGCATACCCATATAGAGCTTTGAAAGGTGGCATACCAATGGACGTGTGGTAAGTGGTATTGTAACAATGCTCTCCCGTGTGAAGCCATTTAACCCAAACTGATTGTTGCACCACCACAATTTCTCAAGTAACCTTTAAGCCATTTATTAACAATTTCAATGTGCCCATCTATTTGTAGGTGGTAGTTGGTGCTTGGTGTCAATTTTGTCCCTACCAAATGAAAGAGTTCCTACCAAAACAAACTAAGGAACCAGTTGTCCTTGTCACTCACAATGTTCTTAGGCAAACCATGTAGCCTAAACACTTCTCTAAAAAAGAAATCAGCAACCTGAGGAGTCTTATACTCAGTAGGAATGGCAAAGAAATGAGCATATTTGGTGAGTCTATCAACCACCACATAGATACAACTCTTATCTTGAACCTTGGGAGGTCCTATGATAAAATGCATAGAAATACTTTCCCACTTTTGATTCGAAATTGGCAAGAGTTGCAGTAGTCCTGCTGAAAAAACATGCTCTACTTTATTCTGTTGGCAAGTGATACATTGTCTGATATACTAGAGGACTTCCCCCTTGAGACCTTTCCAAAAGAACCTGTCCCTTAACTGCTTGTAAGTCTTGAGATACCTTGGGTGACCGGCCAAGGGTGTATCATGGACAACGTTAAAGGCTTTGCTTTTCATCTTTGATTCAGGAACTAAATAGATCCTATCCTTGTAGAGTATGGGGTCATCAATCACATTGTACTTGTCATCCTGTACATTGCCCTCAAGGATCTCATTAGTGAAATCATTTTTGGCATACTCTGTTGTTATTTAAAAATTTCAATCCACAAAGATCATAGACATAGAACATAAAAAAGGCTTTCTAGATAAAACATCTACCACCACATTATTTTTACCATGTACATATTCTATATCAAAATTATAAGCTTGAAACTTACCCACTTTTGTTGTCTATCATTTATGTCCTTTTGGTTGAAAAAAACTTCAAACTATTGTGATCAATCTTGACCACAAATCAGCCACAAACCAACTATTGTCAGAATTTTACTAAGGCATGCATGAAAGCCAACATTTCCTTGTCATAGATAGAAAATCCATGTTATGTATCTTTCAATCTCCGACTTTCAAAGGCAATAGGATGTCCCTTTCAATCTCCAACTTTCAAAGGCAATAGGATGTCCCTTTTGCATTAAAACAACATTATAATACAAAAAGAATAGAGAAATTTGAAACAACAAGTACTAGGCAAGTACTCATTACCTCCTTGAGCTTTTCAAATGTGTGTTGGGCTGATTTGGACCATTTGAAAGCTCCATTTTTTGTTAATTCTGTCAATGGGACAAGTTGTGAAATCCACTTCACAAAACTCCTATAATAACTGCAAAGTCCCAAGACAACCCTCAACTGAGTCAAAGTGGTGGGTGGTGGAAAATCAATTATTGCTTTAATCTTTTCTGATCAATCTGTACTCCTTGGGCATTGATGATATGTCTCAAATATAAAATCTCGGTCATGTCAAATTCACACTTAGACTCTTTCGCAAAAAGAGACTGTCGTTCTAATTTCCCAACACTATATCCAAGTGTTTCATGTGCTCTTCCCAAGTTTTATTGTACATCAAAATGTCATTAAAGAACACTAAAATAAACTTCCTCAATTGCTCACTAAAAACATGATTCATGCATGATTGAAACATAGCTAGAGCATTGGTTAAACCGAAATGCATAACCAAAAATTCAATATGTCCAAAATGACATCGAAAAGTTGTTTTGTGTATATCCTCATCTCTTACTTTGATTTGGTGATAACGGGATCTCAAGTCAATTTTAGAAAAGTATATTGCTCCATACAATTCATTCAACAACTCGTCAATCATGGGTATTGCGTACTTGTTTTTGATAGTTTTCTTATTCAAGGCACTTTAATCAATACACATCCTCATAGTTCCATCCTTCTTTAACAAGACAACAAAAGATGCAAAGGGACTAGAACTAGACCGAATATAACCCATCTCCAATAACTCATTAATTGTCTTTTCAATTTCTTCTTTGAAAGCTCTAGGATGGTGGTAAGGAGTAATCATAACAGGTTTAAAACCTATTTCCAATTCTATAATATGTTGAAAATCTCTATCAGGTGGTAACCCTAAAAGTAAATCAATGAACACTGTACCATGGCTGTCCAAAATGGATTGAATATTCACATGGTAAGGCCTCTTATCACTAGATGTGGATGTATTACTCATAAAGCAATGGGCTGCCCACTCTATTTTTCCCTTATAGAAAGCTCTCTCCGTGCTTCTAGCTGTAACTGATGTTGTTGCCCTATTGGCCATACCATGAAGTACAACCTCTTTGCTTTCCGATTGAAAATTCAGCTCCATGGTTTTGTAGTTTTGTGTGAATTCTCCAAGGGAATGGAGCCACTGTACACCTAAAACCAGATTTGTCTCTCTTATGCCAGCTACATAGAAATCATCAGTAACTTTGTGCTACCAAGAATAATGTCCAAGCCCTTGACCCTCTTGGTGCATGGTATAGTAAATCCATCTACTACAGTAACATTAAATCCCTGAAAGTCCTCTATTGGCAGCCCTCTTTGTTTTACCAAACTCTCATCAATGTAGTTGTGGGTTGCCCCACTATCAATTAAAACTATCACCTTATGTCCTTTTAAGTTTTAACACTCCACGGACCTTGAATGGATGATATCTAGGTGCACCTGAAAGTGTAACAAAGGTACTATTAGAAGTTTTCTCCTCCACTATAGCCTCCCCCACTGGTTCTCCCTCTTCTATTACTTCCTCCTATACCTCTACTTTCACTTCATCATCGGAGATCACCACAATGTAATATACTTGACCTCTTGTAAGACACGTATGCCCTGGTTCTTGGTTCCTAAGGATCCTTACATGTAAAGCAAAGTTTCTTTCTTCGAAGTTCATTTCTAGTTTCAATTTCCTTGATGGTTTTAGGAAATTTAGTTGGGAACCCTGTTGTAATGGCTTCTTTTGCTGCCCAAAAGAAGTGTTTTTTGGCTGCCCATAAGGTACTGTTTTTTGTTGTCCATAGGGCGTTTGTCTTTCATGTGTTGTAGGCTGGAATCTTCCTCTAGTGATTGTGGTTTCAAGATTGAAAGCCTTTTTAATGGCTTCCTGTAGAGAGATAGGGATGAAATCCTTCATTAAGCCTCTAAGTGGTTCAGCTAGACCCTCTATGAATAAAACCACAAGCCTCATTTCAATCACATCAGGCACCATTACTAAAAGCTTTTGGAAATCAGCAACAAAGTCATCCGTTGAATTGGTTTGTTTAAGTTGAACTAACTCCCAAAAATGGATTTCAGGGTCAACTCTCTCAAATCTCTCTATTAACCCGATACTAAACTCCATGTATGAATGGATGTGATATTGCCCCTGTGTGATCAACCCATGGTACCACCACTCATATGCTATAACTTCCAGATGAAAGGTGGCAAATTTGATGACTTCCTCTTCCATCATTGGCCTCAATGATAAGAATGTGTCCAATGTCTATATCTAGGAGACTGTTGTGCACTTATCGAAGCCATCATATGTTGGAAGTGTAATCTTCGCTATTACTTGTTGGTGGTCCCTCTGATTTGTTGGTAGACTTGTTTTAGCTCTTTGACCACCACTATTTTTCTTTAAATTTATGAAATTAGTGAGAGATAGCCTCCCTGATTTCATTTTATAGGGGCCCGTACTCCTCATAACTGGCTGCAATATCATCCCCTATGGAGGGTTGAACTTCCTCCTCCGCAACCACCTCTTCCCTGCGAATGAAGTTGGGTCGGAAGGGCTTGGCCATAAAAACAATGGTTGTCCTTTGAATAGGTGGATTATTATTTGCCCCTAAAGAACTGACTTCAACATTGTGAAGCCTTTGTATGTTATTATTCTGCATAGCATGGACTAGCTAGGCCATTATGTCAGCTAACCGTTCCTGGCCTTGTATAAGCCTTTCAATACGAACTTCATCTTCATCCCTCTTACTATGCCCCATAGCTTTCTCTCTTTTTTCATTGCAAGTGATTATGGGTCTTGCTGCCCTAACCTTTCCTCTGACTATTCTAGACCCTTTTAATCTCTGGTAATACCTGACTTCTCTGTCACTACCTTGCATGAAGTTGAGCTGCAAAATAATTCTTTCCCACAAGCTAGGAAGAAATTGGCTTTGATACCACTAAAATATATCATTTTAGGATTTTGCAATATTCTGATTTTTTTATGAATATGATAATTGAAACCCTAGGTAAACACCTAATGCAAAACTACACAAAATGGGAAAAACCCAACTGAAGATTCTTTTTTAAAACTGATGATTACTATTGATTGAATCAAACCCTAACTAAAAATTCACAAATAACAATGAATTCAACAAATAAATACCACACACGGTCCACCAAAACAAAGTACAATGGTGATGGATGCCCTGATGAATCTGAATATGAATACTGGCAATCCAACAACACTGAATAGAGTGATGTCCAGGTATAGTTGTGAATAGTGATGTTGTTGATCATGCTCAAGTACCTCTATAATCCCTCTTCAAATCCTACGCCCTGGCTGAAAGTATGATGCCCCTGCTAAATGGACCTCTAAAACTAATTTTTCTCTAAAATTGGTAGCACAAACATGATTCCCGAATGGAATCTTCAACTAAGTATGAGGGGTTCCGTCCTCCTACCTACAAATCCGAGGGTTTTCGTCCTTGGATGTAGAGCTGAAACTGCAAGCTTTTCCTCTGGAAAAAGGGTGTTGGTTTTTATTCGGGTATTTGAATCCTGATTTATTTTTCACCCAATTCTTTTATTATTCATTTTTCCATTCCAACCTTAAAATAAATTAATGTTTCTTTTAATTGAATATTCACATTTTTCCAACTTATGAATATTAATTACTTTTGAGCCATGTATCCAATATTTACTTTTTGCCCCATTCAATACTAATAAATTAAATGTCATTTTCCAAAGTTATAACTTAAAGTACCTTTTTAGGCAACTTAATAAATTATTATTAGATTATTTTCCTTTTAAATCCCCCCTTTAGCTTACAAGAAATAAAAATAGGCTAAGGGTCCTCTTATTTCATTAATTTGACAAAAGGGACATTAAATAGCCTTTTTCTTTTTCTTTGTTGAAGCCTCTTTTTTCATAATGATTGTATGAGGATGATTGCCTCAACTATTCCTTTCAGCCACATTTTCGTAGTTTCCCTCATGTTCATAAACACTGTCACTAAATTTCAGATCTTCGTCAACATCTTTAAGGACTGAACTATTTTTTTCCCAGAAGGCCCTTCCCTAGTATGTTTGTTTGACTCCGATCAGGCAATCCTCACTCATGGTCTCAGAAAATTCTTCACATTCCGATAAACATTTCCTCTGATCAGATTCAAAAAGATCATCATATTTTGAGAAAGAGAGGTCTTCCAGGGATACCCATCATAAGCTGCCCGCAAGCCCACACATTGATCAATAAGGGGTAACAGACTTGTTGCTTGTCTCCAAATATTTTCCATTGCTAGTGCTTCTTCCACATAGCCAAGAAGGTGCCTCCCATAGTACTGATGTGTTGCTGAAAAATGAAAACTAGAATAAACCTGATTTCCAAACAGAAATCTCAAGTGCTAAATTTTTGGATCTGTAGCTCATGGAAAAGCTAAAATCGCTGAAAGATTTGAAAACTAAATTACTGGAAACTACTGTAAATTCCTAGATCTAAAGAATAAAATCGGAACCAAACCTCTGAAATTGCCATGTTTCTACAGTATAGCTGCTGAAACAAATGCCCCAAACTCTTTTTTCAAATAGGAAAGATAGATAATATATGGAATACTAATAAAAGCTAAATAATGTTTCAATCTGCTGAAACTGGAAATGAAACCAAGCTATGCTGCTACTAAACATAGACGATATATAAAAGAGTATAAACTTCTTGAGAAGCAATGGACATTAACTCAAGTTTAAATATCCAAGTTAGTGTGGATGCTACCCTTAGGCCAATGGACAATTGTTTTAGACTTTTGCACAACTTCCATCCACACCATAATAACACAATGACACTTCCAAAGCCTGAGGGCATCTTTATTAATGCTTTCCCTTTATGATTTGTTCACTTTATGTATGTGCAAAAATTACTTTTTACATGCCTATCAAATCCTACCAACCTTGCCGCATTGACCAAAAAGGTGGGTTGGTGGATCCACTAAATAAAAATGTGAGTCAGTGAACCCACTGCCTAAAAGGAGGGTTGGCCCATCACCCAAAAGAGGTCTACCCATTTACATTAAAATGGTGGTTTAGGCCCACTACCTAAAAGATATATTACAATTAGCATATTAAAAAAAGGAGGTTCATAACAGCCCATGACAAGTTTGAGATTATAAGCAGATTCCATGTTAAATTTTCATGGACCAGCTAGGACTCTAATGTAGCACCTACATTTTCTTCCAGGCTGCTCTACCACTGAGCTATCAGCCCTTTATATTCTGAAGTGCGTATTGTTCTTCCAACACCCTCCCCAAGCCACACACTGGTGCTCAGGTTCTAGACTAGCTCTGATACCATTTTAAATTTCCCTGGACCAGCTAATGATTAGAACTTGGGACCTCCCATTTGCTGTCAGTCTCCTCTACCACTGAGCTACTGCCCCTTTGCAATCCGGAGTGTGGATTGCTTTTCCGACAATTGTTCCCAAGCCAATTAGCAAGTGTATATATGAAAATTTACAGATGGCTACAAAAGAATTGTCTTTAACACTCATTGTTAGAACTTTAGAAATAAGCAAAAGAGTAGGTATCTTTGGTGAGTGTGAAGTATGGCTGATTGTTAAGATTATACAGTTTTTAAAATCATTCCAATTGATGGATATAGACAAAGGTTTCAGTAATTTTCTATGTTCCACCAACTCCCCTTTTGGAGGGGATAGGGAAATGGGGGAGCGCAAAACGGCGATGCCTTGAAGTACCCCTAAACATCCTAGACAAGATATATGAATCGGAAAAAAACATGGGGCACAGACCGAGTGGTGGGGACGTGATGCAGGAGCATCAGAATATATCCAATGTAAATATTTGCTATAGTCTTAGGAGTGTTTTAAAAATTGTTATATTTGAGGTCTTTAATAATTGAAATAAGGATAGTTGCAAAAGTTTATAAGCCTTTATGCCCACATGTAAAAGGGCTAATTAATTCCTTGTAAATATCTCGTTATCAAACCACCCAAGATTAGAATAGTTAGTTTTTGAGGATAAAGTTGGGATTGTGGAGTCGAGGAGGATTTATGCTATAAGTGTGAAGTCATTTTGACATGAATGCAAGCTCAATCTCAAAGAGCTTTTCATGAATAAATGTATATATTCTGGAATATTATTGTAAGGGTTGGTTTTGTCTGTAAAGAAGCTCGAATGAGTAGGTTTAAAGATTATTAACTGGCAAATAAATGGGAAATCAAATTCAGGGTTATTAAGCCGAGCAAATTTGCAGTTGAGCAGAAAATTTATGGCTTGTTGAGCTTCGATCCTTATACAGCAGGTACATATGTAATTATTTTCTCTCATAAATTGATCTGGCAATGGTTGTATTTACCATATAAAGACTTTTAATGATTTGGGCATTTTAAATCAATTCTTACTCAATTTAATGGATCACAATTCTTTTATAATGCCAAAGGTCAATATCAATTTCATCGTTTAAGAAACCAATAGAATCATTGGTTTTCTAAGCATCAAAACAATTAATGAATATGCATGGTAAAGAAGTGAACTGTGGAGGAGTGGTTAGAGAATAGTAAATAAGGCCTTTAAGGCCGTCTAACTATTTAGAAAGTTTAAATCTACAGAAGATCAATAAGGAAAGGAGCAATTTTATCCATTCATGTCTCTTGGTTAGAGGAATGACCAGTTGTAATTCATTTTTAAATCTATATCAAATAGTTGCAACTTGATTGTGGAAAGAAACACAACCACAGTATATATATATATATATATATATATATCCAAACATGGAGATAAATGCATATTTGTACCCTGTTGAAAGCACAGAGGGGTTTTCTGAATCCGTTGAAATCCTTGACTGAAATGTAATGTGGTTCCGATTGAGTTGAAACAGCTGAGATAAAAAGAATGGTGGCGGTGTAGCTCTTGCACTGAGTTAAAGAAAAGAACAGAACTTGATATGGAAACAGCGTTAATGCTGTTAGACGAAAATGCTGCTTTGCGAGGTTCGAACCCTGGACGTGATGATAACGAGGATTGCTTGAAGGCTATGATAGATGTTGCTAGAGAGGTTAGGGCAGATGCAGTTATACACGGAATTGTTCATTGAAGTTAAGTTGATTAACTACACCTTACGGTTTTGGTGCTCTATAGAAGAATAATACATTAGTCAATTAAAATTTATTGACCAACAATAAAACAGATTTATACCCACAGTCAGTTCGACCCACGTAAGTCGCCATGCATAAGTTTATAATAATGCAAAAGGAAGTAGAGGAGATAATTACGGCCTTGATAGAGATATTAAGTGGATTTGAAGATCTTTACATTCTTTAAATAAAGGCCCTCGACTTTTATACAGCTGTATAAACTTGAGAATAAGTTTCGCTGTAAATAAAAGAGGTGGATATCTTCTAGGATGACCAAGTGAAACCTATGAAACTTCGTGTGGTATCAGGAAAGTATGTTTAGTGGGTAATATAGATATTATCATGATATTCATAGACTGTGTGTTACAGGTTAAAGGAAAATATAATACAGATTTCGAAACCCCTCTTTGTATCCTGATTTGGAAAAATGGTACGAACTCTTTTTTTTTAGTGTTGAAACACAAGTTTGTATGTAGAAGCGGGAGCAGGAGAGCAAATAATGGGGAATGTGGATCTGAAAAAAGATGAACATTTGCATCATGAGTGGGAGTCTGTACGAGGAGTTGTTCACAAGTTTTGATGTGGATTTGAATTTCAATTAAATTTGAGTAAATTATTGTTCACCTTTGTCTCTTCCTGCAGAACATAATATGAGATAACCAGACTGAGCTAAGGTTGTAAATGATTGTTATCAGGATGCATCCCCTCGTAACATATATAATTTTCCAATTTGTTTGAACAATTCTTTCCCACTATTGCTTCAAATTGTGCCTTCAAAAATCAACTGACCTTAGTTCACTACGCCGTTGTATGAGAAGATCAGGGCAAATAAACTTATTGTACTAAAATTGAACATGAGATCGAGGTTGTCCGTTGTAGGGTGTTGAGGATTAATTTATGAAAAAAAACCAGGCCATTTGTAAATTCATATAGTTTATTCTAAATTATTAGTCCTTGACTGGCTATTCATCAATTAAAGCTTAGTTGTTAAAGATTGACCAGGTAAAATTGGGTTAACATATGAAAATAAAAATAGCACAGCATGCCTTATGGCAGTGTAAGGTTGCACAAATATTTTGATATTAAATCATCCAAAGGTTTATTACTCTCTTTGTTGTTACCCTTAATTGGAAAGGAGTTATTCTTGATGACACATAGGTCATAGCATAGTTGGAATAACCGAGTGGGGCAAGTACTCGCTGAGGGCCCAAAATGGATAACTGGCGGTTACTAGCCCCACTCGGTTGAATAACCAACAATAACCGATAAAGGCAAAAAAATGTAAAAAATACTCAATTTTTTAAAAATAACATTATTTTTCTAGAAATTATAGAAACAAAATAGATGCAATGAACCTGTAAAACATAAGAAAAGTAGTTTCTATTAGATTTGAATACATAGAATGTACAAAATCGCATAATCATGCAAATACAACAAAGTCTCAAACTCAAAGTACAATACTACAAATAGACTTATAGTCTTACACAAGAATCTACAAGACTACAAGTACAAATTACAATCATCTATAATTTTCTATTTCCTGCCCTCTGGAAAAATGAGGCTGTGAAACTCTAGTCCTCCCACTCGGCTGACCCACCTCGCTCTGTCTAGAAGGCTGCACCTACCCCTGTGGCTCCACCTCCACCTCTACCTCTGCCTTTGCTTCTGCCTCATCTCCAAGGATGTCCTCGAATCCAATCTCTGCTCCTGCTTTAGCTGCACCCTCCATAGCTTGCCTCTCGAAATCATCAATCTCCTCCTCTGTGAACATGGGGACCTCTTCCTCTTGTGCAATCCAATCGTTGTAGGGATCGATCTCATCTAGATCGATAGGCTCCTCCAATGCATTTTTCAACTTCTTTGTGCGAAGTCGAAGGTTGTATTGCACAAACACCAAGTCATTGAGCCGTTGTTGACTCAACTTGTTGCGCTTCTTTGTGTGGAGTCAAACAAACTCCAATTGCACTCACATCTAGAAGTGCTACAAGGCTGAGATAAAACCCTAAGGGCTAGCCTTTGAAGATTTGGGGTATTTCCACCCCAATCTTCCCACCACGACCCTACAAACAAGATATTCAAAACTTTGTAAGAAATTAATAATTGTAAATTTGTAAATATGTAATCGATAAGGTACAACTACAACTACAAATAAAGACTTCATTTTGTATTACCTGGTGACTGCGTGGTTCTCCTTCGGATGGCTAGTGCTGAAGAAAAGAGCCTTCCCTTTGCTTTCTTGTAGTTCAGCAGCTGTGAAATAATGAGGTCCCTCACCTCAATGTCAGGGGTCATACTCTATGTTGAGAGTGCATCCATAACCTCTCTACTAGCATCTGTGAAGCCATCGAAGTAGAAAAACTTGGGGTTAAGGTAGTACCCCGCTGCATGGATGGGTTGGTGGAGTTGATTGTTCCACCTCCGATCAATCAACTCCCAAATGAGATCAAATATGTCGCGATCCTCTCTATAATAATGCTCCACTGCCTCTTTGGCCCTATCCATGGCCTCATAAATATATCCCATAGGGTTTTGCTCTCCATCAACCAATCGCAAAACCCTCACCAAAGGCTTTGAAAGCTACAAAGTTACAAACAAATTAAAGTTAGACTTAGTGTTACAAACTTATATATAAATTATAAAAGAAAAACTTTAAGTTTAAAAAATTGAAAACAAGAGAAACAACTTCAAATTTTAAATTACAATTTCAAGTTACCTTCACAATCTTTGTAGCTTTCGTTTCGAAGGCCTCACTGAAAACTATCTTCGAAACCTTCACTCCATCAGCTTTCTTTGAATAAGAGGACTCCATCCATGCTTGAAAGACAAACATTTGCTTCAAAAGAGTCAACAAACTACAAATACTTTGCAATGTAAAGTTCATTGCAAATCTCGTGACCCTTGCTCAAATAAGCTCATTTCCATTGGTGTGCTCTCTCATCAAGCTGAGAACCCAAGGGTAATTATAGATATACTTCGTTATTTCTCTGCATCTTTCACAACTGGTCTCGCCCAATCTAGTTTGCCTATGTCCTCCAAAATGTCAAAGCAATGTGCCACACAAGGTGTCCAAAAGAGAGTTGGATGTCTCTCCATAAGAAGTCTTCTAGCCGCCACATATGTTGCTGCATTGTCTGTAATAATTTGGACAACATTCTCGATGCCCACCTCTAAGACCACCTCCTCTAGCATCAAACTCAAAGTTTCTGCATTTTTAATTTTATTTGATACATCAATAGATTTCAAAAATACAAGCTCACCATTTGAAGACGCCAAAAAGTTGATCAGGGTGCGGTTCCTTCCATCTGTCCATCCATCAGAAAGAATGGTGCATCCAAATTTGCGCCACAATCTCTTTTGATCTTCGACCATCAACTTTGCATCTTTAACTGCATTATTCAGCAACTTTCCACTCAAATCTTTTCGAGAGGGTGCTTTGTACCCTTTCCTTGCAACTGTCAAAGTTGTAACCAAATATTCTCAATGCAGCCTGCTTGCCACATTGAAGGGACGGTTGTTGAAGTACCAAAAATTTGCGTATGTTTTATCTGCTTCTGCATGTCCCTGCTTGTTCCATCCTGTAGCTTCTAGTGAAGGTTGTGTCCCAGGAGTGTTTCTAAACACAAAAGAGTGTAACTGAGTTGAAGGTCCTGCAGATGTACCATGGACATGACGCTTGCGTGGACCACAACTAAAGCCCACAATCTCTGTCATCACTGCCGCTTCTTTCTCTGTTGATGCCTCACCAATGGTCGCTTCTAGGGTTGCTTGCATACTTGCCCTCTCTAATTTATTTTCATCTAATAAAGCAAGCTCCGCTATCATCTCTCATTCTGCCTCTTCAGTGACATTGAGACAAGGCATAACATCACGACAATGAATGCATGAAAGATGGTACTTCAAGCAATTGATGCCTCCTGACATCCTCTTCAAACAAAAGTTGCAAATCGAAATCATCTAAGACGTTCCAACCCACATAACATACTCCCATGCAGCTATGCGACCATGGGGGGAGTTGATTGGCTACCACTAACTGAATCTGAGCCTGATGCACTAGTGGATGTCATTGCTTGCTAATGGATAATCTGCAAAGCAAAACAATGTTAAAACCAACATAAAGAATTAAAAAAATAAAAACATTAATGATTAAATACAAAATATTAATTAAAATACGATAAATAAATGATAATTGTACAATGTAAAGTTGTAAACTATAAAGCAGAAACTAAAATGCATTTACGATTTACAATTTTAAAGATCAAATTCGTATACTAAGCATCACAAATATGTACCAAACATGTTTTCAATTGCATTAGAATTAATTTACATGCTTGAAAATTTTTAAAAAAAAATTAAAAAATGCATGGAATTTGACGGAAATTCATGAAATGCATGCATTTAAAATGGAATGCCTAAAATTTGTATGTGAATCATCACAAATATGTCTCTAACATGTTTTCAATTAATTTAGAATTCAATTCTATGCTTGAAAAATAAAAAATAAAAAAATGAACTAACCTGAAAATTTCTTGCTCAAATCTTCTCAATCCGCCTTAGAATGCTCCAAATCTTGTGTGAGTGAAGAGTGAGGTGTGTTGCATTATATAAGACTCAAATCTACGTTTTTACCGCGTTTGAGGAGCGTTTGGAGGGTCTACTACACGTTTCCGCGTGTTGCCTGCATTCTTTCCGCGTGGGAGACGCATTTCACAGTCCAGGCGAGTAACCGCGGTTACTCCCCTGCAATTTTTTTTTGTTTTTTTTTATACTCAGGGGGTTACGAGTGGCGGTTATTCGTCAAAGGAAAATCCCGACGAATAACTGACCAACCGACGATTACTCGCCAGTTATTCCTTCTATGGCGTCGTAGTGTAGTATGGTAAGGACATTTGAATGTTACTCAGCTAGCAGGAATTTCTTTCCCATGGAGACATGTGCAAGATAATCTTTCATGGAGACATCTCTTACCTACACCCAAAGGAGTTTTCCATTTTCAAAGCTTTACTTAGTGGCTCATATTTTAGCCAAAATGGAAGTTTTTGAAACTATTATTAATTTTAGAGACATTGAAGCTAAGGCTGATATGCTAGCCCTACTTGCATAGTTTGGAGAGTAACCCCATAATAGATGTTGCATTTCCATTGGTTGCACTCCTTTATGTGCAACTGATTTATGATGTAATATATGATGCATGCTTTCAGAAAAATAGGGACTTTTTTACAATCTTTTAACACCACGTGCACTTGACAACCCTTGACTGATTAAAGTCTATGACGACCCGTGCACATAATGAGCCACACTTTTATCTGCCCAATCTTGTATGGGTATTAATGAGCATTTCCACAGTCATGACTCATAACAACAAACATAAGAAAAAAGTCATACAAATGTACACAATAGAACAAACAAAATCAATAAGATTGATACATGCATGTAAATTTAAATTGGTAACAAGGGTACCCAAGTGCATAAGTTATTAAAAAGATTAACCAGTAGCATCCAAAAAATCATCTGATATCATGGGCAATAGATACGTACCTAATTTATTACAATCACTATATAAATGTGTAATACAATACAACTCGCACAATATATAATTTGCTCTTCACATCATCTACAAATAATTAATCCCCCAATTTCTGCTCATTAGTAATCTTTGTTGTAGCCTATTCAAGAATTAGTCCTATGATCACACATCACTGGGTGTTATGGTACTAAACAAACCTCAAATAACCCAAGAGCTGGTCTCCTGCATATTCAAATTAATAAACAACCTAAATCCTCCACAAGAAAGGACATTTAGAGAAGGATCATAAAATAATTCACTCAAACTGAACGATCATTGATGGAGAACAAAGACTGATTAATGCCACCAATTATACAAGATTTTGATTAAGGCCGACTTGAACTTTGGATGCAAACCAACTTATATAAAGAAGCAAATTGGGGTGATCTCAAAAAGGTACATGATAGGGACAGGGTGTCCAATGAAGGATAGTCTTTCCAAGCAACCAAAGTGAAACACACAACACGTTGAAGAACAAATTGGACAGGGAAGCACACTGCTTTATTGTTTTTATAAACTTATACAAAATTTGTACCTCTTGGTACAGTTCTAAGAGCTAGGAAAACATCAAAAAAAGAACCATGAAGAAGATACATCCATAGTGATCCTCAACCAAATCATGAATCTCACTTTTACAATTGATCTCTACTTCTTGAGATTTGTTCTCTCCCTTTCCTCCTCCTTTAGCAACGCCCCGCCGCCCCCCCCCCCACCGACTCAACTAACCTCCCCCTCTCATTCTATGTGTCTAGAGATACCTCTCCGAACACCCCAAAGAATCTTGAAACACCCAAGATGTGCAAACTTGTCATTCCGAACCGTTACTAAACAGGCAACTCAAAAAAATTAGCAAGAGAATCATTTGATTGCCTAGAAGATACTAGTTCCTCTAGAGATTGAATCTCATTTTACTTATCTTCTTCCACAGAAGATGAAATGTGCAAAATGCGTGGATTTCTTTGGATACTTTCTTTCTCCATTTTCTTTTGTCTTTTCTTCACAATCTTCACAACCTTATTTTCAAGTTGTGTTGCATCCAAAGATTATGTTTCATCAAAGACAACGTCATCTCTGCTTACAATGAAATTATTGGTTTCATATCCAAGAAAGCCATAACCTTTCTTTTTATTTTAATAGACAACATTTCCTACTAGCATCTAATTTCTTTCTATTTTCATCTTGAACCAAGGCATAACAGGGGGAACCAAAAAAATCATAATTGTTTGACTTTTGGTTTGAAGCCATGCCAAACTTTATAAGGTGTTTTACTGACTAGAGATGATGTTGGTGGTCTATTTTGCATATATATGGCCATATTCACTGCTTCGGCCCAAAACTTAAATGCCAAATTTTTATATTGCATCAGGTCTCTTGCCATTCCTTCCAATGTTCAATTCATCCTCTCTGCTTCTCCATTTTGCTGCGGAGAGAATGCATTCTAAAATTTTCTTCTAATGCCTCACTTCCTAGAAAATGCTAGAAACTCATTCAAAGTGTATTTACCTCCATTATCACTTCATAAAGTGGCCAACTTTAATTCTTTTGCATTTTCAACTAAGTTCTTAAACCCCTGAAACTTATTGAAAACTTTAAATTTTTGTTTTAGAAAATACCTCCATGTCAATTGACTGAAATCATCAATGAACAAAATGAAAATACTGAGAGCCTTTTATGGAAGGCACACCCATATCACATACATCAAAATGAATCAACTATGGACATCTATGAGCTCTCCATTCTGATGCAAATATTTCACGGTTTTTCTTGCCAAGAACACAAGCTCCGCATAAAACATTTTCCTTTTTTAGGGTAGGCAACCCCCTCACCATACATTTTCTACAAATCAATTAAATTTTTAAAATTAAATTGCCATACCTGAGATGCCACAAATGATGATTTTGAATCATTCGTGTCTCTAAATTCAGTAAATTGCCAATTGATCTGCAGTCCTCGAAAGAACTTTGAAATGAAGACAAATTAAATTCCCATCTTCATATCCTGTACATACATTCTTGTAATTGTCTTTTACTGAATTGATTTTAAGTAAACCATCCTCAATCACAATTTGACAACCATTTTTCGGATAGCCACTAAAAAGAAGCAAATTCGTTTTCAATGTCAGTACATACCAAACATCATGAACGTACCTTACAATCTTATTGGGCAAAATAATGTTTACTTTACCAGTGCCAATTGGTTTATGGCTTGATTTATCTGCAAGATGAATTGAGTTCAGTCTTGTGGGCTTGTAACTCCAAAAGAGTTCCTTATGTAGCTGTTGATTCTAACATACATGCATCAGTAAGATCACCCGATTAATTTGAATGAACCACTGAAAATGATGCATCCTCAACATCACAAGCTGCTAAGAGTTCTCCTGAATCGCTTCTTTGAGCTTGACCACGGCCAACATTGCGATAACCTCCTCTTGCCACACTGGAATGTCCTCAACCACATCCTCTGAGGTGTGACTTGAACTTGCAACAAAAGCACTATTTTTGTCTTTTCCTTCATCCAAGGGAGATTGGGGTAGTGCTGAACAAGAAGTGCTGCAAGAGTTTCAAACTTTGCATTTTGCAATATGTAAAAAAGATGCAACATTTCTAATAAATTACTGTAAGAATCAAGAAGACCATTAATTGCAACTGAAATCATAGAGTTTTCATCAAAAGGAGAATTATCAATCCTCTCTATTTGCAATTGACTATTTTTAAGTCGTGAGATGTATTCATGTACATCTCCACCTCCTACAAGTTTTTGATTAAAGAGATGCTTTGGGAGTTGAATTTTCTTATACTTCAATTGTTTGTCATACAAATCTGCCAAAGTATGCCAAGCTTCTGCTGCAGATGTTCACTCAATGTGAATGAAGCTATCTGACGAGTAAAAACTTCGTATCGGCACCAGTGCAATTTCATTCTTATTATCATAGATGACTTTCTCTTTTACTTATGTTGGCACGGCTAGCATTTTGTCTTTTAATACAGACCACCACTCATTGCGGACAAGTGTGTCCTACATGAAATGTGTCTAATTTTTGTAGTTCAACCCATTTAGTTGATCGGACCTGGCCAACATGGATTGAATTCAAAACATTTTGAATTGTCATGCAAACCTTTCAATATTAAAAAACAATTAATTATTGCAAACAGGAAGAGCTGAAACGAAACCATAAACACACGACATTGTACAGAACTATTCTGAACATGCTGGCGAAATTTCCACTTAAAACACAAACCTGATCAAGGATATCGAATTTTTTTGACCCACAGCCAATAATGGAGAAATAATCAATCAATTTTTTAAATTTAAATTTTATAAACTTGAAAAATAAAGGTGCAGCCCTAAATTTTTATATACTTTATATAACTTATATAAAAAACCTTTTACTTCTACACGGGCACCACTCTTGCAGATCTTTGATACTATGATCTGCACATCACACATGCCTATAACACACATTCAAAATTTTCCAGCCCATACACTTCAGTCCTGCATCATTTTTGTTGTCTTTGCTCTCTTCAACATCTATTTTTTCATTTGCAAGGCCTTTCTAATCCATACAATATGGAATTTGTAGAAATTTTCAACACCTCTGCACAGTAAAACACTTTGCCCAGCAGAAATTGTTCACACCACAGTGCTCCTTTTCTTGCCTTAGGATTTAACACCTTCCTCCTACTCAAGTGCCTCTTTGTTGCTCAAACTTGAACAAATCTTAATCAGCAATATCGGACAAAATTATTTCTCATTCACAACCATCTTCACCATTGTGCCTATTGTAGACATCTAAAATTGGCCACCAATGGCTTCATACCCGACTTTAGAGCAATTCTTACCAACTATTGAACATCTAACCTAAGAATTTCTAAGAATCTCAAATTTGGCTTCATAACCATGCAAATAAATCAATTTGGCCCATAAATCAATTAAATAGACCAAATATACACATCAATTAATTCAAAATCATTCAAAAATGTCAAAAAGCCAAAAAAAGATTAATTATCATGTTAAAACAAATCAAATTCCTAAATTGAATTATCCATGAGCAAATAAATGAAATATCAAAAAGGAAATTCAAAAATCAATGAATATCCTAAGAAATAATCATTACCTTTGCAAGTAGTCAAACCCCTTTGAAAAATATCTAAAAATATCTTTTTGGAGACCCATGCCTATTTATTGAAAATCATGAGTGCTTGACAACTCATAACTCTACTAGAGTTACTTTCGACTCACCTAGGTCAAGTATGAACCCATTCCAAGCTCTAACTACCCTCTAAGTCACCTTGGGTTGAGGTTAGTTGTTACATCTATAAATAGAAGGCCTCACACTCATAATTTTACGCTCTCATCAGCGAAAGTTATAATGCACAAATGATTTCAAAGCTATTTTGATATAATGTTATTATGCCAAAATATTGAGTCAAGCTTCACAAGCCAAAGCCAATGATGCCAAGGAGAGAAGGAGATAGCCAAGTTCCATTGCCACAGACTTCTTGAGCACAATCCGAGCAAGCCCACCAAGAGATCTCTTGGAGCATTCAAAGAAGGTAAGAATGTTTTCTTGCATTTTAGTTGTGCTTTGTCAATGGTTTTTCTTCACTAAGCTCCCCCTAAGATCTTGGCTTAAGGTGTTAGTTCATTAGCGTATTTTTGGATTTGATTTCGTCTACTAACACAATACTAATCTCCCCTTATTGGATTCCTATGTTCACAAATGGCACATCCGATGGGACCCAACGCATCCCACGTACCAAGGATATCAATATGCAAGTCTTAAACTGAGATTTTGGATGCTTGAAGCTCTCTAAAATTGATTTTTTAACCTTGTTTGGCCAGATTTCATTTTCATGTGTTTACACAGAGACCGTCGACGATCAGGTGTGACCGCGAACGGTTAGCTCCAACCGCCGACGGTTGGGTTGCAGGGTAGAAACAGACCAAAAACTTGCATTTTGATTTTTTCTATCATACTTGTTCTTGATTTCCAGGTTTCAAAGGCATTTAAACTCCTCAACTAAGTTTTACCGTGCAAGTTTTCTCGATTTTTAAACTAACCAAGCCTAATCTAATGCATTTGTTTTTTGAAGTTTTGCCTTCAGGTTCATAGGTCATCGCCGACAGTCTTTTAACAACCGACGATGATTCTGCTCGACCGCCGACGGTTATCTGTGACCGCCGACGGTCACTACGTGAAATTAAATCCAAACCCGAGAGCTAAAATTCAAACCCCATTTGCTCAATCAAGAAAGTGTTTCAAAGCAGTGGGTTATAATCTAACATTTGCAGGTTGAAGCATTGAGTTGAAGACCAATTTGCTTGTTTTAAGTAATCAAACACTTCGTTTTGGGCTTTAAAAGAAACTTAGTCAAATCAAACATTTCAATTTGGGTCCTAAAATGAACATGTCAAATCTTGCACATTTGGATATTTTGCTTAAAAAGAACTAGGAACTTTCCTTTGGTGCTTTAAAAGAAAAATTTGCATGTTTATGTTGAATGTTGTGTGATTGTTTTTCAAAAGTTTTTGCAACTTAAGGCCAAGGGGCCAAAGAACATCACCAAACACTTTAATTCGGTGCATTAAAATCAAACTCACTTCAAAGTTTTGTTTTGTAAGATTGTTTGAGCAAAAAAGAATTTGTGTGTGTATGCTCTCCCCCCATCCCCTATAGAGAACTTGTGGGATCAAAAGCACTATTTTCATTGCAAATTGTGCCTTAGTCCAAAGGCATAAAAAGAAAGTTGTCTAAGCTCTCCCCAAAACCCACATGGTTTGGGTGATCTAAAAACAACCTATAAAGTCTATTTACTTAGATTTTATTTCATGCATTTTGGCTTGGGAGAGGGGCTTCATTATCTCCCACAAGTTCTATAGAGAAGCTTTGAACCGGGGCTTCATCTCCTGGCATCGTCTTCAACTCCTCTCCATGGGGATATGCAAATTGGGATCGCCCCATTGGGACGGTGGTTTGAGCGGTTGAACCATCTCCATTAACAACAGGTTAAACCCAAAACGTTTGATCAATATGGACATCACACTACACTAAGCAAGTGACGGATGTAGTGGTTGTGAAAAGGACAAGACCTTTTCACAACAAGTCGATCAACGCAGACTCAATTGACATGATGCTTCTCTTGTGTGCATACATGAAAGTGTGTAAACATGAGATCAATCTAGATGGTCGAAAACTTGTAGGTTTTAGTCAACCCCACTTTGCCACACCTTGATAGGATTTAGGATGATATACTTAGTTGTATTTTTTGTCATTTATTCTTGTATTGTTTGGTGTGTTAAAACTAAAACTTGTTGTTTATACCATGTCTTAAACGAGTTTGTTTGTCCACATTACTCCATTGTTTGAGGAGGCATTATGCCATCCACTTGATAACTTGATTTAACTTAGCAAAAAAAATTGTGTCAAAAACATTGTGTCACTTGATTGAGATGAGTAACGTTACGCTGCCCAAATCATTTCAAGTCTTGTGCCTAAGAAGTCTTTGAACCATAAACATTGTCGCATCTTTTGGGATTGCTAACACCATTACGTTGCCCAAATTGTCTCAAAAGACTTGTCTTGTCTCGTATCCCAATTATCATTATTTAAACAAATCACATGTGCCTTGTTGGATCTTTGTTTTAACGTTGTTACGCCGTTCAAATTTACTTAGCTTGTTGGTCATTAAATCCTAAGTTTTCTTAAGTTCAATCTTCAATTAACTTTTCCAAGTTCAAATCCAAACATTGATTGCTTTTTGTTTAGGTCTCGACACGCAAGGGCTGATACACAGATCTTTCTCTTTTGGGTTGCATAACTTAGGTTAATTTTTGACACAAAATTCGAAAACTATATTGTTTGTGCCTTCAATTTGTGAAAATCAGTCCATCTTCAAACAACCTTTTGTTTAGAGTTTTCCACCAATCAGATCATATTTATGTCTAGAATAAAGTGTCTAGTCTTTGCCAAACTATTCCAAGCTTGTTAGATTAATCATCAACCTTTGTTTCAAGTCTAGCTTTTGACACCGCATTTGGTCAAAAGTTTTAGCATAGTCTATTTGAACCTAGCTTTTGACTCCACGTTTGGACAAAAGACCTAGCAACATTTTCCTTTCCTAGTTTAGACCTATTTGGAACACATTTGGACATTAGAGTTTGGCATCTTGTTTTTAGTTCATCAACTTGACCTAGTTTGTGTGAGACATTTAATATTAGACATTTGACATTATACTGTTTTTACCAAATCTTAGCATAGACTTTTTGGAGATACAGCGCCACCTTTGACCAAGTTAAACTTAGTTGAACTTTTGTCTTTTCAGACATAACTTTTTAGAGTTTGTGGAACTCTAACCCATCTTGTCGTGAAATATTTGCCATTTGATTTGACCATGACTCACTATACACGTAGTGGAACCATGTATAATCCAGGATATGGAAATGTTAGCACACAAGAGAACTTTGTTCAAGACCCTTATGGAGACGATGTTGTTTGGGAGATGGATACTTATCCACTTTTCAACACTCAAACAGGGGAACAAAGTCAAGATCATTTGGCCAATTATTTGGTTAGCACGCCTCCATACACAGAGCAAGACCAAGAGCAGACAACCCAATATTTGGCTACCGTACCTACGATTGCAAAAAATGTTCAATAGCAACCTTATTATGTGACCATGCCATCAGCTTATGATCCTAATAGAGCCACAGAGGTAGGACATGACAATTTGCCACATCTACCAAGAGGACCTCATAACATGTTTTACAATTCGAACAACGATCAAGCCTCTTCTAGCAACCCTAATGTCATAGTACCAATGCCATATCAAGATCCGTGTATGCTTGTCACACAAAGAGGTCTCATGGAGGACCAATTCATACAAATGCAGACGGCATACCAGGCATATCAAAACTTAGTGTGTAACTTTAATCAAATGGCCATGTCAAATGCACCTCTTATTCAGTTACTCCCGTCGTCGGGAGTTTTATTTGAGTTGACAGGTCAAGCAAATCAGGGTTTTGACCCACTTATGCAAAACACTTTGGTCGACAACATGTCCAATATTCCAAACATCGAGGAAGTGTCTTCTGCTTCTATGCAGAATAGTGAGCAAAATGTAGTGGACAATACGCAAGTAACATCCAATCCAAACCAAAGTGGTGTTAACGCACAAACACAGTCAACAAAAAAATGTGCCTTTGACTAGCACCATTAGTGGTTCGCAAACTCAGGGAGTAGGAGTTTCTACATCCCAACCTCAATCAACTACCTCTAATCTTTAACCAGTTGCTTCTTCTAGCACCCACCAACAGAGATTAAGTAGTTAGCGAACGACCAAGTATCGTGCCACAACAAAATGTAAAGAATCCTACTCCTCCCCAACAGGGGACAAGTAATATTCCACAACAGCAGGCACCATCCAATCAACCCACGCAGCAGAGACAAAACATATTGCCACCTCAACAAGGGCCAACCAATGTTCCACCTCGCCAAGTAGTAGAGAACATACCTTTTTCATCACAGACTAACATGCCGATCCAAAACCAAACGATGTTTATCCAACAACATACAAGTGGTAGTCAACAACAAATGTCAAATCTCCAACATGTGTCTACTTTCCAACTGGGATTCGTGCAACAAAGAGGTTCCAATGTTCCTCAAGTACCTATTAGGCAGCGATTGCCTTTCATATAGAATGCGCCACAAGTTCAATGATAGGGTCTTGGTTCACAAGTCCCTCTCAATCAGCCAGGTATGATTAGTCAGCAGCATGTCCCTATTCAACCTCAACAGGCACAGTACAGCCATATACCACCATCCCAACCTCAGTATTCCCAACATCAAACCTACATACCCAACCCCAACCAGAATATCGTACAACCACAAGTGCAATTTCAACAATTGCAACATAATCCATGAATGCGTATTCCTGGTCCATTTCCTAGCCAATCCAACATTTCAGTTTGGACATAGAGCTAAAGATTGTAGATATAATGCTTGAAACAATCGTGCATGGAGAAGTGATATGAATAGTCATAGATGTCCAAAAAGATTCTCAAATTCATTTGTCCAAGGTTCAAATATCAATAGAAGCAATGTGATTTTTTACAACTGTAATAGAATTGGACATATTGCAAGATTCTATAGATTGGGTTATGCAAAACCCTGTAGTCGAAACATGAAGGTGTATGTTCAAATTGATAAGAAGTCATAACCTTTGAAAATACTGAAAAAGGAGCAAGAAAATGATGGTCCAAAGGAATGAAGGTGTATGTTAACACAAGTTGCTTTTCACATTCAAGTTGCTTGGACTAGATGTGGGATTTGGTCACTATTTTGATTTTGACCATTGTTCTGATTTGACGAGGTTAATTTAATGATCCCCTTGTTAATAAGGGCTCTTTCGATCATTAAACCTTTGTCAATGATTTCTTTGAACGTATGTGCACACTGCAACTCCAGATAGTAAGATATCTCACTGTGTAGATTTTTGGTAAACACAACGGCTAGTTGTTTGTCTGGTAGACTATGGGTAAAACGGCTTGCAAGGGATCTCCATCGTTGTAAATAACTTGCAAAGCTTTCACCTGGTTTCTGTTTTGCTTGTGTCAAGTCTATGAATGAAATCTCATGCTGGAGATTGTAAGAGAAGTGTTGCATGAACTTGTCCGAAAGATCGTCAAAATCAAATACTGAATTCTTGGGCAACTTTAAGAACCATTCCAAGGCTTGTCTAGCTAGACTTCTTGGAAACAACAACAAATAGATGCCGCTATAGGCCACTGGTTGGCATGCGACAAAGAATTCTGTCAGATGGGCTTTGGGGTCAACTTTTCCCTTGTATTTGTCAAACTTTGGTGGCTCATACACTGGAGGAAATGGTATTTGTAAGTACTCCATGTTGAAAGGGTAAGAACACACATCGTCCAACTTGAACTTCTTGACTTGTTTCCTAGTTTGGATGGCAACGATTGTATCCTTCATTTGTTGTAGCTCCTGTGTGAGGATACTAATGGGATCATTGGCTTGTTGAGGTGGAGGCTGTGCGGTCACAAGTGGATTACTTTGACCGAGGTATTGTGGAGGCACTTGCTGGGAAATGTTGGATTGGCCAGGAAATGGACCAGGAATACGCATTCATGGATTTACCTCAGTCAAAGTAATCCACTTGTGACCGCACAGCCTCCACCTCAACAAGCCAATGATCCCATTAGTATCCTCACACAAGAGCTACAACAAATGAAGGATACAATCGTTGCCATCCAAACTAGGAAACAAGTCAAGAAGTTCAAGTTGGACGATGTGTGTTCTTACCCTTTCAACATGGAGTACTTACAAATACCATTTCCTCCAGTGTATGAGCCACCAAAGTTTGACAAATACAAGGGAAAAGTTGACCCCAAAGCCCATCTGACAGAATTCTTTGTCGCATGCCAACCAGTGGCCTATAGCGGCATCTATTTGTTGTTGTTTTCAAGAAGTCTAGCTAGACAAGCCTTGGAATGGTTCTTAAAGTTGCCCAAGAATTCAGTATCTGATTTTGACGATCTTTCGGACAAGTTCATGCAACACTTCTCTAACAATCTCCAGCATGAGATTTCATTAATAGACTTGACACAAGCAAAACAGAAACCAGGTGAAAGCTTTGCAAGTTATTTACAACGATGGAGATCCCTTGCAAGCCGTTTTACCCACAGTCTACCAGACAAACAACTAGCCGTTGTGTTTACCAAAAATCTACACAATGAGATATCTTACTATCTGGAGTTGCAGTGTGCACATACGTTCAAAAAAATCATTGACAAAGGTTTAATGATCGAAAGAGCCCTTATTAACAAGGGGATCATTAAATTAACCTCGTCAAATCAGAACAATGGTCAAAATCAAAATAGTGACCAAAATCCACATCTAGTCCAAGCAACTTGAATGTGAAAAGCAACTTGTGTTAACATACACCTTCATTCCTTTGGACCATCATTTTCTTGCTCCTTTTTCAATATTTTCAAAGGTTATGACTTCTTATCAATTTGAACATACACCTTCATGTTTCGACTACAGGGTTTTGCATAACCCAATCTACAGAATCTTGCAATATGTCCAATTCTATTACAGTTGTGAAAAATCACATTGCTTCTATTGATATTTGAACCTTGGACAAATGAATTTGAGAATCTTTTTGGACATCTATGACTATTCATATCACTTCTCCATGCATGATTGTTTCAAGCATTATATCTACAATCTTTAGCTCTATGTCCAAACTGATTACAAGAAAAATGGTAGCCATAGAAGGAATTATCGCTCCTCTTAGAAATAACAAAAATGTCAATGTGCCTTTCAAAAATCTTCTTGCCCTGACCTGACCTCTGACTGTCATTCACAATCTCAGATTTCTTGAGAGCATCAGCGTATGTCTTTGGCTTACTGATATTCTGCTCTTCCTTGCTACTCTTCTGGTCATTCGTGTATCCAAGCCCTGTTTTGATGAGAGGTGACCTTTGACTATTCAATATGCCATCAAGAATTCCATTGTTCTTTTCAACCTTTTGACAATTTTTCAATTTAACTATGAACTATTCCAAATCCAACTTCAATGAACGTATCTTAGATTTGTACTCATTGCACTTTCCTACCTTGGACTTCAGACTTGTATTTGTTTCTTCTGAGTCTTGAGATTGTTGATGACCTCCTCAACTTTCTTGGCACTCTTAGTTATCTTAGTTTCCAAGATAAGTATTTGTTCTTCATGGCTTTTGACTAGAGACTTCAAGTTTTGGTTTTTCTTTCTTTAACTCTTCAATTCATTCAAAGCACTGATAAGTTCTGCCTTAAGATCAACCTCGACTTCATCATCCATGAAGACTTGTTCTTTTGAACTATTTTCATCTTCAACTTCAATGGCCATGAACAAAGCTTTATCACTTCTATGGTTTGAACTGTAGTCATCACTATCTGAGATATCTCTATCACTGACTTCAAAAGAGCTATTGTCTTCTTTAGAATATAGACTCTTGTTATTAAAGAACTTTTTCTTATAGTCAGCTTGATTGAATTTTTTCTTGCTCTTGTCATACTTATCAGACTTTTTATTCTCTTCACCATGTTCTTCATCATGATCATGTTTTTCCTTTTGAGGACACTTCGCAGCAAAATGACCAATCCTGCCACAATTCAAACATTTGAACGGTAACATGCCTTTGTACCTACCTGAACCTTTTCTCAGTTTTCTCACAAATAAGGCTTTGGCTTTGTCTTCATCAACATCAATGTCACTATCAATTTCAAACTTTTTGATTTGTGTTTTCTTTGCAACTTTGAATGTTGTTTCCCTTTTGGAAGATCTTCCATCATCAGTCATCATCTCATAGGCAGTAAGTATCTCATGAAGCTCATCCATTTGTAACTTGCCTAAGTCTTACTTCTTCAACTGCTGACAACTTTGAGTCAAATCTTGGGGTCAAGGATCTTAGAACCTTTTGAACAACCGTTGATTCATTAACCTTTTCTCCAAGACCTCTGATTATGTTGACTACTTCATCAACTCTAAGAAGATATGCTGCAATATTCTCTTCTTCCTTCATCTTTAGACCTTCAAACTGTCTTCTATAAGTCTGAAGCTTTGCCAATTTTACCTTGGTGTCACCTTCATAGATGAGTTGTAACTTATCCCAAATTGCCTTAGCTGATTCACGTTGCATCACTTTGACAAACTCAGATTCTGCCAATCCACACAATATAGCATTCATAGCCTTTGAATTATTCTAACTTGCTTTCTTTCTTGCAACGTCAGTTGGAGGACTTTGAGGGATAGTATACCCATCTACAACTAACTGCTAGATGTCAAACCCGAGACCTATCAAATAAGTCTTCATCCTAATGCTCCAAAAGGAATAATTGGTTCCAATGAACAAAGGGGCCTTGTTTGTTGAAAACCCTTCTTGTAATTGATGACTAGACATTGTGCTTCTTAGGATCTACCTTCCAGCTATCAAGCCTGACCTTGAAGGCCATGATTTGATACCAATTGTTGGAATCATAGTCACTGAGAGGGGGGGCGTTGAATCAATGAGCTCTTAAAACTTTTTTATAACTCTTTAGTTCGTTAGTCAAACATCAATACAGAATCCATAGAGCAATCAAACCACAACAAAAAACATAAAGACATAACACATGATATAGGTGGGAAACCCTTAAAAGGGAAGAAAACCCACAATGATCACTACATGGACACATGTCCTAAATCATATATGCAATGAGTCAACAAGATTGTTGTATACCCAGTCACCTTGAAGCCCCAACCCCAAATAGTCAAGCACCAACTTGACAAAAAGATTCAGCAAGCACCCACTTGCGAAGAAGCACCAACTCAGTTGCTTCAAATCATCTACCTTTCTCAGTTGCTTCTGTCAACAAATGGTGGTACAATTCTGCTCTTTCTACTTATCGATCTTAGATTCATTCTGCTATTTTTATGCTCATCACTCTCAAATTCATTATGTTGTTTTTTTGCTCTTTCTCTGCTCTTTAAAAGACTCTGTCCTCTCTGTGTTCTCTGCTCATTTTTTTTAGCTCATTCTGTATACTCTATGAATCATTTGAGAGTTTCATACTCATGCCTCTTTGGCCCTTTGTTCCTCCACAGACCTCTTCTTTGTTTCTTAGTGAATTTATCTAATCATCCTCTTTGGCCATCCATTTCTCAACAGACCTCTGCTCTGCTCCTTAGCTAATATATAATTCTCAATTTCCATACTTCAAAAAGACAATTTGATCTTGCTTATATACAAGTGCTGGAAATATTGTCATTGATGTCAAAGGTCTAGCATTATTGGTGATAAAGGCCCCATTGCATTTAATGGTGTTTTTAATATTCATATCTTGGCTAATGTGTGTCAATATTTATTTAATATTAATGAATATATTTCTGGTTGCATATAAGTCAAAAGAGGGCCCATGGAGAAGTCAAAGAGTCACGGAGTAAAAGACGAAAGAGGAATGGAATGCATTTTCTCATGAAGAGTCATCTTGAGGAATTCCAAGAGTCACCATGTAAAGACAAAAGAGGTATGGCACATTTTTCCATGAACAGACATTTTGAGGAATACAAAAAGTCACCAAGATAAAGACAAAAGAGGAAAGGACGCTTTTGTTTATAAAGGGTCACCATATGAGTTTTCAAATACAAGGATACGAAGGGTCATGCAAGTTTGACGCCATTTTCCATGAAGATTGAAGGTTCACAAAGGGTGAATGCCAAAGGTCATTTGGAAAGCTATAAATAAAGGCTTGAGAAGCCATTTGTTATAATGCAAGAGAGTGCATGGTTTGTATTTGTTTTCGAAGAGAGAAAAGCAAGAGATATTGTATAGTTTTATCATTTGTTGAGTAAGCAACATTGAGAGATAGTTGTGTTTTATACACAAGAGGGGTTGGTGCTCCTGTGGGTTAGTGCTCACAAATCTTTGCAAGGGGTTGGTGTTCCTGTGGGTTGGTGCTCACAAATAGTTGTGTTGGTGCTCGACAAAGGGGTTGGTGCTCTTGCAAGTTGGTGCTTGCGAACTTTGTATTTTGAGTTGGTGCTTATTCATATACTTGAAATTGTTCTCCGTGGTTTTTCTCACTTTAGGTTTCCATGTAAAAATCTGGTGTCTCTCTATTGTGTGGTGCAAATTATTGTTTCAGTTTTTAAGTGGTTAAAGAAAAGAAATCAGATTAAATAAAAATATATATAATATACTGATTCACCCCCCCCTCTCAGTATATTTTATGCTTAACAACAAGACGAACAACAATCTCTTGAAAGTCGGCCAAACAAAACTCTATAGTCGGCTGTCTAATAATTCATTCTCTTTTGAAAACATAATTCACATTAGCTTATATAAAAGTTCACTCACATAGGTTGGCCTAATTAATACAAAGTTGGGATAGACCAAGCAACCATTAGAATTCATTTAGTGTCGGCCTGATGAAATCTGTAGTAGACTTGATGCAATACGTAGTATCTCTGATGCAGTCCGTAGCACCTATAATGCAATCCGTAGCAACCCTGATGCAGTCCATAACAAAATTGATGCAATCCATAGCAAACCTGATGTAGTTCGTAGCATGCCTGATGTAGTCCGTAGCATTCCTGATGCAATCCATAGCTAACCTAATGCAGTCCATAACAAACCTGATGTAATCCGTAGCAACCCTGATGCAGTCCGTAGTTGCTCGCAGAAATTCTTTGACATCAATGACCATATTCTTTACTAAGTAGCAAGTCCTTTGACATCAATGACAACATCTCAACAGCTTATGAGTCACAGAATTTGAAGCCCAGAGAAGTCAATTAGCCACCTCACGATCTAGAATTAGTTATTATAGTTCACGTTCTTAAAATGTGGAGGCATTTCCTTTTGGGTAAACCATTTAAGTTGTTGACTGATCATAAGAGCCTTCAACCCCTATATACCCAAGACAATTTGAATACCCATCAACGCAGATGGCTCAATCTTAATAGTGATTTTGACATGGATATCAAATATGTTCAAGGAAAGGAGAATCGAGTTGTTGATGCTCTTAGCAGGGGATCCTACCTTGCTACTTTTTCTCATCTTAGATGGGAATTGAGGAATCAACTATTAGAACACCAAAAAGAAGATGAATTTTGTAAAAGGATAAGTTTGAAACTCACTAAACTTCCATTTAAGTAAAAAGCATTTTTGTTTCACCTCAGATGCAGATTGTCTTCTTAGGTTCCAAGCCCAGATTTTTGTTCTAGAACATGGTGGTTTTAGAGAAAAGGTATAACAAGAGGTTCATCTAGCTCTTCATTTTGCCTATCTTGGTGTTACAAAAATGAACCACCAATTGAAACTTTTCTATTTTTAACCAAGAATGAAGGAAAATGAGGCTCATTTCATAGCAAAGTTCTTGGAATGTCAATGAGTAAAATATTAGTATTGCCATCTCGAAGGACAACTCTACCCCCATGATATTCCTATTGGTAAGTGGGATATTCCTATGGGTAAATGGGTTGTCATAACCATGGACTTTATTATCGGTTTGCCTAAATTTAAGAAGAAGCACGATACCATTCTAGTGGTGGTTGACAAGCTTACAAAGGTTGCCCATTTCATACCAAGAAATTTCTCAAATTATGCTCTTGTTCTAGCAAAGAGATTTGTCAGAGAAGTAGTTTGTCTACGCAGAGTCCCTGAATTGATTATATCTGACAGGGACAAATTGTTTACATCACAGTTTGGGAAACTTTAATGTCATTTTACAGTACTAGATTGAAATTTAGCTCTTCATATCATCCCAAAATGGATGGTCAATCAAAGAGAGTTAATCAAGTACTAGAAGGTATGCTCCATATGTATGTGATGGATCAGCAATACAAGTGGGAGGATTATTTGCATCTAGTTAAATTTGCATATAATAATACCTACCATACGTCTCTTAAGATGGCACCTTTTGAAGCTCTTTATGGAAGGAAGTGCGAGACTCCCCTTGGATGGGAAGGATTAGAAAACATAGTCACTACAAATCTTGATCTACTACAAGTCCTAATCTACTCCATGAGTATGATGATCAAATGGCACTCATTACACAAAAATTTCAAGTGGTTTCAGACAAGCAAAACACTTACGCAGCTTCTAAGAGGTCACTTAGGGAAATCCATGTTGGAGATATAGTGTTCTTGAGGTACAACTGCAGAAAAGTTCACTTAATTTTGGGAAAGCATCAAAATCGGCTCCTCAGCTTGAGGGACCTTTTGATATCTTGTAGAAAATCAGTCTTGTTTCTTACAAACTGGCCTTACCACCCTCTCTTTCCAAAATCCATGGTGTCTTCCATGTGTCATTACTTAGAAAATATATCCCTAATTCCACTCGCATTCTAAATTGGCAGAATTTGCAGGTAGAGGATGGAGTGAATTTCAAACTGAAACTAATACGGATCATAGCTCATCATAGCATCAAGCCGTGCAATAGGGAGAGTCAGCAAGTATTGGTCCAATGCGGCCAATTAACTGAGAGAAAAGCTACATAGAAAAATGAAAGTCTTTTTTGTCAAAATTTCCCTTAACTCTTCGGTATCGGGACACTCCCTTGTTAATGGGGATAGGATGCCATATCCTTGTTTTGGGAATTTAATGTTCTTGTTGTAATAAGTGCCTAAGGGCCTCAAAACAATTGTGAAGATAATAAGCAGTCTTTAAACTTTATTAATTTATGACAAAAATTGTGTTTTGTAGGAAGGATTTAATAATACATTGAGTATTTTGATACTTTGTTATTTGCAGATTGTTATTTAATTATATGCTATTGATTTCTGATAAAAAATTGCATATCAACTGTATTGAAATCTTCTTACGATGCTCAAGCACTTTCGAAATTGTGTTGATCAAGTTGAAGACTTTGTTAAAGCATTTGATTTTTAAATATATATATGGTTTTTATTTCTCCTAGAAAGTATTGTTCAGTTTTTATCATGGTCAGATCCCAATAACTATAGGACGATCATGGTTGGCCACACATTTTCAAAACTATATGCTACAATTCTCCACATTCGACTTTCGAGAGAATTGGACAGCGACACCTCAAAGCTAGGGGGCAGGGAGGGTTCCGACCAGCTCATCAGACCATTGACCACATATTTACTCTCCAAACCATCATTGAGGAGTCACGTCATCGCTCATTGAAAGTCTAAGGCTGCTTTGTAGACTTTCAGAAAGCTTTTGACTCTATTTCGCAGAAGGCCCTTTTCCAGAGGCTCAAAGACATTAGTATTTCCAAGATCCTTCTGACAGCCATTATGCGCCTCCACGAGACAGTCCTCAATCGCATCCGCACTGCCCATGGGTTGTCAAACTTTATTAGGAGTACCATCGGGGTTAAATAAGGCTGCCCCCTATCCCCCACTCTCTTTGGTATATACATCGATGAGTTAGAGACCTTCCTTCATGAGCATATCCAGGACGGTGATGGTTGCCTTCTCCACCAAGTGTTGATTTCTATCTTATTGTGTGCAAACGACGTGGTCCTCATGGCCTCCCCTGAGGGGTTGCAACGATAGTTAGAGCCCTGGGTCTTTTCTGTGATCTTCAACAGGTGATAGTGAACCTGGACAAAACCAAGGTTATGGTTTTCAACAGGTTGAAGACCTCACACCTCCATTTCTTCTTCAGAGGAGAGGAGATTAGGATTGCCAGCACCTATACCTACTTGGGGGTACGTTTCTCTGGACCCCGCTTTAGCATGAGATAGGCCCTCCAGCGTCGCATCAACAAGGGGTACGATTCCATAGCCCTCCTCGAGAGACAGTGTTTTCGACATCACCTTCAAGACATCTCTTCCAAGATGTCCCTCATGGACACACTTATCAGGCCTACTATCCTCTATGGGTCTATGGTTTGGGGACCCTCTTTGCTTGAGTCAAATTGGGCTTCGACTGAGAGAGTCCAGACACTTCTTCTCCGCCACATCATCAGGTGCAAACAAACTGTTCCCCAACACATCATCCTTGCAGAGTTTGGGGCCCATCCCTTCAGACTGGAGACTGTGTTCGATCTTATCTCTTTCTTGCATCACATCTGGAGCTTCGCTGACTCAACGAAGGGGCATGACAAATACCCATACTTAGCTTATTGTTCTTCAGAGGCTATTGCCCATTCTGACCCTATTGGTCAGGCTCATTGTTGGTACGTTGGAGTCTCAGATCTCTTAGGGTTTGTGGGGATTATGATGGATCGTCTCCCTTCGTTTCAGTACTCCTTGGACGCTCCGAGCCACCTTATACCTACCAGACAGGAGATGAACAGGATAATCAAGGAGGATATCTACAGACAGTACATTCACACCACTTGGGTTAACCCCTACAGGGGGTTACGCCCAAATATGGCCTTTTATGCCGAGCACTATCTGGAACTAAGGGACGGGCTTATTGTCCGTCCTCAGTACACTTTCCGCCATTGGATGCATGCTCTTTGTATTCCCCTTATACAGTTCAAGGTGGGTTCTCATAGGCTTCGGATTGAGACAGATCACCAAATGGATCGAACAGACAGGATATGCAAGTTATGCAGCCTTCATGAGGTCGACTCAGAGGAGCACTTCATCTTCCATTGTCCCATCTACTACAAGATCAAAGGGAGGTTCCACTCTCCTCCCGAGATCTCTCCGTCTTCTTCAGATATGAGGACCAGAGATGTATGGCTCTATACATGCAGGTGGCCCTCAGGGTTCATGACCACATGATTCAGGGCCAGAAGGAACCACATGATTCGGGGCCAGAAGGAACCACATGATTCGGGGCCACACTAAACCACAACCTATCTAGCAGGTTACTTCCTTCTTCACTATGCTACCTTCGAGGAGAGGCACTAAGCGCCAGATCGACACCAGCACATCTTCACACTCTAGATCAGTATGGATCCAAAGAAACTTTCACAACTACCCGGGATCTCATCAACATAGCCATTCCATTTCCAGCTCTAGGAGTCAGACTAGACCCACTAGATCATCGAATCGTGTTACTCCCTCCAAACAGCAGCACACGAGACAGACAACACAACACCTCCTCCACTGGTTATCCATCTATTTTGAGTTTTTTCTCGACAAACTTGGATGCTAGGAGAGTTGGGTCCACTCCTTGATGGACCTCTCTCATTGCTTCTCCTAGTTCTTCTCCCATCTTGTATTTCCCTACCTCTCCGTTTGGCTGAGGTCATTGGCTACGAGTTGTTCTTTGCCTCTTTCCTTTCTGGCTACTCCCTGTAATGTCCCCAAAATTATGATAAGTGATTTAATTAATTTAATCAATTTTAGTTGTCCAAAAATTAATATTATTTCAAAAGGATGACTTTAATTAATTATTTTAATTAAATTAAAATGGAAATAATAAAATATCAAATAAGTTTCTTCTAGAAGTTGGAGTTAGTTGCGAGTTGGCGTCTTCTAGAAGATTCCTTGGAACCGTTAAAAGAAGTTGAGGGCAAAGCATTTGGGCATAGTTGTTGAGTAATATTTCTTTTGAGTGTTATACTCTTTGGCTGCAATTTTGCTAGCCTTCATTCTGAGGACGAAAACCCTTAGAAATTTGTGGTTTGGATGAAAACCCACTCCACCATGAGAGATGGATTCACCTAGGATCCATTATTAAGCTTATTTGCAAGTATTTCATGAAATTGGAAGCTTCAAACAGTTGGGGTTTTGCTTTCAAATTTCATATCAGCAGCTACAGATTTTATATCAGTCATATTTTGTTGGGTTTGACTCCATTTCTTCACGAGGATTCAGCATTCCTTGAGTGGCCAGCAAAAGAGGACAATATTACATCATTTGGAGGTTTGGACTACATTTTGACCACCATTGTATGCGTCTGAAACAATAATCAGACCTGATCTGTTTGTAATCAGCCATCAATAAAGTTGCCAAGTATTCCGCTTGACAGTTGTAACGCCCCTTTTGGAAAAATATGCAATTGAACCAAAACAAATTGGTTGCTTGGAAATAAATTTGAAGCCACTTTTGGATGGTTGCCCCCATTGCACTGATTTGGCGTATATGGCGCCAAGGAATATTAGGAGGTAAGGCCTAATGGGAAACCACTGAGACAGCGATCTGCTCCACGGCCTCCAATCATCTAATGATGAATCGGCAATCATTATCAAAGCATAATCATTATTGAAAAAGAATAATACCTTCGGCAAGGTTGATGGCATTGCAACGCTGGGCAAGATGCGATAGCTCCTGAATTGACAGCAAAACTGTTATTGACAAGAGCAAGACAAACTTGGTTGATGCGCATTTTTGAGAAGTGTGGAAATATGACTTGAAGGCGTGGACTCAACAATTACATGCTATGCTTGGAAGTTTGACAGCGCAGTCTATGCTAAAGGGCCAGCTCGGCCAACAGAGGGAACAGCTGCTGTCGCTATGTTGATATGGCCTAATGCTCCAATAGCATTTGAGAACAAATACAGGGGAAGAGACACCAAATAAGAAGACAAGCGATCTTGGGAAGCTGTCAAAGACAGATCGCTCGAAGATTCAAGGTGCTAGTAAAAGACAAAGATTGGCATAAGACAAGACAAGTAATGTCCAGGTTTGAGAATTTGATTATGAATTCCGGTTGCTTCTGTTTCAAATCAGAATAATGATTCTGCTATGTAAATGCTGTTGCAAATATTTCTGAGTCTAAAATCTGTATCTGACCTGTCTGGAAACATAAGTCAATTTATGTTTCTATGGGCTGCTATCATTCTGAGAATGTTGTAATCCGCCATTGAAGGTTATGCTGAGTTTAGAACTAGTCTGGTAATTAATTTTGAGCAAGTATTAATCTGATATAAATTTATGATAAGTCTGTGATTTATTTCTGGGCATTGTTGCACTTGTTTCTTGCTCAAATCTGTCCAATAACAACCCGATTTATGCTCAGATCAACATAGCAAAGTCTAAAATACAAACCAGTATAAATCTCAGTCCAAATAAAGTGAAGTTAACCATATACTTTACCACTTTGAATCTGAGTGTACTTGCAATTTATTATTGAAAGGTTCTTGAACTATAAAATACTTTGGCATATCTAGAAAGGGATATTTCACTCCCGCTCATTGTTGTATTGTTTCTCTTTCACCTTTGCTTTCTCCTTGGCAAACCGTTTGGTTTTCCCGCTTTGGTCTGACACTTTTGTACTCTGCAATCCCTTTGACCTACTTTTGTGGTCATTTGTCAGACATTCATATATATATCTTATCTATTGTTTTGTAGGTGTCGGGATTGGCCACCGAAGCTAAGTTTGTCTGTGAAAGGACTCTTGGAATAATTATGATGAAAGTGAAGAGATGGAAGATACAGAGAGAATAATATGCAAATGTCATAAAAATGCAGTTTTAATTAACCGTCTTTCGTAAGCAGGAAATTCTTCTCAATATAGCATATTAAGCTATGATCATTTCCGCTTTAGCCTTAGGCAATTGTTTTAGCAAGTTTTTCCTTAGTGACAATAAAAACTGATTGATTGACACAATGACATCCTTTTATTTCAAAGGTCACCTTAGGAGTAAGATCCTACTCTGATAAATTGCGATAAGCACTTCAGAAATGCACCAGTTCCAGTAGAAGGGTAAGAGTTTCATCTTCAATAACAATTTGGACCTACTGCTTTGGATTAAACTAAATTTGTTAATGGATTCTTTTTGCTTAATCTCATTGAGAACTTAAGTAAGGAAATTCTTCACTTCTAGATCTCGTGTAAAGGAATCTTAGTGTCAAATTTTTTTATTGAACCTCTGAGAAAGAAAAATAAGTCCTCCTTATAAACGACTCCTAACTTCGATATCCTTGTAACAGTTTTATGTCATCCTTAAACTCTCGTTAATTCTTGAAGGCGGTAATCAAATAAATAGCTTTAAGTTTCAGTCTTTCTCAGACCCTTTAGTTTAATTCTTCCACTTTTTTTTTTTTTTAAAGTTGTGTTTTTGCCGGTTCCCACAGTATTTTATTGATTAAGAAAACAAATTGTTTATAGCAAACACAGATGGAATGCATTGGGTCGTTCCCTCAACACCTATTATAACATCTATTTATGAAACCCATATCTAACAAATCTGCATAACAACTTCTCTAACTTAGGAATACAATCATAACGTATTTTGTTTGGATATTTATATATAACAAACTATCCAAACTTGACAGCATAGAATCCAAATCTAAGTAGAATCCCTAACTAGTTAGCTAATTTGGATCAAAAGATTCCAATAGTCAGAATCAAGTGACTGTAGTCAACAACTTTAGCTATATACAGATCTCAAGCATCGGCAACTAATTTTGTCAGTTTTTGGCCTAGGTAGATTGTTTTAAGTCGGATAATACTTCTCGCTGTTATGTAATTTCCTTATATCTCATTTCTCTCGTCTTCCTTCTTTATTTCAAGTTGTAGCATTATTATGATCATATGAGGAGCTCAAGTTGGAGTCCTAATTTATAATTTTAGTCCAAGTCATATGCTAGGTTGATGGATAGGGAATTGTTGCAAGATCAGCAATGACGCTTTGCATATTGCAACAATGTATTGAAGACTATCATGTAAAAAAAATATAGTGGTGAAGGTTCATGACAATCCGTTGTGCATTTATTGATCTAATAAATGAAGGATATTTTTCAATGGTTCATTTTGAGCAAACTATAACAGTTTCATGGTTGTGTGTCAGTGCTTCTCTTTGTTAAATACCGCAATTCTGAAGCCTTTGTATCACAAAGTTCCATTAGTGCATTTGTGATGTTCCTTCTACTTAAGGATGCTTGAAGGTTTAAGCTCTGCTCTTAGCTCACTTATTTGCTGAAATAGCGTTCTCCTTCTATCTTCTTTTGTTCAGTCGAGTATCTTGTCTTTCCTACTAGCAGTAAGATAGACTCATGGCAGATGCAAAAGGCACCAGTCAAATTTATCATAAGATGACAGCACACAAGTTTCTACCACATCGAGCAATCTTTAATTGCTTGGAAGGTTGTTCTTAGGTTTGCCTTTAGCTCTGATTTAAATCCTTTTAGGAAGAGGATTAATCCAAGAGATAACAAGTGTATAAGCAATGATGTTCCCAAGTCATAATGTCAAGGGCAGTATAATAAAGCCAAGTTTTGCAATGATTCAGAACTAGTTAACCATGTTGGAATACGCATTAGCTATTGGAAATGACACAATATCAAATACCCACCTGAAGCGACCTAGTGAGCATCCCTTATTAATTTCAGAGACCAAACACTAATCCCTACCGGATCTGTTGAACATTAAGAGCAATATAAGAATAGGTCCAAAAATTATTAATGTCATCTATAAGTTTGTACTTGTTTAACTTGTTTATTCCATAAACATTATCTATAAATTATTACAAATAAATACAAAGTTACAAAACTGTGCAAAAAAAGTTTTTCCTAGAGGTTGACTGACCACTATAATTAAATAAGAGAGTCTGTGAGGATAGAAGCTAAAGCTGCTAGACTTCCTGACTGACGAATAGAACATGATTTCTTCAAGAAGGTTGTTTTAATCCAACCAAAATCTAATCAAACCAAAGATAACTCAAGTCATTTGGACCCTCAGAAGTTGTAGTGTGTACCATTATGTTTTCAGGATGTCCATACCTGTTCGAATGAAGAGAAAAGATGCATACCACCCAAAAATTACTGTATATCCCAATTGCAAACCTGTGAAAACAAAAAAAAATTATCAAACACAATACAACAACATTTCAATATTACAAATGCAATTTTCAATACTCAAATCGCATTGTAAAGCCAAAAAAAACCTTACGTCACAAAGAGGAAAATAAACCACCCATAGAAGCGATGCACACAACAATAGTGCAAACCTTATTCAAGTGGGGCCATAACTAGGCCAGCATTCATAAAATTAACAGACTCATTCTGCTACCCATAAAACCTGGATACAGATTATCTTGGATTTAGGGATTGTAGACTTACTCTGAATTTGTCATGAAATCATTCCAAAGGAATATCACTGTAGGGTGCAGTTCCTAGACTGTAAACATGCCAAATCAGTTGGTTTATTTGGGAAAATTCAAAATATTATGACAATAGCACTCAATAATACTTGAGAAAGAAATGAATGTTTACTATATAGACCATAGTTTGCATACTCGCCGATTATTGGCCGAGTGGGCGAGTAATCGCCAAACTACCCCAAAACGATTAATCGCCACTCGAAATGGCAGGGTTTTGAATACTCGGGTCTCGACGAGTACTAGCACAGTACTCGCCAAGTACTCATGAGTATTGGACGAGTACTATGAAAATACTCGCCAATGTGGTTAGAATGCATGAAAAATGTGGGAAAAACTTAGTTTTTTGTCATTTTTAAACACGCATGCCCCCACAATATATATATAAAATAAACATTTAAGTATAAGTTTACATTTAGATATGGACCATATCTAAATGTAAACTTATACTTTAAGTTATATTTTATATATATATATACTTTCAGGATGTTTGAGAGTGGTTTCCGACCTCTAGGAGCTATAATACAAATTTTGGGTTTTGGAGTATCCTATCATATTTCAAACTTCATCAGATTTCAGGGTTTCAAACTTAGCCATATTTTAGGGTTTTAAGATTTCAAGGAGACATCATAGGAGGTATGAAGGATGCATGAAGGGATGTAGGTATGATAGACACCTTTCTTTCTAGGTCCATATCTAAATGTAAACTTATACTTAAATGTAAACTTATACAAGTTATATTTTATATATATACTTTCAGGGTGTTTGAGAGTGGTTTCTGACCTCTAGGAGCTATAATGCAAATTCTAGTTTTGGAGTATCCTATCATATTTCAGACTTTCAGACTTGGCCATATTTCAGGGTTTTAAGATTTCAGGGAGACATCATAGGAGGTATGAAGGATGCATGAAGGGATGTAGGTATGATAGACACCTTGCATTCAAGAAACAACTAAAAGATTTCCTTGTGTATTAGCAGAAGCAAGAGATATTGGATTGGATGACATCCTTGTAGATGTTGTCGAACATGAGGCAAAGGAGTCACTACCATTTGGTTCCAAGGTGGAGCCACAGACACAACATTCTAGGCAGAGCAAGGAGGGGCAACCGAGTGGGAGGGGATTGGACTCTCTTAGTCTCCCTTAGTTTTACAAAGCAGGGAAGAGAAAATTATAGATTCTTGTAATTTGTACTTGTAGATTCTTTTATAAGTATCACTATATTAGTTTGTTGTTGAAACTTGACAATGTCACATTTGTATTTGCATTAGCATGAATCATGATTATGCGATTTTATACTTTACTTGTATTCAAATCTAATAGAAAACACTTCCCCAACATTTTACACACTCATTTGATACATTTTGCAACTATAATTTCTATAAAATTTATGTTTTTTTAATTTAAGTATTTTATTAATATTAATTTGCCAAATAATCGCCAAGAAAACTTTTTCGGCGTTGGGTGAGTACTCTCCGAGTACAAGTATGCGAACTATGATAGAGACATGCACACACCCGTATACTTTTACATGCATTTCCAAACCCCCAAATCCTATATTTTGGAAGGTTATTGCACTCATCCCCAATTCATACACACCATATACTCTAAAATATGTCTCTGTGTACTGTCAAATTCCCATATCTTAAATTTTGGTAAGCCATCACAACCTACACACACTCTTAGTAACTAGCATCAGCAAACAAGCATTTAAAAGGGATAGTTTGTTGGGGAGTTTTAAATGAAAGCTTCTTCCTGAGGCGGTTCTGTATCTAAGGTCTTTGAGTGACACAATCAATGCCTATCATAACTTGGGTGACTCCAACTTCCTGTATAGAAAGGCATTTGATAATCTTTTATTAGAAATACCAGCAAGGCCAGTGACTCCAAAAATCTTTAACTCTAAAAAGGAAACACAGACTATTATTTCTTCCCTTTTCATTTCAGAAACTGCACATCCAACATCTTTGTATTCAGGTTCTGTAATGTACAGTTTTCTTGTTATTATTTCTTAGTTCATCGACTTTTGCATAAAAAATTAGTTGTAAAACTGAAATGCTTTTTGTTATCTCATATAAGAATGTATATAGTTGCATGCATTACACTGTACATGTTATTGTCAAATCTCATTTTTATGGCCTAGTTTACATATCCAATGCTTAAGGGATGGACTCAAGCATAACTTCTGAGCTCTACCGAGCTTTGGTATACTTGGTCCCCACTCACCCAGTAAAACATAAAAAGGAAAGTGAAAAAAACACAACGCTTATAAACTGTACTGGCACAACACCTGCTCTAAAAAAATAGCTTAAGTGAAATCCTTAGCCCTTCAGAAGAACCTACTAGAAAGTAAAACGAGAATATTTTATTCTGGTTTGGGAACAAAGTGGCAGGTAGGGAAAACAATTGCGGGATTTTCTTCAGAAGAAGAACCTACTAGAATGTAAAAAGAGAATATTTTATTCTGGTTCAGGAACAACGTTGCAGGTAGGGAAAACAATTGCGAGATTTTCTTTGGATTTATCTAAGTAGAAGGATCATGGTTCCTAGGAGATATACAAAACAGAGTATTTGATGCAAGAAGTTTAGATAGAGGAAGCAATTTTCTGGAATGAATAGCTTTTTATGCAAGGAACAATTAGCGTGATTGGAATCAGAATTTTATCTAAGAGGGTATTATGATAGGAAAAAGTAAAGGGAAACATTTTCACAGAAACACAATTTATTATTTGAAAGGAAGACAAATCCTTTCTATTTAGGAAAGCTGTTTATTTGTCGCAAGAAATAATTGAAGAGACCTATGGAGAAAATTTGCCTTGCGAAAAGCAATTTTTCTTCATTTCTATGAATGTCTTCTTTTTTGGCCCTCCTTTTCCATCGATGGAAAGCAAGAAGTCCTTTTATCGCATTGTGGGAAAGAAAGGGGCTCAAGGAATCAATGAGGATACCAAAATCATATATTGTGTGAAGGATACAACACAGTTCAATCTAAATAAACTATTCATAAATTGTATAGTGTTTGATGAACCTGTTGGCTACAAGATAGTTGTAGCTTATTGTACTCATGAGAGTAAATCAAAAAGAAAAAAGGAAAAAGTGGTTTTTTTTAGGTCATGGCCAAACCAGTGCGCCAAATTGGCAAATGAGACCCCTCTTGTGGGAACAAGGGGACATTTTCACTTTACCTTATAAAATTGTCTCAAGAAGGAAAAAATAAAATTATACTAGTGTCACATATGACCAAAAATAGGTCAACGGAACTCAAAGGACATTCAGTTATAATAGAGAAGCACTACAGTAAATGCACCCTATATTAGGAAAAGTAACAAAGTACAAAGCACTAAGGAAGCATAAACAAAACACTGGGTAAACCTAAAACAGTTGAACCCTGAATCATAAAATTCATGTACAAATAGTTGTGTGAAGGTCAGACCCATCAAGCTAGCATGTAGCTGACAAAGATGAAACCAGCTAACAATGACAGGAGGCCAGTGATGTCATATGTCATATGTGTATAGCAAAGCTTGGGCTCAAAGCACCAACAACATCATCATCTATCGCACCAAAGGGGCCAGTGCAAAATGTTGAAACTTAGGAGAGAGCTCTTTTCATTTAATACAAGTGATCTTCAGATAGGTTTTAAAGTTTAAACAGTTCATCTCTAATAACTATGTTAAAGTATCTTTGAGTAATATAAGGAGCCTCAATCGAAAACTCACAAGGCAGGAATTTCTCGATATCAAGATTAATCTGTTGGAGGACCTGACATACTAACAAGTACTAGCACCTTGTTCAACAAGTTGCACAAAGGATTTCACAATTATGTATGACAACCAAAATGAGAATAGTCCATGTTCCAAATCATGTGAAGCATAATTTATTAATTAATATATAGAAAAATATGGAGTTAAAAAGAGGAGGGTATCCAACTCTGCTAAAATGATGACATGGGGGACCAATCTGATGGCATGAGAATGTTTAGATATAATAGAAACGAGAACCCTCTCTAAGCGGTTTCAGTCCAAAATCTTTAAATATGAATTCCAAACTTCGCAGCCATAAAGAGAGAATAGAGTACTAGGGAATGAAAATGGTAGATCTTAGTTGTATATTCTAGAACTGTAACTAAGTGTATTGTCTTTCTAAAGTGGTAAAGAGCTTTGGGAAGTTTGCAAACTATATGCACTACCATCATAAAATTTTACATCATCCTTGGGGCTGTTTGCTTAAACGGCTTGCGCATTGTCACCATAAGTCTACAACATCAGTTTATCAACAGTGTCCCATCTGTAGTTTTTCCCCTCCTGCCACTTCAGATTTATTATCAAGACAGAGAACTCAAGATTGCATTTTTCAACATAGATAGAACATCACTATCTTTCCAGCTTTCATCATCAAACCAGAAGACTGGCCTTTTAGCAATGTATTTTTGGCATTAACCAAAGCACAAGGTTTTCAGCAAGGGAAGATATGCTGTATACATTTATTATAATATAACACAATAATTATAGCTAGTGATATATAATAAGTTGTGTATGGTACTCTAGAAGGTGTTCGCCTACTTGTAAGGCAGAGCAACTGTCGCGATTTGAGCTGGGTTCAATTACCGCTAGGCTTAGCCCCCATGTTGATGTGGCCCATGCCATACAAGGCCAATAAAGGATGAGTTTGGGTGCAAGTCAGGGTGAATTTCGGCAGAAAAGACACCTCTTCAACGTGGCATCTAAGCCAAAAGGCTTCTCCGTGCTCGAGAATGCACTTACCATGTTAATAAAAGTAGCCTTCTATGTTTGCCTACCAATAACCAGTCATATACATGGTTACAAGCCTTCATTAAGAAGCACAGTTGGAATACATATTGCACCTTCATTCATGTGATCTATTGTCCTACATTTATCGATATGAATTACAAATAATGATCCATTATGGATCTTTCCACATAAGTTCTCATATGTATATCATGAATCTATACATGAAGCTATTATGGTGATCACATTCTCTGTGGGCATAAATCTTTATGTTGCTCTATAATACATTCATTCATTCCTTGCTCTTGATTTTCACTATGCCTGCACATTTTACTGGTCTCAATGTGTGCTTTGAACTGGAATACTAGAATTGAATGTGATGCATCTACAGTGACTCAGTTTTTTACAACCAATGCCGAGGCAGCAAAGTTGATACTAATGAAATTTCATTGAATTTAAAATGCATTTATAAGAACCATTCCATACAAAAGGGGCAAGCCACATTATACGAGCAAAACATATAGACATTTCAGGAAGGAACTAACATATTTATACAAAAATTAAAGCAAGAAGAATAATATCATTGACAAAAAGTTATCATTGGTAAAATTTATTTGAATATTTGTCCTTGAAAAAATAGAACCAATGAATGTTGATGGATTCAATCTATTAGAGCTTTTCAGACTGTACATGATGTACGTGAGGATGTGTATGCATACATAACCATGCATGAATGTGAGAATGGGAGAAAAGAGATACCAACAACAAAGGCAGCTCTACTTATGTCATAATTTTGTTGGTAGTACAGCTCCCAAAAATGGTTCAAATGTGCTGCCACATAAGATGACAATTGATTAGCATGAAAGTTGGCCAACTGAGATCAATATTAAAGTGATCAATTCCCCTACAATAATTCTATTGTGATAAAATATTAAGAGATTACAATTGATTTACAACATGAATCATATTTAGTGTTTCCTGCTAGAGTGTTTGACAGAAAAAAAAAAGTTTGGTATACGAGGTACTCAAATGGACAAAAAATGTATAGCTGTTATTTGAAGTAATTAAGAAACAGCACTAAAAAGGCCTAACAAGAACAACCAAACTTAAAAAATATCAAAAATAAATTATCGATTACAAATATAAATTTATACCGTAATTATTTTAAGGTCATCATAACGAGATCGTATCTAAGCATGGAAAAGAGAAAAGATGATGTAGTCCTAAAATATAATTCTTATAAAATGAGCCAAATAAAAACAAACAATTCTTTTGTAGAAATCCAAGGCAATGAAACAAATGGAATGGCCGGAGACCACAACTAAAATGAGTTCTCTAATACATGTTCATGATAGTCCTCATTCAGATACAACTCATAGTAGCCAAACCATGATACTGAGATAAGCATTAATCTTGTGCTGATCATTAGATACACTTTGTTTTAGCTCGTAATCCAGCGCTTTAGCTATGTTAGCACCCATTGTTGTCCCATTGGTTAAGTTGGGGAAAGGAAGTCTCTTATATTGATTGATGTGCTTCCAAGTAAATGGTAGATAAATCGTAGCCTTACGATGGAAACGGTGTTGGTAAAAAATGGTCATATATTTTGATGTAGTCACATAGGTGCATATAAATATTATGGTATTATTACCATATAATTTGTAAGTTTACTTATGTAGTTGCATTAATTACTCGGATTAAGAAATATTCATATAGTTCCAGAAAGGGTTTCATAAAGCGAATATTAGGCATCGATAATATATTAGGAGTTGTGAAAGGAAAGTTGGCTATCGCAAAGGGAATATTTGGTGTTAATGTGGCAAAAGAAAAAAAAAATCACATAAAAACGTGGCATAATGGAACATTTCATGTAGACTCACTTATCATTCAAGGAATCTCATATGTACTATCATTACCCCACACATGAATAGAGTTTGCATTGTGAGTTTTCAAGGAGAAACTCTTCTAATCTTTGTGCATTTGCTTTTTCTTGTCATTTTATCTTTGAATTTATGTTTTCATGATACAGGTAATGAACTAAAGTTTTTCGAGTAACTATAACAAATTTATTAATGGTGGCTACAACATCTTGGAAATAGAACCATGATGGGTCGGATGTCTCGACCCGAAATGTCGAGTTTCTTGGTTTCTTATAGACACAACTTTTCTAGAAAATTTGTCTTTTAATCATGGAGATACATAATGGCAAGGATTATCCAGCGATGCTTCACAAAAGCACGCATGAAGAATAAGCTTTGAATTATTACTGCAAAATATTTCAAAGAACCTAGAACTGAATATGCAATGTCAAGGTCTGTTGATGAAATATGACAAAGAATAACCCAAGGTAACTGTTCATAAAAAGTCCAAGTAGGGCTATATATATATGGTCATTAGTCTCAAAGTTCAAATTGAATATGGAGCTCTCAGGAATCAGAATATAGCCGAATTATGTCAAGAACCAATGTTGCACCCAACAGGCTTTCAAGGTGGGAGGGGAAAAACAAGTGAAAATTTGCAGTGGTGTTGTTAATGTATGGATAATATCATAATATAACAACTATGATGTTGATGCATTGTGGTGTAACAGTTAAGTGGGATGTATTGGTATAGTGGGGACCCATATTCAAATCTCATCAGCATTTAGGTGACCCATAGCAGAAGATATATATTGGCGGATTGGTATAATGGAGGTGTGGCAATGAGAAATCCGCTTGTGTTCTAAATAAAGTATAGGCCCGCCAACCCCACAATTATTATGTATCTAAAAAACAATTGTGATGATGCGTATATAGATAATTAATGATGTTGATCAGGCGTATTGTAGATTATTTCCAACAAAGGAAAACATATCTGAGGTAACTTATTGAAGATGCCAACCTATACCAACTTTCTTAAAAATATCTCTTGTTATTCATAGTGTTTTCATGCAATCAAATATAATAATGATGCAATCAGTTTCATAATTGGGATGGGAATGTGTGGATACCCTTAGAGAGCCAAAAAAAAGATAAACCTAATTCATGGGTCAACCGTAAAACAAAACCATGGGAAAGGCTACACAAGAATCTACAACCCTTGTAAAGGAAACTGGCTTCTCAATTGAGGGAAATTAAATACAAGAAAGGGGGGAGGGATGTTACAGCCTCATTTTCCCGCATGAATAAGTAGTCCAATGTAGCAAAGAAAGAGGCCCTCTTACAGATGAGAAATAAAGTTGGTAAACTTTTTAGTTTATATTTGTTTCTTTCCATGAACAGAACTGTGATCATAAATTCCTGAAAGAAACCTAAGGATGTGAACATGCAGCTACTCAAATTGGGCAAAAAATTGCAGATTTGTAATTAGAGTCATAAGAATAGTAAAAACAATCTGCATCTACTGCGCTCAAATTCATTTTTGTCCTTTTGCTTGGGGCGGGATGCCTGAACCTGGGAATTGGTACGAGCATAGAGATCTCTACCCTATGTTCCTTCCTTTTAATACGAGGATAGGCAAACTGCAATTGAATTCACTTCAACTCCCCCTTACCACAAGAATAAGTTGGCGTGCTAAATATTAAGGCTTGTTCGTGTTCATTTCCTCTTATGATAGAGGATAGGTCAACTGATGTGGAACAGACAAGCCAAATACACCAATTGCACTTGAAGGTATCCATGATCCCATACTGCTGCTCCTCATCCCAATTTGAGGAACACTTTCAGATTTGCAGATCCTCAGACCATCCATAAGGCTGTCTGAGCTCTCTCTTTCACACAATTGCAGATTTTTCTACAAAGAAGAAATATTTTCCCAAAAAACTCCAAATTTATTTAGACCTTTCCTGCAGGTAAGAGGTTGATTTCAATTCTTGTCTTAACTAGTATTCAGACCTCTCCTGCACTGGATGCATTTTCTGGATTCAAAACATCACTCATTTGGAAATCAGCAGATATATTTATTCCACATTAGACTTGAAGTTGTTAGGGGTCATTGTAAGACCAATGACTTAAGAGTTGGGGGAGGTGGGACGGAGTGGGGAAAGGGACAAAGGAGGAAATAGGGGGGGCATGGGGGAGACAAGAAAAGAATCAATACAATTGATTACCATTTTTCTGATCATCCCTTATGTAAAATGAGAATGCACAGAGATTCATTGAAACCTGAAATAAAGAACCATCCAAAAGGGGAACAAAGTTAGAGTCAGAGGAGTTAATGTAATGATGCAGGTGCATCCTGGTAAATAGGTCATAATGGTCTTGTAAATTTCTATAGGAATCTAAGGAAGTCAGTCAAATCATAATAAGCCTTGTTTGAGACAATAGGAGCTTGTCTTAGGTCATTTAGAGTCTTTGGAGAGTTTCCCTCCAAAACTCAGAATTTGAAATTTCAAATGTATGTTTTGTAAATATATGAATAAATGCAATTGCATAAGGACTATGATGAGTTGTAAAGAGTGTGTTAGTGGTCTAGCACGTAGCTAGGAGTCTTCTAGTCCTTCTTAGTGTCAAAGTTATCCTAGGAAGTCAAATAAGGCAAATGTAACAAAAGACTATTCATAACAAGTCATTTTGCTATCTTAAGTTTGAGCGGTTGAAGGAGAATCTCAACCAAAATTGGTCATTCCAAGCTTGGTGAAGTCTTCAACTACCAGATATGCAACGAATCTACAAAGAAGGAGGCGTTCAAGGACGAAGACAAGCATAAAAAGGCCAAAATCCATGACTGTAGTGGCTCTCATGAAGAGTCTGCCATTGTGTTTCAGAGGTCTGTACATGTATATAGCATGAATTCTTTGCATAAATAAAGGGATTTGTCATGGGAATTCCCTATTTCATGTTGTTTTTAGGTGGAAGAATAAGAATTTAATGCTTTTGTGGTGTCCTTATATCAGTCTCTAAGTTCAAGTAGTTGAAAGCTTACAAAACTCAGTCTTTTTGCACTTTACAGTCATACACAGTCACTTTAGTTGACGTATGTTTCAATGCATGAGCATGGATTAAAGTTTGGAGAGGCAAGGGAAGTTTGCTTAGCTCTTGATAGAAGTGGTAGGAACTTCAAAATGGTCCTGAGTTTCATGAACAATCCTTTAATAGCTCTCGGTTTCCCTGTCTGCTGAGTAAACCCTGAATCAGGGTTTCGTGTACAAAAGTCTCATAACTTAAAACTTAACCGGTCAAATCCGTTGAAAATTTGAAGAGAGCTGCTATAAGGGCTCTAGATAACATTCCAATTGGTTTCAAGTCAAAATTCGTCTTGTGGTTCCATTTAGAACCGACTGTGTACTGTGACACCTGTAGGTGTCTTCCGTGAAGATCAAGAAAAGGAGAAAATTGATTGTTTGGCTTTGTTATTTGGGTCCAAACTCCTCATCAAGGTTTATTAGTATTGTGTGGACATTATGAAACATTTAAATAAGGTGAATCAAGTTCTTTGTCAATTGAATTGAGTCAAGTTCCTTTTAAGAAGGCACATTAGGCCTAGAAGGGATTTAAGGTCAGGAAGAATGATCTCGAGTTCTAAAAGATCAGTCCTTCTGAAAGTTGGTATTTGGGAGTCAATACATATTCTTCACATAGAATCAAGTGGTTTCTCAGAAGAAGGGAGAACAAAACAAGAGTTACTGTAGACTGAGTGTCAAGACCTTATGTTTTAGGCCTATTTAGACCTAAAGATCAATATTGGTATTGAGTCCAATTTCTTGAGAGACCAATAAAGAGAATTGGTTTCTCATCTATGTAGAAGGTCTACAAATATCTCACGAAAGCTATAATAGAACTCTTTTATGACTCTACAACATCTCAGGAAGTTAATACCTCTTTCAAGACCAAACAGGCCCCCACACACAGTATTGTAGCAGAATTAAGGTTGAGTAAAATCTCTTGGACAATTCGGTAGTCCGGTTGGAGTTTTGAACCTGTATAGACTTTATATCATTGTTTTGAGTCTCCTAGAAGGTTTATAAAATGACTGAGTCAAGGAAACAGAGTGGTTTCAGACCTCTATGCATCAAGACCTTAAGAGGCAGAATTAGGCCTAACAGGCCTATAAAATCTAAGTTGCTGTTATGTGAGTTTTGAAAGCAGATTTCTTCATGATCTAAGAAGTTTGAATCAAGAACATAGATAAGACCCTAAGAGCCTTATTCAAGAATTAAGAATGTACATGTGGTTGTGTTAGCAGTTGAGAAAAGGGTCTTATTCAAAGGTAGATCTCAATTTTGGGAGTGACTACCCTGTCTAAGGTTTTGAGAGTGTCTTCTGATTAGAACACAGAGGTTCAAGTAATTAAGAAATAGATTTGAGAATTAAGATCATTGGTCTTTCAAGACCAATATTCCAAAAGTCCTTTTTTGTAACAGATCAAGAGATTATCAAAGTCAGAGAGAGATCTATTTGCAAACTAATCAAAAAGTGATTGAAGTGAACCTGATCTGAAAGGTAAGAGATTGGCATCATGTAGACTGGTTCCGGTTTCTTGAAGTCCTTATGATTGACAAATTTTGTTCAGAAACTGGTTGTCTGGTATCTTCTATTGATTTTTTAAATTGCTGGGCTTACTCTTCATGGACGTTTGTTAGCAAAGAAAAACATGGAAATTTGTTGGCAGCATATGGCTTGACTGTTTTAGAGCTTGATTGGGTGATAAGCTAAAATATTTTCGTTAATTTTCTTGCTGAAATAGTAGACAGGCAATGGCTTGAAAAATTAGAGAATTGTTCAAATTTCATTTGGAGTTATGGAGATATATGTTGGTTAATCTCCTTTCTACATCCCAAAAAATTTTAATTGATTTCTCATGCTTAATCTGGAAACGATACCCACTAATTTGGAAGAAATTTGTTAGGGTTGTCATGATATGCTTTGTTGTCTTTCATGTTATTATCTTGTTTGCATTTCACGTATGTTTGCAGTTCAAGTATGGTTGTCATAAGTGCAAGCATGGTGTTAGAAGGCGAGAAGCATGTATTTACAGTCATGTGTAAGTGATTGTTCTAATTGTAACATGCACTAGTATGTTGGTCTACCTCAAATATTGTTTAGATAGGGTCATGGTGAGACCAATGACTTAGGCTGTGTCATGATATTTGTTGCTCTTGGCCACCCTTTGAACTGCAAGTGGGATATCATGGGATATCATCCTTTTATCATTTTCTTTGCAGTTCAAGTTTCACCATCATGAGGCATGAAGGCTGATAAAGCACATTGTAAAAGTTAAGCATTGGTGATTCTTGTTTTTGTACCATGCACTAGTATGATAGTCTCCCTCAAGTGTTGTTTAGATAGGGTCATGGTAGGATCAATGACTTAAGTAGGCTGAGGAGAGTAGTTGTGTTGTTGCTTGTGGCCAGCTTTTTGAACTGCAATGGAATATCATGCTTTTAATTGTGAGTATATGTTTATTTTTTACATTAATACCAAGCATCTTTGTTGCCCTCCGCAGAGACTGATAGAATCATTGTTGAGCCGATGATCTAATGTCGGTACTTGGGTCGCATTCAAAGTTCGTAACGATTTATAATTGTCTTGGCCAACATTATGCAAACAATGAGAAGTTCTGTGTTAGGACATTATTATAACCTTTGTGTATGAGAACTTATGATATGATTTGTATAAAGCATTATGTATGTCAGTATATGAAATGTAATGTTTAGGAGTTACAGGAAGAGGCGGAGAAACAGCTTAGTTGTAGCACATTATCTGAAATGTAAAATCTAAGTCCAGGTCCTAATAAAGTTAGGACTCAACTAAATATGATTAGATAGAATTAAGGAGTAAGGTATATGGATAACCAAAAGTTGTGCAGGAAAGTATATAAGACTAATGAAGTCTTGAAGAATACTGTGTACATTTCTGATTTCATATATCAATACAAGGCAGAAGGGTTTCATCTTATGAATGGTTTAAACTTTAAAGGGGTCAATCCTCTGTCTCCTTGGCACAATGATCCGTAATCGACTTGGATATTCCAATGTAGGATTCACCAACACGTATTTACATTTACTTTGTGTTGATGCAATGCGATATGATACTGGAACCAACATATGTAAGGCATAAAAATGATGTTTGCTACAGCTATGGACCGGCATCTACATCTTATATTGAATTTGCAATTGTGTACATGCGCACATACATGCCTACAATCTATAAATCAGATTTCATGCCCCTTTTATGCTACTACAAAGATGCGACTCTTCCAATCCATCAAATCAAGTGTAACAAAGAAGTGAGCTGATTCTTGTGACTGAATTCTAATTGTATTTCCTGTTGTAGCAAGAACTGCGCTTCCAATCAACCGAACATGTAATTTGTACACTTGCTTAAGTGCTTGAATTTGTGAAGTAGTTACATAACATAAAATTAAGCCAGTAAAAGACTGAAACAAGCACGGAAAGAGAGAATTAACTCAAGAATTTACCCTAAAGAAACCCAACATGGGAAAATTTCCAAAAGAGTGGGATTGTGCCACCTCGTCTCCATTATCATCATGCAAAATTTACAAGCCAAATGCTCAATTTGGGCCTCCAAGTATTTTGTGGCCTTCTCTAACACTTCTACAATTCTCTGCAAGCTTGCCTTACTCTGGAAAATTTCCTTAATCAATGTACTTCACAGCTGCACTCAGCTGTACACTCATCCTATAATTTCCCGATTCATCAAAAGAACCCATTAACAACCCCAAAGGATATATTTATGCTTGCAAGTAACTAATTCCTAGATAGGATTCTAAACACCTCTCACAAAAAGAGATGGATGAAGGATAAGTTTATCTTCATTTTTGGACACTTGATTCTGCTATTTTGACTTATATGGGGTAGGTTCGGCTGTAGCCAAACTCGCCTGTATGTTCCTGTTGTTTGCAAAGCAGGTTTGGTTGAAATTGAACTTGTCATGTGAGTTCAGCCGTAGGCGAACTTGTCATGTGAGTTCAGTTGTAGCTGAACCCATCAACTATATTTGGTTCCTCAGATTATTGGTTTGGTGGTACAACTCAGTACATTATTACTCATCATAAGGTTATATGTATCTTGCAATGGAATCCCTGTTTACCTGCCTCTGCTATGTATCTGCATCTCTGTTTGTCCCATTTTGGTTCATGGAGTGAATGAAAACATGTCTCAAAACACTTCATTAAGGACATGAACTATGAAATAAAGCTGATCATTCCCATTTTGCTTCATGAAGTGAATAAAAACATGTCTCAAAACACATCATTAGTCACACAAACTATGAAATAAAGCTGATTATCTCAGTCAACTGAATTATGATATTTTTTCAGTATCCAATTTGGATCACATGACGTACCCAGGTGGTTTCCATCAGTTAACATTTGGCACAAGAGGCCAACAGCCCCGTTAGATAGATTTATTTTTCGTTTTTCCAGCAAGTTATTTATAGTTTAAAGCCAATTGAGAACAAAATGCATACGCAACTTTTAGATCAATATTCCAGGTCACACTACATTAACCATCATCAGGAGAATCGATGAGCTTAGATTGCAAATTCGACCTCCTTATATAGATATAACCATATCACGCAAATGAAGTCAGTAATACCTAAGACAAAAGGAGTAAAATAATTAATTTTTACAAACTATCCATCATAATAAATTAATTATTTCTAAACTAAGTCCAAGCTCTCTCCTGAGTTTGTGGAAGATCAGTCGCCAAGATGTGGCTTAAGTCCAAACCCTCATCAACTAACTAACCTCAGATATTTTTACAAGCCCCGGGGCATTTTTTCTATCCACTGAAGGGATTTCCAGCAAAACTTCCAAATTTTTTGAAAGAAGGAATATTAAATCAACTTCTTTGCATCAACACATGATCAAAAAGATTCTAATGTCAACAAAAGATGATGATGGACCCAGAAATAGTAATCGGGTATACCTCATTTTGTGCTCATGTGGTCAACCTTACATTAAGGAAACAAGGAAAGCCAACTAGAAGAGGATTAAGGTAAATCTTGCAGACCTTAATCATAACTGAGTGGGAAAATTGGCTCTGGCAGAAGACTCTAATTCCACCTCCCATCATATTAGCATAAAAGATGCAAAAGTCATTGCAAAAGAGGACCACTTCATGAAGAGAAGGATGAGAGAGGAAGTTGAAATTATTAAAGCATCCTGACAATTTGAATGGGGATGAGGGCTTGGACTAAAGCCACTCTTGGCGACCCATCATCCAAAAAAGAAAATAATTAATTTGTTATAATGGCTAGTTTGTAACAGCTAATTTGTAACGTGGAGTTTGTAACAACAAGTTTAAATTAATTATTATTTTGCATTTTCGGGTGCAGGTCTTGCCGACCTCATGTGCATGTAATGGGGTATCTATATAAGGATCTTGAACACACAACCTAATCTCATCAATCATCCTGAGGATGGATCACACAATGTGACCCGAAACATCAATTTAAAAATTGTGTGGATGTTTTTCCAGAAATTGTTTTTTTTCAATTATTATGGACTGCAAATATTTGAAGTCTCTTATAGTTGGTTTCCTTTTCCGCACTTTCATTTCTTATTTGTAGATTGCAACTCCTTTGCAAGTGATATTCATATTGCATTGCCTTTGTCTAGAGTTTGCACGAACATCCAGATTGAGATTTCAAGCTGGTTAAATTCTTCCCATCAAATACCAATTCTGAGCATTTGTGTGTCATTTTGCAAAGAATGAATCTATCCATCTTAGTATTTTTTAGAAAAACACTTATTGTTTAGTTGAGGGAGCTATGAGATCTCCATTTTATTTTATGGAGGAATCCAGTCTTCTTAGTTAATTTATTTACTACCACTACCACATTTTCATTATTTCATCTCGAGGTTCAAAAATTACTAAATATATCTAAGCATGCTATTTTATTTGATCAATGGTATCAAAGAAACAGATACCTCCAAACTATTTGAAAAAAATTGTAGAACGGTCAAGATACGTTGATGCCCATCTTTTCTTTAACCAAGTCCATATGTCCTGAGATGCAATTTCAATTCTTCGAGTCTTCCAAGATAATCTAAAATATGAGTAAACTCATTCTAATTAAGTTTGAAAAGCTAGTTCCTAGTTTGATCCATCCTTGTCTTATTAGGTTTAACAAAACAAAAACCTCAAGATAATTCTATGCTTTCCAAGGATAATACTATTCATGAATTCACCCATTCATGGATCAAGAGAAAAAAGTATTGATCGATCAAGTGTTAGATGGAAGGCACCAAACGAAGGTTGGGTCATGCTCAACCTTGACAGAGCCTCCCTTGGAAATCTGGGGATTGCAAGCTTAGAATGCATTTTGAGATCACCCCAACGCAAATTTACTGCAGCTTGCTCCTTGTTTATAGCTCATGGTACTAACAATGTGGCACAGGTTCAAGCACTTTTGGAAGTCCTTCAACTTGCAAAGGCGCATGGAGTAGACAAGTTGGAAGTGGAGGGGGGTTCATAGCTAGACATCAATGCAATGCCTATAGGTAATACCCCCGACTAGAAACTTAAGTAACTTCTCCGCTCTACATTTGAAGTGCAAAGACTATTTCTCCAAATCTCCTTTACACATTGCTTCCGGGAAGTAAACTGCCCAACAAATCTTCTAGCCAATGCGGGGGCAGACTTGGGTGCTGTCATGTCCCCTTTTTAATTGACATGTTCTGAGTTCATGGTTAGTCTATTATGCGACCTTCGTAGGCTAATAAGATGGATAGAGGGTCATAATGGAGCTTGGCTCGACTTTGATTCACAGGATTCCTACATTTGATTTTCATTCAGGGTATTTCAGACACATTTGGCCTGAGCTCCTACTTTTTAGGGATATTTGATATGCAGCGGAGTGCCTTTATTGTGGTATGGTTATGTGCGGAATCACTCCCCCATTCACTAGCTTCGATCGGTTCGTGGATCCGACATGTATTGAGGGAGATATTAATATTTGATTAATTTAATCAAATATTAATTATTTAGCCTATTTTTAATTAGAAACCCTAATTCTAATTTAAGAAACCCTAATTAGGGCAAGCATATATTTTTGAGGGTATAAGGGTTTCTCATGGAGGCCATGGTTGATTATGCTATTGATTATTGATATTGATTTTGAGAATTTCTTCTGTGAAGACTGAGCCTAGGGTTCAAGGATTCCATTTGCATTGGAGAACGTTCCCTCTTCAGTGTGTGCAATTAAGAGGCTGTGGAATATCAGCTGATCTATTGCCAAAGTGAGAGATAGCTTCATCCAGAAGTTATCACAGAATTTACAGGGTTGAGAGATAACTTCACACAAAAGTTATTATAGATATTCCAGGTATTTATTTATTTATGTTTTGATTCAATAAATTATACAGCTAGAGATCTTCTGTGCTAGAAGCATATATTTTCAGATCAGGGGTTGAAAACAGGGAAGTTGTGCTTAATTGGCGGCCGTACGAAGTCCGTACAGGTCCGTACAAATCCATACAGACACCGACATCGGCTGACAGAGAGCTTCCAGATACCGACATCGGCCGATTGGAGACCGACGTCGGCAGAAAAGGACCTGAAGTGACCGACGTCGGCAGTATATCGACTGACGCCGGCGACTGTGTGTTCGACACAGCAGGCCGAGACTTTCCAGAATTCAATTTGCACTTCCAGATTTGCAAAGCCAGGGTTTTCAAGACTGTATTTCATATTTATATGCATAATAGAGGACTGCAATTGTAATAGTTTAGAAGGACAAGTGATACAATCTGTGATTTACTATTGGAAAAAACTATATTATTGTTATCATTCTGAATTTATTCAACAGAGATTATATCTTGGTTCAGATTTTTTGTGTTGCTATATTATCTGTTTGAAGGGGATATTACAGTAGACAAGTTGGAAGTGGAGGGGGGTTCATAGCTAGACATCAATGCAATGCCTATAGGTAATACCCCCGACTAGAAACTTAAGTAACTTCTCCGCTCTACATTTGAAGTGCAAAGACTATTTCTCCAAATCTCCTTTACACATTGCTTCCGGGAAGTAAACTGCCCAACAAATCTTCTAGCCAATGCGGGGGCAGACTTGGGTGCTTTCACAAAAAATGAAAGTCTTCTCCCTACTGACTTGTGGTGTTTAGAAGCTTTGATCTTTAGGATGGCGAGGAAGTTGGTCTCATGACATATGATGATTTAGAATCGCAAAGGAGGTGGCCACCTTCTTTGTGGATAGAGTGATATTCCTTCCCGGATTTATATCCTCTTCCAAATCAATAAAATGATTACTTCAAAATAATTCTCTATGCCTGATTTTTTTAACACCCTCACCACTGCTTTGACATGATGGGTAGTTATTCTAGGGAACCCCACAATGTGCTCAAGGGGGCATTGGACATCATTCGACATGCAACAAGTTGTGTGAGGCATGCTCTAGTGGCTTTGGGCATTCGAAACTCAATAAATCATCTGCCAAGTTGTCATTCACACGCAACCTCTCATTTAAATCCTTCTCTGTAATGCAAATTATTAGTTCATTTGATTTTCGGTGAAATTTTCCCCCATGCTCTATTTGCTCATCTCGACTTTATAAGCTTCAACTCCATAAGCTCTCAGTGCTCCCATGGCTGTTGGAGCAAGTTCAGCGAAAGCAACTGATGCTTTGGGATGGTCAATCTCCCCTGCTGTCCTGCATTCCTATTTCATGCTTCATGAGATGGGATGGGATGTCAAAGGACCTAGTTCGTCATGTGCGTGGTTGGGGTGGGTTTGGAGACATCCCCGGGGTGGTGAGGAGAGTGGAATCTATCAGAAATGACTTTTTTGATAAGCTGGCTATAGTAACTCCTGCCTTTTATGTGTTTCGATATCTGATGAAATTAGTTTTTCCCTACTGCCCTCCATATGTTGGAGGAGCACAAGGCAGTATGGGAAATTTACCGCTCGTCTCTTGCCCTGTTGGCACAAAATAAGGAAATCTCTTTCTTCTTGCCAAAATCTTTGGCACAAGAATTGCCCAATTTGCATCCACCTCCAGAGATGAAGGGGCAATGCATGGTATCAGTATAGTGTGGGGAAACATAAATTTTTCCCTTGAGGAAAGAATGAAGGCTTGTGAGGATAATTACCAGGTCCCCCACAAGATTTCGTCTACCAAATCTCCCATTCAGAAAGCTAGCAGTAACAGAAGAAATGCTTCTGCCCTGAAGCCTTGCCAAAGGAAATAAATGGAGTTCTCCCTTGGGGTGTCTACAAGCAAGAAAGCTTCAAAGTCGAAGCCTCAACAAGGAAAGCAGCCAAGGAAAACATGTTGGTTGGATTGTATAGGAGTGGGTCTTTCATCAGAAAGGACCTATGAATGTTAGGAAAATATTTGATGGCCCTCCCCATTCTCTTTTCCAACTGATAGACCTAGAAATGTGTGCAGGAGTGGCCGCCTTAGTAAGCTTTATTCTTGCAACCAAAGGCAACTGGCCTGAATTCTTCTTTTGATAGGACAAGTTTATGGATTGATTCTTTGGTTGCACGTGGACTCCTTATAACTCAAAAATAAGAGTAAGAAATTGATCTCAATTCCTAGTTTGGAAGGTAATAAGCATCGAGCCTCTGCTAAGGCAACTATGGAACTTGCTTCATTGGCATGAGTTGCCTTCCCCTATTCCTACCACTTGTTGGCAAACGAGGAGTCTGGTGGTTTTTTGTTGTGGTCTCAAGTGGTGACATTGGGTGTCCTTTTTTGGGTTGGTAGTGGTAAGCTCTATGAAAATATGCTTGTCGGTGAAATCTTCTATATGAGAGTCTGCCCTAGATAGCAGCTTGAAAGGTGTGCATGGCCACCTTTTTAACTTTCTCTTCACATCATCAATTGGCTAACGTTTAATGTGGATTTAGTGGCAGACTTTAGCCACAATCATCTTTCCTTTATGCTTTATGTGTTTCCTTTCTTTGCAATGGATGACAGCCCCAATAGAACCCCGCATTTTATCTATCAAAATAAAGTATAAATCATAAATTGGAAACACGAGCTCTCCTGAAATTACCATACTAATAAGACAATGCACCTCATAAAACGTGTTAATCCATTTCCATGCTGCATTTTAATCATCTTGGGCTTTTGACGACTCTGCAAATAATAATTCGCCAAACACATTATGAAGAAATCTTTCATTTTTTGGTTTCACGCAATGAAATTGGGAACTTTAGGGAATAATAGTAGGCATGATGAATAAGCTGAAAAAGTGCAATTAATGGAAAAAACAGCAATAACAAGTAGCAGAAATGGAAATCTATTGAAAAACTCGGTCAGATCAAAAAACTAGTTGACTTAGACAGACAGCGTATGTGAAAATTATGATAAAATTACAATTTGATTATTTTGTCTCGGGTTTTAAAACCACTAAAGACATCCAAATTATACAATTTCATTTGATTACCAAGAGCATTCTTCAAGCAACAGTGTCTAGACACAAATACTTCCAAAGTACTCGAAAGATGTTGTAGAACGATTTAGAGAAGTCAATGGTCATCCTTTCAACAAGCTAGTTCCTAATTTGAGCCACCCTTGGTTCATTACATTTAAAAAAACTCATCGAGATATTTCTATGCTTTGCAAGGATAAGACCAATCATATTTTGGGAACAAACTCTTCTGAAATCACCATACCAATAAGAAAATGCACATCATCAAACGCAATAGTCCATTACACTACTACATATTAATCATCCTATGCTTTTAACTCCTTGCCAATAGTGATCCACCAAGGCCCATAAATGAAGAGGATCTTCCATTTTTATATTCAGCATAGAGAATTGCTACCTTTCGGGAATTAATGTAGGCATGATTAAGCTGAAAAGGTTCACTTAATGGCAAAAGCAGAAATAATGAGCTGCACATATGGAAAGGTATTGAAAAGCTAGGTCAATTAAAAAATGAGTTCCCTCAAAACACACACCATATGTGAAAATTATGATAAAAAGTCCAATAAACCTTGAAAATTGAATTGGTTGAAAATATTAACCCTTTAAGCTTTGGCATTTGAGCCTCAATATGATAACCAATCAGCCCCTAATATCAAATTCAATTGCAAACTGAAAACAAGGGGAATCAAACATATGACATTTTCCCAACAAACCAAAGCTCTTAGCACTGTGCCAAAGCTCCAATGATTGTAGGTTGTCATGAAGCTAACACCGCTGCACTTTGTTGTAAATATAGGCTGATATTCTAAAAATAAAAAATTAGTAACAGGTGTGAGCTGGCCAACACTCTACGATACCCAACCAAAAAATTGTCGAGTGTCTGCAAATGATAGGTTGCACCAAAACTATGAATAAGGGGAGAGACAAGCCACTTGCCCCATCTTTTACAAGTGAGATAGATAGGGAAAACAGAGAACCAGATCCACCATGAGAACAAGGGAGGTGCCCTTAGGGTGGTGGGGTCTTGCTTGAGAGGTTTGGGCACCCACTAATCCGCGTTGAACCCAAGAGGTTGTGCGGTGGACGATGCTACAAGTTATTTAAACTAGACAGATCTATTCAAATAGAGTTGCAAATTGTAGAAGATGCAATGGAATCTTAATACAAGATGTGAAAACAACCATTACACACTCAAACACATGAGATTGACAAAATAGTGTCATTTCTATTCAAATGAAAGAATAGAAGAAAATAAATATGCCTACAATGTGGTGTAATGCTAGGAGAGCATGCTCTTGTGATCAAAAGGGAATGCATCCTGGCTGATTTCCCTACACTGCGAGTGGCCAGAAAGACAAGGAGAGCAAGCTTTTGTGATCAAAAGGGAGATGACACATCCTAACTGATTTGTGTCGACTAGAATATGACCATTTAGATGTTAGATACACAAAGCATGCTAACATGGGGGAGAGATGGCCAACTGATATAAGATACTCGAGGCATGCAAGTAATCAGGATGTTGTGGACATAACCGATTAGAAACGGGGGTAATGGCCTCCTCTTTCTATCAGATGCCTTACAATATATATCATTACAAGAAATCAGTTACAACTCACAATAGTTACAAAGAAGAATGGTTACAAGAGCAGTTCATCTTTTGCACATTGTAGAACAAGCAATGGAATCTTAATACAAGATGCCAAAACAACATTTAGTCATGGTCAAGGTGGGGCTACTCTAGGCATAGTCTATGTGTTCAACACAATGAAGGTGAGCTTTGTCATAAGTTTGTGGGTCCCCTTCCAACAAAAAACACATACCAGAAAGATTTATTAAGGTCATAAATTTTAAAAAAGGAAACCTTGAATTTTTAGTTTCAAATTTGATATGGAGTGTTGCAAAAATAATCAATGAGCACTTGCACTTTGAAAAGAAACTAAGGGGTAACTCAAAAAAGTAATCTATTAACCCTCCACAAGACTCCTCCATACACCTAGCAAACTTCATAGAACAAAGAAGATAGCGTATGCACAAAGATATTGTAATGAGAACTTTGTAACTTCACAAGCTTCTCAAGAGTAACTAGAGGGCTCTTTCCAAGAACAAATTATGTATAAGGGATCCTTGTACTTCCGAATGTTCATGAAAAAAAATGAATAGAGAAATAGATAACCATAAACTCCATGGAAATTACTAAATGAATATTGTAAACCAAGATTACAACAAACAAACCCTCAAAAGTAGAATGATCTGGTCCCAAATACAAAATTACTTACGACCAATATATGCATGTCACCTACTCACAAATAAAGAAAGTTCTCTTTGAACAAAGATTTTTGCAAAAACAAACTAATTGCCTTGTTCTTTAGAAAGGGAAGGAAATATTTTACAAAGAGCAAACAAGCAAACTCACACGATAAGGCTTAGGGAGCAATCTTCCTCGTCTCTTATACCAATGTTCAAAAATGTCATTGCAAGAACAAAGGCAATTACTCCATAGTAGACCTTGGGGATTAGACTAACCAGTCAAGACTAGGATGATAAGATCCCCTGCACCAAGTATTCATGGTCCGAATCCCCTAATTAACCCACTTCGCGAGGAGTGGGGCATTTTGAGGAGCCAGGGTTATAGGGGTTGTCCACGCCGGTGTCAAACTCCCAACCTGGAGATCTAGGTTGTGTCGTGCTTCCATTTCCTGATCGCCCAAAACAACAAATTACTCCACACAACAATAACAAAAAAAATGCACAAATTTAAGGTGCGTACCAAGTACCCAAATAATCAATAAGCTGACAATTAGAATGTGTCACTGAATGCAATAAAATGTGATGACTACGATAAGTGACCACCTACATATTTGTTCTACTCCAAGTTTATGGAATGAGTGGACATTCAAAGACAAGAATAGGTATTGGGGATATGTGGGAAAACCCCCTAAATTCAGGGTGCATTAGATTTGTAACATAGGCGATCCTGCCATAAATATATTGAAAAAAATGTGTACTTCAAAAAGTTAAAACATTGATATTTTTCAATTAATGATTAATTACAAATAAATACAATGAAATCAAGAATCCATAAATTAAAATGTGGTAGTTATTCATTTCTCATTAAATCAAAATGAAGAACAATGACACAAGATAGTTCATGCATTAAAATTCCATAAGAAAAATGTTTGCTTTTCTACTACTGTCAATGTTTTCCCTCTACCTCTTGTTTTTTGCTTTTCCAAAGAAAGCATTTCATGGCTTGAACACATTTAAGGGTTTGGTCTCCTCAGATATTTGAAAGGCATTGCAAAGTATAGGCCTTTGAAAATGTGAAAAAATGGTTACTTTGTACCTTGTTGTTCTTTATTTAATTGGGGGGGCATCTATGACAACCCTCTATTTGAGGGGGTGTCTGGGAGTCTTGTTAAGAAATATGGTTATTACACCATAGTGAAATAATCATATAGCATAACTAGTACATAAAACTATTTAGAATAGGTTTGTTGAGTTGTCACAAACTCACACGTAGACTACATTTAGTTGGGTTTTTGGATAGTTAAGATATCCTAAATTTTAGGGGCTAATTTAGACATTTGCTTTGTATAAATAGGCGTATGTTCAAATGAATAAAATATCTCGGGAATTATCCTATCACTTGAATTAGACATTTGCTTTGTATAAATAGGCTTATGTTCAAATGAATAAAATATCTCGGGAATTGTCCTATCACTTGAATTTGATTTCAGAGCAGGTTGCCTTTAGAGAGTAGGAATTGGGAAGAGTACCAATGCATTCCTATGCAAGCTTCAAGAAACACATTTCTTCCTGTGAGTAAAGCCAATCAAAAATTTGTGAGCCTAGAGAGCCTGTAAATGGATCTGAGAGGTTGCTGAAATCTTGTTTTGAAAGGTTTGCATACATACAACAGAGCTACAGTCATATCCTTGACAGTATTTAATAGTCTCTTTGCCACAGCCATACAAAAGCTAAAGCCCGAGGAGTTGCACCATAAGAAAGTGCAGCCCGTGTGGTAAAGACACAACAAAGAGGTATTTTTAAAAAAATACAACAATTTGAAAGATCTTTTTATTTTGTTTTTATTTCCCTGAAAAAAGCATTCAAATTTGCAGAAGAGTGCAGCAATAATATTTATTGTGATATGCCTGGAGAAAAGATAAAGTGCGGCAATAATATTTAGTGTAATAAGCCTAGAGAAAAGATAAAGCGCAGCAACAATATTTATTATTGATGTCTTATGCCAGAAAAAAAGGTGACAGGCCAGGCTCAGAAGCAAAGCACCATACACTAATTTTCACTGCTGTTTTTCAGCCCAAAAATGCAGCTTTCCACCAGCAAAGAAAGCCCAATCTAGTAAACCTGCAGTAAGAGGCTGTTCCATTTTTGTTGAGGAACCATCAAAGTGAAAAAAAATATGCAACCGTACAACAAGCATTCAAGGGAAGATACAAAAAAATATTATAATGTTTTAGAGTTATATGTATTTAGGGCAAGGTTTGTTAATGTTGAGCACAGGGTAACACTGAGAGGGGGGGCTCAATCCGTGTTATATATTCTTTTCTTTTCTAACACTTAATCACTTATGCCAATTAAGATATTCAAAGCAATCAAATCACAACACATGATACAACAATGCAAAGTGACACCTGATATACGTGGAAAACCTTTCGGGAGAAAACCACGGAGAAATTTTTCTCGATATAAATATTCGTAGGCACCAACCTACTGGAGCACCAACCCCAAATACAGTTTTGTAGGCACCAACCTACGGGAGCACCAACCCCTTTTGCCGAGCACCAACTCAGCAAGAGACACCAATCTCTTCAAAATGAAGGCACCAACCTTCTCACAAGAATCACTCTTCTATCTCTGATTTGTTGCTAACACAACGGATGATAAAACATTGCTTTTATCCCTTTCGATTCGATCTACACTTGAGTGTTTTCATTGTTATGCTTTGCCTTATACTTGCTGGTTTTTCTTTTCAATATTCTCACAAAATTCTGCTTTCAAATATTTCTGCTCTTCTTTTATATCTTCCACTTCAAACATACAAATTTGCCACTCACTATGAACTTATTTATAACCCACGAAAAGTCACAAAATAAGGTCGTGACTCTTCAAACGAAAAGGTCCATTCAAACGATCACAACTCCTCCCAAAGGTGAGACGACTTCCTAGAAATAAGGTCGGCCAAGGTTGGGGACCATTTTAGCCTTAAAAACTGCCTTGAAACCTTTGCCATAATTATCTCTTTAAGCCCGTTAGACAGTTAATTTGTCTTCGATTCTATGCAAGAATATGACCGTTACTTGCATGTTTAATTGCCTCAATTAAATTAAATATCCTTCATTTAATTTAATTATTTCATCCAAATGCTTTTGTCATTAATCAAATTCACGATTACCCTTTGACATCAATGACAATTATTCCAACAATCTTCCCCTTTGTCATTGATGGCAACCACACACTGAATCTGCTCCCCCTTGTTGTACTATTTTTTCTATCTAAGATCTTTTCTGTAGCTCCCCCTTTCTGTGACTCCCTCTTTCCGCACTTCTCCCCCTTTGACATCAATGGCAAAGGGACTACCCAAAATCCAAATTATGCAATGCTTAGCTCGCCCTTAATCAATACTTCCCTTCAGTGGCAGGAAGCAAAAGAGATTACTCCCAACTTCTCACATAGGTATTCAAATGTGTCCTTTGGAAGTGGCTTGGTCAAAATGTCCGCTATTTGCTCTGTGCTGGCAATATATTCCAATTTTACCTATTGTTCTGCAACTTACTCTCTCAGGGAATGGTATTTGATTGGAATGTGCTTTGTTCTGGAATGCACCACTGGATTCTTTGAGATGCTGATAGCACTGGTATTGTCGCAGTATATTGAAATTGGATGATCATATTCTACCTTGATGTCTTTAAGGGTCTGCTTCATCCAAAGAATCTGAGTGCAACACAATATTGCCGCTATGTACTCTGCCTCTGCTGTGGATAAGGAAACTGAATTCTGCTTTTTACTTAGCCAAGACACTAGGCTATCTCCAAGGAAAAATGCTCTTTCGCTTGTGCTTTTTCTGTCATCTAGGCATCCTACCCAATCTGAGTCTGTAAATGCTACCAATGTGAAATCATTCCCTGTAGGATACCACAATCCATAGTCCAAGGTCCCTTTTAGATATCTGAATATCTACTTCACCGCTTGCACATGTGTTTCTTTAGGAGTTGCCTATAGTGTGCTACCATGCCCACTGCTTGCATGATATTTGGCCTGGATGTCATTATGTACAAAAGACTATCAATCATTGATCTATAGAGGGACTGATCTACATTCGGTGATTTATCATCCTTACTCAACTTGTTTCCTGTAGCCATAGGCGTGCCAACCAGTGCACAGTTTTCCATTCCAAATTTCTTCAACAATTCTTTAGCATACTTGATCTGGGAGATGAATATTCCTTTATTGGACTGAGATATTTGCAATTCAAAAAAGAATGATAGCTCACCAAGCATGGACATCTCAAATTCCTTCTGCATGTCTTTGGGGAATCCTTTGAACAGCTTCTCACTATCTCCTCCAAAGATTATATCATCAACATAAACTACAACAATTAACTGATGCTCACCTTCAATTTTGATGTACAAATTGTTGTCAGCAAATCCTCTCTTGAATCCCTGGTCTTGTAGATACTTGTCAAGTCTTGAATACCAAGCTCTGGGGGCTTGCTTCAATCCATACAAGGCTTTCTTCAATTTGCATATATATTTGCTATCTTCTGATAGAAGGAATCCTTCTGGTTATTTGACGTACCCTTCCTCTTGTAATTTACCATTCAGAAAAACAAATTTTACATCCATTTGATATACCTTGAAGTTCTTGAAAACAGAATAGGCAAGAAACATTCGAATTGCCTCTAATCTTGCCACGGAAACACATGTTTCTTCAAAGTCAATACCTTCAATTTGAGCATATCCTTTGCATACCAATCGATCCTTGTTTCTGATCACTTGACCATCCTCATTTAGTTTGTTCCTATATACCCATTTGGTGCCGATCACATACTGATTCTTCGGTCGGGGTACCAACTCCCACATCTCATTCTTCTCAATTTGGTTTAGCTCTTCTTCCATTGCTTTTACCCAATGGTCAACATGGCTCGTTTCTGAAAAATTCTTAGGTTGTATTTTAGATAACAAAGAAAATTCACTTGTTCAAAATTTCTTACAATCCTTCTTCTCTTATGTACTCCAACATCTATATTGCCAATGATTTGGCTTTCGGCATGGTTCTTCTGAACGAAACGAGATGGTGCTTTGGTGTCTTGCCATTCATCTCCATCCATCTTCTCTACTTCAACATCTTGTTCTTCAATGATATTTGGTTCGTCTAATGGATCACTTGCTTTCTGAGTTCCAGTTTCATCTACTCTGACACTGGCACTTTCTACAATAGTTTGCGTTCTCTTGTAGCATTTGTAGGCCTTGTTTTTGGTGGAATATCCTAGGAAAATTCCTTCATTGGCTCTTGAGTCGAATTTCCCCAAATCATCTTCGATCCTCTTAATAAAGCACTTACTTCCAAATACTTTGAAATATTTGACGAAAGTTGGTCTTCCTATCCATAACTCATATGGGGTCTTGTCATTGTTGACTCTGATTTGCCCTCTATTTAGGATATAAACAACTGTGTGGACTGCTTCTCTAGAATATTTGTCTAATAACTTGGATTCATTCAGTATTGTCCTAGCCATTTCTTGGACAGTCTTGTTCTTTCGTTCTACTACCCCATTCTGTTGTGGAGTTCTTGCAGCTAAGTACTACTTTTTTATCCCATGGTCTTCACAATACTTAATGAATTCATTTGACATGAACTCACCTCCTCTATCTGACCTTAAGCATTTGATCCTTAAACCAGTTTCATTTTCAATTAATGTTTTAAATGCTTTGAATTTACTAAAGGAATCAGACTTTTCTTTCAAAAATGCAACCCATGTCATTATAGTGTAATCATCAATTAGCAGCATAAAATACCTCTCATCTTGTACACTCTGCATTCTAGTGGGTCCACACAAATCTATATGAATGAACTCTAGTTTCTTCGTAGTGGAATATTCCTTCGTTTTGAATCTTGTCCTAGTTTGATTCTCATGTTGGCATTGCTTACAAAGCATGCTTGATGGCTTTGTTATCTTTGGAATGTGCCTTACAATTTGCTTCTTGCTAATATTCACAAGGTTATTAAAATTTATATGGCCCATTCTTCTGTGCCATAGCCAACTTTCTTTAACTTGACTCAAACAACACTTCTCTCCTTTGAATTCTGTAAGCATGTATAGATTGTTGTCCTGTGAGCATCTGCAATTAGCTCTCCCATGTCTCTTTTTCTGATTTCGCAACTTTCAACAAAGAACTTGAGTGTGTGTCCTTGATCACACATTTGGCTCACACTTAGAAGATTATACTTTATCCCTTTCACATATAACACATTCTCTGTTTTGGTTCTTCCATAATCAAGACTAAGCGTACCTTTTTCTGTTATTCTAGTTGTAGTGTTATCTCCGAACTTCACCGTGCCGTCATTGACCTTTTTTAACAAGATAAACTTGCTTTTATCTCCAATCATGTGTCTCTAACATCCACTATCAATGAACCATTGTTGTCCTTCATCTCTAGCATGGAATGTTGTTTGAACGATCATGGATTCTTCTTGCCTCTTCCAGGTCTTTGTTGGTTCCCTTTTCTTTATCACTAGAGCCTTGAGCTTTTGATCTTGTCTTACAGATTCGAAAACACTTCTACAATAGCATGCTATATGTCCATAGTTGTTGCACTTGTAACAGACTATAGCTTTTTTATCAAAATTTGATAGGGGAGCAAACGAATTGTAGCTTTTGTTCGAAGCTTCATAGGTTCCTTTGTTTCTACTCCAGACTTCAATACCCTTGGCTTTTTTTCAACAATCTAATTTCTTATGACCAAAATGATTGCAATAATAACAATATCGATCAAAATAATTACCAAACCTGGTTTTGTTGGCATATCTTGGAGCAAATAGTCTCCTGAAGTTTTGTTCTCCTTTGCTTTCTTTGTTGATGGCGCGGGTTTTTGTATTATGGCCTTCTTCCTTCTTGGTCTCTTTTTTCACAAGTTCCTTAAAAGTTTCCACATAGCTCTTAGCTTTCTCTTTTTCCTTCTCATACCCAATGCCTGACTTGCTAGATGGCGATCTTTGACTTTCCAGAATCTTATTCAAAACTTGGGTGTTTTTCTCAAATTTCAAGTCACTTGCTATTTTAGTATTCGCCTTTTCTAGATCCCTTTTTAAAGCAGCAATCTCAGATTCATACCTTTCACAGTCTTCTCCTTTCTTCTTTAGTTGATCTATTAGATCTTCTTCAATTTATTTTGCCTCTTCAATTTGGACTTTTAGATCAGCAATTATCTCCTTTGATTCCTCAAGACCTTGTGATATTTTGGCTTCTGAACCCTGACTCTCTTTTTTATATTTCTGAATCAGAAGCTTTTGTTTCATGTTCTTTTTCTTAAGATCTTTTATCTCTACTAAGGCACAGATAAGCTCTTCTTCGAGATTTACCTCGCCTTCCTCTTCTTCTTCCTCCAAGTTTTTTCTGCTTGTGGAAGCATTGTCTTCTATAGTCATGAACAATGTTTCCTCATCATCATTGTCAGAATCACTGGCTCCACTTTCCTCGGATGAGATATAGTTCCCCCTGGAGTATAAGCTTTTCTTTTGTTTCTCAAATCTCTTTTTGTCTATATTTTGTTTGAATCCCTTCTTGAATTTTTGTTTGCTCTCCTCTTCATCACTATTGTCTTTATCCAGGCACTTAGCTGCAAAATGACCAATCTTACCGCAACTAACACATTTGAATGGTAACTTACCTTTATATTTGCCCAAACCTTTCTTCAGCTTTCGAATGAATAGAGCCTCATTTTCATCTTCTTCACTGCTTGAGCTATCGATTGGCTCAAATTCCTTGACTTTCTCCCTCTTTGATGCTTTGAATGCTACTTCTCTTTTTGATGGTCTTTTGGATTCAGTCCTCATTCATATGTTGTAAGGATTCGGTGCAGCTCGTCCATCTTTAATTTATCCAAATTTTTCATTTCTTTAATAGCGGAGACTTTCGCATCAAACCTCAGCGGTAAGGCCCTAAACACCTTTTGTACCATTGCAGACTCTTCCACAATTTCTCCAAGTCCTCAAATAACATTACTATTTCATCAATCTAGAGCAGGTATTCTATAATGTTCTCTTCTTCCTACATCTTTAAACTCTCAAATTGTCTCCTATGAGTTTGGAGTTTAGCTTGTCTTACCTTACTATCACCATCATAGATAGTTTTAAGTTTTTCCCAGATCTCTCTTGTAGAATCACATTGCATGACTTTTACGAATTCCGATTCTGAAAGGCTGCATAGGATGGCATTCATTGCTTTAGCATTGTTCTCGCTAGCCTTCTTTCCAGTAGCATCTATTGGTGGCATTTGTGGTGTTTGGTACCCGGTTACTACTGCTTGCCAAATATCGAACCCAAAATCCATTAGATATGTCTTCATTCTTATGCTCTAGAAGGCATAATTTGTGCCATCAAACAACGGTGCCTTGTTAGTGGAAAATCCATCCTGAACTTGTGATCCAACGATGTGTGCTTGTACGATCTACCTTCTAGCAGTTAAGCTATATCTGAAAGAACCTACTCTGATACTAATTGTTGAGCACATATTAATACTGAAAGGGGGGGTGTAATATTCCTAAACAGAATATTATATATTAATTTAAAACACTAGGAGATTCTGAAATGATATTGCGAATGAAATTTGATTAGACAAATATATATCCAGAATAATCCAATAATCAGAATTTACAAATATAAATATTGAAGTTAAAGACTACAAGGGTTTTCATCCTTGTGTTGGTGAATAAGGGTTTTTGTCCTTATTCATCCGAGACTCTATTAAAGATATATGAAGCTGCTGCTCATATTATGTATATAAAAGAGATAAATTGAATTGAATGTCTTACTTCATCATAAGAGGATACATTTATATCTTCTTCCCTTCATTAAGGGACATGTCTTTACAAAAGTCACAACTATTCATTTTAACAAATGTTAATAATCAAAATACAATATAATAAATAACTATTGATTAGTTATGAAGTACTTCCATTAAACAATGTTGCTCCTGCCCCCACACGACTTTTTCTACAGGCAGCACTAATGCTCCAATGCAGTGATTTGTGTATTAACTGCTAATGCAGCGATCCCATAATGTAGTGATTAATTTATGTTCCTGTTCGTAGCCTCCCAATCCTCAGATATTCCAAAATCAATCTCATTCTGCTGCGATTGGTCTTTGTCTGGGGCGTTGGAGAACATTACAGACCTCCCGTCCTCAGATTGCTTGCCCACAAGCAACTGTAAATTAAGATGTTCCAAAATTCGGGTGCCTTCCCATGTAGCATCTTTGATGGGTAAATCTTTCCAACGAATTAGATATTTTTTAATACTGCAATTTCTCAACTTTCTTTCACGAGTGTCCAGGATAGTCTCGGGTATGAGGATGAGTTTACCTTCATCATCAATGGGTGGTAATTCGGTGGAAGGAATAATATGCTGCCCTACTGCATGCTTCAAGCATGATACATGGAAAACATTGTGTATCGACTATGCCCTAGTAGCTCCAATTCATATGTGACCTCCTCCACATGTCGAACAATTTGATATGGCCCATAAAGCCATGGTTTGGGTTTTTCAGCACCACTTTGTTTAAGAGAGGATTGTCGATAACGCTGCAATCGTAAATATACCATATCACCAACTTCAAAAGTCCTTTCAACTCTTTGCCGATCAGCATAGATTTTTTGTTGATTTTGGGATTGATGAAGATTATTTTTAAGAGTCACAAGGATATCCTGATGTTGTTGAATTAAGTCTTGCGCACCAAGAACTTTACTATCGGAAAGCACCAAGTCTATAAAGGTCTTGGTTTCATATCCATATAGTGCTTTGAATGGTGACATCCTTATGGACATGTGGTATGAAGTATTATAACAGAATTCTCCCAAGTATAGCCATTTAACCCATGTATTTTGCTGCCCTATGACATAGTTTCGCAAATATCCCTCTATCCATTTATTGACAGCTTCAGTGTGCCCACCGGTTTGGGGGTGATAACTGGTACTAGGGGTCAGTTCGGTTTCAGCCAAACGAAAAAGTTCTTGCCAAAAAGAACTCATGAACGAAGTGTCTCGATCACTAACAATGGTTCGGGGCAATCCATGGAGTCTAAAAACTTCTTTGAAAAAATATCCATCTATCATGGGACCATCATCCTTCTTAGGTAATGGAAAGAAATGTGCATACTTGGTTAATCTATCCACCACCACATAGAGATTACATTGTCCCTTCACCATGGGTAATCCGGTGATAAATCCATCGAAATGCTTTCCCATTTTTGAGTAGGAATGGGTAAAGGTTGTAATAACCCGACTGAGAGACTATGTTCAATTTTATTTTGCTGGCATGTGGGACATTCTTGAATGTATTTGAGACCTCTTTTAAGACCCAATAGAAACATTCTCTTACTTGTTTGTAAGTTTTTACAAAACCAGGATGACCAGCCAAGGGGTCATTATGCAGAGCCTTTAAGATCTTATTTTTAATCTTGGAACCTGCCACTAGAAAAATTCTGCCTTTATAGAAAATGAGATCATCCGATACTTTATAGCGTTCATCCTCACATGTCCCATCTAAGATTGTTTTAGCCCACTCATCTTTGATATACTCCGTAATTATAAAGGCTTTCCAATCTGCCAAAAGTTCCATCATGGAGCAGATATGTGGTCTTCGCGATAAAGCATCAACCACAACATTATTTTGGCCTTTAACATATTCAATATCAAAATTAAATGCTTGAATCTTGCTAACCCACCTTTGTTGTCATTCATTGAGATCCATTTGCCCAAGAAAATATTTCAAACTATTGTGATCTGTTTTGACCACAAACTTCCCACACACCAAATATTGTCGGAATTTTACAAGGGCGTGCATAATAGCTAGCATTTCTTTATCATATATGGAATAATTTTGTTCATGTTCCTTAAGTTTTCGGCTCTCAAAAGCGATGGGATGTTTGTTCTGTATTAAAACTGCCCCGATACCTTCACCCGAGGCATCACATTCCAATATGAAGGGTAAAGAAAAATCTGGCATTGCTAGAACCAAGCAAGAACTCATAATTGTTTAAGATGTTCAAATGCGGATTGGGCTAGGTCTGTCCAAACGAAAGATCCCTTCTTAGTTAGATTGGTTAAAGGTGTTGCTAGCTGTGAAAACCCTTTAACAAATCATCGATAATAGGTGCAAAGACCTATGAATCCTTTCAATTGTGTCATGTTGGTGGGAGGTGGCCATCCCAAAATAGCTTTGATTTTTTCTTGATCTACATGGACTCCGTCCTTATTAATTATATGTCCGAGATATAGGATTTTGGTCATTCCAAACTCACATTTCGACATCTTGGCAAAGAGTGATTGCTGCTCTAGTATAGTGAGTACTATGTCTAAATGTTGTAAATCTTCTTCCCAAGTCTGACTATATATAAGAATGTCATCAAAGAAAACCAAGATAAATTTCCTTAGATGTTGGCTGAATATGTGATTCATGCAAGATTGGAATGTAGCTGGAGCATTGTAAGGCCAAATGGCATTACTAGGAATTCAAAATGCCCATAGTGACATCGGAAAGCGGTTTTCTGCACATCTTCTCTCATACGTATTTGATGATACCCTAATCTTAAATCAATCTTTGAGAAGAAGGTAGCTCCATGAAGTTCATCGATTAATTCATCAATTTGAGGTATTGGATACTTATTTTTAATAGTGTTCTTATTCAATTTTTTGTAATCGATACACATTCTAAGGGTTCCATCGTTTTTTTTTACTAATACAACTGAGGAGGCAAATGGACTAGAACTTGGTCTAATATGCCCCATTTCCAAAAGTTCTTTGATAGCCTTTTCAATCTCATCTTTATATATTTTGGGATGGCAGTATGGTGTTGTTATGATGGATTTGGTTCCTGGTTCCAATTCAATGATATGCTAAAAGCCCCTGGCTAGGGGTAATCCCGGTGGTAGGTTTTCAAACACTTTAGCATATTTTGTAATAATGGGCTGAATATCTTTGTGGTGTATTTCTTGCTCTTCTTGTGCAGAACTGATTAAACATTGTACCGCCCAAGCTACTTGGCCTTTATTAAATGTTCTTCCATAGTTTTTGCCGTAACTACTTGTGGTCCACCGCTCGCCATACCTTTTAAAGTTATCTCCTTCCCATCCACAGTAAATTTAATTTCCATTGTTCGGTAGTTTTGGGAGAATTCACCTAGAGAGTGTAGCAATGGAACCCCCAAAACTAAATCAGTTTCGCCGATATTAATTACGTAAAAATCATCTTTTATTTCATATCCACCTATGATCAAAGCTTAGTTGTCGGATTTTGTTTGTGCATGGAAGAGTAAACCCGTCCACAACTGTCATCGGAAAGCCCTTGAATTTTCTGTTTTGAGACCAATCCTTTAGCTAATTTCTCGTCAATGAAATTATGGGTTGCCCCACTATCGATTAGGGTCGTAATTCGTCAACCTTGTAGTGTTCCTCTTACCCGAAATGCATGATATCGGGGTGCACCTGAAAGAGTGGCAAGGGTTCCTTCTGTTGTTTCCTCTATTTTTAGTTGAGGTTCGGTTAAGTCATTTTATTCTTCTTCGGAATCACTTTCAGGAACAACCTCAATATAGTGAATTTGTCCATTTCCTAAACAACGATGGTCAGGGGTCCATGGATCACGGCAAGTAAAACATAATTTTTTACTTCTTAACTCATTTCGTGTCTCTGGGAAATTCTTTGTTTCTGGTTTCTTGTAAAATATATTTGTTTGCATCGGTTTCTTTTGTTCATAGTATTGATTGCTCGGTGATCCATTTCTTGTAGCCTTAGGTTGTAATGGTGGCATACTCTTTCCCTTTAGAGTTGAAGCCTCCAAATCTAAAGCCTTTTTAATAGCAACCTGGAGTGTTGATGGTGTAAAAGCTTTGAGTAATCCTTTCAATGGTTCCATCAAGCCTTCTATGAATAAGACTACAAGTCTTTTCTCCGACATGTCTAGAACCATTATTGATAATTTGTGAAATTCACATACATACTCGTCCACACTATTATTTTGCTTTAATAGTGCCAATTCCCTAAAGTGTATTTCAAGGTTAGTTCTATCAAATCTTTCTATTAAGCACTTAGTGAATTCGTCATATGAATCAATATGGCTATGCCCTTGTGTGATCCATCCATGGAACCACCATTCATGGGCTATGCCTTCTAAATGCAATGTAGCAAATTTGATGGCTTCTTCTTCTATCATGGGTCGTAAGGATAAGTATGTGTCAAGCTTTTGTACCCAAGCCCTTGCTGTACTTTTGTTTGATCCATCAAAAGGGGATAAAGTTAATTTATTCAATACCTGTTGCATATCCCTTGGTTTATTTTTATTTTCTTCTCAAATTCCTCCATTATTTCTTTTCATGGCCATATAATTTTGAAGGGAAAGTTCCTTCCTTAGATCATCTGGAAGTGTTTAATAACTTTCAAAGAGTGATACTAGATCATCTTCAAAGGATGTTTGATATTCTTCCTTCTCATTTAATTCCTCCCGTGGTATGAACTTGGGTTGGAATATGCGGTGTGAGTTTATAGTGGTTGATCTCGATTTATGGCTGTTAATAGAAGCACTGGTCTCTTCCTTTTGTATGTTTACTTCTACTACCGATTTCATTGTAAGGGCCAATTGCTTCATAGAGTCTGATAGTTGTTCTTGACCTTGTATAAGCCTGTCTATTCGTTGATCCTCTTGACTTCGACTTCCGTCTAAACCCATCTCTTCCTCCGTTAAATTGTTTTTTTTTATTTTCATTTTTCCTTTCGTAATATAAGATATTTTTGTTCTTTGACATATACCGTTACACAGGCTGGGAGGATTTTTCGCTCTAATACCACTGTAATATTCCTAAATGGAATATTATATATTAATTTAGAACACTAGGAGATTCCGAAATGATATTGCGAATGAAATTTGATTAGACAAACATATATCCAGAATAATCCAATAATCAGAATTTACAAATATAAATATTGAAGTCGAAGACCACAAGGGTTTTTGTCCTTGTGTTCGTGAATAGGGGTTTTCGTCCTTATTCATCCGAGACTCTATTAAAGGTTTTCGTCTTTAATAAAGAAATATGAAGCTGTTGCTCATAATATGTATATAAAAGAGATAAATTGAATTGAATGTCTTACTTCCTCACAAGAGGATACATTTATATCTTCTTCCCTTCATTAAGAGACATGTCTTTACAAAAGTCACAACTTTTCATTTTAACAAATGTTAATTATCAAAATACAATATAATAAATAACTATTGATTAGTTGTGAAGTCTTTCCATTAAACAATGTGGCTCCTGCCCCCACACGACTTTTTCTACATGGAGCACTAATGCTCCAATGCAGTGATTTGTGTATTAATTGCTAATGCAGTGATCTCATAAGCAGTGATTAATTTATGTTCCTGTTCGTAGCCTCCCAACCTGCAATCTCATTCTGCTGCGATTGGTCTTTGTCTGGGACGTTGGAGAACATTATAGGGGGTGAATCAGTATTATATATTCTTTCTTTTCTAAGAGGGGGTGCATCAATATTATATATTATTTTCTTTTCCAACACTTAATCACTTATTCCAATTAAGATATTCAAAGAAATCAAATCACAACACAAGATAACACAATGCAAAGTGACACCAGATATACATGGAAACCCTTCCAAGAGAAATCTCTCAATATAAATATTCGTAGGCACCAACCTACTGGAGCACCAACCCCAAATACAATTTTGTAGGCACCAACCTACAGGGACACCAACCCCTTTCGCCGAGCACCAACTCAACAAGAGACACCAATATCTTCAAAACGAAGGCACCAACCTTCTCACAAGAATCACTCTTCTATCTCTAATTTGTTGCTAACACAATAGATGATAAAACGTTGTTTTTAATCCTTTCGATTCAATCTACACTTGAGTGTTTTCGCTGCTATGCTCTGCGTTTTACTTGTTGGTTTTTCTTTTCAATATTCTCATAAAATTCTGCTTTCAAATATTTATGCGTTTTTTTTATATCTTCCACTTTCGAACATACAAATTTGCCACTCGCTATGCACTTATTTATAACTCACGAAGAGCCACAAATTAAGGTCGTGACTCTTCAAACGAAAAGGTCCATTTGAACGGTCACAACTCCTCCCAAAGGTGAGACGACTTCCTAGAAATCAGGTCGGCCAAGGTTGGGGACCATTTTAGCCTTAAAAACTGCCTTGAAACCTTTGCCATAATTATCTCTTTAACCCTGTTAGACATAGTTAATTTGTCTTCGATTCTATGCAAGAATATGACCATTACTTGCACGTTTAATTGCCTCAATTGAATTAAATATCCTTCATTTAATTTAATTCTTTGATTAAAATACTTTTGCCATTAATCAGATTGACGATTACCCTTTGACATCAATGAAAATTATTCCAACAGTTAATTTAATTAAAAAAATTAACAATTTTTTTGAATTTTATAAAAATTTACTATAATGGCCTGGAACTGAATAAATTCAATATCTTGAGTTCCGTGTTGACATTTTCAGCGATATTTAGTCGTCTCAAGTATTATTCTTAAACATCACCTAGAAGCAATTTTCTATAGTTTTTACATTGTATGATAATTTATTTTTGCAAAATTAATGTATAATCTAATTAATTCAATATCTTGAGCTCCGAGTGGACTTTTTTGCCAAAAATTTGCAAGGATGTCTAAAATTTTAATGTAAGACAACCCCCAAAAACATTTTTGTACAGCTCTTACAATGCTCCTATATTAATTGTTTTTGCAAAGTAGGTGATTTAGATCTCTGCAAATACCTGAACCAAGTGATTTGCGAAAAATAATTATTGACGCTGGGTCAGAAGCTGAAAACTTGCATGTTGGTCCGTAATAACCTATAAATGTCAGTTGTGAAAAACAAATTGTACTTACCAGTGCCAGTTTGCTTAATTCAATTGTTTTATCAATTTTATATTGTCCAAATCATAACTACCAGTGCTCCTAGAATTTTTTTGCCAGATTCTCAACTTCTATGCAAGACTAAATTCAAAACTAATCTCAAGTTTGAGCACTTGTGGTCAGTTGTTGAAGGCACCTCACAAACATGCCACGAATGTTGAACAGCAGCTGAAATTTGACAAAGCTTATCAAAAGGAGAAACTAATTATCATGTTCGATGTTTTGGATGAGGTCCAACCTCATACCCAAGATTCCACAACTGCCAAAGTCGCATGGGTTGAGCACCCTGTACGAGGAGAAGAATCAGAACCAAATTCTACACCTGCAGAGTCAAATGCAATGTCTAAAGATGCAGGGAGAAAACTGAGGCTTTTCTTCATTGGGTTGCTGAGTTGCAGACCTTGCTACAACCGTTAGGCAAAACGCTGACATATGTCTCTCTCGTACCCATTGTCCAAAGAGCACTGCCCTCCTCATACAAAGTTTTTGTGAAACATGTTTAACAAGAAGAATCAATGCATGGGGAAGACAATGAGAAAGATTATGCGCTGGCCACACATCAGAAAGGCAAAAGGCCCATAATGCCTACAAACTGTCCTCCCGAGCAGCAGCAACAACACAGGAACAATTCATGTTCCCAGAAGACACGCTTCATCTATGGAAATAATCGGCATGAGCTGCAAGATTGTTGGTACAATACATTCACAAATGTGTCATCCAACAACAAGAGGCCACCATTGCAACAATCATCACAAGGACAGAGGAAGAAGCCGCAGTATTCACAAGGGAAGAAAAAGCCTTCCAAATAGCAGCAACATGGCAATATTACCGAAAACCACAATCCTTCAAATGACGATTATCTCTATGTTGTGCAAACTCATGAGGAGATCCCTCATCAGAGTTCAATTTGGTACATGGACTCAGTTGTTACGCGGCACATGACTGGACGGAAAGATCGGTTCATCAATCCAAGCCATACTTCTTACCATGTCCAGGTTTCTCTTAGTGATGATACATCCTACAACATCCAAGCTTTAGGTGATGTAATTTGCCACTTGACAAGCATTCTTGTAAAATTACATAAGTTCTTCATGTTCCAGATTTAACAATGAAATTACTGAAGATAATGTTTTAGGAAAACTGTGTTAAATTCCTTTTTAGTTTCAAGTATCTATCAACGAATCGCTAGATCACAACCTTAAGATTGAATTTGATCACAAAGATAGTGAGAAGATATGTCTCATTCGAGACAAATCCAGAAGTTCAATGATTGTTGCACGTGCTTCTGGAGTAGGCTAAATGTTTGAGCTTCATGCTGTCCACAATGACAATCAAGCTTTGGCAGCCAAGGTATATGACTTTGCCAACCTTTGGAATCATATAGTCATCTTAGCATTGGCTACTTGCTTGCACTTAGCAGGCATAATATAGTGAGAATCTTCCCTCACTTGAGAAGACCATTGATCTATGCTCTAGTTGTTTAGCTGGAACACAACATTGGGCTCCGTTCGACTCGAGTATTCATTGGGAAAACGGTGCTTTAGATCTGGCGTACACTGACTGTGCAGACAAATGACTCCTAGTGTAAGTGGATTCAAATATTTTCAACTTTTTGTTGATGACCACATAGGAAATATGAGGGTGTATTATCTGAAGTCCAAAGATCAGGCCTTCCAAGATATTTAAATATTTCAAAGCTCTAGTTGGGTGCCAATTTGGTTGTTGCACACATGTACTCTGCTCAAATCGAGGAAGGAGTACATCAGAAATGAGTTCTATGTTTTTTCTGAAGGAGCATGGCATTTTGAGATAGTTGACTGCCCCTTACACACTGCAACCTAAACAGCGAATCCTAGTACACGTACGGATATGGGATTCAGGTATGTCGATATGGCAAATTTTTTTGGCTTGGACACCTTTTCTTTAATACTAAAAGAAAAGAGGATGAAAGCCATATTGAAGAACACGACACTTATCACTGCAACTATGTCAAGAAAGAGAAAGCCCAGGAACTTCAGCATAAACACCATCCATATAAAATATTTAGACAATAGAAAGAGATTCACCAATAAAAGCACGAAGTATTACACTAAACAAAATATACAATGTACATGTGCAACCAGCAATAATTGCACCAAAACATGACTCCTAACAGACTAGATCTCCACCAGCTCAGGATAAGCTTCTCTGAGATCCATTTACCAAACAAGGAGACAAAGGGTCCTTTTATAGAAAAAGCAAGAGGTGAGTGAGAGATAATTATTGGTGGAGTGAAGGGTGGGATCACTCCACAAGTTACACCTAACCCTTCAAACACATGTGAGGATAGCTACCAACATTAAATGTGCATTAAACAATGTTTTGCACATATTAAATCACACCTTGGTAACACATCTATCTAAGGTAGACTTCACAACAAGTGTGAATGTGACACACACCAACAAATACGACCATATAAAAATATATACAAAATATTAAAAATATAGCCAAATAAGCAAAATTAACCATATAATATGCATAGAGTCAATAAAACAAGTTAAATAATCACAAAACATATTGATAATTCAAAGCCGAATGTCATGATATTTAATGGTCAAAATTAGGTTAGTCTTAGAACAAGTACATAGTGCAAATGCTACAATATAAGAACAAAAACGAAGACAAATCAGCATATTCATTGTATTCATATTGGTCTTCAATGTCTTCATATTCCTTAAACTCCTTGGTGCCAAATGGGTAGTTGTAATGGCATAGGAATGGCAAAAAGGAGTTTCAGGCCTAAGCAATTGAAAAAATGAAGGTGAGAGCAAATGTGAGATGAGAAGTAAAAATGCAATGACATGTGAATGTGTTGTTTTCTTTTGATAAAATGAGTGTGAAAGTTACTGTTGCAGCGTGGAATTGCACCCTTCATGGGAGAGTTTTTCAAGCTCTCTCACTTCCAGCTACAAGCATGGGAACAACCTCAGGCTGTGGGTATCCTGTAGTGAGGTTGAACCTCCGCAGAAGGCCAGCTTCCTCTTTGATGCTAACCTAAACTAATGCTAAACTAATGATTCACAAGGAAAAGGGTTATAAAGGGGATAAGGGCTCTTAAGAAAGCTAACTAGGGGATGCCCCAAAGTAAAATGGACACTCATCTATGCTTGAACCCACACTAGATCAATCATAAGACAACTATGGCTTACACAATCTCGAAATCAAGTTAACACACTGGAAGAGGTTCAGCCAGAACACTAATCTAGACCTGCAAGAGCTTGAAAATACGTTTCAGAGGCAAGCAGAAGGCCGGTAGATTAGGAAGAATCTCCTTCACGAATTCACCAAGTACAAGCATACTAAGGCACTGATCAATGACAAGAGATAGGCAAAGAAATCATCTTATTACATCAAGAGGTAGTTCTTACAATAGACTTGACAGGGTTGAATTTAATCAAGCAGAGCATACTTTGCAGTATCTCAATGAATGTCCGTCTCCCAGAAAGATGAAAAAGTCTAAAAACTAGAAACCCTTTACAAAATGGAAGACGTGAGATATATATAGAGAAAGGGAAGAGGAAGAGCTTGCGGCCGATGGGGAACTTGGGAGAGGAAGTCGCTGATGACCGGAACTGCTACCGTTTGTTGTACTCGAGCTCTTTGCATTCAAAGCATGCAACTGCCTTGACCACGAAATGAACCATCCAAGATCACCGCAAATCTCCTCGAGCCCCTCATGCATTTAATTCTCCTTGGAACTAAGCGAGCCATACCGGTGGTAGTTGCATGTCACTACCAAGTGTGAGCGATTCAACCTTTGCATTTAAGGTTTAGAGTGTTCTTTACTGCAATCTGGACTATCCCAGTTGGTCTTTGCATGTTCACTGCTCCACTTGGATGTGTCTAATCCTTGTTTGACCACTTTGCATGTTCTGGAAGTGAGTTGTATGTACTTGTGCCACTTGTCTTTGACTGATTAGCCCCTCGGATTCGCTGATAGTTTTACCATTGCTCGTGCCGTTGATCTTACTGAGCCATTATCCTATCTTGACTTAACTTATAAAGTTTATAAGTTAAGTAGCCTTGAAAACCCGATTTGCTCTTCGCAGTGTAAATCGGGCTTTCCTCACTACTTAGCTTATAAAGTTTATAAGCTCTTTTTATAAGTTTTGTCCTTGGAGAATCTCGAAAACACTTTTCAAGACCTATTCGAGTTCTTCAAGTTCACTTACTTCGGGCTTGTCAAGCTTGATTACTGCAGACTTTTCAAGTCTTAAGTCTTCGAGCTTTTCAGGGTCTTCAACTTCGTTGTTTCCAAGCTCTCTAACTTCAGGTTCTTGGAGCTTGGCTACTTCCCAACGACTAGTCCATCACCCTGTAATTGACATCCACAAAAATGTCCAAGGGTTTTTCAAACTCAAACGGCTATTTGTTGGGGCTAGATTTTGACGTTTGCGGGCCCATCAATTCCTTCAGGCAACTTGCTTCGACAAAATTTCTTCGGGTAGTTTGCTTAGGACCTTTTCTTCGGACAATTCTCCCGAAGGAATTCCTTTGGACTTCTTGTTTTCGTTTCTTCCCTTCGGGATTATTTTCCGCGGCTATCTCCTTTGCTTATTTCCTTCGAACAAAAAGTCCAAAGGAATTGTTCCTTGGAACCTTTCCAAATTGCCCCTCGGGCTTTTTGACAAGGACTTTCCCGAAGGGAAAGAGACCCTTCGGGCTTTTTGCAAATGGTCCTTCCGAAAGGATCATACCCTTCGAAATTCTTGTTTTGGTCTTTTTTCTCCAAAAGTGCCCTTCGAAAGAATTGGAATTGCCCTTCGGAAATTTTGAAGTGGACTAGTTTGCCGAGAAAAGTGCCCTTCGACTTGCTTCGGTTTTCTCATGACTCGCAACCTACTAGCCAAATTAAGCAAAGTACCCGAAGTCTTCCACCTTGTACTTTTGTAAATGTTGATGGAGTCCATAGATGTTCTGATGGAGTTCATAGCTTTTTTGATGGAGTCCGTAGATTTTCTGATGGAGTCCGTAGCACTATGTAGGCCTAATGCTGCTGCATTTATGACCCCTAACTGCTTGGTTTCACCATGAAACCTGCTCAAAAACCTCTTCTTTGCTCTGCAGACCTGTCCCTTAGAATTTGACAAAATACACTTTAAGCAAACTTAAAGTGTTCCAAAAGCTTTATGAGCACTATAAGATCTCTTTGGTCCACTCATTCCATCCAGAACATTTGTTCATCCGCTCATCCATTAGCAATTTGATTCATCTAGGCACAACTTGGTATGTGGGCCAAATTTGGCCAACAGTTACTTTTCGAGTTTCCCTTATAATTTATTATTTAGTGTTTTTTGAAGTCCATATTTGACTTGTTTTCAAGTGAAAACAAAAAACAAAAAGGCGTTTCACTACAATATTGCCCGGATATGGCCAAGAAACGTTAGGAGCATTGTGGATACATCCCAACGTTTCTTGAATGAATCTGAGACGAACCAAACTAAGATCCATACCAAGGAGGTATCAGATCAATATCTAAATCCCTAAGTAGCAATATCCAATAATGTAGACCGCAACGAAATGGTGTTGCTAAGAAACAAAATCGTACCATTGTCGAAATGTAGTGTATGGTGAACAATGCCTACCTAGAATGTCCATATTCGGCATATGCTATTTGCACAGTAGTTTACTTGTTGAATCATGCACCCACAAAATCTCTCAATGGAATCACTTTAGAGGATGAATGGTCAAGGAATAAGCCTTAAATTGTTGACAGCTTAAACTACGCATATCATATTGTAATATTGCCCGACATATAATCAAAACTTGTGTAGTAAGTAGTCAAATAGGGTAAAAATGATTGATTAAAAAAATAATCTGAACACTTGATACAAACAAAAAACATTAATGAAATCGATTTCAATATGCAAAAGACTTAACGAACCCAATACCAATGAGCTCTAGGTATTCTTTGGTCAACTTCCATGAAAGGACAAGGCTATAACCAATGCTCTGAAAGAGTTACATAATTCGGAAGGATAATACTAAAATTTCACCCAATACAAGATCTCATCTTCATGTTTTTGGTTGCACAACATACATGCACATACCAAAGAAAATAGGGAAAAGGTTGGTTGAAAAATCCTTGAAATGTATCTTTCTCGAAAACAACGAGTTAAAAGGGCTATAGACTCATGGATCCTAACATAGGAAATTGTACATCGGCAGAGATGGTCTTCAATGAGAATAGTAAGTTTGTAATGTCCCTTTCCAAATGTTTAGAGACCTTTCTGGCCTACTCTGCCCTTTTTACTTATTTATTCCCTTGGGAATTGGGGCATGGGAGGAATAAAGGGAATATTTGGACCCTTAAGTGCATTTAACTTTATATTTTTACGTTGAAGATGCCATTAATGCACTTTATGTTATATTTTCACATTGAGGTGCTCTCAGTCATAACTTATGACTAGGAAAAGTGTTATTTCCCCCTATGGGCATTGGGCCCTTAATAAGTATTTATTACTTATTAATTATTATATTTTTAAGGGGGCATTGGAAAAAATGAAAGTTTTTAATGTTTGGAGGAGTTATAAAGAGAATTGAAGGATTAATATTATCATTATGTTCACTGTTATTTTCTCTGGAGTTTTGGAGAGCCTACGTGTTCATCGGCTTTGCTCAAGGATTAAAATCCCTTGAGATCCCTAGTTTTGGTGCAGAGAAGACTTTGAACCCTAGCTGGAAGGGCTATTTCGGTGAGAGGGTTCATCCTCAATCTCTAGTAGTTGCATTTACAGGTGTTGAAGACCATTTTCCTATATATTGGACATTTATTTTGGGGCTGGCCATACAAATTGGGGGGATCATTTGGCAGCGTTTGGTTTTTTGATAGGTGGCGCCGGAATTGAGACCCATTTAGGGCCTTTTGGGGGGTTAACGCCACTTCCTGATGGCTGGAATTTAATTGTGAAGGCAACATGGGTTTTCTAGGCAAAATTGTGGAGGTATAATCTTCATTTATTGTTGGGCACTACTACTTCCGAGGTATTAATTGCAGTTTTAAATAGAAAATAAGATTGTTATTTCTGCTTTACAAATCAGTCATACTCCGCTATTCAAAAGAATAATAATTTCTGAGTTTAATATCAAATGCATGCCAACTGTTTGATGTAATGCCCCAATCAATTTATGCAACTTAAAGTGATTTTGTAATGTCAATAGGATCAAAGAACACTTAGACAAATTACTCCACATGATTACAAGCTGAAATTTTTAATAATCAATTGCATACAAACTGTTTGACAAAATGCCTACAAGTTAAAAATCATAAATAGTGCAAGTTTGGAACAATATCTCCTGGTTGGAGATATTTCAAAGTTGGACTCACATTCCACAACATCCCTTGCCCAGGTATTGCTCATGTGATCCCTTCTAATGGTGATGAGGGCAGTGATGATGATGATGCTAGTAACAATAAGGAAGATGATGGTGATGATGATTGTCAAGTCCTCAAGCATCAACATTTGTGAGTACAATCGAATGGATCCCCATGCGATATACCAATACCATACGTGATGCAAAGTTGAATGGAGTCACAGACACTTCAACTTTAAGGCCGAGAACTCACAACATGGCTCATAATGAGGTGAACTTAGCCCTCATGAGCACAACTGTTCAATATTGTGAACCTTCAACAACTCAAGAAGCCCAAGAGTCAAAAAGCCTTAGAAAGATGTCATGGACATGGATAATCAGGTTCTCATGAAGAATGACACATGGCAACTTGTTGATCATCTAACGAGGAAGAAGCCTATTGGTTGTAAGTGGGTCCTTATGACCAAATAAAAGGCCAATGGCAGTTTAGACAAGTACAAGGTCAGACTTGCAACAAAGTGCTATGCTAAAAAAGAAGGCATCAACTATGAAAAGACTTTTGCTCCCACGACCAAGATAAAAACTATCAAAATGGTCTTTACAATGATTGCATAGTTTGGTTGGTAGGTCCATTAGATGGACCTAAAAAATGCTTTCCTCAATGGAGATGCAGAAGAGATCTATAAGACCCAACTAGCCGGTTAAGAACAAAAGGTGTGCAGACTCATCAAATCTCTTTATGGTCTCAAGCAAGCTCCCAAAGCCTAGTTTATCAAGATAGACTACATTCCGACGGCGCCCCACCGCCCACCCCATTTTAGACTTGGAAACTTTTGCGGTATGGAAACACGCAATAAACATCTGAAACGCCTAGGTATGTGAAAACAGTTGACCAAGTCAAGAAAAAAGCTAAAACGTTAAAAAAAAACCTAATCATCTATTATACACTATCTAAAACCTATATAAACACACTTAATGCAAAGACAAAACACACTCTCCTCATTGTTTTTTACAAGAGCAAGAAGGAATTTAAGAGGCAGCCATTGCAAGGGGGAAGAAGTTTGGAGGCAGCCATTGCAACAACGAAAGTCTGAGGACTATATTCGAGGGCCTAACAAACTTTGGGATATTCATCCAAAGACTACAAACTTGGATACTTTCGTAGCTATTCTTGCCCGACTTTCGCAAAACACCAGACTTTGTAAGATACAAAAAAGCATCAGTTTGGAATGAAATAGCAGAAAAGGGGAGAGGACGTGGAGGGGTGATGATACTCATAAAAGAAAGGCAAGACAGAGTTATAAAAATAGTAAAAAAAGACCCGAATAAACAATATATATGGATTCAAATCACTGAAAATGGAAGCACAATCAGCATAGCAGCATGCTACTTTGCACCGCAACAATCAAAATTATATAAGAAACTAAAGATGTATTTTGTGAAGAACCATATGCATCTTTAGGGAGGGACATTTCAGTTTATAGTCAAATGGGAGAGGTAATCTTAATGGGAGATTTCAATGCCAAGATAGCAAACAAACAAGCTAGTACATTAAGGAACAGCAGAGACACAGATAACCCTTTATGGTTAGTGGAAGAGGGGAACAACAGGAAGTCAGAAGATGGGCAAAAGAATGTAACATACTTTGGGGAAGAATTGCTAGGGTCATGTAGCATACATAATCTTCTTATATGCAATGGCATGAAGGCATGGTCAATATCAAGGAGACATACTTGCAAAACTTATAACGGGCAAAGTGTGTAGATTACATCAATTGCTCTCATGAGTTGACACAAAGTATTGCCAAGATGAAAATTGGGGAGACACCAATTGACCTTAAGTCTAATCACAACCCAACATACTTAAAAATCAGCATGCCAGGGCCCAAGAACCAACATGCGCAGATCCAAGACAATCAAAACGAAAAACAAGGGAAGGGAAACATAAGCATAATGCAAGATAACCAAGAAATTTTTAGAACAGCTCTGAAAGTCAGCCTACAAGGGGTAGGAAGGGGGCAATATGGGCCTCATAGGAGTCACATTGACAACAAGATAATGGGCGCATTCCAAGAAGCATTAAACAAGTGCAAAAGATCTAAGCCCATGAAAATGAGAAAAGTCAATTTCCCGACAAATATTTGGTTCGACGAAGAATATAAGGTAGCAAAGAAGAATCTCAAGAAAATAGGGAAGAAAGCAAACAAAAAAGCGTACATGCAATTGGTGAAAATAAAGGAAGAGGAATACATGAAAACAAGGCAAGAAGCGCTGATTTGGCTTGGAAAATGTGACCTTAAACGTTTTTGGAAAGAGCTCCAAACAAGTAAAAAGCAAACAAAGAACAATATTATACTAGTGCAATGGCTAGAGTATGCAAGGATATTATATGAACACAGAGAATACAAGGACAGCCCCCCAATAATCAACACACAGGGGAAGTTGTTTACCAAAACGGAGGCAAAAAAAGGAATCAACGGGATGGCAAGCGGTTAAGCACGGGATGTAGATGCTCTACAGGACTAACATTTAAAATGGGGGATAGATATCTTAACACCTCACATAAGGGACATCTTCAACAACATCGCTCGGGATGGTTTCCCCATGGAGTCATCCACTAGCCTAGTCATACCTCTCTTCAAAAATGCTTCAAAAGTGGAGAGGTCAATAACCCATCTAACTACAGAACTATTATGGTTAATCCTCTCATGGCAAAATTGTTTGGAAGCATGGTTGAACGTAAAATCAATAAATGGGCTGAAAAACAGAGAAAGAGAGCAAAAGGACAAGCAAGCTTTAGGCCAAAGCATTCAACTATAGATCACCGTATCACTCTGAGGCATTTAATTGAAAAAGTATGGGAAGACAAAGATGGAGAAGCCTTATGTTGCTTCGTTGATTTCAGGAAAGCCTTTGACACAGTCCCTAGAGATAAGTTATGGGGCCGAATAGAGGAACTTGGAGTTCCAAAAGAGTTCAGGGCAGAAGTTCAACGGCTATACGAGCAGGTTAGAGCAAAGATCAAATTACATATAGGTTTATCAAAAAGTTTCAGTAGTGGCATAGGTGTTAACCAAGGATGTCATTTATCTCCAACGCTATTTGGCCTCTATATTGACAAGTTGGAAGAATGGATAGACAAACTAGGGGGTGGCGGAGCCCATATAGCGAGTTATGTGATAAAACTCATATACGCAGATAATCTTATTTTGATCGCAACTACAGCCCAAAGCTTAAGAGAGCATTTGAAAGCTTTAGAGCTCTTTTGTAAAGAGGTCGGGATGCAAGTCAATACTAGCAAAACTAAGATTTTGATCTTCTCGCATCGAAAAGAAAAAAGGCATGCAAGCTTCATGTTTGAGGGGAGCCCATTTGAGATAGTCTCAGAATATAAATATTTAGGTATGGATTTCACCAACAAGCTTAGTTGGGACGCATGCATAATTAAAAGAATCCAAGGAGAATGGAGAGCATTGTACACTCTTCAAAACAGATGCAAAGATGCTGATTTGTGGGATTGGAAGACCACCAGGGTCTTGTTTGGGCTACTAATAGTTCTAGTGGTACTCTATGGGTGCAAGGTTTGGGCCAGCGGTATGTCAAGGGTAAAATGGAGGCAATTTGAGAGAATTCAAAAATGTCTAATCACAAGTACCTTTAAGTTTAAAGCGTCAATTCCATACAAGATAATTCTAGCAGAAATAGGTAGTTTCCCAATTGAAGTTGCAACTATGACGCATCTCCTAGGGTACATGAAGAAAGTAGAGGGCATGAAGGAGGATAGGTGGCCAAAGGTAGTAATAAAAGAAGAGTTGAACAAGCGAAAGAGAACGTGGAGGAAACAAAACAATGTTTGGATGGATAAGTGGGACATTAACATTCATGAATGCCCGAAGACCAATAAAGAGATAAAAGGGATATGCGAGGGAGAAGTTTAAAATAAACATGTGGACAAAGCAGATAGGGAGGAAAAAGCAGTACTACGTGACCAAGTTCAACCCCAATTATGAGCATGACCAAAAAACCTACATAGGAGCAAAAATTAAATGAAAAACGAAGATGCTCATAGGACAATTGAGAACGGGGTCACATCAACTTCAATGTGAGACGGGTAGGTGGAAGATCCCAAAAGAAAAGTGGGAAGAGAGAATATGACCTATGTGCACATCAGGTATGGTTGAGACAAAATGGCATTATCTCATGGAATGCTCTGCATTTGACGACATCCAAGCTACATACGTGGGCAGCCTACAGGGAGTTTCTATGCTTACTATATTTGATAGTGAAAACATTGATAGAAACGGAGAATTCTTGATCAAGATCCACAGTATGAGAGTGAACCTTCAAAGGCAGAACAGCGGCACGCTGGGGAACTAGAGTCAAAAAAGCTCAATGCCACTCTCTTTTTCCCGTGGTTTTTTCACTTATTTGGGTTATGATTTTTGGTTTGGGGGTCCCATAAACTGTTTTTGGTCTCATGGACATTATTAAAATATCTATCTACTTTGTGTCGATGATGACAATCAAGGGAGTTATAGGGGTGGAGAGTAAAGCAAGTGGGAGTGGAGCCAATGAGAGTGGCATTCATAATTTTCAAGGCAATCTATATCATTAATTCTAGATTTTAATGTACATTTTGTCTTTGAAGTTTGAATGAATACTATATTTATTATTTTTTAAATGTTTTATATTTTATGGACTAAAAATGAGTCTTATGCATTGTTTTTATATATATAAATATAAATATATATATACATATATATATATTATAGTAAATTGTACAAATGTTTCCAAACCAAGTTTTTTTGAAAATCTGCGTTTCCGCATTTCATACCCATTTCTGTACTCGTTTCCATTTCTGTTTCCTAGCAATGTAGAAGATAATGTACATCTTGTGAAACATGGATTCCATTAGAGTCCATATAATCCAAACCTCTACCTCGAAGGGCACAGGGGGGAGGTTGTATTTCTTATAGTGTATGTTGATAATCTAATCATCATTGACAGTTAAGTAATAAGTAACAATGACTGATTCAACAAAGAATAATCTTAAGTAATCATTCAACATGACTAATCTTTGGCTTCTTCACTATTGTCGTAGCTTGGAGGTATGGCAAACAAGACACCACATCTTTGTGTCTCAGATGAAATATGCTAAAACTATGCTCAAAAAAAATTGGATGATGAATTGCAAACCCGTTGCAACACCCATGGAGATAAGACTTCAATTCTCTCGATCTGATCCATCTCCTCGGGTAAATGCCACTCACTATCGTTAGTTAAATGGGAGTCTTAGTTACTTAACCTACACCAAATGAGGTATCAAATATGATGTTACTTATCTTTCACAATTCATGCAGGAACTAAAGTCATCACTGGAAGGCAGCGAATCGAGTACTGAGGTGTGTTCGTGGTACTATGGAACATGGCCTGGAGTACAAGACTAATGATCAATTCTTCTTGACTGGCTACATGGATGCGGACCATGCAAGATCCATCGATGACAAGGAATCCACATATGGATTTGTTTTCTTTCTAGGAACTGGTTCAATTTCATGTGGAAGTAAGAAACAAAGCATTGCTTCTTGATCTTTGACCAAATTAGAATATTGTGCAACAACTGCAGTTGTTTGCGAAGCAATATGGTTACGTCATATACTAGAAAGATTGGGAGTGCCATAGAAACAACCAACAATCCTATGTTGTGACAATCAAGGTGTTCTACAACTTGTTCGTGACACAGTACTTCATGAGTGCACAAAATACATTGAAGTTCAATGCCATTTTATATGCGAGATATTCAACAACACAATATTCAACTTCAATTTTTCCCACTCGATCAATGTGCAAATATTTTCACCAAATCACTTGCATGTGAGAAGTTTGAGGCATTTCAAAATTCTCTCTTGCACTCTTATCTCTATGATGTAATAGGGGAGGAAGGGAGATGTTAGGAAACATGCCTATTACACCATAGTGAGGTAATCATATAGTGTAACTAGTACATAAAACTATTTAGAGTGGGTTTGTTGGGTTATGAATGTAGAATAGATTTGGTTGGGTTTTTTTGGATAGTTTAGGGGAGGGCGAAAGAAAGAGGGGGAGGGGAGGGATGTTTGGAAATATGGTTATTACACCATAGCAAGGTAATCATATAGTGTAACCGGTACATAAAACTATTTAGAGTGGGTTTGTTGGGTTGTTACAAACCCACACATAGAATAGATTTAGTTGGGTTTTTGGATAGTATCGGACTTTGCTGGGTTGTTACAAACTCACACATAGAATAATTTTAGTTGAGTTTTTTTGTAATTTAGAATATCCAAGAATAATTTTAGTTGAGTTTTTTTTGTAATTTAGGATATCCAAAAACCCAACTAAATCTATTCTACATGTGAGTTGGTAACAACCCAACAAACCCACTCAAAATAGTTTTGTGTACTTGTTATGCTATATGATTACCTCACTATGGTGTAATAACCATATTTCCTAACAAGTCTTCCTTCTTGAAAATAACTTCCCTGCCATCCCCCATGTCTTGGGGATACCAAGGACACTTCTAAGACGTCCCCAAGTCCAAGGGAGTAAGTAGCATTGTTATACACACACACACACGCTTGCACCTTCCCCCATGTCTTGGGGATACCAAGGACAATTCTAAGACATCCCCAAGTCCAAGGGAGTAAGTAGCATTGTTTATATATATATATATATATTTGTGTGTATGTGTGTGTGTAATGAGAAAACCTAAAGTATCTTAGAAAACCAACTTTGGGTTAAACCCTAGAATACAAACTATAATGCAGGACCCTTTGTGACCACATGTCGACCATTGTATGGATCCACAAGTAATATTACCAAAAAAAACAGTCTATGCTACTCTCTTCAAGTGTGTATGTAGTGGTTATTTGTCCTTATGTGAGTTTCTCCATGTTTTTCCATTCCTAAGTACCATACAGTTTGCATACACTCATAAATTTGCACTTCTCGATCAGCATCTTGGAATTTGCTGTAGTTACAGTATAACAATGCTCAAACTTGGTTTTCAAACCTTAACTAGAAAAGAATAATCCTATTTTATCTCTATAAACGTACAGAAGAAGACCCAACCCATGCGCTCAAATGGCATTTAGTAATTTAGAAATGACAAAGGACTGAGATTTTGGTACACTTGGGTGGATGGATGAGACTATGCAAACAAGGTGCAAGAAATTCTCTTGCTTGCATAGGAAGCTAAGATTTAAAGGACATCTTAAAATTAAAATGCTTTATGAACTCAACGTGGAAACATTAGAAGCCATAAGTTTTTTCAATAGATTCAAAATGGTAAACAGCTTTTCAGATATACTAATTGAAAAAATTAAAAAATTCAGATTCTGTCAAATTTAATCAGCCTCCGTGTTTGATACAACCATACATCAACATAAAAATTTGGTTATGGTCACACGATTGTTAAGCATACAAATCAAGGTTAAAAAACATCATATTAGTGAATCAAATGACGAAGACAACAACTATAAATCCTCTCGAAAAGGATATATACTATACATTCTGTCATTAGTTCTGTCCCTGCTGGTCCATTCACTCTACAAACTTCATTCTTCTTATCTATCCAGGCAATTTTTGTTACATGCTATATCCATCATTAAAACAGGATCTTAAAACTAAAGAAATACCTTACTTGCCATTGGAGTGTCCTAACATTAACCAGTAAATGTCTTTGTAATTATATGCATTACTCTATGTGTCACATGCTAAAGGAATCCTAGAATTCCATCCATACTTGCATATTGAGTCTGATAAGTCACCTAAACTGAAGAATACTGGGCAGAGAAATATGGTGCTATAAGGATGAAATCCTCCACAAAGAAGCAAAGGTATCATGCATGCTCTGAAGACCAACTCCTCTGTCAAGGGCGCCTGATATCAAGATGAGAAAGATTAAAATGTCATGTCACCATCATGGCTTGTTTTGTTGTACTAAAAGTGGAATAAAGCCTGTAAAAAGTATCAAACAAGATAATGTAAAATCAACAAACTATACAATGTTGCAATTTGTTAGAAAAAATGAAATATTCCATGCATGGCCAACACACAAACTCGTAAAATTGGCAGTAAAATAAATTTCAAAAGGCCATGAGATGTTTGACCAACAGCACTGGAAATTTTCAGGTGAAATTCATACATACTTTAGGCATTATAAGAACCAAGTTTACAAGTTGCACCATATGAACCCAGAACATATATTGTACTTGCCTTAAATTCAACGTAAGAGAAGCGTCTTTCCCTCCCTGTAGTTGCTCATAAAGGGAGTATCTTTAAATCATAATTAATTTCTTATAAAATCGTTGTCTTTTCCTCCCTCAAATGATGATGATTCTAGCTGACAGTATTAACCTTCATTTAGGTATTACAATATAGTATATTTATATACTTGGTTAAATAATTAGTAAGGTTAATCATAAGAGATAGGTATAAATAATTATAATTATTTAAACCTATTTAAGTTAGTTTGTTAGGTGTTTACCATAACACCCGTAAAAAAGAGTAAGGTGCAAAATAATAGATGATAGGCGATGAGCTTTGTTAAAGGATGATAGCAAAGGTTTGCTATTGATCTGTAATTTGGTGGATATTCCACACCGATTCATCAATATGAATCCTTTAAAACTCCTAACATCAACATGATTGTCCCCTTACTCTTTATGCTCTAGTTTGCATTTTAAAACAGAGATATAAAGAGCTGCGTATTAAATTACAGAATCCTGCAATAAAGAAGACTGAAATACAGTGCAAGCAAAGAACATAACAAAGCACAATGACACAATAGTTTAGCTTCGAGAAACCCAATGGGAAAACTCCAGCAGAGTGATGAGCTTGCTCTTCTCCTTTACACTATGTAAATCTCAAATACAGGTTTACTGCCATCAAGTGGCCTTCATGAACATACACTACAATACAGCAATTTTGTCCAAATGCCTACACAATGTTTTGCTTCCTCACAACACTTCTCAGAAAATTACAGCCACCCCTAACAATCCAAACTAGCTACAAGAACAATGATAATCTTTGCCTCATTGAATGAATGGACTTCTCCCTCCAACTCCCTTTCCAGACATCAAAGGAATTGGATTGAATTGCAATTTGGATTTACTTCAATCCAATCCTACTTCCATCCATGATTCAATCCCACCCCCCTAATTCATTTGGCTCGAAACTGAATGACTACAATGATCTTCTCAATGTACATTTATACAAATCGACACCATAACAAGCTCACATGAGAAGCCCAAACATCGAAAAACAAATACATCATCTCTTTGTCCCTTGAACTTCTTGTAACTGAAAAGTGCAGCAGCACCACACCTTTTCCTAACATCCGGTGGCAACACCATGGTTTTTTTGAAAATCCGGGGCACCGTCGTGGGTTCTCAATCTGGTATGTCCTGCAACTTCCGAATGCCATAACTTTTGCATATGAACTCGTATTGACATGCCTTCTTTTTTTAACTTGCATAACTTTAAGAGAGGAATCCAAATATGTAATTAAAAAGTACCTCGACGAATTATTCATATAGTTTTAACCTTTGCACCACAACCTATCCATTTTGAGGTCATTGGGTATCGCAACATCTTCTTGAGCTCTTTCAATGGTTAATCAATATAATCTACTGACTCAAGGATAATAAAAAGCTGATTTTAAGTGCTTCAAGTTACATTCTTATACAATGAGAATACTGGATTGAGTTAGCTAACATAGCTTACATATCGGATCCTAAATTCAGATCAGTTTTATGCCAACAAACCACACATTGATAAATATTCCTTCAAAGAATCAATAACAAGGATCATGATATGGTTTTAATATACCAACATTTTGTATCAGAGCAAGTTGATGAGAAGAGCTTGTGAGAACAATGATGGAAGAAGAGTAGTTTTATGATTATCAAAGGATGCTCTAAGGAGTTATTTTATTTTGGATTGACATCACATCACAGTTAAAAATGAAGCCCATCACCAAGATTGTTAAAAGAAATGTTTTTTAATTGAAGAAATTATTGCCAGAAGCACTATATTTCAGCATAACATGATTGTTGTGCCAAATCATTACAAACATCAAAAATGATCCATGTGTAAGGAGCATAACATATGTAAAGTGTGAGGAGGAGGGCATCTAAAAGAAGCTTGAAATGAGGGGCGTAAATGTAACATCCCTACTGGGATCTAACTAGAAACACGAAAATAAAAATTAATAAACACATATACAAAAATAGACTACATCCCGAGAGTCTAGCAAAGATAATAATAGTATGACATCAACTCATATTACAGCATAAAATACGGATCTCCAATATCATGAGACAAATACAACTCAATATAGAAAGTAATTATAACACTTTAAACTTAACTCATCTAAATACACAAAATCCATTGTCAATGTGCATCAATGTATAATTACAACTCTCTAATAACAATTACAATATACAAATAAGATACTTGGCTACCCTGGAGCACAGTTCCTGAACTTCAAGTATTTTTGGCAATCTCAAGTGTCGTCTCGATAAATAGTACTGTTGTGGGAAGGGAAAGCATCATTCAAGCACTTTACCTCACCAACCACTGACCAACGATCCCCGGCACTATTCCATCAGGAAATGGCCCTCCCTTCACAAATGGTTAGATAGTGATGGCGCGGGAATCCAGTGAGATTAGCAAGTACCCGTATGTTGTATGATTTCTAACTAACTAAACATACAATGTATCATAGAAAACTCGATCTATTGCAAGATATTGCACGTGCATGTTAATCATACTCATGAAATGATAATGCCTCACTAAACATACTTTGACCCAAAGTGTTGCAAATAATAAATAATAATGATCCAAATCAATCAATTTCATACACACCACTTGATCAAACTGCGTTCATCTAACATTGCAATGTCAGTAAGCCAGTGAAGTTCATCTCACTCTTTGCTCCGCATTAGCAATGCAGATTGGTCAAATACAATTCAACCACAAGATTCAACTTACATCCTACTAGCAATGCATCACACGACATACTACACATAGGAGTAATAATAGCATACATTTAGTCTGTCAAATATATGCATGAATCTTTCATTATATTCTATCCCATATTAGAAATAATGATTACAAATATACCACCCGGATAAACATATAATTTAACTGTACAATTCAACAATATAATTGGTTTTCAGTTATCTACAACCTATGGCAACCCATATTATCACAGTCCAATGTTGTAAGACAACTACTAGTTTTCCACAATCAAACATATGTAGTCTTAAATACATAAAAACATAAGCGTTATACATGTAACTATATATGTCAAGCAAGCCTTTGTTCCACGAAACACTATAACATATTAACACAGCATTAGCTAAGCTCTCAAGTTTGCATGCACGCATACACAGGTTTTACCAACTGTAACATCTCACGCCATCCACCATAACAACCAACACGTATATAGTAAAACAATCAAACATAGACATGAATTTAGGCATAATAACTACAGTAAGTACCACCTGGATACCATATATTTTTTAACTCTAGTAACCTATGATATCCCATATTATCATAGGTTCCCAACTACATAACAACATATAAACTAACTTATGATTTTCAAGACTCAACTGACTCATGCAAATAATAACAAGCAAACAATAAACAATTATACCACCCGGGTATACTCCATACTAGCAACATGCACCACGATGTACCAGTATAACAAAACATTTATAATAACACACTTAAGTATGCAAAGCACACAAGTATTTTCTGTTAAATACACATGAATAACAATCATTCATATTATTAATAGTGAGTCAGATAAACCAGTTATCTTATTGACTCATTTACTCCTAGGAGACTGTTCCAAGAGTTATAGATCCTGATTCTTAGGTAGCTTAATGACTTATTCCAATTGTCTAAAGAGCTACAAGTAAAATCTCCACATACAAGCACTTGCACAACCTAATGTGCACCACGTGTAGGTATTCTATTGCTATGCCACTTCTAAACCCCGGTTTAGTGTTTTAATCATATCTACTAGGCATCAAATCATGAAGTAACACAAAGTTCACGCTCATTTCAATCATAACCCAAAACTTTGTTTTTCCCGAAAACACAAAGTAATCCAGTTTATATTGTGGGCTTACAAGCAATCGTTTACTAACTATTTAATTCAATTCTTCTACTTTTTGGTTAATATGCCTCTCGAGAATATTAACTAAAGAAGACTACCCCAGTTCTCTAATTATGTTATTAGTCATAATATGTAACTCAACGTCAAATTCCATGTGACGGATTTTTCATGTTTTAAGGAGTTCCGTAAGTTCTAACCACAATACGAGGTAACTATATTTACCCATTCAACTCCATTTACAAATTATTACGGTTTTCCAACCAATTAATTTTATAATTTCCGTTATCCAACACACCTATAAAAGATTTCACAACTCTCAGCTAATTGGAAGAATGGGACCCTAAGCCCGATTTCAATATATAAATATATTTTGCCATTCTTTTCAATCTTAACTACAATAATATAGAATTTGTAAAGCTAAGGATAATTGCAATCTTGCACTCGACGCCTATTTTATATAGGTATATAAAGCAAAAATATGGATAGCAGAGCTTAGGCGTAGCATGATGTTCTAATTTCACCCAAGATAAACTCGGGTTGCAATCTAATATTGCAAGATACCGACATCGAGCCACTCTTGAATATAGCATGTCAACACTTATATTGATAGTAATACTTTATAAATAACTGGAAACCCGTTAATCATCACATATAAAGTAGACTAATACTTTATAAACCATTAGCTATCCCAATCTAAAAACGGTTTCTATACCACAATGTCATGTGCCCTTTCCAGTTGACATCTCTCAGAGCTGATGATTAGCCTATTATGCAACCCTCGTAGGCTGATAGGATGGATAGAGGGTCATGATGGAGCTTGGCTTGGCTTCGACTATCAAAATTTTTCCAGTTGGCTTTCGTTCGGGCTCTTTCGAACACCGTTTGCCTGAGTTCCTATTTTTTAGGAATTTTTGGTACTCAGCGGAGCACCCCTGCTATGGTATGGTCATGTGCGGAATCACTCCCTTGTTCACCAGCTTCAAACGGTGCGAGAATCGGATACTTTTTGAGGGAGATATTAATATTTAATTTATTTAATTAAATATTAATTATTTGGCGTAATTTAATGACTTCGGCGTTTTGACCCAAGGGGGCGCTCATTATGAAGGGGGTCGTTTTAATTATATTTTATAATTAAAATTGTCTTTAGACTATGGAAAAATTAAAAGAGAAGAAACCCTAATTTTTAATTATGAAACCCTAATTAGGGAAAGCGCACTTTTTAAGAATATAAGGGTTTCTCTTTGGGAATCGTGCCATTCATGTGAAAGACAAATTTTTGCTAAGTATTTTTCTTGAAGACTGAGCCAAGGGTTCTAGTATTCAATTTGCATTGGAGAACGTACAATCTTCAGTGTGTGCAATTCAAAGGTTGTGAAATATCAACTGATCTATTGCCAGGCAGAGATAATTTCACACAGAAGTTATCATAGAGATTCACAGGTATTTATTTCATCAGGGTTTGATCCAGAAATTATCCAGAAAGAGATTCTTAGTAGTGGCGCAATTTTCTTGAGTTCGGGAGTTCAACCGTACCAGGCCGTACTGTTTTTACTGTTGTTGTACGGAATCCGTACGGCGCTGTCCCAGGCCATACAGTACCAGCAGGGACGTGTTTTCTCTTCTAGGGCAAAGCGCCTCCTTTTTGACTAGTCTGCTGATACCCTTTTGGGCGCCTATACATCTATCATTATTCTCGATCATCAGAAGCACGGAGAAAAGGTTATTTATTGCAGCCGTACCAGCTGTACCAAATCTAGGGTTTGCAGAAAAATCAGGTTTTTGAACGATATTTTATATTATTTTGTATGCATGCAAGAGATCTTTTATTGTAATCCTCTGGAGTGAATAATAAGATCAGAGATTAGCTAGTTAAAAGAGTATACTGCTATTTATTTATTTATTTGAATTTATTCGAATTTATCTGGCAAAAACAAACAATTTCAAAAATCAAGGGGAAACAGGGGTTTCTACAGTGGTATCAGAGCGGTTTCCTGCCACCCTGATTGGGTTATTTCAGATTGAATTCGATTATCAGTATGGTTTTAACAAGAGACAAGGATTTGGAAGAAAGAATGCACAATGCAAAGAAGAAATTAGATCGTCCATTTCAGCGAACAGAGGACCTTCTAAGAACTTTGGAGGAGTTGGAAACTTATTTAGGCAAGGTTGATCAGTCAGATTCCTATGCTATGCAAACAGCTTTATCTCCAGCATTTGGTTCATTGGTGAAGGCCCGATTATTGAGACATCATGATGAGGTGGTAAGACTTGCAGCTCTCTCTTGCATTAGTGAAATCATGAGGATAATCGCTGGCTTTAATTCTTATGATGATCAGATTATGAAAGAGGTACTTCATGTCATGGTGAAAAGCTTCGAAAAGTTGGATGACATCAGGGACCCTCATTTCACAAAGAGGGCAAGATTACTTGAAGTATTTGCAAGGTGTAGATTTGAAAACATTATGCTGTCAATGGGTTGTATTGGTGACGTTCGCAGGATGTTTAACACTTTTTGGAATATTATGGATGAGTTTCATTCCAACGATGTATTAGCATTGATGCACTCTATCATGTTCACAATCTTGTTTGAGGATGAAATTTCTAAATTTTTGGCAGAGATTTATGGTATGTCTGGACAAAAGAGAGGAATTTGTCACCTATGGCATGTACGTGGTTAAAGAGTTTAATTGATAGGCCTAAAGATCGTAGTACTTTCCCTATGACAGGCAGAAACTTGAATGATGAGTTTGACAGACATGCTGATCCAGTACAGGGAGACATTAACACATCTTCAGGTAATGATTCATCTGCATTATCTTCATAGGCAGAAGCGGTTAAAGATGTTATGCAGGTTGAGCTAGTTGCATCAGAAGGTGATATCACAAGCACACTGGATTGCATGATTAACATAGATAGTGATTCCAGTACAGTTGATCAGAAAGTGAGCATTCAGGACTTTGCAGAAAATGAGTATCAGGCACAGTTGGATGCTTCTTCACATGAGATATAGGCTAGTAGTTCTTCCTGTGGTTTGGCGAGCCAGTTGAAGCCGAGAGGAAAGGATATTGTCGCGGCTTTATCTCATCATGATAGAATGCATGGATTGATCGAGAATCACATTTGGATGATTCAACTGCAGGAGAGACAGAAAGGAGTCACAGCAGGATCTTGTGACGGCTTACAGGAGATCAAGGAGGGCATGGAGGCAATGAAGGTAAGTTACATACACCTACTTTCAGATCACGATCATCTCCTTAATCTTGCGGGAATCTATTTAGATGCATTAAAGAAGAAGGAAGAGGAGGTTGACCGGCTTTCTCATGAGCTGGAGGATACTCGGAATTCCTTGGTGTGTACTCAGTTGGCGCTCCAGGTTTCTGAGAGACATGTGGATGAGCTTTGTCTTGAGGTGAGTTCAGTTCAGGAGATAGCGCATGTGACAGGGACTCAGCTTTCTTTTACAGTCAGGTCACATGTTGATGATATGAGTATGTCTAGCATTCACACTCCGAATTCAGAGATTGTAGTGAGTACAGGAGACAGGTGCGTGAAGTCAGTTGGTATTGTCCACATTACTCAGGTGAGGAGTTTACTTGAGTTGCCAATTGATTTCCGTTCATGGATTGGGTGTTGGGATCCTTATCTTGGTACTAGGGATTGTTTTGACCAGAGATATCTATCATTCTTTGGTAGTAGTATCTGTTGCACTATCATGGACTTGATTAGTAGTTTACCAGGTGTAGTTCTCATCCATGCCAGCAGCTTGTCTGATGCTGGAATTAGTTTTTATACACCTGTGTTGGGCATTGTTCAAGTATCTAGTGAACCATTCATGTTGGAATGGGTTGATGATCTCTCAGATATGACGGAGTCTATAGAAGAGTCCCAGGATCCGATTATTGCAGATGACACCCAGGAGGATGTTGTGGACAGTGTTGAGGACTTAGTCTCTTCAGCGGGTTCCTTTGATACGGAGGTTTATGTGGATGTTTCAGTCACTCCGTTTGATGATACGAGTTCAACAGTTGGTCTGCCGAATTTGGATGGCACTATTACAGATGATAGCTATTCTGAGGTTACTCCTTTGGACAGTTTGCCAGGGGTAGAGTATAGGAGTTCGCCCAGCCAGCACAATCATATGTCTAGTCAGCTGAGAGTTAGTGAGCGAGACATTGCTATCGCTTGCGAGCATTTCGATGTTGCTCGTCAGTTGTTAGCAGTTTATGGGTGGGGTTCTCCTACTAGTGATGAGCAGGGAGGCAGTTATTTTTCCTTGACAGAAATCCACTCTTTATGGGAGGCTATCCGGATTCTGAGACAGGATTATATGCGGTTGGTTGCCGACAGAGATTATCTTAGGGAGTGGGGCAGTATAGCATACGATGTATTATTGGTCAAGGAAGATAAGGTGAGTGAGCTTACTCAGCAGCTCGAGGTGACTTCTAAGATTCTTGAGAGTACGCAGTTGGCTTTCAAGGAGTCGCAGTTACATTTGGCTGAGGTGACCATGGAGTTAGAGCGACTTCAGTCTTTACCAGAGTCCGTACAGTCACAGGGTGTGGTATCTGGTGACCCGAGGATGTCCACAGTCGAGATCGTTAGAGACAGTGGGGATGAGCATATATTTATCCTCGATGCTAGTATTGGCTTACTTGGTTCGTTTCCACTGAAGTTAGATTCAGTTGAGTTGGGTGTTGCAGTTGAGCATGGTAGTTAGCCTGATATGGTGGTCTCTACTACTGATGGCAGGGACCCTAGTGAGGTTGTATTAGGGATCAGTTGTGATGTTGGTGAGCCAGCAGTTGGTTTGGTTCCTGTTTGTGATAATACTCCTTTGGAGGTGTCTTCAGAGGTAGTAGTTGGTTCGGGCTTGGTTAGTGATCAGTTGCAGTTAGTTTTTTCTATATTGCACTCTGCGCCACTGATTGAGAGTGGCACATTTTATCGACATTACACTATAAGTGCTTGTCATCAGTTATGGGATGGTTTGACGCCATGGGATGAGAGTTGTGATAGACATGACATGGTGATAGGTGCTGGGGTTGACAGTTTGTCGGTGCATGACTTAGAGCAGGAGTTGATGGCAAGCAGATTTGGTTTGTGTTATTGCTATCTAGCATGTGATGTCTCTTCATTATCAGCGATGCATAGGAGTTTGGGTGATGAGACCGTGGCTGGTGATCTGCAGAGATATGTTGATTACAGTAGAGGTACAGTGTATGGATTCTACACACTTGGCGTAGTTCCATTTGGAAGTTGTTGCAGAGTTTGAGTGTGCCTTCCACATAGCACGGTGGAATGTGTATATGGTATTTACGGTGTTGGCAATTTGGGATGTCCACTCTACTTGGATTCTGATATTTCGAGAGTTTGTTCCTCATGGGTTCCTGACTATGGCAATTGTGATTTTGGAGTTTGGTTGAGTTGTATTTGCCAGTTTGATTATGGATTCCTCTTGATTATATTTCAGAGGATATTGCAGGAGCTTGCGTTGATTGACAGCAATATAGATCATGACTACATTTGGGATCCAGGTAGATTGATTGGTTTATTGTTCAGCGATTGCTTGGGAACAAGCAATTTTAGGAGGGGCGGACTGTCATGTCCCCTTTCCAGTTGACATCTCTCAGAGCTGATGATTAGCCTATTATGCGACCCTCGTAGGCTGATAGGATGGATAGAGGGTCATGATGGAGCTTGGCTTGGCTTCGACTATCAGAATTTTTCCAGTTGGCTTTCGTTCGAGCTCTTTCGGACATCGTTTGCTTGAGTTCCTATTTTTTAGGGATTTTTGGTACTCAGCGGAGCACCCCTGCTATGGTATGGTCATGTGCGGAATCACTCCCTTGTTCACCAGTTTCAGATGGTTCGAGAATCGGATATTTTTTGAGGGAGATATTAATATTTAATTGATTTAATTAAATATTAATTATTTGGTGTAATTTAATGACTTAGGCATTTTGACCCAAAGGGGCGCTCATTATGAAGGGGGCCGTTTTAATTATATTTTATAATTAAAATTGTGTCTTTAGACTATGGAAAAATTAAAAAGAGAAGAAACCCTAATTAGGGAAAGCGCACTTTTCAAGAATATAAGGGTTTCTCTTTGAAAATCGTGCCATTCATGTGGAAGACAATTTTTGCTAATTATTTTTCTTGAAGACTGAGCCAAGGGTTCCAGTATTCGATTTGCATTGGAAAACGTGCAATCTTCAGTGTGTGCAATTCAGAGGTTATGAAATATCAGTTGATCTATTGCCAGACAGAGAGATAATTTCACACAGAGGTTATCATAGAGATTCACAGGTATTTATTTCATCAGGGTTTGATCCAAAAATTATCCAGAAAGAGATTCTCAGTAGTGGCGCAATTTTTTTGAGTTCGGGAGTTCAGCCGTACCAGGCCGTACTGTTTTTACTGTTGTTGTACGGAATCTGTACGGCATTGTACCAGGCCATACAGTACCAACAGCGGCGTGTTTTCTCTTCTAGGGCAAAGCGCCTCCCTTTTGACCAGTCTGCTGATACCCTTTTGGGCGCCTATACATCTATCATTATTCTGAATCATCAGAAGCAAAGAGAAAAAATTATTTATTGCAGTCGTACCAACTGTTCCAGATCTAGGGTTTGCAAAAAAATCAGGTTTTTGAACAATATTTTATATTATTTTGTATGCATGCAAGAGATCCTTTATTGTAATCATCTAGAGTGAATAATAAGATCAGAGATTAGCTAGTTAAAAGAGTATACTGTTATTTATTTATTTATTTGAATTTATTCGAATTTATCTGGCAAAAACAAACAGTTTCAGAAATCAGGGGGAAACAGGGGTTTCTACACAATATCACAATAGCGACGTCTGATACAAAAACAGTTATACTAATACATGTCTACATGTGCCAAATTCACTCTATTCATACCTCTATATCAGAGCGTCTATTTTAGAAATTTGCTCTTATATATTCACTCTAAATGAACTACTATAAGAACTTATTACTTTCTATATTCGCTCTAGTATTAGTAATTTGTAAACGGTTCATACGGTTTAAGACATTTGTTAGACTCAATATAGTCAGTTTAAGACAGTTTATTGTACTTTAATCTAGGCAAGATATTTTTGTATATTCAACTCGACCCAACCAATCATTATACAACGGATCCTAAATGTATAATTGCGCCTCAAATTTATATTTATATCTTCTGATGTCTATGTCTATGTGGTTATTCTCCTATAGGTACCAGCGGTGTATTGTATTAAAAAGTTTATATAGTTTTATAATATAGATAAAATTCAAGCCATGGTTCCAATACTACGTCCCAATTCAGAATTTACTAGGTATAGATGCACACATAAAGGCAATAAGATGAATATTCACACCATGCATCCAGAATTTTAAGTACAACACCTACCATTTACCAGCTCTGATTTTCTTTTGTATCCTTCCTTCTTCCTTTCCGTTCCAGCCGTGTCTCTTATTGCTTCTTCCTTTGCTCTCTATGTCCTTATGCTTCCTCCTCCAAAAGAATTTATACCCTCCTTTTATAATTTTCTCCTCCTTTCCAAAAGGGCGTAGTTCTTTCCCTGCTTTAAAGAAGATTCTTTTTAAACCGTACTTTCTTTTTAAATCATGTTTTTTCTTGTTCTTTTTTTGTTTTATTAAAATCTTTCTTTTATTTAAGACTTTCTCCTTTTTTCTAATTTATGAGTTTTTCTAAATTTTTAATTGTTACTTTATATATATATATATATATATATATATATATGAAATGTCCGATTTCATATTTTAATTAGCATTTAACTACATTTACGCAATTTAATGATAATTTCTAAAATTCATAACCCATATTTTAAATTTATCTTCGTTAAAGTTGCTCTTACCATTATCAATGGCAAACCATACCAAATATGCAAAAGAATTTACTTCTATATTTTACCTATTTCGGCAAATCATGGAAAACAAGCACTCCAAACAGGTATCAAAGACACCATAAACAATTAAACGCATTTCTACCATGACTAACTACTGTGTGTGTGTGCAGGGTTGTGCCAACTCTCTGTAGAACTTCGATGTCTCTATCTACAACATCCTCTCCGATGATGCTCTCCCTCCAGTACGTTCAAGGAAAGAATTCCCGTGTCCACCTCACAACACACAGGTGATTAAATCTTTTCACATGATAATCATAAGCAATAATATATAACTGAAACAATTAATTAATATGCTTAAAATGTAAACGCATACATAATCCAATTTATAATAAGCAATCATCTAACTAAACAATATTCTATTATCCCGAAATAGCATAAATCCCAAGTTTAGTCAGAAATATCACCGAATCTGAATTAACTGCAGATATCCACAGTTATTCTAATAGATTCATCTGGAAGGAAATTGGGATGTAACAGTAAATGCCCAGAGAAAGCAACAACTTGTATATTGTTCTATTTATTATTAAATGTAATTGCCTGGTTTTCGATTGCAAGAGGGGCATCTGATTTGTTGAGTGATTGAGCATCAAAAAAGGCATAATGAGAGGCGTTTGGACCAGCAATTGATTTACTAAACGCGCATTATATTAAAAATTGCAGCCATTGAATGTAATATATATATAAAAAATCTAATATCTACCTGTGGCGTGATACTCCATAAAAAAGGTGATTCAATGCTGGAAGGAGGCGCCTTACATAGCATGTGCAGCTTGTAGAACAACAGAGAGAAGTTTCTTTTTTAAAGGCATCCGAATGGAGTGATTAGTGCACATGAATGGAAGGGTGAGATCAAGTAAAAACACCTATTCAGTCTGCTCCTAGCCGTGTGGAAAAGGCATTGCAAAAAGGGTGTCCAATTTTATGGCGCTTGTGCGCAAACAAAATGGTATAAAGCGCCCAGCAAAGTGCAAGTCCTTTTATTATATGGTTTTTAGGTTTTATAAATATTTAGGGTTTTTGCATTGTTTTTTTTTAAGTTATATATATAAATACATAAAAAATTGTAATACTTCAGAAAAATTAAAAAATTTTAAGGATAGCCTGAGGAATTCAATTTAATTTCATAGCTTCCAATCCGTTGAGAGTATCTGATAAAATTTTGCCACATTGTGTCCAACATTATTCTCAAGGATCCTATAAAGTTTGTTTTCTTTAGCACTGCCAGTTTTCCGGATTTAATTGCTTTTTGCAGACTAGGTTAAATAATTAATCAGGCTAGTCATAATAGATAGAATTAAATAATTATAATTATTTAAACCTATTTCAGTTAGTTTGTTAGGTGGTTACAATAACACCCATAGAATAGAGTTAGGTGCAAATAAAAGGTGATAGTCGATAAACTTTGTTGAGGGATAACAGCGAAGGTTAGTTACAGGTCAACAAACCACACATGTATAAGTATTCCTTCAAAGAATGAATAATAAGGATCCTGATACAGTTTTAATATACCAACACAATAAAAATGCCTAGAAGCATAGAAATTTATACTGACCACCACATAGTTGCGCCATGCTAAGATATCTGATCTCAAGGATAAAGCTCCATGTATGCTATATACCAATTCTCTATATGCACTATTAACTATCTCCACAGTTTCACAAGCACAGGGTAGTTGTTTTTGCTTCCGTTTGCTAATGACCTCAAGAGCTGATGTCACCAGAGGCCCCAAATACAAAAGGGCAGTCAAGACGAGAGGGAAAAAAACTGCCTGCCACTGTTTCAAGAACATAAAATTGCACTTCAAACCTTGGATTAGGCAAGAATCCCTAATCTTCATACATGCCTACATGCCATTAATTGTGATTGCAGAATTTCACCATCTACACGGCAACAATATGCAAGTTCTCAAAGAGAATAAAAAGGGATGTATCAACAATACGAATCTTACAAGTGAACATGTATGACATCACAAGTGATACTTTTAGTTTTGAACGCAGTCTAACAGAAATCTTACATATCTTTACCATTCAAGATAAATAAGTTAAAACATTTATGGAAGGAGAAACATCACCAGATGATCTATTTTAAGTCCATATGCACCCAAGATGGAAATAATATGTGTCTTTCCCAAATCCCAAACCTGCGGCAGATTCATTCCATCAAACATTCATTTCAGTGTTTATAGAAACAACAATAAATAACAACATTTTAATGTTGATTTTCATCTATGTTTATTTCAAAGTAAATAAATTCAGGCAAAAGAGACAAGTCAATGAACTAGTTGCATCCAGAAGCCATAGAATTAAACTAAAGTTTAAACCACAACGAGAAGAAGATGGGGAGCAAAAGAATGTCTAAAATTTTAAAAGCACCTCACGTGGCATAAGAAACAAATCATTTTTTCAAATCAATATTATAAAGGAATATCATCTATAATATTTATGTAGTTGATATTATCTTTACTCCGACTGTTGGTGTTCTACCTACAGTCAGCAATATAGAAATTTGCTTTGCCACTTTTGGAAGCCTATTAAGAAGATTTCATTTGAAAGAAAAACCTGCAAGTGATGCTTAATGATCAGCAACGATCAATTTAAATTCATGATTTATTTATGGTCTAAGGTCGAAGCTGCTCTTACCATGCCTTGTAACTTTAGTTATCATGTATATATTTTAAATATATCTTCTACAATTCTTTTTAGGGCATCGACATTTAAAGTTGGGTTAAGAATAATTGGGAGTTTGTACTTTCCAAAGCAGTCCTCAAGTTTTAAATATTTATGACCATGCCAAAATGTACCGTACTAGACGTAATTATGCTGACAACCACACAACCACCTGCAGATGAACAATAAAATGTTGTACGATAAACCAAACCCTATTTGCCCATTCTAAACAGTAGAAAAATCCATAACAGTAAAATTTATTTATTAACCTGACGAAAGATAGGTTAAAGACAGTAACTAAAACAGATTGCAGTCATGCTTACATACGGGGGCCAAAAAAACCAAATGAAGAATTTGCTTTAAGAGCATCTAGTTCTGCATTGAGACTACAAGAATATAGATTAGTTCCCAAAAAACATAGAATATATTAACACCAACAAAATATTGAGCATGATCTATAGCACATAAATCAACAAGTGAAAGGTAAAAATATCAAGAGTGCCTAAAGCAAATTAAATGTAAAAATAGTGTGGAGAGATGATCAGAAGGTATCTTTGACATTTCAGCCAGAGATTGGTTAATGATACTTGATCCAATCTATTTGACATTTCACATGTGCGAAGAAAGAAGTTGGTGACTTGACTTCCTCAGTTCCATGGAAGCCATCTTCTTCCTGTTCTTGTTGACCCAGCTTCTCCTAGAATGTCATGTTTCCTTAATGACTTACTTGTATGAAGTGTTCTTTCCAACAAAAAAAAAGAGAGTATTGTCTTCTGATGCATCCAAAACTGAAGCTTTAGAAGACTTCTGCTCAATAATAGAAAGCAATAAGCAGGTATAAAAGGTTTTTTCTTGAATGTCAGAACTTATCCGTAAAATATTGGGGTTAGATCTCCCATATGTCACAGATCTGGTAATTAGGAATTAATTTCTAAACAGAGCATGCATATAGATTAATAAAGGAGCATGTCACTAAGACTTGTAGTTAATTAATAGGAAAAAAAACAATTAAGATTTACACCAAAAACAGGTATATGACCGTAATTTATACTCGACAAGGCATCAAAAGATAGAATGGCCCTTCATTTTAATCTTAACATAGCCAAAACAACAAATAATTTGGCCTCTCGTAACATTGCCTGCCATGACCTGAAAATGCTAAGAACTATACATTAGTAGTATAGGAAGTTTCAGGCAATTTGCTAAATTAGAGTGAAAGTACTTGAAATACCAATTGGCATAACATGAATAAAATGCATTTTAGTTGAAGCTATAATAATGCCCACAAAGGACCAAAGTAGATCAATGGGACTGAAGTATACAGTCAGGAAAAACGGCCAACACAAAGATCCCCAAAAAAAAGAGTAACTCCTCTATCAAAAGAAAGCATTTCCATAAGGTAAATCCATCTTCAAAACTTCAAAATGTAACTAGAAAATCTTGTCTCTAAAAATGACACTAATCTATTTACTTCTCTATTGTGACTGGATGTACTTTTTGAGCCCTGTTGACATGTCTGGCCATCTTTGGGCATTAATATAATTTCTTTCTATGATCCAGGTGGATGCATGACTTCTATAGTCAGCGTCCACTGTCAACATTGGGTAGCGTCTCCTAATTGAAAACACCCCACAGACATTACCACAGGTCCTAACAAGCATTCACCAGTTGGCACAGGCATCCTGTGTCAACACCTCGTTAGCACAAACATCCTATGTCAAATAACTGGTTGGTGCATACATCCCGTGTCCCTGGTTGGCACATACATCCTGCATCAACTCTTGGCTGGCAGATACATCCTATGTAAAAATCTGGTTGAAACCAGCATGTGGTGGCAACACCCTGGAGAGTCTAAGCATTCGTGTCCCTTGCATGTATGGTGGAGCCACCCCTATGACTCAAGGACCAGGATTGACCCTTATTCCTTGCAATAACATTAGAAAACAAGCAAACAGATGTCAATGTCAGTTCTGCAGATGACGCACAGAATTAGAAACATTTCATTTTTCTGAAACAACACTACAACAACTCTACTTCATCTTCCACAACTGCTACACATCTATACATAAGTTATGTGGCAAAGGCAGAGCAGCCAGGGTTTAATCTACAGTTAATTTCCTCATAGCCTATTCTACAGTCATATTCCCTTCCTTCCGGGGTGGAGACATCAATAATCAGCATGGTGTCACATATGCAGCTCACTCATTCAGGGAAACCACCCCCAGCTCTTGAGAAACATCACAGCAATGAAGCATAGGAATTCCATATTATCCTTTGGCACATGCATAGCGAGCTATGACTATATTCAGAGTTAATATAATACAAACTGTCCATTTATTTGTATATGTTATTCTGCTCTCTATTCATGTTTGAAACTTAGCTCATTCATTTACGATTATATATCCTGCTCCTATTTTATGAAGGGATTGATATCATCAACCCTAAGGGCTTTTGGGTTTAGAGAAGCTTTCAATGGATGGATTTATAACCGCATCAGCACCCCATCTTACAGTGTCGGTTTAAATGGAGATTGGTGAAATGTTTCTTTCCATGAGGGTTAAGGTAAGGAGACCCTACCTAATCATCATTATGGGTGAGTTGTTAAGAAAAGGAATACAAGAAATAAAAGAGAAGGTTAAAAATCATGGCCTGCAATAAAGTTCAAACAGCAATAGACATGATAATTTTCACTTTGCAGATGGCACTCTTCTTTGTTCCACATCAATTATCTAAGAAGTAAAACCGTTTGAACAAAGGCTACAAGCTTATCAAATAGCAACAGGACAACAGGTCAATTATTTTAAATCGCATGCAATATTTATACATGTAAGCATCCAAAGAAGGCCATTCTTAAAATTCTTTAGTTTAAAGAGGGATTTCTTCCAATGAAATATTTGGGGTTCCCTCTTCACTTTTCACAGAAACAGAACTTATGGTGAGGAGTGATACAACATATGCAAAGTAAGTTGAATGGGCCAACAGATGGGTCTCTATGGCTGGTCGCATGCAGCTTATTAAACTTGTTCTGCCATCTGTTCCGCTGCATCTCCTCAACCATTTACCCCTCCCAAAACATGTGGGAAAATATTTTATTAAGATCCAAAGTAACTTCTTGTAGAGGGGGGTAAATACCAAATTTCAGTACCCACTTGTTTCTTGGGAAAAAATTTGTCAATCAAAGATTCAGGGAGGCCTAAATTTTAGGCATCCGCAACAATTCAACCAAGCCATTGCTATGGAAACAGCTTGGAGATTAATGAAGGATCCTCCATCCATATGGTTAAAAATAGTTAAGATAAAACATCTATTGGCCCACACTGAGAACCTGTTATCAGCTAGATGGTGAGGAGTGACAGGACCATTGACTGGAACAGCTAAGTTAATCCACCAAGGCTGTCAGCTTCTACTGGTTAACCTCACTTGGAAAGAAGGCAAAGAAAATCAGGTCAAATTTTGGGATGAAGGATGGGAAGGTTACCCACCTTTATCCTCAACAGGTCTCTCGGAGTTGCAATACTCTCTTCAGCAAAAGGGAATGATCTTCTCAAAGACTATTTTACTAAGGAATCAAACTTCCGGGTAATATGGAACATAAATAAGATAACAGAAGTAGGGAAAATCATTTGACATAATAAAACCAACTACTAGAACACTTGAAAAAAAGAAAAGCTTTGAGATCTATGTCACAGGATATATTGTTATGGCCGCACCACCCATCTGGAGAATGCACCATGTCTACTGCATATAAGATAATCTCAGAAATGGAATCAGTTCAGGATCAGAATTGGGGGGAAATTTGGTCTCTTTATACTTGGCCTAAAATCAAAAGTTTTGAATGGTTGCTTCTACATGATGCTCTCTACTCACAAGTTATAACTTGAAGAAAAAGGGATGGATTGGACCTGGTATGTGTCCAAACTGTAGTCAGCAACAAGAAAACTATGAGCATCTCTTCTTCAATTGTTCCCTGGTTACTACAGTCTAGAATGGTGTTTCTAGGATGCTAGGATTTGCTATCATAAAAAGTGGTATATTAGCCCAACCAATTTTAAGCTAGAAAGCAAGACATTTGGATATGGAAGTATTGAAAATATTAGCCCATCTTGCTCCTAGCTTTGTTCTTTGGAATGTATGGAAAGGAGGCAATTTGTGCATCTTTGACGATAAATCTCGTAGCACAGAAAGAATCTTAAGAAATATCAAATGTCAGATTCCGTCCACAGCCTTAATCCTCCAAAAGGAAAGAAAAAACAGTTTCCACTCAGCAACCATGGCGGATTGTCAAATTGCAAAGGTTTGGAACATTCCTTTTCACTATTATGCTCATTACATGGTTATACAGCCCAAATTGAAATGGGAGTTTCCACCTCGTGGATATTTCAAATTAAACATTGATGGAGCATCTAAGTCAAATCCAGGGCCAACAACCATTGGAGGGGTTATGCAAGATCACATGGGACAGCTAATTGTTGGCTACTCTCAATTCATTGGCTTCCAAACAAATAATTATGCCAAGCTCATTGCTTTATCTGCAGGACTGCAAAAAGCAATAGACAAGGAATTTAAGAAAGTAATAACCAAGGGGGATGCCAAAGTAATTATTAATTACATCCGAAATCAGTGGCCATCCAAGGAAAATATATATATATGAGGACATCAGAAATGGAAGCATATAGCAAGTCACATAATTCAGAACCTCTGCCAGCTTGATGACATTAGTCTCCAAGACAAACCCTGTCAACAAAACAAGGTTGCGGATTGTTTGCATAATTACGCTTTCTCCTTTCTAATAACTCAAGATCATCATGCCAACTATTAACATGTGGTTTGGAATAAAACTACTATTCCCCCTTAAATTATTTTTTTGGGGCACTTAGAGCAAGCTACTCACCATCATTGTAAGTCATGAACAAGTATAGTGTTAAGTTGTATCAACTATGCCCCTTCGAAAGACATTGACAACGTTGGTGCCCTCATTCCACTTTTTAGTCTTAATAACCATGTGTGCACTTATCCTCTCAAATTCAATAATGATTCCAAGTTTTTTTTACCCCTTGTCCACTTTACTCTTAATGATTAATCCTATTTTTTTCTACACCCACCTCCATTACATTCGTATGGACTCCTTTCTAGTGTTAAATTTATCATCGTTTTTTCAACATAGCTCACTAAGTCTATTGTGTTATACCTACGTTCCCCTAAAGTCGACTTGTACATACACTAAACACCTTTATTTTCCTTTAAACACTCATAAACCTATTTCCACCTACTTGAATTTTATGTCCTATCTGCACATAGACTTTGTTTCTTCTATTATTCATTGTCACATCAAACATCAAAATAATAAGCAACATGTGACCAGCTATTGCATGTTGATCCAAGAGGATCTAAGACACCAAATCTTACTACAGTTATCAAGTGTTGCTCATCTAGCCTTGCACTAATGTCAACAACGTCTACATCAACTTCAAAACCCACATGCCAAAGCACAAGATCTAACTCATTCTTTGCATTGCCACACAACTCTTGCAGTTCAGCACTACAAACCTTGCAAGGCAATTTTGGAGGTCTTCGATGTGTTTATGGGGCTCATCACACCTCTCTACACAACTTTAGTTTTGTGAACCTCTAGATGACGGGATGAGCTTTTCCAAAAAGGTATTATGGTCCATAATCGAAGCATACCCAAAAATGTTAGGACGCCATATGAACTGGCTTACTCCGGAATATGCAGTATCTCCTTGTGCATTGTTTAGCTTGTCCGGCTCATCCCAAGTTGACACAAGGCACCGAGGAAAAATTGGGCACATCACACAATTCCATGCATGCTTGTGCAACGTGTGTATCTTTGCGGCACTCGTAGAGACTCTTTGCACTCTTGCGTGCTTTTGCAACACCAAGATGAATCACTGCGGTAATGTTCGTCAATTGTGCAACCTTTGCGATATCATTGTGCATTTCCATAATGTCAAGGCGAACATCACGCAACACTCCAGTCATGTGCATGACTTAGCACCTTCACAACAACTCGTGCTAAACATATATACACGCAGCAACCCTGCATGCCTCTGTACCTTCCAGCATACCGCACATTAGTCTAGCTCAGTGCATGACCCAGCATCAACAAACCAGAACTCTTCTACCGTGTGGCATGCCCGGTGGCATTCTCCAAGTTCGCGCCATGTTAGGTACCCTGTCAACAGCACAACACCGATGGAAGTGTAACCGTCACACCTACAAAGAAGTCGAACCATCGCTCGGGCATAAGAGGAACCGTTCTTGTAACTATCTATTTCTGTAACCATCTATTGTAACTGCTCCCTTGAAATGATATATATTGTAAGACACCAAAAATGGTGGGGGACACAATAGAAGACTCACTGTAATGTCCCCAAAAGGGACGATTTCACACAAAAGGGGTTTTCCCCTAAATCCCAAAATTTTGAAATTCTGAAAATAAAATCAGTAAACCTTAGTTTGCAATAAATGCTCCAGAAACCCTTATCAAAGCCCTAAAAACCTTAGATGCCACAATGCAAAGGTATTGTAGACAATTTCCAGCGAATATCTTATCCCAAATTTATCTGGATACTTGCAAAAATAATTAGAAAATTAAATACATGAAAAAAGTACATTTTTGCCAATTTATTGATGCTCAAATGCCACTTTATGATGGCTGTAAAAATATGATTTTTCTCCAAAAATACAGTTGTTCTTGATATTTTCCACTTCAAACCCTCGCCAAAAAATTGCCACAAGTGCCCAAAAATCACAAAAAATTCCAGGGAACCTCCTAGGGCATCAAAATGGCCGACAAATGACCTCCAAGCCAATCTCCCAAACCGCCAAGGTGCAGGAAAAATAGCAGAAAATTATGAGAGCAAGATCTTGCTTTTTGCAAGTGAAAAAGACCACAAAACCTGCCAAAAATTATTAAATAATAATCTGAAAATTATTATTTAATTTTCTGTCAATTAGGGCTTCAAACCTTCCACAAAACTCCTCCAAAACCTCACGCCAAGATGCAGAAAATTAGCAAATAAATTCAAAATATTAATTTGCATAAATAGACCTAAAAAGGGGCCTCCAAACCCTCAACCAAGCCTCCAAAGTAGTTCGCTCCACTTGCAAATATAGAACAAATATTAATCAGAATTAATTTGCAAGAAATGGGTCTCAAAACCGTCACGAAAACCTCACAAGACTCCTCAAAGCAAATTGCCCCACTTCTAGGGCAAGTAACAAGATCTCCTTAGCAAAGGTGGCGTCAAAAGACACCTTTTTTAAAATGATCAACACCAAACAACGAACTCCTATTAGGCATGCATCCCAATAGTTTTATTCAAGCATGAAGAACAATTATCAAATTCAATATATTTTCAATTGTGATATTTACCTTGTATTTGTACCTTCCAAAGGGGGTGAACCACCTAAGGGAGGTAAAATACCTCATAAGCCTCACTTGCCCTTTTTAAAATATCTTTCATTTCTTTGCTTTAGCTCCCAAGTCGACATTCCTTTTAATTGCACTTTACGCCTTTTTGAATTAATTAAATAACTTGCCTTAATAAATTAGTAATTAAAACTACTTTTTGGCAAATTAAATAATTAGGTCCTCACTTAAATAATTGATTAGATTGCTCTAATAATTAAAGTGATAAAAATCACTTTTCAAGTATTTTTATTAATTATAAAGCCCCTTAGAATAATCATTAAAATTACCTTGATTTTTCAAATGGTTAAAACCACTTTTTCAGTAATTCAAATAATTATCCAGGATGGTTCTATTTTAATAATTAATTGACTTATATTTTCGAATGATTAAAATCACTATTCGAGCAATTTTATTAATTATTAAAATTATATGAAATGAGGGCATAACACACACAACGACCAAGTGAGCGGCCATTGTCCTCTTTCCTAATCGGCCATGTCTGCAACATCTTGAATACTTGCATGCCTTGAGCATCTCGTATCAGATGATCCCTTCCCAGACTAGGTAAATCAATTTTTTAGCCCTCTCTGATCATAGGAACTTGCTTTCCCCGCTTTGTTTAATGACGTCGCAGTCTAGACGAATCAGTCATGATGTTTATCCCTTTCTAATCACAGGAACTTGCATTCCTTGTCTTAATGTGCATTGTACACATATGTATTTTTACCTATTCTTTCTATTGAATAGAAGTGGCATCATTCTACCAATCCCCTATGTTGAATGTGTAATGGTTGCTTCCGCATTTGTTTCTTAGATTCCATTGCATTTTTTGTAATTCTACAACTCTATTTGAACCAGCTTCTGCATATAACCGCCTTAAATCCATTTAAGTAGGTTGTCCACTGGGTCCCGGATCACATGCACTAGCTTGCATGCATCCAAGGTTTCATTCTTCTCTCTCAAACGTGCATATCTCACAAAGCATATCATTCAAACCTACAAATCATAAACCCAAGGAGCAAAGGACGTGTGCATTTTTTCTGCATTATTTGACATGTCAACTAGAAAATATAATGATAAAAATTATAAAATCTCAACATGGAAGGCGGATAAAGGATTTCCTACCATTTCCGTGCATCTTTGGAGCTGGTTAAACCCCAAAAAAACATTCATTACGTGCATGACTTGCAAAGTGGCTTGCTTAAATCAACAAGGGGACGAAAGCTATCCAAAGATGATGCAGATAGGTTACCGCAACATCATACAAAATCACTTCAAGTATTAAAGAGTACATTGTGCTACCAAACAAAATTAAAATGTCCAAACGCATCAGTACAATTCAGAATGGTGATAGTATGTAGATTAGGTCAAGCATTAAGTGAAAGGGAAAAAAATCTTACTAAAAACAGGAGTAAAATGGTATTTCAAAACTCTATAGATACTTCTACAAGAATTGGGCATTCAAAACAAATCAAGCACTTGAAAGTTTTCGCACAAAGAAAGAAAAAGCTCTTCATTCCCCAAATGACGTCCAAGTCTCTTATCTATTATACTAGATGCAAATCCATCATTTGTATTGACAGGGATATCACTGATAATTATGGAAGTAAGAAGTGCACACAAATGGTGAGTTCTCCAATGATTTCCCACAAGAACCAGGTAAGCAACAATGAACCTGCAAAAAATCAGTTTGCTACCAATCCCAGCTTGCTGATATGTTCTCAAATGAAAGACACACGTCTTTTTCAATAACAATTTCAAGTTTTAAAATGGGTTTTGGGCATAATATGGTATACCAATGTTAGTGGATCCCCCATACCTCATTGTGGCCCCCGGCCTCATCCCTTCAACTCCAATGCCAACCTTACTCACCCCACCCTCTCCTGCATCAACATGCAGAATTCCACAATCCCCAATTCCTCTCTTGCAAAACTTAATAATTCAGACATTACAAAGATCTACCAAAACTTTGTTCCTGTTGTCTAGAGGCTGGAAAGCAGGTTGGAACTGCTTGAAATTAAGTTTGGACAACAAGGTGACTTCATTCCTATTCTAGCCGAATGCATTGTTAAGCCGACCTCCCTGAGCTCCCAACAAAAAGAGGCCCTTGACATTCTAAAGCACAATGCAGAGAATATGGATTGCAGCTTGCAGAGTTTAGAAGATAGGATATCTAACGCTCAAGGCTCCAGAAATAGGACATATGTCCCTCATGCTCATATGATTGAGGACACAAACACTCGCAAAAGATCTCATTCCTGCAAAAGTTACAATACACTCGCGGAAGATCTCATTACTGCAACTGTTACAATACACTCGCAGAAGATCTCATTACAGCAACAGTTTCAAAGCTACAATAGCACAACAAGCAAGCACGTGGTACCGATGATATGTTTCAACATAATGCCAGATACACAAGACACTCCTATGACTGATGCAGGAACTTCACATTGTGGACGCCCAAAACACAACTTCAAATGATGGATATGGAAACAACTATAACTAATGTTTCTTATGTTTTCCTGCATTCTCTAGTTACACTTCTGCAATATTTAGATGTCATTAGTATCAGTATTAGACTGTTTGTGTGATGGCTTCTCGGCCTTATTATCATAGCTCCTTGTAATTCAACTCTATCAGTCTGTCTTTTGATCTGACAAGTCTGTTTTCCACTCTTAAGATTTTCAGGCCGTTCTGTAACCTCCTTATATTAATATATTTCACCTTTATGAAAAACAAATAGGGAATGCTATTTCTATTTTCTGCATGACAGTTTGTTTCCGTTTATAACACATCTAAGTTCCAGCAATTTAGAGTGTTGTCCACCGGATATCTTCTAATATCCAGATCATTCTTTCTTTATTTCTTTTGTTCTTTCTTTCTTTGTTTCTTTACCATTCATGGAAAGTTTAATGCAAGGTGAGAACCACATTGTCAACAAGTATTCTCTGAAGATGCCTGATACTTGCAAAAAGAGAGGTAGCATTCTTATACAAGATGATATTAGCAACATGGGATATCCTCTCATCGGCTAACGGTTATAATCAATGAATCGAACTATTAAAATTTGGAACCCATGCATGACAAATCACGTCACTCATGCATTTAATCATGTAAGAGTAGATGACCAAAAAAGGCATCGATTTGTTTATATATAGCTTCCAACCAAATGTGATGGCCTACAAATTCTCCTGAAAAAAAGCCGAAGGCATCCCACAAGGAAAGTGTGAAAGTTTGCATTCCTATTGACGCAAAATTTGATATCAGGTTGAGCATTGTTACAGCCACAACAAAAAGGAAAGGCTTTCCTTCCCTCCAAAAAGGAAAGAACACAAAAACTCACTACGAATATGCCCCCTTAAATCTCAATTAAAAATGAAATGTTTGATGCAAGACCATGCTGTTTTGGTGTGAGAAACATTTACCATTAATGGTAGTAGAGTAATTAATGGCTGCAAGACCTGTTAGAATGACAAGCTTGCTACTGCTTCCATGGTGTTGAACGCTTAAATAGCAATATGTTGCAAACTGCATCACCGACACTAGAAATGTGGCGATTCAGGGGCAACTTTCCAAGTAGTCTTCATCTGTCAAGCTGCACACAATGTTTGGAGAAATTTGGCATATGAAATGAAAGATTTTAATGACGTCCACGAGACTGAAGAGTCTATGGGACCAGACGCTGAGGCTCTAAGCTGATATCAGACTCTTTTCCATATCAAATCTCCTGCTGTGAATCTTGAGTACAAACCCTGCAATCTTCTTAAGTTTTGTTTCTTCGAATAACTTATTTATGTTATCCACCTTCAAGTTATGTTCGTATTGAATACGAATATCATCGTAGGCTAAGCACTCCATGATGAAGTGTCATTCCGTCTCTCCCACCCCTATTGCAGAAAAGACAAGTTCTCCTTTCCCATTTGATGCAGCTGAAGATAGGTGGCATCCCGTGATTGGTATTTTGGTTTCTGTTTAATAATAATATGAACTCCGGTAGTTCTTGCCTCTAGCTCAGTATGATGTATTTTGTGTTTTCAACAATGATGTTTAAGTATCTTTGGCTGGATAACTGTACTCTGTTTTCATAAAACAGTTCTTTATGAATTAATGAAAGGCATAAACTTTTGGCAGATTATAGTGACCATTTGGCAGTCAATGGCGTGTTAAGCAGTCGCTCATACTTAGGCAGGCATGTGTCATACTAGTTCCAAGTAGAAATGTTATTTAGAAAATGAGTGGCATGGCAAGCTCTAGGCGATGGATTTCACAATGTTTCTTCTAGAGGGATTTAAATCCTCTCTAGGATTTCATAATTTACGGTTGTTTATACCCTAGAAAAGGAGCTAACTGCCTTGCAAATTAGCCCTCCAAAAAAACTTTAAATTCTTGACAGGCCATCTAAATTTCATGTAAACCATTTTATACATTCCATGAATGTATTTAAAATATTTCGAAGAGAAGACCGTATGAATGTATCGAAATGATTCCTTGGATAGACTCTTAAAAATCTTTGGAATGCTAATTTGCAAAACAGCTAGACGCTTCCAAACTTTTATATCGCAACTGAATGTACTTTCCAAATAACCTACTTTGGTCATTTGTGGACATTCATATAGTTTTTTTTCTTCTACCTAGCCCTCGGCCGTAGCGGGCACGGATGTGAATAAATAGCAGGTCCTAGTCGTGCCATGTAGAATTGCAAGCTTTGATAAAAAGACTACTTGACCTTACACAGAATTAGCGAGGCAGAAGCACACCACAAACATTTACTCCAGATGCCGGTGTTTGAATGCTAAATTTGCACAATAATGTCAAGGGAAAATCATGTGGAGCAGCTGACTGTTAGGATCTAACTAATTGCGCAGAGTTTCATTAATGGTTTTTCCGTTGCTAGTAACCCTAACCTGAACGGAATTGCTGTAAAAAGTGATAATTGGCTTAAGTTAAATTAAATTGAGCTACATTTACTGACCGGTAAGAGAAGCAGGGTCGCAATAACAAGCGCAATGACGGATGAAACTGCTACAGAAAAGAAGCGGCGAAGCATGTGTTCGTTGAAGGAAGCCGCCGGCGGTAAACGCAGAACAAAACGAGGAACATATAGTAGACATACGTACGTGACAGCCATGCCTGTGCACGCTGCCACCGCTACGGATTTCGACAGAGCCGCTGATGATTCCGCCTCCATTTCTCTCAGTCCAAACGCGGCTATGAGCGCATATTGTTCTCTCCCGGATTTATGGATTTCTGGTGGTTAATTGTTCAAATCTCCAGGCCATTGTTTCTGTCTTGCCGTACTTTACTTCCCACGAAACAAACAATATTAACGTAACAGAAATGCGCGTCGAATTTTTTGTTTTCTTTTTTATAAATAAAAACTCGTCCGACGTGAGAATCCATTTCCGGCGTTTTATATTTTTAAAAGCACAGCCCTCATGTCAGGGAGTTGTGTTAACATGGGACAGTTTTATTATAGCTCTTAGTTCTATATAGATTGCTCGATCTCGTTATAGCTCTTAGTTTTATAAACTGTGACTCTTTGATTTCGTGGATGTTGCTAAAATAAATCATTCATTTCAAATATATATTTATCATTGTGGTAATATTTCATAAGAAATATTTATAATCGTTTATTATTAACGTCGATATGAAATAGTAAATCATTTTCAATTAGTATATAATTTTAAATTATTTTTTACTATGTCATTTGGCATTCAAATTTGTGATGAAATATGTCATATTTTTATTTTTCCTTGTTTTTAAGAGGTATTTTTGTCTCATACGTTTTTTCATGTGATCACTTGATATTCACATGTCAATTGTGAATTTGCACCATCCGTAAATTTTGTAAGGTTTACGTAAATATTTATTGTCGTACTATTTGACCCGAATTAGGGGACGTGTATTAACACTTCCCTAGAATGTCACATGTGAACAGTGGAGCTCACAATTTTCATCAATCTTTTAAGGTGTCTACATTTTGTGGGGCACACATTGTATTATAATTCGAATTACAAGCAAATTTTCACAATTCTTGATAACACAATCCAACTTTTTTATAATTTTAATGCGTGAAAATTGATGCTCTTTATCAATGTCTAAATTACTCTTAATCTTTGATTAGTATCAAATTCAAAATGATCTCTACAACATTGTAAATGCACATAAAAAGCAAATGCCACTTTTGCCTATGAAATAACAATTTCGGTTTTATGGTTCAAATGGTGGAAAGCGAAATGACATAAAAGCTTTGAATGCTCAGAGAGTCCTAAAAGGTCTTGCTAAATTGTAACTTTTGGCTTGCAACGAATCAATGGTCCAATTTTTGGTAGTAAAATTATTTCAATATAAATGGAATAAGAACATAATACTAAATATATGATTATGCCACATGCAACCTTCACAACTTTACAATAAGAATATAATTTACAATATGATGATTTAGGGTAGTCTTACTCGTCCTTATTTATATGTGTAATTAGGTATAGTCACACCCCTTTATCCTAATTAGATCTGCTTAAATAAACATATAAAACTAAGAAACAAAAAGATAAAGGTTAAGTGTGCCATAAGTCAGTGCACCCTAACCCATGTTCGCTTATGAATATTTTACTCTTCCCCTCTAGACAAGTGTTTTTGTCAACACTTAACTCAGGTTGTTTATGCATGAGTTATTTGTGTTCCCATGTTACATCTTCACATGACAAATTATGCCACTTGATAAGGTGCTCGGTGATCACCCTCATCCACAACCACTTTGTGTAGATCTCAATCATTACTTTTGGTACCAAGATCATTCTTCCCTGATCATCAAATTTTAGTAATTTAGAATGTGCTAGAATTTTGTTAGCAGAGGTTCTTGAAAAGCCCATCAGAACATGTTAATAGGGGATGGTTGTGCAGAAAGTAATATAGAAATATAGGCAAGGAACTCGCATAAAACATTTATATTCTTGAAAGCATGGTGTAGCACATAATTAGCATGATTTGTAGATATAAATAACTCATACAGCAAGTAATTTCATAGTAAACCGATTTACTTTGACACAACAACACATAGCAAGGAAAGAACACAAGGAAACATAAGGAAAACCATCTCTGAATCTCTATATTTAGATATCTAGATATTTTGGAACCCCTTTTTATTACAACTCGATGATATATATAGAGGTTTCCAAAGATTTTGCCGCTTCACATACTAGAGGTTTGCTATAATGCAAAAGAAGACTCTTCACATTCTGAAGACTTTTGATGTTCAAAGAGAGACATATACAAATATAAAAATACACTGAGTACAAAATGCAACTTACCAAATAACTATACACTATGATTTTGTAGCCTTGATCTAGAACCAACACTTTCCCGAACTTAAATCGTTGTCCCGTCCCAAGACAGAGTCATAGAAAGTGAGTTCCTTAATCAATTTGGTGGAAATGCCTACTGCAAAGGATGAATTTGAGAGCATTATTTGTAGTTATCAATCAAGGTGTCGTTTACCAGTTTCTACCCCTTGCACACTATTTAGCTGCCCTTTTAGGTTTTCAACTAAGTAGCATACCAATCTACCGCTTTATGGGTTTTCAATATACTGGCATAACCAGGTGGGTCACCCTTTATGGGTTTTCAACCAACCTGGCCCTACTCCTAATGTTTTAATCCTATCAATCGAAAGACTCTTCAAAATTAAAAAAATGGTGTGTGCATAGTACCTATATAGAAGGTCGTGGCATGGACTGCGTCAAAGGAACTAAAGGAAGTTGTGATGATGAATCAAATGAAAAAGAAATCATGGATGAAGCATATGGTGTTGGTGGCAGTTGTTGTGACCGAGTCATTGGCTGTGAAGTTGTGGCCATCTCTATCTGATGAAACTCATGGTGAAGTTGGTTTAAAGGGATGAATTTGGGCTCTTGGACAATGTTTGTGATGGAGCTATCTAAATGTGCCAAGTCCTATCTATACACCTTCTAGTTAGTGAGAACTTCCCTCACCATACCAAGCATTGTGTACAGTGGGATTTGGCACACCATCATATTCTGAATATCATCATCCTTTGTGATAGTAAGGAGTGCCCTAGTATTTGAGACTTTATGTTGGATCTCTTGAAATATCTCTTATAGGCAATTTGCATGCCTATGTGTTTGTATGCCAACAAATGTGTTGTGTAGCATTTTATTTTTCCATGTTTGTAGCTTTTGCATGACAATGTCTCTTGATTTGAGTGATTTCTTGGATATGATGTACAATGTGTCAGAGGTAACCACTTGATCTTCCATCACTATTTTGGCTTTATTTGCATTATCAAACTCAAATTTAGCTTCAGCCCATGAAGTATTCAATTATTGCTTCCAATTGAGCATCCCTCGTGCAATGTGTTGGGCTTTGAGCAAAGTCGTATCTAAAACTTGTTCATACTCCTTTAGAAGTTCAAAAATGGCCTTTATTTCTGTCTTAATGTTATGTCACTATGTGTAAAGTTATTGTATCTTTTGTGCAACGATCCAAACTTTTGTGAGTTATGATAATAGAGCTAATAACTACTTGTCTCTAAACATCACTTGGTCACCTAAGACTTGAGTGACCAATGCAGGGCAAGTGTTATCAATGACTTGACGTGCCTTGGTGAGCCAGAGGTGTAGATACATTTTTTCCTCTCGGAGTTGTGATACTTCTTACTCTAAGGCTTAAGCCTTACATGTGATAGAATCTTGGGGAAAATCACCCCTCTAATTTGCTTAGAGAGAGGAAGCTAAGAAACATCAAGAGATGCTTCTTGCACTGATGTAGCCAGGACCAAAATCAAAGTCACAGTCATGACAAGAACCTTATTGATTTGTGCGATCGACAAAGATAATGTCATTATGTGAGTGGATTTGTAGGGACATCCCATAACCATTAGCAAGGGGCTTATTTTTTTGGTTGCACGACCTCCTCCTACATAGCCTCTTGGGTGGATTCCAAGCCTTGTGCTATAGTAGGTGATTACTGGGCTTTAGATATCATACCTTTGGTTATAGACTCTGTTGCGACATGTTGATTTATCCTATGCTTTGCCTTTACCTTGGCTTTGGCATCAACCACTGCTTTGGCTTTGTCGGCAACCTCTACCTTAGCTTTGGCTTCTACCTTGGCCTTATCCTCTTTTGCCTCAACTTGCTTCTTGGCTTGTTCTTCTTGTTTGCATATATGTTCCTTAGTTTTTTCAACTTGTACCTTAGTTGTTTCGTCAGCTTCAACTTTCTTTTGTTACATTGTTTGTGCCTCTTGACTTGTGCATTCTACCTCTTTAATGAAAATTTTCCTTCTTCCTATTACTTTTATTGTTTCTCTTCTTGCATTATTTGATGTGTTTGTTGGTAAGCCTATGCTTCCTCCTTCTACATAATAGTTTTTCCTCATTCTTTCTATTATGTTCTTTATGCATCCTCTTTTCCTCATCTTCAGCAGCTTTGCACTTGTCCTCCTCCTCTACCTTTCTCTTCTCTTCCTTGTGAGTCCTCTTCGTAATTGCCTTTCTTGTCTACTTTGCCTCATCTTGTGCTTTTGTAGCTTTTTTTGTATTGTGATGTCTTCATATTCGTCGGTTTCTCAAGCTCAAGTGGGTCAAAAACTACAATGTATTATTTCTCTTACGAAGGAGAAGATGAAGGAGACAACTCTATCACTTAGTGATTGGTTGCAAAAGACTTTGGACTGGAAGCTAGCACTATTATTTTATTCAACCTCTTGTAAGCACAAGTTGTTTATTGTTGTTGTATTGCCATAATTGAAGTTTATTATGGTTGAACTTCCTCAACTGTAAGGGGATTGATAAAAGAGACCATGTGTTCCCTGATTGATGAAGATAATTTGGGCACTGTATCAATCATTTACTGATGCACCAAAGGTTGGATTGAACTTTCCTCCTAAGATGATGTAGTTTGTAGTTTTACAAATCATGTGCCTATATATGACTACTACAAGAAGGTCATTTACACTTCTAAAGACCCTGCACTTGATTTGATTGAAATAAATCCACTTGTCAGTGCTTGCACTCTACCTCTTGCCCCATAATATAAACTATTATAGAAGGGGGAGGTGTGGTAATTCAAACCCATAAATGTTTACTTACCTAGTTCTACACTTGACAAGCGTGCATGACCTTCCAAAATAAAAATTCCTTTTCTTCTTCTAGATCATAAACTTCATTACCTATATTCGCGAGCATGGATCTCAAAACTTCCACCGTTTCCATGCCTAGCTTTGTAAGATCACATTCCACTATTATTTTAAAGGCATGCTTGTGTTCCATCCACAATTTAGTGCAACATGTTTGCTTCTTTGTTGGGGGTGGTGAGGCTCTTCGTGCTGACACTTTTCTTTTGCCTACCAAAGTTTATGATAGAGTTGTTTGTGTTTGTGGCAGTGCATGTGCCTTTGCCTGTTGGTATCCTACATATTATTGGGATAATGACTATTATGCCCTTGGAGGTATGGATTGTAATGATGACACTAATTTGGTAGCCAAAACTTCTTGTCATAGAACTTTTCCTTACACATAAAGCATAGTGATGAAGAAAGGCAAAGACTTGATGGGTGCCTTTGGAAGTTCGTGCACTCTTATTTAAATGCCATCATGTGGTTTGGTCACTACAACATGTTGTACAGGATAGTGTATTACATATATAGGAATATGAGGGTGCAAAGTGATCATCTGTAGAATTTTCAGTCACCAAACATTGAACTTTCCTAGCTACGCATAATATTGCATGTCCTAGTCCAGGAAATATTAACAAACTTTGTCACAGACTAGAAGTCTTCATCAAGATTGATCAATCCCTCGGGTGACTTCCATCAAGTGAAATAGAGAATAAGTACCAAAAATTGGTATTGAAAGGCATGTGATGTGTCACTTACAACCCACTCAATATTTGTAATAAGTTTTGAAACCAAAATTTTCAACCATTTGAAGTCCTCGTTGAGACTCAACATCTTGTAGGCGATGTCAATGACACCTTTGGTGGCATGTTTGGCATTTTTAGTGGTTTGCCAAAACCTTTTGGAGGTGCATTCTACAAGAACTCACACAATAACATCTGACATTCCTAGTGGGAATCCCCCTAGATCCCCTATTATAATTTTCCCTCATATCCTGATGAATTGGTGGTGCCTTTGTCTTGTAGGGCATTAATGATTTTACCCTCATAGGTAACCATATTATTCTAAACATTATGGTGGGATTATTGTAGATCATCACATCTTGTGAAAAATAGATAGCATTGTTATTGTATCTACTGAGAAGGGTGAGCAATATCTCATCCAATTTCCTGAAGGTCAGAAATTTAATCAATCTTTGTGTGTCAGAACTTCATAGTTGAGGTTGAAGTGTTAGGTGGTTGTGCTTCTTCAATTTGATCAGGGATTAATAAATTGGCCTCAACAACATATATGAAATTAAACAGGTCAAGGTCATGGTATCTAGTTTGTCTTAGAGCAAGACCGATGCCCATATCTTCTTTTTATGTGTCAAAGAGCACAATGAGTAGCCAAGATATATTTATGGCTTTAAATGTAATATTTGATAAATATTAGTTTCATCTAATCTTAGAGATAATGAACACTTCACATTTAATAAAATGAATTTAGATTGGACCATAGAGATTTTTTATTTGCAAAAGCATGTAATGGTATAGTGTTGTTCCTATCCTTGCATATAAAGCTCTTCTCGTATGATCGTACTTGAAACCTTGCTTTGAATGTGTTGAGTTGATCGCCACTATTTTACCTTCAAACTTGAATGCAATTGATCGTTAGAGGGTGTGTCAGTGTCATTTTGGTGGCTAAATGCACTGTTTTGGTTGATAGGATTCATTGATGTGTTGTATTTTCCCTAGTTGACTTTCCTCTATTGCTCATCCATCAAGTCTGACCATTGATCTATTTTCAAAAAAGTGCAATATTTCAAATGTGTCATAATTAACAATTTTTAAGTCAATGTTATATGTCCTTTCTGTTAGGTTGTGGAGCTAAAAGCTTCACTGTTATGCAAATTGGAGGAGGTCGCTGTGTCACAGTAACCGACGTCAGTCAAGAGTAGACAGGAAGCTACCGACATCGATCAGGTATCGGCCAATGTTGGTCATCTCCAGATAGACAGGGACCGATGTCGATCGCCTGTGCGTTCTAGAACTGTTAGTTACATGAACAGTTTGTTTGACAAATAGTCAGTTTGCATGTAAAGACTAATTTTAGTCTTGAGTCTGCATTTCTAATTATTGTAATTAGGAAGTCTAATTATTGTTTGTATGGGATCTATTTAAGAGACCCATGGGGCTGTATTGTAAGATTGTAGAATCATAAGGACTTGCAAGGGCAAGGATAAGGGTTCTTCCAAGTGTAAGATCTAGAAGGTTTGCAGGTGTGCAAGACCAGGTTGATCTGCAGGTTGTGCAAGATCAGGTAGAAGATCTACATGGTAAGTAAGATCAGTTGATCTGTAGGTGTGTGTGTGTGCAAGGTCAAAGGAGATCTGTGGGGTAGCAAGGTCAAAGGAGATCTGCAACACAACAGGTAGCAAGATCAGGGAGATCTACTTGGAGTGCTTTGAGTACTTGGTGTACTGGCAGTATTGTTACTGACTGGTGGAAACAACAACTCAGTTATTGAATTGATTGTGTTTGTAATTGAGAGAGAGAGAACTCTTGAGGGAGAATTACTGTACACCCAAGAGGTGTGGGAAGAGTGTGATTTCTTCGTTGTATTTCCTTCTGGAAGAGTGTTAATACAAGATTGTATTGTCTCCCATATTCTGTGTTGTTTCTGAATTCTAGTTACATATTACTTCTGGTTAAATTTCATGTTTAGTTGCTTATAAAAAGGTAATCAATTGTGCTCTTTAGGAGCAAGATCCTAACAAGTGGTATCAGAGCTTTATGCTTTGTGTGCTCCTAGATTTTGACAGTTGGTATCAGAGCCTGGTTGAAGGTTCAACAGAGCCTGGTTCGGAGCAAGTTAGTGTTTGTTGATTACAGGTCACTCACAGGGGTTTCTGTTCGAGTGGGAGTAAAGCAATGGCAGAATAAAGTAAACTAAGAATAGAGAAATTCAATAGCAAGAATGATCAATTACTAAATTATGAAAAGAAAGGGCAGGTAAAGAAAGATTGTTGGTTGGTAGAAGATCATCATGAAGGAAATAAAGAAGCAAATGATGCAGGGATTGTTGCACGGGATGCTCTTATATGTTTCTTGGATAAAGTAGAATCTTGGGTTTTAGATTATGTTGCCTCTTTCCATGCAACCCCAAATAGAGTATTTTTCCATGATTATGTCCATGGAGACTTTGGAAAGATTTATTTAGGGGTTGGTGAGCCTTGTCAAATTATTGACAAAGGGGAAGTGCAGTTGAAATTACATACGGGCAACACATGGGTGTTGAAGGATGTCATGCATGTCCCAGTCCTGAAGAGGAGTCTAATTTCTACAGAAAAGTTGGGTGATGAGGGATGCACAGTAACTCTCACAGCAGAATCTTGGAATGTTTCCAAGGGTGCACTTGAATTAGCATGTGATAAGAAAGTAGGTACACTTTATCTATCTGCTTGTATTATTGATTCTCCTTTTATTTTATCTACTTCAGATGTAGATGCAAAGATGTGGCTTTGTAGGCTTGGTCACATGAGTGAGTGTCAGGAACCTAGAACAATAAACATGCTCCGATGCCTACTTAGTCAGGATCTTGCTCCCTCAATAAGAGCACAAATATGATTACTCTGTATAAGCAACTAATCACGGAATTTAACCAAAAATATAAAGTAAATAGAAATATGAAACAACACAGGAATTGAGAGACAATACACAATTGTATTAATAATCACTCAGAAGAATATACAATCAAGAAGATGCCACTTCTTCTTCCACCTCAAAGGCTCACCACACCTCAAGACCTTCTTCCCTCTCTCTCTTGGTCACAACAATCAACTCCAATACAGAAATGATGTTCACCTATCCAACCAATCAGTAACACGCTGCCAGTACACCAAGTACACAACCGTACTCCAAGTAGATCTCCTACTCTCTGCTGCTACCTGCAAATCACTAGACCTTACTCACCATTGTAGATCTCCTATAAAAAGTCATGCACACATGCTGACCAAGATCATACACATACGAAGAACCCTGCTGATTCTCCAAACCAGTACCCACCTTGGTACTGTGGCACTAGGAGGAATGCACCATTGCTCTCCTCTCTCAGAAGGATCTTATTGCTCTCTTACTCTCTAGCTACAAGTTTTACAATACAGCCCATGAGTCCATATATAGATCTCATGCTTACAATAATTAGACTACCTTAATTACAATAATTAGACACACAACTCAAGACTAAGACTAGCCTTTGACATGCAAACAAACAGTCCAAAAATAGACTCTCTGGGATCAACATGCAAACTGCCTATTCACGCACAGGCTGCCGACGTCGGCTCTTCCATGACCAATGTCGGTCGACTGGTAACCGACGCCGGTTGGTTATTCGCTGTTATTTGACCGACGTCGATTGATCAGACCGACGCCGGTTTCCCTGTAACTGACTCTGCAACTCTGCATCCTCCGTAACTTCTCCTGTTTGCATCCTGGTGAAGCTTTTAGCTCCACAACCTAACAGTGAGAAGGGAATGCATGTTCTTAAGAGGAAGTCTGATGTCTTTGACAAATTTAAGAACTGAAAAGCCTTGGTTTTCATGGAGAAGATGATGGACAGAGATCAACTCAAGGGGCTGAATAATTTTGAGCAAGGCAGTGTTGATTTGGACAAGGTTATGATCCAAAGTGAGCTCGTAGGTAAAAATCATCACTCACAGGAAAACATAGTTACCAACGTCGGTCAGGTGAGAATTGACATCGATCAGGTAGGTACTGACGTCAGTCATGTGCAGACCAGAGTTAATGGTGTCAGGCAGGTGGACACTGACGTCGACGATCAAGTGGACACTGACATCAGTCAGGGAACTGACATCGGCAGTTAGGTCAGTCGCATGGAACCAACATCGATCAAGTGCAGACTGGGAGGTGACTGAGATTGGTCACTATTAGAATAAATTTTGGGCAGACAGCAAGCTGTCAAGGAGTCTCAAACGCCCATGTGGAGGACTGAAAAGGTAAGTAAGCCTCAAATTCATTATTCCCCTTCTTTACACTACTTGTTGCTCACTGATGGTCAAGAACCAGGTAGTTTTGAAGAGACAATGCAGGTAGAATCTAGGAAACAGTGGGAGCATGACATGAATTCCTTGGAAGAGAACCAAACGAAAGATTTGGTAGAGTTACCAATCGCGATGAAAACACTAAAAGATAAATGGATTCCTAAGTTAAAGAAAGGAGAGAATGGACATGTGAGATAGAAGGCCAGGTTATATGGTCTTGAGCAGGCTGCAGGACAATGGTGTTTAAGGTTTGACAGGTGTATGACAAAGCATGGCTTTAGTCAATGTCAATGTGACCATTGTGTTTATTTTACCAGGTTGGATAATGGTCACGACATTATCCTGTTACTGTATGTAGTGTATATGCTTGTTGCAGGGTCACACATGCAGGAGATTGTTGAGCTAAAGGTAAAGTTAGTTCAGAGGATTGCCATGAAGGATTTGGAAGCAGCAAAGAAAATATTTGGCATGAGTATTTTTAGAGATAGGGAAATTCACAGGTTGATGTTGTCTCAGGAGGATTATGTGAATAAGGTAGTGGAGAGGTTCAATATGCAGGATGCAGAACCGGTTAGCACACCTATGGTTGGACAGTTCACATAATAGTGTCTTGAATCACATGATGAGGTTGAGTACATGTGTACTAGACCTGATATTACCCAAGCAGTGGGAGTTATCAGCAAGTTTATGGCCAATCCAAGAAAGGAGCACTGGAAAGCAATTCAGTGGATTCTCAGATATCTGAGAGGGACCAGTAGCAGGTATACATGCTATGTAGGATCAAGCACTTCTCTACATGGGTATGTAGATTCAGATATGGCAGGGTACTTGGATGACAGGAGAAGCACCACAGGTTGTGTGGTGGTTGGTCTTCAAGACTGAGCTTGAAGAGGGATACAAGCCAGAAAACAAAATTAGACGATGTACAGGTATAGGTATAGGTGAAACTATTTATCTCCAAGTGGGAGATTGTTAGGTTGTGGAGCTAAAAGCTTCACTATTATGCAAATTGGAGGAGGTTGTTGAGTGTCACAGTAACCGACGTCGATCAGGCCAATCAACATCGATCAGGAGTAGACAGGAAGCTGTCGACATTAGTCAGGTATCAGTCAACGTTGGTCATCTCCAGATAGATAGGGACCGACGTCGGTCGCCTGTGCATTGCAAAACTGTTAGTTACACGAATAGTTTGTTTGATGAATGGTCAATTTGCATGTAAAGACTAATTTTAGTCTTGAGTATGCGTTTCTAATTATTATAATTAGGAAGTCTAATTATTGTTTGTATAGGATATATTTAAGAGACCCATGGGCCTGTATTATAAGATTGTAGAATCATAAGGACTTGCAAGGGCAAGGACAAGGGTTCTTCCAAGTATAAGATCTAAAAGGTTTGCAGGTGTGCAAGACTAGGTTAATCTGCAGGTTGTGCAAGATCAGGTAGAGGATCTACATGGTAAGTAAGATCAGTTGATCTGCAGGTGTGTGTGTGTGTGTGTGTGCAAGGTCAAAGGAGATCTGTGGGGTAGCAAGGTCAAAGGAGATCTGCAACACAACAGGTAGCAAGATCAGGGAGATCTACTTGGAGTACTTTGAGTACTTGGTGTACTGGAAGTATTATTACTGACTGGTGGAAACAACAACTCGGTTATTTAGTTGATTGTGTTTGTAATTGAGAGAGAGAGAACTCTTGAGGGAGAATTAATGTATGCCCAAGAGGTGTGGGAAGATTGTGATTTCTTCATTGTATTTCCTTCTGGAAGAGTGTTAATACAAGATTGTATTGTCTCTCATATTCTGTGTTGTTTTTAAATTCTAGTTACATATTACTTCTGGTTAAATTTTGTGTTTAGTTGCTTATACAAAGGTAATCAATTGTGCTATTAAGGAGTAGGATCCTAACAAGTGGTATCATAGCTTTGTGCTTTGTGTGCTCCTAGATCCTGACACTTTCCTCATATTTTGTGTACTATTGCCTTGTTCCCAAACTTAGTTAATGACATGCCTTTATTTATAATTATATGACATCTTCTTCCCCTACTGACTTGATCACTTCATCACACTCTGTGACTTGAGACTTTTATTTTGGTTCCATTAACTTGTGATATAGAGATCACACTTTAATGCTATACTACAAACCTACAAACAAAACAAAAATTAAATGCATTAAAGGAAAACCCTGAACTACATGGTGCTACTCGACACCCACTCATGTTATTTATGTGAGGTCATATAGAGATTACTAGCAGTAAGGCTTAACCCTATAGCCATTTACCCACCTGTTGACGTAGGAAATTGCACCCTTGGCAAGAGGCTGAGCTCCTGCCTTCTCCTCGCAACTATGGAAACTCCCCTCTCACCTGTGGGACCGGCGAAGCTAGAGGGGAGAGTCTCTAGATAAGGGCTAGCTCCTTTTGATGCATCATGTTCATTCTAGCAAGTGCTAACACACACACACACACACACACACACACACACACACACACACACACACACACACACACACATATATATATATATATTGGGGGGGATGAAAAGGGGGAAAGATGAAGGAAAACAAACTACTCTAAATAGGTGATGCGCCAAAATACGTTGACCTTCTCACATCCACACTTGAAATCAGACAAATGCATACATACACTTCAAACTTGGCAGAAGGACCAGGCTGCAAGAAACTGGCAGGGAGGCTCTAATGGGAAATAAAAAAAATAGAGATCACCAAAGGTACTGTGAGACGCACACTTATGAAGTCATTTCTTCTGTTTCGCACTTCCAAATACTATTCTTCTCCTGTCAGCTGTAGAAATGGCACCTTGTATACAACAGATACGTTGGTATTAAACCTGTGAAAGCATCGAGAAAACAATGACTAAACACAAATCAACACTCAGCACATATACATAAATGTCTATCCAAGATAGAGGTAAAACTACGTTTTATTGATTTAGGTGAAATTTTTCCAGGGCTACTCCCTAGCAAAATGTGGAAGATGATTACAAATTGACAAGTCCTCAATATATAGGAGAAGAAAGGAGGCCTTTTAACGCCCTTTTTACAAGTGACCTGTGTGTCCCTTGCATTGGGAAGAGCAGGCTGCTTTAGAAGTAAATGATGTGTCGACCCTTGCTTTGACTTTAGGCTCTCTTTGACATAGCTGTGCAATTTTCTCGTTAACCAAGGCTGCTTCTTGAAGGCACCTACGCAGCTTGTCTTCTCATAAATATGAAATGAAGAAAAAGGTCGCACGATTGGCAATTTGCATCCTTTAGTGATCAATTGCAGCCATTGTTTCACCTGCTGGAGTCACTTCTCAAATCAGCGCTTCCTCTCGCCACTTTGGACTAACTGCCTGTTCCATGTTTTTCACTTTGTCCTTTTCCCTTTCTTGTCTCTTTTGGCTCCTTCGGCCCTCAGGGTGAACTTTTGGTGGGTCTCTGCATCTTGGCTCCCTCTAGTTAGCGCTCTCTTTCTTTGAAAGCAAACGGCTATTTCATTGCGCTAATTTTGACTTTCATACAGCCGTCATTGGTTCAAAAACCAACGACTAATTTTCTTCATTAATTTTGACGGCCTCTCAGATGTCATCGCCTCGGCAAATACCTTCAGGCTTTTCCTTTTTTATCCTGCACATTAAACTGGAGGCATTGAACTAACCTGTTGAACCAAAAAATTGTTCAACGGTTCAATCGGTTCAATCATTGTGCGCCGATGAACTTGAACTGAGCCGACTGATTGAACTAGGTCATTGAACCAAGTGTTGAACCAAGCCATTAAACCAAAATTGGTTCAATCGATTCAATGGTTCAACCATTGAGCATTGATGAACTAGTGGACCAAGGCCGATGAACTAAGCCCTTTGAACCAATCCATTGAACCAAAAATGGTTCAACGGTTCAATTGGTTCAATCATTGCTAAATCGAGATGTTGAACTTGAAGATGGACTTTTGAACCAAAGGTCGCTGAACCACTTGAACCATGCCATGAACTTCTCATTGAACTTGTGCAACCTAAAAATGACTGGCATTGAATAGCAAGGGAAGAAGGGGACCAAAAATTTTGCCTGTGGGCAAAATTGGTCAACACCACCCAGGAAAAATAGTTCCCAGATCCCTCAATACAATAGTTCCCTATTGTGATAGTTCATGAATAATGTAAGGTCCTTTCCATCTAATATGCAGCTTGTTTAGAAATGATTTGAATCTGCTATCATATAATAACACTGCCTATTCTGTTTGAAATTCTTTGGTTTGCAGGTTACAATCATGCCATGATTTATGACTTTGCTTATTGATTTTTTATGTCCATTTTTCTATATGTTTGTTTTATTCCATCCGAGTTAGATCCATCAGTCTTGCCTGTAGAGAGTCCTGATCTCCTAGCCACATGATCATCGCAATTCATAGATTAGGAACTATGCATTCCATGGGCATAATTGCTTCAATTCCATATACTAGCTGAAATGGGGTGAATCATGTCGCACATTTGTAGTTTGTCCTATATGCCCATAGGATCATAGGAATCCAATCCTCTCAATCATCTATTTGGACGTTGCATATCTTTGTGAGCATCTTGCCAATAAATTTGTTTGATGCTTCCGCGTATCCATTTACATGTGGGTGATATGTCATGTTTTTATGGTGTGAGATCATAGATTCCTTTATGAGAGTATTGAGAGTATGATGTGTTCCTCTATCATTGACCAACTCGATCGAACACCCAAATTTGGTTATAATGTTTTCATAGAGAAACTTGGCTATCTTTAGCACCACAACTAGGTGTCACAACAACTTCAAACCATTTAGTAAAATAGCTTGTTGCAGTGATTGTGTATTGTGCATGATTGCATTTGCATCACTTCATTGCCCCTCACCATCACCACCTATCTCACTTTTAAATATTTCTCCATGTTCATGTTATGTACGACTTTACCCTTCCCCACCAATTTGCTATTACTCAAGCTCGCTGTGAAATAGAACATCTCATCTCTACATAGCTCATTTCCATGTATCATATGAAGGAACACACAACCTCATTTTCCACCATCATCTTCACCAAATATATCATATTATTGTTTCTTAACGTTTTGTGCAAAAAAAGTGATATAGGGTAAGCAGTCATGGTTTTCAGGTGAGGTATTACTACTAATTTATACTCTACTGCTTTACAAAACCCTGCTTTACCAAAGCAAAAAATCACATCCCTTCTAACACAAATTGGACCTTTGGGGCAATTAATATTGATATATGCACTTTTTATATAAAAAATAATAATTACCCACCGTGCCCCAGTCTCCTCATAAAATTAAAAAACAAACTCCCTCCTAGGGGAAATTACTAGTAATTAAGATACGTATAGAAATGCAAAGTGGAACGTTTCATTATATGTCACCACTATAACATTTTAAGATAGCATAGCACCATGTGTAACATGAAATCAATTTGATAAACACCACTATAACAATTTGGAAGCCTCCAAAATTAAATCTACCCAGGCTATAATCTTTGTCCAATTGTAACTTTAACATTATATATTACTCACTATGAATCAGAATGCCCATATTAAACATAAAATATTAAGCGCAAAGTTTCATTTAGAGCATCTTACTTTTATTTGTTGCAAAATGTCTATCATTCCAAGTTTTTTTGGCAGGGGATCCTACAGTGTCTTCAATCCATTTTCACTGGATTTGTGGGATCCTTTTCAAGGGTTTAATTCTTCTATTTTAGTAGGCCCTTCCTCCATAGATTTTGGAATGGATGCAATGTTTGTTGGCAATACTCAAATTGACTAGAAGGAAACCCTAAAGCTCATATTTTCAAGGCCAACCTTCGTAGTGTTCTTCATTTTAACCAATGATTCTCTCATCTCATTTGTATTTTTCCTTTTTCTTTGGAAAATCTTACTCTAATGAAACATGCTTGATTTCTCAGGATTAAAAAATATGAGGTTAGATAGAAGTGGATGACATATGAATTCTTCAAATAAGCAGAGAAGGCAACGAAGAAGAAGAGCACAAAGAATGAGAAATATCATCATGTGGACTCTCTCAGTGCAAAGTCCCGAGTCAATTCAAACTGCCGAAGAATTCTAAGGTGGAAGAGGTAAAAGTTTCTAAAGAAAATGGAGTGCTCATAGTCATTGTGTCCAATCAACTTGAGCCTAGACCCCAACTGAAATCCATTGAAATCTGTAGTGGATTAAATGAAGATAAAGGTATGATTGAGGTGGTGATGGCTTTTGTGTCATCAATAATTTTGTAGTAAGATTATATATGCATGGCATATAGTATTGTTGTGTTATTAGGGTCTAGAAAGTGGGGAAGGGTTTAGACATATTTGTAGCATCATGCACCTTTGTCAATTTTTACAGTTATGAAGGCAATTTTATTTACATTTCTATTGATAGCCTTAAGCGTTCATTTCTTGTCACCATTAATTGATTTTCTCCAATGTTTAAAAGAATTAATAGCTTGATATTTATTGATTCCATAGTCCACAATTATTTATAGAGAGATGTTTAGATAAAGCGATGAATATTTATTCATGTCGATTTCTGCAATTACATTATGTGATCCAGCATCAAAGATATACAAATAAATATTTATCACGATTTTTTTTCATAAATCAATTTTATTTGTGTTTGCAATTTTCTTGTAGTTGAGTCATAAGAAAATTCAACTTAGTGGAACATTGAAGCTTACACATATACATATCACTAGTCCACATTACATGATCACATCCCTCTCCACAACCCCCCACTATACATTAACCATAATACCCTCCACATATGCACTCTTTAAGGCCAAGAGAAGAAAATTGAACTTAGTGGAATGGTGAAGTTTACACATATACATATCGACAGTCCATATTACGTGATCACATCCCTCTCCACAACCCCCCACCATACATTTAACCATAATACCCTCCACACATGCACCCTTCAAGGCCAAGAGACTCACATTTATAACTTTACTCTTCATCAATGGAGCATTCAAGTTCAAAGAAACCCAGAGTGCCTTGCGAAGAAGGTGAGATGAAGTCATGTAATGCCTCTTCAAACAATGCCATAAAAGACAAAACATTGTCAATCATTTTTAAATAGAAAACATGACAACATGATTAGGGACACCAACTCCAAGAAAATAGAAATCACAAGAAAAAAATTAGACATGACAAAACAAACTATGTGGAGATGTTAGATTGGAAACAAAACGAAAATTAGGGGCTTAGTTAAAAAGTTTCTAAACCGTCCATTTTTTGCAAAAAAATACCTTGAAATTTTTTAGGAAAGCATGTTTCTATCACATAGAGTAGTCAAAGTGAAGGCAAATAAGCTCACCTTCATTCCGCCTAAATAAATGGCTTACATCTTCCACAAAACTGCTTTGAAGAGAATTGTTCTTGATTGCACTCATGACCTCCAACTTATATTTCAGGGACTTAAATCCAAGAAACAATAGAGAGGTAGAGGCAAATTTATTAGATGATTTCCTAAGTAACAAGGAAGGTGACTTAGAGTGCAAGTAATGGCACCATCATCTAGACTTGCACGATGAAGCCTTGTCATCAACGATCATTTGCCATTAATATTTTAAGATTTAGTAATATTTTATGGGTGGGCATTGTTATCCATATCTTAATGTGACACAAGCAATTTGTGTTGGTGAAAGCAATTGGAACTACAAATTGTACATGTGGTAAACAATCCATATGCCAATAAAATTAACTTTAAAATGAAATTAAAAAAATGATTAAAAAGTGAATTAGGCATAATACATGTTTAGATGAAATTTTTCATGTGACACAACTAGTTCGTGTTGTTGAAATCAGCTAGAGCTATCATATTGTACACGCGGTAGACAATCTCGATGCTAATACAATTAAATCTAAAACAAAATTTAAAAAATGGATTAAATGTAATACATGTTTTTACGAAAAAGTGCTTGTTATCTATACATATTTTATATGAATTTAGATTTAATTTGATTGATTCTTAACTAAAAAACTAAATATGCTTTGATGCTTACTCTTTACGCGCTCCTTGCCAAAGGCATTTGCCTCTTAGGAATTATATTTTAAGAATAAATTGACCACATTGGTTACATCCACCTAAAATGTTATCTTTTAAAAATAGACAATTATTTAAATAACAACCAAATTAGTAAAAAAAAAACTCTTCATTTGAAATTTAAACACTTACACACTAGAATTATTTTTACTCGTTCACAACTAAAAATTATTTGAGGCAACATTACAAGACGATCAGAGGATCATAACGCAACAACTTTAATCAAGCTAGACTAAGATAAATTATTTATAGTAAAAGGTGCCAAGCAAACCCAAAAAAAAATGTTCCTTTATATATTTTTTTCCTATTTATTTAACGTTACAAATCATAAATAAATACTCTATCATTCAATGCAATAAAGAGTGTGCTCGATTGTAAGTTTGAGTGTTGTGTCTAAAAGTGTGTCCATTGTATGATGAGTGGGTCTACATCGAAGAAAAAGGGAACCATTATTTTTTTCCCCTCGTTCTCATTTGTTTCAATTAGTAATGACTACTTGTGAGCAATAATGACAAATTAGGGTCAATAAAATATGTCATTAACCTCTATTTGACCAATTCTTAAATGAATAATGGTTAATTGTAATCAATAATGATAATTTAGGGTTAACTTGGTGTAATTAATCATAAATTAACCAACTCAACCTAGATTTTTCATTAGTTGATGTTCATAAATCATTACTAGACCAAATTTGGGGCCATGAGCACATAATTGGCCTCAATTTGTCATTATTCAATATTTTATGTCGTCATGACAATGAAATTGACAAACTATAGCCTCAATGAGGGTCGATTGGAGCAATGAAGGTTGAGTTGGGAGTATTCACATGTTATTGACCACTATTTATCATTATTTGGTGTTGTAGGTCATTATTAGACCAAATTTGACAAATTAGGGTCCTAATTATGCATGATCAGAGAAATGAAGGCAAATGTTGGACTGTGTGAACACAATTGACCACCAATTGTTTTTATTTAATGTTTGTAGGCTTTTAATATACCAAATTTCACAAACCAAGATCACAATTATGTGGGATTAAAGCAATGAAGGTGGATTTGGAGCTATGAGTGCACACACTTGACCATTATTTGTTGTTATTTGGTTTTTGTATGTTGTTATTAGATTGAATTTGGTAAACTATTACTTGTATTAGTTTATTGACATTTTTCCTCATGTATTTTTCAGTACTAATCATAAGGCAAGGGGAACCCACTATGCATACAAGCATCATAAGCACTTGTTAGTGGGGCGAGAGCGAGAGAAGGTGGTACAAAACACATTGAATATAATCCATTGCTCTGGGCTTCTCTTCTTCTAGCTTCTCTCCACACTAGCAAATATTTTAGAGCATGGAATGCCTTATAAGTCACTCTTGATACACTTAGTGTGTATTACAAGACAAAAGTGATTTATAAGTTATTAGCCCATATTATTAATAATTATGGGATAAAGTGATTTATAAAACATTGCATGCTCCAAACACATTACCAATGGGGAAAGAGGTTAAGAGGTGAGATGCCAAAAGCAGTGCATCCCCTGCTAACCAATACTTACGATATTTGTATACTAAATAGATCTTCCTTATCTTATATTTATTACCAAAAGTATATAAGAAAAATCATCCCCACACTACACAAATAAAATTCCATAAAAAATAGTAATTTAGCATTCAATTTTCTTTTTAATAGTTAACCATACTTATTATATATTATATTTTAAAAATCGATATTAAAATTTGAATTTGGATGAACTTTAACTTTTAAACAGAAAAACGTTCGAATATTAGAAGCTACCACTATAACCTTCGCCTCTCTTCGATAAACGTGACCTAGAGTGAGGAAAACCTCCGATAACTTGATTTAGAATTACGATCATCAAAATGATGCATACATTACAAAGTTAGGGAAGCTTACTCCCATTACCCTAACATAACTTGCCTTCAAAATTTCAACCCTCAATCTTCTCTTGATAAATACCAAAAATTTACCAATCCACCCAATCTTTAAAACTAAAACAAACATTAAATCTTATGATCATTATTTATTGACCTTCGTAATATGCCTTCAAACTATATCTCATATGACTTCAAACTATATCTGATTTGATTCTCAACTGAAAGACTAAATCTGATTTGGTGCTTACTCCTTACGCGCTTACGCTACTTGCCGACAGGCTTCGCCTCTGCCAGGAATTATATTTTAAAAATAAATTGACAAGACTGGTTTTATCCTTTTAAAATCTTATAATTTTTTAAAATGGATAACCTGTGTCACAACCGTCTAAAAAGCAAATAACAACCAAATCAGTCAAGTCGCATTTTAAACATTTACACACCAGAATTATTTTAACTCGTTTTCACAGCGGAAAAAAATTGGAGGCAGTATTCCAAGACGAACATATGATCATGGCGCAACGCCTTTAATCAAGCCAAATTGAGATATATTATTTACAGTAAAAAGTGCTGAACAAACCCAAAAGAAAAAAAAACTGTTCATTTATATGTACTTTTCCTATTGATTTAGGGTTACAGACTATAAGTAAATATTCAAAGATTTGTTAAATATCTGCAGTAGATATGAGATATATAAGCCACACCAAGGTTCTTATGCTCATGCACTGGCATCGGAAGGATAACTTCCTAAAACCCTCAAAAGACTGGCAAACTCCTTGAGTTCCGTTAAGGCGTTGCGAACGCGCCTGTCCGAAAGGGAGGCCTCAAAGTCTATATAAAATATATACTGCAACTCCTTCACAAACTCTGATCGGCCTCCCTCAACAAAAAGCGGGCGATTCTTCCGGGGCCTGGTTTCCAGCTTTGTCAGGTTAATATCCCGAAACGAGAACGCCGACAGGACCCTGAACAGATCGCTGAGCTCTGAAGCAACTACAATCGAAGTCTTGTAAGGCCGGTCGGCGGTCGGAATGACGGCGTCGCTGGCCAAAATAAGGAATCGAGTGAGGGTACAAGATTCGTCCTGTATACCTCGGGCCAACACGCTCAGGCCGTAGATCTCCGCGGCCCGGGCGCTGGCTATGGCGGCCGTGCCACGCGGGCCGTTGCGCGATACGCACTCTGCGGCGCCGGCCGTGTCGTCGGTGGTTTGCTTCGAGACGTTAGCCAGTCCCAAGCTTGTCAGGGTTCGGCTACACTGCGATAAAGCTAAAGGATGGCTCATCACGCTCTTTATTTCTTGCCGCTCGACGCCCGGGAGGGCGAGGAGGCAGTAATGAACGGGGTAATGAATCTCTCCCACGATGTGAAGGCGGTGGTCGAGTAGGAGGTCGTAGTTGGGGTGGATGCTGCCTTCCACTGTGCTTTCGACGGGGAGAATGGCGCGGTCCGCGGCCCGGCTCTCCACGGACCGGAGAGCAGTATCGTATGTGTGGCATGGCAGGCCCTGGCATCCCGGGTGGGTCACCAGGGCCGCCTCTTCGCTGTACGCCCCCGGGATGCCCTGGTAAGCCACGCGTAAGGCGGCCTGCCCGCGCCTTTGTTCTTGTTCTGTTATCGACAGAGCTCGTTGCAGCGTCAACAGACGCTGGTTCTGCTGCTCAGATACGAATTTTATGTCGACTGCGCCGTTGCCTCCATTTGGGCCGCTGGAGGCCAACACTGTAACTGTAGCGGACGGTTTGTTAAACAGCAGGGCGCGAGGTCGAATCCCCGGTGTCACCTTCGCCTTCTTTTTATTATTCCATAGAGCAGAATTGTTTGGAGCTCCGCACAGAAGATCCATGGCAGCAATGCTCAAAATTCATTCAAACAGACAGATCACCCTGCTGAGATAATCTTACGGCAATTACGTAGCTGTGTGGGGGTGTTGATTTGCCAGATCCGCCTATGGGTCTATGAACAACGACATGCCAACGTAATGTTACCCCAGACAAAAAAGGTGGGGGGTTCCCCTCCCTCAAATTTGTACGTAGCTTATATCTCTTTCTAGGTATTTATACAGACAGTCAAGTCGTTAAGGGCAGGACGGTGTGGATGTCGTTTAGCAGGAAAAAAATAAAAAAATAAAAATTTATTGAATGCATACATGCTCAACAATACGATTCAAATTTTCACCGAGAATTCAATAAAAACAATTGCACAGAACAGGATAATTTAGGAGAACTCCGATAGAATGAAAGATTTGGAAAAGTGATCGACAAAGCCTAGATGTGATCACATAATTATATTGGAGTTGAACTGTTCAAAAGATCAAAGATCATAACAATTCAATGGTCTGGCGTGTCTTTCAATAGTTATCCAAAGTCTACACGTCACAAGATTGAGGATCTCATCCGCTTAATTTAGCAGAGCATGATAGATTTTCACATCATAATAATAGAGGATTTTCACATCATAACAAGGCTTTCTAATTAGGTAATGAATTATCCTAATTTTCTCATGCTTAGGAGTTTGGTTATTCCATTCTACTCTCTCTCTTTTTTTTATTAATAATATATCCTCTCCCTGTACTTGCCACAATATGTATCATAGGAATCAACTTAGTTAAATAATTTAGGTTTTCCAGTAAATTAGAAAACTTAATAATATATTGCTTTGATAGGTATAAAGTTTTTTTTTTTTTTTTTTTTTTTTTTTTTTTTTTGGGAAAAATAGGGGTAAAAACTTTATTAAAACATAAAAAATTAGAATACAGAGCAGCTTGAGGCCAACGCCTCAGGGATCAATAAAACTTCAAAAAACCACAAGGTCAAGAAAATTACTCTCCAGTACCGCTTTCATCTTCAACAATAATCCTCTCCAAGTTCTGACGTAATGCGTAGGGCATCTGCTCCCAACGATGCTTTGATAGGTATAAAGTTTACCATGCATAAATTTTGAAATATTTTTTTGGTTATATTTTTTTCAATATTTTATTTTATAAATTACAACATTTTGATAATTATAATGTTTATTGTGCATAAATTTTGAAATAATATTTTTAGTTTTATTTTCAAATATTTCATTTTATAAAATTTAGTATTTTCTTCGCCATCATTTTCAATAGAGAGTGCACTTATCAAGGATTATTGGTAATATAAATTTATAGAAATTGATTGTTAATTGTATTGTTACCGTTTGATCAAATTTGATTAATAGATGATTAATTACTTAATTAGACAACCTTCTGTGTAAAATCGTAATGGTACAAATGTGCAATAAATGACACAAATTGATTTGGAACTTGTTATGTTTGGAAAGATGTTAAAAGGGAAAAATGTTAGAAAGAAATATCTTAGTTAGAAAATATGAATGAAGGACTATAAGTGCAATTATGAAATTCAGTGTGTGACTCTGTAAGGACGCTGTGAATTAGGGACAGTGTTTCATTTAGATTCAGGACAAGGTCGACCTATATTGTTGTCTTTAAGGCATGTCGGCGTTTCGTGAGGGTTTATTCTCTGTGACTGATGTAATAGGTTTACTTCACTTGTATGTTCTATTTGATTGTGCAGGAGCTCTCAATTTAGTTTAGAAACCATTGTGTACCTTATTCTTCACTTTTAACTCTATTTCACAAAAGACCACAAATGATAAACTAAATAAAATAGAAAAAGGGGTTAGCAATTAACATTGCGTTAGACCTCAACACCCTCTGTGTTGAGTGTTGCCAATATACCAATACTCTGAAGAGGGATCAAACTCCATGTAGTTATTCCATGCTACAATGACGTGTCTAAAAGTCTGGTGAAAAATGCAAAATGCTATTGCCATCCCAATGTGACGAAGTGCTTCAACAATTACTATGACCTTGGAGGTGTATGTAGACTTAACTTAGGGCTAGTAAGGTTGTGTGGACTCTGAATTGAGAAAAATATGTGTTTTTTTCTCAAAGTGTAGTTAGATATTTTGGGGTTTTTAATCATATGAGCCTCTAGTAGTTAATTGTTAGAAAATGTGACTTTATAGTGTTCATTTTAGAATTCATATAGATGGGACTCATGAAACATGTGAGACGACCTGTTGAGTAATTTTAAATTTGAGCAGAGTCATTGTTTGGTGGGAGGACATGGTTGACAAAATTGGACATGATCGGGGAGTGGGATAGTCCAAATAGAGCGGCCTTGTCTAAAGAGTCGAGGTTCAAATAAATTGAAAGTGTGGATTAGTCTGAAAGTGAGTTTAGGCTATTTAGAGAATTGGATAGGGATGTTAAGAATCATAATTTGCTTAAGAGGTAATGGTCATTTGCATAAGACACGAAGGTGGGTCAAGGACCATGAAATCATGCATGAGCTACGTGTGTATAAGGAGTGGTCATAGGGGCATTGTTTTAGCAAAAAATATTAATTTATGTGTCTATATTTGCCCCTCTTTTATTCTAGTAATGCAGTAAAATGAACGTACTAGAGTAAAAAGGAAAACATATATACTTGAACTTACATATGAATAATAGTCTTGAATGTCGACCACAACACTGAATTGTGCTTCATGCAAAACCTGCAATGAAGCATGTATAAAATTAGTGCTTACTTAATTCAAAAATCAAGAAGTAAAGACAATAAACTTATAGAGCTAATAACAAGGAATGAATACACTTGATTGGGTACATGAATTGTTGTATTTTTTAGTGTAAAAGTTTGGTGACTATAAAGGGCAAGACCCTTAGAGATTTATTGTTTGTTTGAAGCACTTGGATTAGACTGTGCATGCCCCAATCCTCATTGGAAAGAGAATGTGCTTAAGAACTCAATGTGTGCTTGACTCCATCATCGCATACCCAAGGTAGTAGAGTAACTTATAATCCATGTATGAATTCTAATATATAATTCTTATGAAAATAGGTGAACCAATCACTTTAGATGAAAAAAAGTTCATTTTTGGTGCAAAATTGGTGCAAAAAATAGTATGATCTGTGTTTGGTGTATACATCATAGAGAATGACAAGTATTGACACTCTATCTTTGAAACTTATGTAAAATTGAGTAAGAAGGTGGTCATGTGCCGTGCACATGCCCCCAATCTGATATTTTAGTGTGTATAGATTTTGGAACTAAGTAATATCAAGTGATTTTATGAATAAAACATCTGTGCAAAATCTTGGAAAACATATCACGCATGATGCCCCCATTCTGAGCAAAATATGAGACAACCCTGTGTAAAACCCTGAAACCTATTTCTAAAAAATAATGTAACTAGTATGTAGACTAAATGACACCGAGAATTCTATAAACTGTTATCTTTTGCCTGTTAGGACAATAACACATTATTTTGGACACGACTAACTTGCACCCTTGTCCAAATGGAGCGTTGTTGTTGGAAACTACTTTTTGGATATAAATCATGATCAACTTTGTAAATCTTATTATTTTTTTATTTTTTGTATATTGTTGCAAATTAGTCTTTATGACTATCTGTTAGGTTGTGGAGCTAAAAGCTTCACCAGGATGCAAACAGGAGGAGTTATGGAGGTTACGGAGATTGCAAAAAGAGTTGCAGGGCAACCGACGTCGGTCTGATCAATCGACGTCAGTCAGATTACAGTGTAGAAGCAACCGATGTCGGTTACAAGTTAGCCGACATCAGTCATGAGGAGCCGACGTCGGCAACCTGTGTGTGAACATGCAGTTTGCATGCAGATTCTAGAGAGTCTATTTTTGGACTGTTAGTTTGCATGTTAAAGGCTAATTATAGTCTTGGAGTTGCGTGTCTAATTATTGTAATTAAGATAGTCTAATTATTGTAAGCATAAGATCTATATAATAGACTCATGCGTTGTATTGTAAATTAGTGCTAGAGAGTAAGAGAGCTAAATAAGCGCCTTCAGAGAGAAGAGAGCAATGGTGTGTTCTTCCTAGTGCCACAGTACCAAGTGTGGGTGTTGGTTTAGAAAATCAGAAGGGTTCTTCGTATATGTATGATCTTGGTCAGCAGGTGTGCATGGCTTCTTTTGGAGATCTACAATGGTGAGTAAGGTCTGGTGATTTGCAGGTGGCCACAGAGAGCAGGAGTTCTACTTGGAGTACGGCTGTGTACTTGGTGTACTGGCAGCGTTGTTACTGACTGGTGGAGGTGAACATCAATTCTATATTTGAGTTGATTGTTGTGACCGTGAGAGAGAGAGAAGAAGGTCTTGAGGTGTGGCAAGCCTTTGAGGTGGAAGAAGAAGTGGCATCTTCTTTATTGTATTTTCTTCTGAGTGATTATTAATACAATTGTGTATTGTCTCTCATATCATGTGTTGTTTCATATTTCTAGTTACTTATCATTTTGGTTAAATTTCGTGTTTAGTTGCTAATACAAGAGGTAATCATATATGCTCTAATTGTGGAGCAAGATCCTGACAGTTGGTATCAAAGCTTTTGGTTGGGTTGACTAACAAGTGGTTCAGATCTGGTTAGTGTTTGTTGATTACAGGTCACTCTCAGGGGTTTCAGATTGAGTGGGAGTATAGCAATGGCAGAAAAAAGTAAGCTACGAATGGAGAAACTGAATAGCATGAATGGTCTGATTGATGAAAAGAAAGAGCAGGGAAAAGGAGATTGTTGGTCGATAGAAGATCAGCGTGTAGAAGCAGATATTGTAGGTGATGTTGCATAGATTGCTCTGGATAAAGTAGAATCTTGGTTTACAGGTTCTTTTGCCTCTTTTCATGCAGCCTGAAATAGAGCATCTTTTCATGGGTATGTCTTTGAAGACTTCAAAGAGATTTATTTAGGGGTTGGTGAGCCTTGTCAGATTACTGACGAAGGAGAAGTGAAGCTGAAATTGCAGACGGATAACACACAGGTGTTGAAGAAGGTCATGCAGGTTCCAGTCTTGGAAATGAGTCTAATTTCTTTAGAAAAGTTAGGTGATGAGAGATGCACAGTAACTCTCACAGCGGATGCACTTGAATTAGACGGTGGTAAAAAATTAGGTATCCTTTATCTATCTACTTATTTTACTGATTCACCTTCTGTTGCAGAGATGTAGCTTTGTAGGCTTGGTCACATATGTAGGAGGGGAATGCAAGTTTTTAAGCGAAGGTCAGATGTCTTTGATAAACTTAAGAACTGGAAAGCCTTGGTGTTCATGGAGGAGATGACGAACAGAGATCAGCGGAGTGGACTGAATTATTCTAAGCAGGGCTATGTTGATTTGAATAGGGTTTTGATCCAAAAGGAGCTCGCAGGTAAAAAGTCATCACTCACAGACAAACACAGGTACCGGCATCGGTCATACAGTAACCGACGTCAGCAATAGAAATACCGACGTCGGTCATACAAGAACCGACGTCGACAGAAGGGATACCGACGTCAGCCAAGAAAACAATGTCGACAGTCAGGGTCAGTGCAGGAAACCGACATCGGTCGGGTGCAGACTGGGAGATGGTCGAGATCGGTCACTAGAACGGATGTTGGGCAGACAGCAAGCTGTCAAGGAGTCTCAAACGCCCATATGGAGGTCAGAAAGGGTAAGTGAACCTCATATTCGTTGTTCACCTTCTTTATATTGCTTACTGATGGTCAAGAACTAGGAAGATGTGAAGAGGCAATGCAGGTAGAATTCAAAAATAGTGGGAGCTTGGCATGGATGAGGAGTGTGAGTCCTTGGAGAAGAACCAAACAGGAATTTGTTGGTGGAGTTGTCAGCTGGAAGAAAGCACTGAAAGACGGATGGATTCTCAAGTTGAAGAAGAGAGTGGATGGATACGTAAGACGGAAGGCCAAGGTATATGATCTTGAAAAAGTTGCAAAACAGTGGTACAGGTTTTGACAGGTGGATGACAAAGCAGGGCTTCAGTCAATGTCAGTGTAACCATTATGTTTGACTTACCAGGTGGATGATAGTCGCAACATTATCTTGTTACTGTATGTGGATGATATGCTAGCAGGTTCGTACATACAGGGTTTTGTTGAGCTAAAGGTAAGGTTAGTTCAGTGGCATGTCATGAAGAATTTGGGAGCAGCAAAATTCTTTGGCATAAAAGACATGGAAGATCACAGGTTGATCTCCAGTGGGAGCTGATGTGAAGACGGTGTTGGCGGGGTTCAAGATGCAGGATGTAGAATCGGTAAGCACACTAAGGGCTGGATAGTTCAAGCAGAGCTTAGAATAGGGTTCGAAATCACATGAGGTCGAGTGTAGACCTGAGTTTTTCCAAGCAGTGGGAGTTGTCAAAAAGTTTGGAGCCAATTCGGGGAAGGAGGATTATCAGGTATTTGAGAGGGACTAGCAGCAGAGATTCTTGTTATGCAGGGTCAAGGTCTTCACTACATGGAGTTGTAGGTTTGGATGTGGCAGGTTACTTGGATGACAGGTGTAGCATCACAAGATGTGTGGTGGTTAGTCTTCAGGGTTGAGCTTGAAGAGGGATACAAGCCAGGGAATAAATTAGACGGTGTACAAGTATAGGTACAGGTGCAGCTGTTTATCTCCAAGTGAGAGATTGTTAGGTTGTGGAGCTAAAAGCTTCACCATGATGCAAACAAGAGGAGTTACAGAGGTTGCAGAGAGTTGCAAAACGAGTTGCAGGGCAATCAACGTCAGTCTGATCAATCGACGTCGGTCAGATAGCAATGCAGAAGCAACTGACATTCGTTACAAGTTGGTCGACATCGGTCATGAGGAGTCGACGTCGGCAACCTGTGTGTGAACATGCAGTTTGCATGCAGATTCTGGAGAGTCTATTTTTGGACTGTTAGTTTGCATGTTAAAGGCTAATTATAGTCTTGGAGTTGCGTGTCTAATTATTGTAATTAAAATTGTCTAATTATTGTAAGCATGAGATCTATATAATAGACTCATGGGCTGTATTGTAAATTAGTGCTAGAGAGTAAGAGAGATAAATAAGCGCCTTCAGAGAGAAGAGAGCAATGGTGTGTTCCTCCTAGTGCCACAGTACCAAGTGTGGGTGCTGGTTTGGAGAATTAGAAGGGTTCTTCGTATATGTATGATCTTGGTCAGCAGGTGTGCATGGCTTCTTTTGGAGATCTACAATGGTGAGTAAGGTCTGGTGATTTGCAGGTGGCAGCAGAGAGCAAGAGATCTACTTGGAGTACGACTGTGTACTTGGTGTATTGGCAGCGTTGTTACTGACTGGTGGAGGTGAACATCAATTCTATATTTGAGTTGATTGTTGTGACCATGAGAGAGAGAGAAGAAGGTCTTGAGGTGTGGCAAGCCTTTGAGGTGGAAGAAGAAGTGGCATCTTCTTTATTGTATTTTCTTCTGAGTGACTATTAATACAATTGTGTATTGTCTCTCATATCCTGTGTTGTTTCATATTTCTAGTTACTTATCATTCTGGTTAAATTCTATGTTTAGTTGCTAATACAAGAGGTAATCATATATGCTCTAATTGGTGGAGCAAGATCCTGACACTATCCACTATGTATGCCTCCTCTTTTGAGGTGAGTTGTAAAACTTGTGCAATAAATTAGTTCAAAATAAAAATTCATGAAAGAGATGTTATGAAAATATGTAAATCTGAATAATAATGATAAATGAAGAACATGGCATCATTATATATAAACTGAGAAAAAGACTGATATAAGATGCATGTGAAAACAAACATACATAGTGACATTGTCAAGATAAATGTTTATAACTAGGCACACATATAAATGATTAAAACAAAGTACTAAAAACTTAATAGAACTACTTGGGAAGGGATGCATGATATCAAGCATGGCATCAAGAAACATAGAAGATGTATAATGTCAATCATATTATCGAAAACTAAGCAAACAAACATCATGGCCATGACGCACACACACAAAGAGTACACATAAAAAAACACAAAGAGTACACACAAAGCACACAATAAAAGGCCAATAGACCACATACAAGGGACATATTCAAATGTAATTCACACACAGAGAAACATACAATAGGCATATAGCCACACACATGGACATGTTAAATTCCCACAACTCATATAGCCACACACATGGACATGTTAAATGCCCACAACTCAAAACAATGAATACACACAAAACATGAAGCATAAAATGAAACACACAAAACATGCAATAGTAAATGTAATTAATCAACATAAACAATTCATAACATCAATATGTTCAGAGGTAGCCATTAAGATGTCAATGCCAAAGTAAGTGAGCAATATTGATAGATTTTGTGTAGAGTAAGTAACTAAGGTATGAATAATAAGGGATAGCCAATGAATGATAGAACTTATGTAAAATGATTCCTCTAATGAACTTGTTGATATAGAAACAAGTTGTAGGAGGTCCGTGTCTTGTTTCGATCTAATATTTTATAGCCTGTGTTCATTGGGACAAGGTTGGTGGAATCAAACTACAATGCATTGTGTTACTATCTGGGTAAAGCACTTTTATCTCTGTAACATTGCTAGGTCTAAGACAATGTAATAACTTGTAACTATGTATGGAAATGGCAACCTATATGTTCTGCATTCACTCATGTACACTTGTGAAACATATTTGATATAAACTATATATAGAGAGATATACAGTGTATATTAAACACAAATTAATTTGATTATTTTTGTATTTTGAATATGTATGAACTGAGAAAGAGAAAATAAAAATACTAACTGATAAGTCCTGCAAGGGACTAATAATCAATAGGTCATGTGCAAAACATATGAATGGTGACCTTTTGCAAATGGAAAGTTCCATATTGCTCTGATTGAATTGCGCTGAATTCAAAATCTGAATATTGATTTCCATTTGTAGTATATGTCCATTGTCATGCTAATGATATGTAACATACTATGCATGTTGCTAAGTATGATGAACTCTTAGGATCTTTTGAATCCATTGTTGAGTGTATGAACTTTGTGTTGGTGTTCTATGTGAATCACCCTTAGTGCCCTGTAATATTAATCTAGGACTTGCAAGAGTAGAAAGAGGCTCTCAAAAATCTGTGATAAATCTCTGTTGAAGTGGCATTTCAAGGATAAGCCTCCCTGGAAGGGTACTGATTTAAATTTTAAGGGTTATGGAGTGTAAGCCCTAGGTTGTTAAAATATTTGAGTACAGTAAATCGAGGTATAAAATATGCAATAAATAGAGCCACTAATTTGTGAAAGAACTGAGCTAATATGATATTTCTAATAATAGCAATGAATGATACAAATGAATACTTTCATAGAAATTGCCTAAGATGAAGGATCCAACAGCTGAAAACTAGTATAGGGGCTGGTCTAAGTGTCACAAATAGGATTTAGGTGTCAGAAACCCTCCTAGACAATAACACCCTATCTTTGTCAGTAGCGTTGTGGCACTAGCATCCACTTATGGTGTTAATGTCCTTTATGCATGAACTAATATGTACTTCTGGGGGCACTTGTGTCTGAGTCTACCAAGCATGTTCCTATGTGGATAAACCCTACTTCGCTATTTGTAACCTATTTTGGTTGATTTTATATGCAAACCCTAGGCCTCCATGTGATTAGGGCATTTGATTGGCACAAATAGTAAATATGTGGTGTTAGTTGGGTAGGCTAGATATCCTCAACACCACAGTATGATGAGAGTTGCCTACATACCAATACTCTCAGGAGAGATCAATCCCGATGTAGTTCTCCCCACCTAAGTGCTGGTGCAAGTACAAGTGAAGCTAGTATGAATGTCAGTTTGAGTGCTTTGAGTGAGGCTTGAGACTAGAAATATGTGTATTCTAAACTTTGGAGGGTTGTAGATGACTATATGTAGAAGTAGGGCAGAATAAGGATCAATAACCGTGGTTGTACACAACTTATTTTGAGCTTGTTTGTGTGTATTTGCATCTGATTTCTATATAGATCGACAAGAATAGTTACTTCAATCCCATCATGGGGGAATGTAATGAAATTACTTGGATGCTCACACAAAATAATTATATATCACACAAAATATGCAAATATGAGAGATCACACAATAATAATTGACAATAGAGTAGAATACTGAATAATATAGCAAAGCCACTTTGAGGGGACAACCTCCACAATAATGCAATAAGAGAAAAATACTTAATATGATGATCAAAGACTAACCACTACCTCCTACATATAGTCTACTTAGCCGTGGTTATTCTATAGGCCGACCTAACTAAGAACATAGAGAAATGTAATGAGAATATAAAAAAGGTATGTAAGCCTCAAGTCGGCCACACATATCCCAAGACACACCAAAGGTTAAGGGTGTAGCATGCCCCTCCCCTTCAAAAAAATATTGTCCTCAATGTTGAGTCAACTTTGGATGTTTCTGCACAAAGGATTCATCCTCCCAAGTGGCATCTTCACAAGGCAAATTCTTCCATTTGATCAAGTACTCCTTAATCATTCTAGACCACAACTGCTCAGTGCACATTTGAAGAATTGTCTCAGGATAAAAAATAACTCATCTTTCTTTATCTAATTCTAGTAACTTAGTTTGAGTAAAAACTCTATGTCTAATGACTTTCTTCAAGTAGGATAAATGAAATATTGGATGTATGTAAGTGGAAGAAGGAAACTCTAACTTGTAGGCCACACTACCAATTTTATGCAAGATTTGATAAATACCATAATCCTTAGTGGACAACTTGTTATCCTTTTTCTGTTGCTTTAAGGACATCTACTTATATGGCTGCAAGTGAATAAAGACCCAATCACCAATGTCAAAATGCCTCTCACTCCTATGTTGATCTTCCTACTGCTTCATGCGATTTTGGGCCATGGCTAAATTTTCACACAAACTTGCAAGAACCTCTTGTTGATGGTGAATATGTTCTTCAATTGTATGAACGTTAGGATGGACCTTCAAAGGTGAAGTGATGGATAGAGGGTGGTATCCATATAGTGCCATAAAAGGAGACATTTTGGAAGAACTATGAACATAAGTATTATATCACCATTCAACAAGTGGCAACCAATGCACCCATTTATCATGTTTACTAGAAACAAATCAATGGAGATATCCTTCTAGACATTTTTTGACTACCTTAGTTTGTTCATCTGATTGAGGATGATAGGATGAACTATGAACCAACTGGCTGCCCAAACAAACAAATAACTCAATCCAAAAATTTCTAGTGAAAATGGGATCTCTATCACTGACAATGATCTTAGGGGTACCATTTAATTTCTAAACTATATTGAGAAATGTAAAAGCTACTGTGCTAGCAACAAAAAGTTGTGATAAAAAACAAAAATGAGCATACTTACTAAGATGATCCACCATAACCATGATAACATTTTGACCATCATATCTTGATAACCTTGTAATAAAATCCATAGACACTTCTTCACAACGTTGGCTAGGGATGGATAAAGGCTACAAAATACCTAGGGTTTTGATGGTTTCTCCTTCATTTTGTTGACATATCATACATTTAGCCACATATTTTTGGACATCCCCCTTGAGTCCTTCCCAAAAAAATCTTGCTTGATTTTATGATGGGTTTTTAAAAATCTTGAATGACCCCCAATTTGAGTTGCATGAAGTTCCTGAAGGATTTTATGTTTAAGAAGAGAATTCTTATATAGGTATAATCTATCTTTATACCATAATGCATCACCATTCCATGTGAATTTGTCAAATCCACCCAAACCTTGCTGAAAATTCTGAATCAAATCATGGGTAGCACTATCATTTTCCCATTCTGATCGTGATTACTCTAGCCAATTTGCCTACAAAATGGTCATAACACACAACAATGCCTCAACTGATTCATCCTTATTGGATAGGGCATCTGCCACTACATTGTCCTTGCCTTTCTTGTAAACTATTTCAAAATCATAACCTAACATCTTAGTTACCCATTTTTGTTGTTCTTCACATGACAACTGTTGTTCCAAAAAATATTTAAGACTATCATGATCAGTCTTTACCTGAAAGTGATGACCCATCAAATAAGGTCTCCATTGTTTGACTGCATGCAAAATGGACATCATTTCCTTCTCATATATGGGCTTGTGTTAATATTTACCCTTCAGTTGATGACTTTCAAATGCAAGTGGTCTACCTTATTACATGATTACAATACCCATACCATTCCTAGATGCATCACATTCAATCACAAAAGTCTTGAAAAAATCAAGAGTGGCCAACACTGGAGTGGTGCACATATCCAATTTTAATTATTCAAATGCCCAGTAGCTATATCAGTTCACTAAAATAAGTCTTTCTTCAACAAATAGGTGAGTAGGGATACAATGCTATCATAATTTTTGACAAACCTATGATAGTAACCAGTTAGCCCCAGAAATGCCCTTAGTTGCTTGAGTGTCTTAGGAATCAACCAGTGCACCATTACTTGGAATCTTTTTGGATCCACTTTCACTCCTTCATGTGAAACCAAATGACCCAAATACTCAACCTCACAAGCTCCAAAAGTACATTTGGAAGGTTTGGCATATAACTGATATTGTTCGAGAATTGAGAGTACCTATTTCACATGGTGCAAATGGTCTTCCCAATTTTTACTATAAATGAGGATATCATCAAAAAATACCCAAAAAAATTTCTTCAAAATGGCCTAAAAATAGAATTCATCAAACTTTGAAAGGTGGATGGTGCATTTGTTAGACCAAAAGGTCTAACTAGAAACTTATAATGGCCCTCATGAGTTCTGAAAATTGTTTTGGGTACGTCTTCATCATGGATCAGGATTTGATGATGCCTAGAATGCATATCTAACTTGGTAAAATAAAGAGCTCCATTTAATTTATCTAGCAAATCATCAATGATAGGAATAGGAAACTTATCTTTGATAGTGTACTCATTGAGTTCTTTGTATTCAAGGCACATCCTCCAAGTGTCATATTTCTTTCTCACCATGACAATTGGTGAATAATATTCCCTTTGGCTATGGCTAATGATTCATGCATCCAACATCTCTTGTATCATATTTTTAATTTCACTTTTTTGGGCATAGGGATATCTATACGGCTTGATGCTGGGTGGTATACTACCAAGAATAAGTTTGATAATGTGATCATGTGTGTGGCTAGGTGGATGCACTTTTGGTATGTCACCAAAAACCACTGAATGGGCATCAATCACTTATTGCAGATCTAGAGGTGTAGATGGCTAAGTTAGTTGAACTTCTATGGAAAATAAGCAAGCTATAAATCCTTCATCACCCTTACGGAGAATCTTTGTCATTTGATGGGAGCTAACAAGCTGTGGAACTTTAACCCTTAATCCCCTTAGCTTAAATGTCCTTCTCTCAAAATGAAAGCACATGAATAATTCTTGGAAATTCATCTCAATAGTGCCCAAAGTGGTGAGCCACTGTAATCCTAGAACAATGTTAGCTCCCCCCATGGGAATAACAAACATAGGAGAATCCAACAAGTAGTCTCCCATGGCCATCTTAATACCATTGCATTTTCCTGAGTAGCTGACATTACCACCATCTTCAATCATGACCTAAAATTTTGGAGTGGGGTAAATGAAATAGTTTAAATGATTAGCCAACTTATTGTTGATGATGTTATGTGTGCTCCCATAATCAATCAATACAGTGACCTTCTATTTCTATAGGAAACCCACCACCTTAAGAGTTTGGGGAGTACTAATACTTGAAAGGGCATGATAAAAAATAGTAGGCTGAGAGTCATCAGATTCATCCTTAGGACCTTCTTAATCCTTGCCAATTGCCTTCTCATCATTATCATCCTCATTGGCACCTTTGATGTAAAACAAATTCTGTTTGGCACAATGATGATCTTTGCTCCATTTGCTACTACAACCATAACACAACCCTTTGGCTCGCTTCTCCTCAATTTATCAAGGTGTCAATCTGGTGGGTTGAGGAAATGATGGTGCTAAAAAGGTGTGATTATGACCAGTAGTGAAAGTTTTCCATATGACCATCTCTTTTTCTTCTACCATGCATGCCTGTGGAATAAATTTTGATACAGATGTTGGGTTAAATATCTGAACCTCTAATTGGATGTTATCTTTGAGGCCACACAAAAAAATATCAGTGAAATTTTTCTCAGTGATGTCTTCCACCCATAAGGATAAATTATACAATTGATGAATATAATCCTTCATAGTTCCTGTTTGCCGCAGTTTGGCTAACTGGTCTCAAACATATTTTTTTGATAATGAGCCAACAACTCATTAGTAAAAATAAAATATGTAACAGGAGCACCTTTTTTTTATTTTGAGCACACAACCAATGATACTATATGAATTGCTTAGGTTCCAGATATAGAGATGTCACTATCACCTTCTGAGAACCAGGAGTTTGATGTAAATCAAATAAATTCTCAATTTGGGTAATCCAAGTGAGAGGATCCTTACCATCAAACTTATGCATGTCCACTTTTTGGAAACATCGATTTCACACCATAATTGGAGTTGTTAGTGTTGAGAGGAGGAGGACCCAAATGATGAAGTAGAGGGTTGTTAGGCTATAACTGAGATGAAAGGGAAACCAATTGCATAGTGATATGATGCAATTGAGTGTGAACCCTATTAATCTCTTTATGTATCCCTGAAACATTAGTTTAAATTGCAACAAAGTCATCATACTGCACTAAGCCCTTTATATCAACCTAAACTTGAGAAATCAACAAATATGAAGTTCCAAATTTCGTGTCACCGACAAGAGTCTTAGGAGTTTTTTCCCCCCTTTTCTTCCTTGAGTAGGACCTACCATATACAAACCCTAGAAGGGTTTTTACCTTAAAAGTTTTTTATCAGGGGATGGTACCATTGTGATCACCTTGCTAAGATGAATCCAACAACTACCTTTGCGCACTAGAGTAAAAAAATTTGGCACCAAAAAAGTGTATTGATAGAATATACCGTTGCGATCGTCTCACCGAGATGAATCCAACAACTGCAAATGTGCAAGGGGAATTTTTTTTCCAGACTTTTTTTTTCAAATATTTCTTTTAAAAAAAACATTTCAAACAATACTACGCTAAAAAAAAAATTTAATTATTCCCAGATTGCAAGTTATATTTTTTCGCTCATTCTGCTCACAGAAGTCACACCTTGCCAGATATAAAAAAATGTCATAGGAAACTTGCCCAAATTGAAGCTCTAATGCCACTTGTAATGAAATTACTTATATTTTCATACAAAATGATTATATATCTCACAAAATATGTAAATATGAGAGATCAGACAACAATAATTGACAGTAGAGCAAAATATTAGATAATATGCAAAGCCGCTTTGAGGAGGCAACCTTCACAACAATGCAATAAGAGCAAAATACTTAATATGATGATCAAAGACTAACCACTACCTCCTATATATAGTCTACTTAACCATGGTTATTCTATAAGCTGACCTAACCAAGAACATAAAGAAATGTAATGAGAATATAAAAGAGGTATGTAAGCCTCAAGTCGACCACACATATCCTAAGACATGCCAAAGATTAAGGGCATAACATGAAACTTGAGGCATTGGTGTAAAGTGAATGGGATAGTATGTACTTCATGGATCCAAGGACGACCAAGAAGTATGTTATAAGGCAATTTAATATCCACAACATGGCATAAAGTATGATGGGACACAAACCTAACAATGATTGGTAGACAAATAGTACCAGAAGATTCCCTTTCGGTGTTGTCATATGCCTTGATCATGATTGTCTATGGCTAGATGCCCTTGGCAGTATAACCCAATTATTGTACTAACTTGAGTGACAATATGTTTAGCCCTAAACCATTGTCTTAAGAACTTGCTTGATTTTATGATTTTTGATGATGACCTCAATATACAAGGGGTTGTTATGGCTAGGACCAAGAGTAGACATATCTCTCTAATTGAATATATATTGGTGTAAAGGAGATAAATACCCTAAAAGTGTTTGAAATTATTCAGGGTTAATGTCTTGAGGAACAGTGGACTATTGAAAGAAATAGTTCAAAATAGTTCTATGGAATTCTAACATATGCAAAAGATATAAAATAGAAATTTGTGCAGGGGTTTTACTTAGTTGGTCCAAGATACTATACAACTTTTCAATAGAAGCACATGATGTTTTAGCCTTGATTAGTATAGTGTTTAGTTTTTGATTTGAAGGCACAGTGTTCATCTTTGGTTTAGTTTTTAAAAAGGGCAAAGGGCCATAGAGAGTGACTCATGAGCATCTAGTTATGATTGGACAATATAGAGTTGGCAAGGATCCATTATAATTAGGAGGAGGAAAAGGGCCTTGGATGGTGACTCATGAGTGTCTAGTTGTATTTGAGAAATTTTGAGATGGTAGGAATCCATTATAATTATAAGGAGGTCCAAAGATAGTAACATGCAAAAAAATGAGGTGTAATGGAATTGCTTGAGCATGACACAGTGTTACTTGAGGGGAGGGTGTTGACCCTATAATGAGGATTTAATACTTTGAGGAACATTGGATGGTTCACAAGCTTTGATGGTGATGGTGGTAACGTGATTTGTATAAATACATCCCAATCACGTTACCACCATCACCATCAAAGCTTGTGAACCATCCAATGTTCCTCAAAGTATTAGATCCTCATTATAGGGTCAACACCCTCCCCTCAAGTAACACTGTGTCATGCTCAAGCAATTCCATTACACCTCATTTTTTTGCATGTTACTATCTTTGGACCTCCTTATAATTATAATGGATTCCTACCATCTCAAAATTGCTCAAATACAACTAGACACTCATGAGTCACCATCCAAGGCCCTTTTCCTCCTCCTAATTATAGAGTTGGCAAGGATCCATTATAAAGGGCAAAGGGCCATAGAGAGTGACTCATGAGCATCTAGTTATGATTGGACAATATAGAGTTGGCAAGGATCCATTATAATTAGGAGGAGGAAAAGGGCCTTGGATGGTGGCTCATGAGTGTCTAGTTGTATTTGAGCAATTTTGAGATGGTAGGAATCCATTATAATTATAAGGAGGTCCAAAGATAGTAACATGCAAAAAAATGAGGTGTAATGGAATTGCTTGAGCATGACACAGTGTTACTTGAGGGGAGGGTGTTGACCCTATAATGAGGATCTAATACTTTGAGGAACATTGGATGGTTCACAAGCTTTGATGGTGATGGTGGTAACGTGATTTGTATAAATACATCCCACAGTGCTATTATAGTCATATGGTATGTTGTTGTAACCTAGGTTATTAGCATGGGTATTATGATCTTGATTATGATCATACTAATTATGTTTTTTTCCTTGTGTTTGTTGATGTTGGTTCTACCCTTGATGTTGATTGTTTCTTATTCGTTGTTGATTATGTTTAGGAAATGGGTCTTTGTAAATGCCCATTTCCTGGTTAGTGTTTCACGCTGCATGTTTCACTTCAATTTCACCACTTTTGATTAAGTCCTCAATAAGATGTCTTAGTTAAACACATCATTAAATTTCATGGCCAATAACATGATAGAATTTATAAAACTCATCTTCCTGATACCAGTTAGGTTTGGGTTGATCTTTAAGGAATGGTTGTGGTATAGGCCACATAATTAGATTGGTTGTTATGAGATTTTGGAATGGCCTCAATAGGCACTCCCAATTTGCTGAATACTCTATATTTATTGAATGCCCTTCATGGAGGAGCCCTTTATAAAGTGGTCAATGGATTAGCTGGAGCTAATTGTACATTTGGAGTTGGTAGAGCCTGTATCATTTGTACATGTCTATATTATGCCACTTTTTTTTCCACCATATTCATATTTTTGTTAAACCCTTTAGGATTTTTTTTAGCAACAACTTGAACAGGTGATTGGGTTTGATTAGATGTTTGACCTTGTGAATAAATATTGACAAGGCCCTTAGCAATAAGTGCCTTCTCAATTTACACACCCTTATCTATGATTTCCTCAAATGTATTTGCATAAGTGAGCCATAGATTATGAGCCACCTCAGGTTTTAAGTTTTTTGCAAAAATATAAGATAGTTTTTTATTTGGAAAATTGTGTTGGAAGGGTCTAGTGAATGCTCTCCATCATTATAGATATGTTTTGAAGCTTTCCCCATCTTGTTGTTTTGATTTGCATAAGTTAACCATAGTCAACTCATGTTCAATGTTGTAAGATAAATGGTTGACAATTTTTTTAGATAAATCATTCTAATCTGCCACTGATCCCTTAGGTAACCTTAGAAGCTAGTCCAAAGCTTGTTTAGTCAAACAACATGGAACAAGTGAAGCAAATAAACACTGCTATAGGGTACTTCTTGGCATAGTACCTCTTGGCACAGTATGAAAAAGGCTTGGATATGTTCTCGAGGATCACCCTTCCCTTTATATCTATCAAATTTGGGTGCCTCAAAATGATGTGGAAAAGGGACTTGGAGATTACTTGAATCGAATGGATATGGACATATCTCATCAAACTTATATTTATTGACCCAGTTTCCCTTCTCTAGCCTTGACACAATTTCCTTCATCAAATTCCACTCCTGCATGTTTGGTGCATTTATAGGTGGAATATAATTTTATTGGGGTGGTATGTGCCCCTATTGTGTTATTTTGTTAGGGATATCAACTCTATGATTTGAGACTTTATTTTGGTTTAGTCCTTGAGTTGAGTAGGTCAGCCACTGATTCTTAGGCCATCGATAAACATTTCTCAGAATCTCCCACTGTGAACTATAAGTATACTATTGGTTTTGAGGAGTCTGCGGTTAATTCACCAAAGGATGCAATAGTTGGGAGGCACTTGACAATTTTTTTTGAACAATACCCCCAATATGCATTGAGTTTTTCATCCCTTGGCTCTGTGAAGGGACAAGAGCCTCTTGGTGATTGAAGAATGTATGTTTCGTGTCTAGTAAAACATGTTGCAAAGCATCTCTAGGTTTGTTCTATTTAGATGAAATGTCAGAATCTATTGTAGATGTAAGATCAACTAGGTTATGATGTGTTTGATCTATCACATTCTCTTATTCTTTAGAATCATTGTTGTTAATTGAAGTTATAGCCAAAGAGTCTATTAAGTCTACAATAAGTTATTCTACATACCATTGACTAATTTTATTAATCTTGGTCACAATATTTTGATCATTAGGAGTAGACTCTACGAGTGTTTATTTTCCCTTGCTAGAAGAAGTAATATTGGATTTTTTAATGCGAGCTAGAGATTGCTCTTATTATTGCTCTTCTACCCTAACAAGTGTGTGTAATTACTCCATCAAGAATCTGTTGGAAACCTAGCGCTTGATTCTATCAACCTTAATAGGGATTCATCTTTATCTTCTAAGGGTTGATGTTCACCATAATATTCTTTAAACCCTATAGTTGTTGGAATATCTTCAAACATGACAAATTTATCATGTCTATCATAAAAATGCTCTTCCTTGTAACTAGGGACATAAGAGATCCCACTATGAGTATACCTTTGTGTCATGCTTGGAAAATCATTTTCCTCATTTGCTAAGATGCAAAATGTGTTTTGAAATCATTTAAAAAATAATGTTCGGATTTATTCAAATAAATGAGAAGGTAAAATGAGACTATAATAAATGAATTCAACCGTGGTGGGTTGAAATTGCCAAATTGGAAGAGGGTAAGATAACTTTGGAACCTAAAGTGCTCATTATCACAACAAACTTAGGTCAAATATATGTCAATACTGTAAAATCTAGAGACAACTATGATGAGTTATGACTAGAAAATTAAGAGGAAGACAACAATGTGAACTAAGAAGCTCAAAATGGGAATCAACACAATAAATCCTAAGTATAAAGGCAAAACTAAATGGGCAGCACAATAATGCCACATGGTAGCAAGATGTAGAAGGGTCCAGGAACTTAGAGTGTGAGCGAGAATGCAAGATAATATAAGTCCACAATAAGAATAAAATGATGATGATTATAACTATTGGCTTTCAATCCAAACAGGAAATCACGCCCAATTTACTCAAACCAAGTGATAAAGGTAAATCGATAGCACCTTGGATTAGAACTTAGAAAGGTGAGATTTCAAATTTAGACAAAAATGAAGGACTTTGAGATTTTAAAAACTTTGGCAAATGGTCTAGAATCAAATGGACAACATGACAACGTTGTTCAAAAAGTACAAACACAATGTTTGAAATGAAGATTTGAATAAGGCAAGAAGTGTTTTCAATTTGTTCAACATAACGCCTCTTTATTTAAATAGAATGGTGTATAACAAAGTGTTTGATTTCTTGATGTGTTTTTGGGTTTCACACAAATACTTTTAGACTCAAAAATACTATGTAAAGGATGAAATGACAAACACACCTAAGTGTAACGTCCTAAATCCTAAAACTGATAAGGTTGCATGATACTATTGAATTCCATCCATATACATGCTTTTTAGAGAATTTTAATTATTAATCCAAAAATAAAAGTGCATGAAAAGTAGTGTTTTTACACCCCCTCTTGTCTCAAGAGTTGTACAATGATATGGAACTTTGGGCTACTCACTCTACATCAAAAATATGTCTATGGTAAGTGGGGTTTATCTAAAACTATTTTTTTGTGCATCTAGATGGTCCCATGTGTGGATAACACTAGAGATGCTTATGTCAATTGGATCCCCGTCAACTAGATTTTTGTGAAAAGGTCTTGTCCTTTCCACAACCACTACATTCGTCAATTGCTTAGTGTAGTGTGATGTCTGAGTTGCCTCTACGATTCAAGGTTAATAACCAGTAGTGAAGCTTGTTTTAACTGCTCAAAATAAGCATCCCAAGAGGTCACCCTCAATTTATATACCCCACCACGGTGTGGGGTTGAAATGATATCAGTAGATGAATTCTCAAGTCAACGCTTCCCTAGAGAACTTGTGAGGAGGTGATAAACTCATGCTCACAAGCTAAAGTGCATAAAAATAAAGACAAGTGAAAAGACTTTATGGTCATTTTAAGATCACCCAAATTGTACAAGGTACAAAATGTAAAGAATGAGTGCTTTTGGTCACCCAAGTTCCCTAAAGGGGTGGGGGGAGAGCATACACACAACACTCATTTTGAAAAAATCAAACACTTCAATAGATGAGCATGAAAATGAAACTCTTAAAATTGTTTAGCTATTTTGAGAGTTCATTTTAATCACCAAAAAAAAGTGTGAATAATTTTTCCTTGAACTTGTTAAGAAATGGAGACTAAGTGAATTAAATCCTACAAAGAAGATGTTAAAAGTCTGAAATCAGGGTGTGAATTTGTTATAAAAACTTTTAGCTTGTCGTTTTAGGTCTCTATTTTGTTGTACAGGTCGATCTCACTATTCCACAAAGTGATCTCTCTATTCCATAGTGCATTCTCATCATTCTATAGATCGGTCTCCCTGAAATATAGGGCAAAGAAAACACTAGTTTGTGATCTCACCGATTCACAGGGTGATATCATTCATTAGTAAGGTGTTCTCACCAAAGTACAAGGTGTTCCCACCAAAATGATAAGAAATGATGAAAAGGAAATAATAATTCCCTATCAGTTTTTGGGCTAGAGTGATCTCATCATTTTAGAGGTCGATCTTGCTAATCCGTAAAGCGATCTCATCGATTCATAATACATTCCCACCATTCTATAAAGTGATCCCATTGATTTGTAGCATGATCTCATTGATCCTATAAAACACATAGGTAGATAGAGAGTGAATAAAATTGATCCAACCATTTATTGATTTATTTCTACCATTCTACAGGGCAATCTTTCCAATGTTTAGGTCAATCTGTCGACTTCCATAGTGATCCCACTATTTTATGGGTTGATCTCACCGTTTGTCATAGAAGTTGTAGAAATGTAAAATGAGAGAAAAAGAAGTGAAAAACAACCTCAAAATAGGGCTTGAATGCAAAATTAGAAGGTATAAATATTTTTGTGAGGTGCGAGTCCCATCGAGCATGCCAAAATGCAGAACGAGATTATAAGATGCGCTAGTCAAGAAAATCTCTATAAAAAAGAATAAATATAATAAAACATCAATCCTACTCCCTCGTGGGGTTTTGTAAATGAATTATAAGAGATATTTAAATAAGGAATACTATCAAACCTTCCAAATAACATCCCTCCTTCCAAGAGTAGCCAAGAAGCATGGTTTTCCTCGAATTCGGTGCTCCAAGTCTGCATCAATGATGAGTAACATGCTCCTCCATCACTTCGTAGTGCACCAATGGCTTAAGCTCATGATTTTGATCAATTTGTGCAAATAGGTGAAGCTTTTTGAAGATAATTCTTCATTATAAGATTACATAATTTAAGCTCTATTAATCAATGGTGAGACCTTAAATTTATAGCTTTCTATAAATATTCAGGATCAACCATGACCATCCATCTTGAGATCAAGTTGTGTGTCCATGAAATGATTCAATTTTGGAGGGACAAGGCATAAATATGCCCATTAATATTTGGAAGAATGGGGCACTAGTGAGGCATGGAAGAACTTAATCCTGATATTTGTTCCATTAATGGCCTATGGATGCCACCCCATTTATGATGTCATGGGATGATGTAGATTTGAGTATTGAATTTCCAATAAATAGATTTTCAATAACTTCCATGGAATTTTCACTGAAGCTCCTGATATTATTTAATTTGTTTAAGTGAATTTGATTAATTTTTTGCAATTCTTTTGAAATTTGTCACACACTTAATCAACTTGGTTGGAAATGTCATTGTAATGAGTCATAATTAGACTGGAGTATAATCAGAAGGTGTCAGTTGCATATGGAACAATACCCCAGTTAGGTCATTATGGATGCAAAATAACATATGCACATGACATGCTATCAAATTAGAAGAATTCAGTGGTGCAGCGTGTCATTTTGTATGGTCACAATTTGACTCGAAGTGATTTGAGAAAAGATAATAATCACATAAAATGCATTGCCCCATTCAGGGATACATTAGCCTAAATCAGCACCTATTCATGACAATTTCGAACCATTTAACATGTTTTAGTGATTTTGGCTTAGATTATGCATTATCGTAGGATGTTGCTTAGATTGACAATTGAAGCATAATAGTGATAAGAATTAGATGTATACACATAGATCAGTCCTTAAGAGATATCAAAAGTAAAGATAAAACTGAGTAAAAATATAAGAGAGGAAAGGAACAAATACACCTCTTGGGTATGCAAACCAATGCATAAACTTGGGGACATCTTTTGTGTGTGCATGTAGATAGTGATCAAATTGATGAATAGCTTAGACTAAGTTGATGGATTACTCAATCCAATGTGTGGGTGGCTCAAGAACTCAATCCATATTTGACTCCATCATCGCCCACCCTTGATCGATGGATCATGACCTGTGAAAAGATTAGATTGGATTGATGGCTTGTCCAACAATCTTATGTAGGTGGCTCAAGAAATCAAGCAGACTATGAATCCATCATTGCCTACCCATGTGTAGTAGATGCATCTGTAACTAAATTTATGCAATGTAACTAAAGTTGTATGATTATAACTAAAATTGTATATAATGGCTCTATAGCCACTCGGGAACTCTAAAATGAAAATTGACCTAGGAGCCTCTTGGGCACTCGGGTATGTAGCTTAGGGACTATGTGATATTTCCAAACATTGTAGATAGAGTAAGGCATCAATTTGGTCCATAAATCAGAACACATATTCTGGTGTGTATAATGTATATAATGACATGGAGTTTTCCATTCCCTTTAATCAATTGGTGCATATGTGAGCATACAAAAATAATGTGTTGTGCACATGCCCCTAAATATTTTATATGAACATACGGATTATGGATTAAGTTGTAATAATATATTTATGAGAATCCAAAACTGAAATGGGAGTGATCATGTTATGCATGATGCCCCTAATATGAGCAAATTGGTATGATTTTGTTCAAAAATGAGCTAAAACTGACAATCTGTAACTGAATTTGTGTAAACCTGAACTATAACTATTGTGCCTTTATAGCAATTCCAAAAGTTCCTATTTATGGGGATATTACATAGTAGCACCATACATTGGACAGTAGCATTGTGGTGCTAGTGTCCAACTATGTTGTTTTTTATACCAAACTAACTCTTATATTTATCTGACTATTTTCCACCGTGTATTCCTAAAACTAAGCTTTGTATTTTATGTTTGCATGTTTGAAACCTTACTTTGGTGCTTTTAGATGGCTTGAACTCCGTGACAAGCCTTTGTGAATGTCCTTCTTTTAAGTGGAGTTGTTGAACATGTGCAATAACTATCCTTAAAATAAAATGCTCTACATGATGTATGTTAGCCTGAGCATATATGATATATGCGTAATAAACCAGTATAATGTGTATACATGATATTAGAATGTAAGATAATCTGAGCATAATTTGGTAATGTTTGATGCATGTTAGATCTAGCATTCACAAGGTTGTTAAGATAGATATAACAATGTGAGCATGTGTATGAACAAAAAATATGAGTAATAATCTGAGTAACTACCTAGGGGGTGGAGCATGATGTCCATCAAGGCACCCGAGGAAGGGTAAATGCATGAGGTCCCTCATGAAATCTAAGAATGAAGTGTGTAACAAGCAAGAGACAAGTGTCATGGCCATGATAGATATATGAAAGCATACATAAAACACACATGAGGTCCACAAAGTAGGTAAAGGGGCCACAATACAAGGGACATGGACACATGTCACTAAATATGAGAAATCAATACATACAAGGACATGTTCAAATTTTCACATATGCAAACAACAAGAAAGTTAGTGTAGAGCCACATAGAAGGACATGTTTAAATGTCTTCATACATAATCAATAAGGCACACACAAGGACATTGTCACATGTTCAAAGCATACATACAATGAAACGAAGTGGTGTAGAGCTGTAGAATAATGGCATATTCAAATGCCCTCGAATAGATGTAGAAGCATAGAGACATAATCAAGGCTAAATTAATAAATCTAGAAATGAATGTATGCATGAACATATGGTACAAATCTGTATAAGAATAAAGTTGTACATAAATTGAGTCTAGTGTAGTAGTAGTCGGTAAAAAATCTTTGTAGTGTAAGATGATCAATATCAAGATATAAACGATACTAAATATGTGATATAGAGTATATAAAGATGTAACTTGGAAATTAGAACTGTGTATAGGATGCCCCTAAATGGGAAAATGTGTCAAATGAGGAAATATGTGTATTTATGTATGTGCCCCCAATGGGTAGACCTGGGTCCTATAAGTATCTGCAAACACTTGACAAGAACAAGTGAAACATGTATGTATGATAAAATCGATTAAACTAACATAGATAGTATATGTAGTACCTAACAAGTATAATAAATGTAAACTTGTAAATACATACAATCTATAATTTGTATTTTTTGAGCAAATATTTGAATATTTTTATGTTTTTAACACATTATATTATTTTTGTATTTTTTGGATATAAGCTATATACAAGTAGGGAGGAACATACTAATCAATGAGTCTTGTAAGATACTAAATATCAAGGTGTATTGTATCAAACAAAGGAAGAATGATCATGTGTGCTATGTGAAAAGGTACCTATGATCTAGGGATTGGCTATACTGAGCGATCTATAGCTGAAACTACCTGTGGAGTAGGTAAATTATACTTATTTGGAAGGCCCTCAACTATAACCACTTGATTAGTATGTATATATTCAAGGCATCTATGAATGGTGGATGGAATAGTTGGAAGTTATTATATCCATGGCCTACCCAATAACATGTTAATATGCATACACTAGGTACAACTAAGAACCTAGTGGCCATATGTGCTGGCCCATCCTGTAGTGGGAGTAAAATCTCCCCAATGGATCTCTGAACGTGGCCACTAAAACCACAAATAAATATATTAGTTGCATAAATGTCCTGCTCTGAATAACCCAAGTGTTGTACATGTGTTATAGTACTCATGTTGAGACTTGACCCATTATCAACCATGAAACTCTGAATTGAATGATAATCAATGTAGGCTCATACAAATAGTGCTTATAAATCTGAATCATCATCGACAATAGCATACTCTGAAAAAGCGATGAGAGGTCTAGATGATAATGTAGTATGTGTTGACCATTTTGACCACACGTCAAAATGGGTCAACCCTCTATATTCTAAAGCTTGTATATGTATATATTAGCATGTCATAGGGTGTGTCATATTCCTTTTTATGTGATTTGATATGTCATTGCTTTGGTCATATTCCATTTTAGCCCCTTATGTCATTTCTAGTCACATAGGGTCTTATTAAAGTCATTTATGAAGGTGGTATAGTTTTATAAGCAACACTAGTGTTCTAAACTCCCTTCCAACATCCATGACAACAGATATATCTCAATAATGTTAGTTTGTAATTGAAGCTTTTGAGTACTCTATTGAAATAAGAAGAAAATTGGCAGTTTGGGCAATTTTGGAAGTTGTATGGCCTCTAAAGGAAGGTGTCATGTGTGTGAATATTCTCCAATGGATCTTAAAATTATATGGACTCATAATAAATTTTTATTTACTTTGTAAGTCTTGAAAATGTTCAAAAATGATTTTGCTCCTTCATCACCCTTCTAGACATACAAAACTGGTCAACGTGTTTCTTCTTGATATGACCAGTAGGAAGACTTCTAGATCAAATGCTCTTGGTGGTGGTTAATACACTTAGTATAATTTATTTTCATAGTAGGATCTCAAGGATTGGTTGCCTATAATTTATGAACAGTCCTTTAGAAGTGGACTGGTCTTTTCTGCATGTTGTTTCCCACTCACCACAGGTTTTCTTCTTGTATGAACTTGTCCATATAATCTAGTTGATGAAATTACTTATAAAAGGATTAGACATCCTTATCTCATGATTCACACCTTTGGTTTCATGTTTGAAAGTGTTTTTATGGGAAAATCATCTTAAGTTGTAGGTTGGTCTTATATGGAGTGACACACGAGTTTTGACCATCTGCAGAGGCTTCATTTCCTTTTGATGGTTTTATGTGAAGGTGATATCATTTAGTTCATGTTTTAAACATATTTTTTAACCTCCTATTTTCCAAACTCAGCTCCAAAGGTCCTCACATGGAGTTGCAGTCAAGAATATACAATACAGTCAACTTACTTCATGATTCCATACACAGTCAACTAAGTGAGCTGTGCAAAATCCTAAACACATTCATGGAAGAGTAAAGGGGAGTCATAAGGTGATGAACAAATTATTATCACATTAGTAATCAAGTTGAGTTCACCAAATAATGTGTGATTAGCATGATGCAACTCATTATTTTCTACACACAATCCTCTACCATTGATGAACACATCTAGGTGCCTTATAGTAGAGTAGTCATGATGAATGAAGGCATTATAGTTGGTTTCAAGTTCCTTAATATTGTAAAATATCCATGTGATAATTGATAGAGGATTTAAGACTAGTTGGAAGACCATGCATCATACATGCTGTTCATATTCCTATTTATTTCCCTTATCTACTATTGCAATTGTATCTACAAGGGTCTCACACAAGAATATCCATGTGGAATGTGAACACTTGATGTTGATTGAATTTTTCATAGGTATGAAGGATCTATTTGAGACCTTGAAAATGTCTAAGAATGGTGGTAAGGCCATAACCATGCTCATTATTGATAACCTACCTCCACTCCCTGTTTGTAAAAATGTCCACCTACAGGTGACATTGCCAGAGATCTGAAAGTGGACATAGATGTGTATGAACATGATGGATATCCTCATAAAGGTCTGAAGAGTTGAGAAATGTCTTGAGATCCATGTTGAAACCATATAGTGGCAAGAATATCTAAAAGAGTGGTATCCATATATGGATTGAGATTTAGGGATAATTTCCCTAAAATCTTCAAAATAAAGCCCTATGTGATTTTGAGGCTTCCATTTGATGAGGTCACAGAGAACCTATGTGTGTTTTTATGGTACTATATTTTAGCCTCCATATAGGGGTAGATCTTTACAAAAGAGATTGGATCTTTGGATAGAGGAACATGTTGAAAGGAGGCTTCCAAATCATACATTTGTCCATTACAGAAGGGCAGTGTTTACTACAGTTTTCAAGTTACAAGGGACCTTATGGTCCAAATAAACATGGAGTATATCGATGCATAATAGGTGATTCCATTGAATTAGGGAACACACCAATGGTTTAAGGAGCTTGAGAAAGGTTAAATTCAAGATTTTGACGTGTATCACCATCTACATGTGGCCTTCTCCTCAAGAAGTTCATCTATAGTTTGACTATAGGTATTTGTAGGTCCAAGATGGAAATTTAGCATGGAAAAATGCCAACATAAGAACTTGCAAAGGTCATAAATGATTACAAGACTTATAAAAGGACTGAAAGGATAAATCATAGGATTTATAGGTTGAGGATCACCTACAAGACCTTTGTCAATCTAATAGAGGCCAATTATAATTGACTGTAGTTTAACAGTGAGTTAGAAACATTGTAGTCTTGGGTTTGGCATAGCATGAGCTTGTTATGAATGGCTAAAAATGAGTTGTAAGAGGGATTATAGAATTTAGTAAGGTCTTGTGGTAATGATACAATATCTAAATATGTAGGAATCATCTATAGGCAGGTGAACATAGTCCCATGTAGTCAGCACTTATGACATGTCAAAGCAAGAGGTGTCTACGGAATATTGATGGAATGTCTTCATTATGAACATGATTGGAGTGTCTTATAAATGATAATAAACATATTATGAGACTTACCTAGCATGGAAACAAGGTAAGGAAGGGTTTTCAAAGGATAACATACAGTCACATTTGCAAAACCCTGCACACAGTCATTACTTCAAGAGTCTGTCTTGGATTCTAAGGCATTTGGGGGTGATAGGAGCATTAAAAAACCTTGAGAATTTATATAGAGTATCCTCATGAATTTAAAAACCTTATAATAGGTTTGTTTTTCATATGACCTCATGGGATATTCCCTCTATTCTATCTTAGACAGAGAGCACTCCAAAATGAACAAAACTTGTAGGTTTAAAGAAAAAATGAAAAGAGAGTGAGCTGAAGACTTTGAAAACCTTATAGAAGGACATGGTGAGCTATTTTGAACATGATAAAACCTATGGGAAACCCCATATTCAGAATAAAAACTTAGATGGGAAGGTGATGGGATAAACACAATCAACATCCATTAGTCCTAGGCTAGGCCTAATGCCTAAAAGAGGTCAAATCTCACTTATAGGACCAAATGTACTTTGAAAATCCTTGTAGGACCTTAGTGGGGAGGTATGAATCATGATAGAACCTTTGGTATGTAGGTGAAGTCATAGGGAAGGCATATTTTGACTTAAGACAACTCAGGCCTGCTTAAAATGGAGCAAGGAGCTTGAGAGGGCAACTTTGAGAGCTCATATGTGTACAAAAACTTAACATGGAAGTTCAAGGAGATAAGAGATGTTAGGGAGGGTCTTGAACAAATATTTAGTGAAATTTGTTGGAGGATTGAATGTCACATCTTCATTAATAATCTTTAGAGTTCAAAACTGCTTTAAACCCTCTAAAATCCTTGTTAGTGACTTGATTGGGAAAATAAAGAAGGAAAGACATCTAAGAGGAATTTAATGACTTGGGAGATGATTTAAGGTTATAGAGGACTCCCCAGGGCTCCTCCCCATCAACTTGAGTTCTACCCTACTTGTATAGACAGGGTTGAAATTGGATTTTATTGACTATTTTATGTGTTGTAAAAGTATGGAAGGGCTTCAAAAATGCAAATCACTTTGGGAGATAGGTTGGGACCTAAATTAACCCATAATGTTCATTCCATGCTCCAAATAATCCCACAAGTGCCTCTGTAAGTGCCTTCATCTCAACCAGTCGAAATTGGAATAGTGAACAAGCAAGTGAGAAGGTGAAAGCTCTAAGTGAGAGGATTTTTAAGGTCTTCCTAAGGAATATAAGGCATTGAGGGATCTTTACAGGTGTCATACACTCTTTTTTATGGGCTAGTTTGGAAAATTGAATACAATTTTGGTGCCAAGTGTGCAAGGTGAGTGAAAGAGGTATTATTTGGATTACATGCAATGATAACTCATGTTCAGAAGAATATTAGTGATTAGGGATGCAACTAATACATGTTGGGGATTTTTTTATAACCCCTCCCTCTTAGTTCAATCATATCACCTATCCCTAGTCTACTGTGGCATGTTCAAAGAGGGCCAAATGATGAAGGTAGTTTCTATGCAAGCAAATGAGGAGTTCTACACCACATTTCAGGAGTTGCATGTTTTGAGAGACATTTGTCCAAGTAGATCTTGCATGGTCTATTCCATTTTTATCTATCCCACATGTGTAACTCCTTTTCTCAGCATGACACATGTCCTAGTGACTTTTAGATGCCTTTCTTCTCACTTCTCTCTCAAATTCTATAAGTAGTAGCCATTTTGGCTCTTGAAGATTAATACCACACCATGTATGGTGAAACCCTGCTAGTTTTTACATTGTAATTTTCCTTTGAACAATAAATGCAAGTCTAATTTTTAGTTAATGAACATTTGTCTAAGTGTGCAAAGTGATGTATGGTGATGGTAAGTGATAATCTTCTCCTTTCTTTTCCTTATCTTCTCATGTTTATGCACGAGTTCCTATTCTAATAGGTCATATAGAGTGTAGCTAGTGTGTTAGGCTCATTTAAATTTTACAATTTTTCTTAGAGTGTGAAATATACTCTTTGGTTCACTTACCTTGTGTTGACTCATGCATATCACCTTTATGTTGAAACACTTATGTTAGAACCTCATAAGACTTGGAAGCTAGTTTGTAGGTCTTGATTCATTATAATAGAAGTATGATGGTATTGTGGAAATAATTTTGGTGTATCGCCCCCTTAGAGTAGTTTAATTTCATGCAAACTTCTATCTCTTTTCCCACAAGCAACTAGTTAAGCAGGTGATAAGCATTTCAAGGTATATTCAGGGAGCTAGCCCTTAAACCTAGAAGTCTACTTCTACCTATAGGTAAACCCATGTACCTAGAAGTATGCCCATGTTTCCCAAATATAGAGGTGGCTTGAACACCCTCCTCTAAGGTGTAAGATTTGGTGACAATAGTTATGGCACACTCGGTGGGACAAAGGTCCAAGAGAGTTGAAAGATTGTTGGTGTGTCTTTCCTCTAATCAAATTTTGGAAGTAAGGAAAATAGTACCAATGGTGACTCCGAATGAAATCTTCTAGTTATAATCAGCCCCAGTGTCTTTTATTGAAGTTGTGATCAGTCCTTATATCCAATTTGACCTATGAGGTTGATATTAAAAACTATGGTGAATATCCCTACTATGAACCTCCCTATCAACCTTGCTTTGAATCATGTCATACCCCTCAAAAATCTTATCATAATGGTTGACAATCCTATTAGCAGTGGCAGACTTATTATCCTCCATTTTCCTCTCCATATGGAAATCATGTTGTTGGACAAACTTATGAGGAAGGATACCTGGAAACCTATCAAAAAATACCTCCCTATCAGTCCCAATATGATCCCTACCAACTATATCATGATGCCTATCAACCTCAAGAGGATCCTTATCAGTCTTGTAATGAAGAATCAAATGATCCGATTGATTGCATACAAAGATACTACAAGACAAGATATGAATTATTACAAACTCAAATCCAACAATGTAGAGCTGGCCTCAATTCCCATCATTACCCTCCTCTTCCTCCATTAACCCCATCTTATATCAAATCTTTTTTGGCACTCATACTAGGGTTGCTAGTTAATGAATATAATATGAGAACATGGGATGATGGATTTGATGTACTCCCCAACCATCTGATGGAACATTTAAGAGGTATTTTTTAAATTTTTATGTAGGTGTTAGAGATGGTTTAAGAGTTAGAAGGAACTCAATGAGAAGTCAAAGAGCAAATGCACTTGGCAAAGAAGTGTGCCCAATGATCAATAGATAGGCTAAAGATGTGGGAAGAAAAAGAACTTAAGAATGAACATGCTAATATTGAAGAGCCTCAAGGAGGATATTGGCAAGGTGTAACTTTTGTTTATGTAAGTTGTTGTCCTTATAATCAACCCAAATTGTCCCTTCCCCATGAGCTTACTAGAGAAGACCTCTTTCCTAAATCCATTCACAATCTCTATACTACACCTGACACTCCATATACAATTCATAAGACCTTCATCACACCTCATTCCTCACCTCCAACTCATGAGCTTACCCATCAACATTCCACCCCACCCCTTCTTGAAAAGGAGCCCATTTTGAGGGAAGGAAATGAGGAGGAAAGAGCTGAAGTCATATCTAATCAAGAAGATGTCATGAGTAACTATGAAGAGGAAATCACCATAGGGACTCCCCTTGGTTAATACAAGTGTAACTCTACATTATTGAATGAAGATAAAGACATTGAAAATCCTATTGAAACTGCACATGAGGAATTTTATGAAAAAATAAAGGAGGGAGTGCTTAACAAAGACCCTACATTTACTGTCCACGATTGCAAGTTCTTGAACATAACATTCATGAAGGATAAGACATATGGAAGATGTTTCATGCCATAAACCAAGATTTTGAGCAGATATATTCATCTTTTTTCCCAAAAAAGTACACACATGATCATGAGGTTGTTGATGATCATCTCAAGCATGCAGTTGAATGTGCTATCAAGAATGAAGGTGAACTTCAAGTCATCCCTCAAGAATATATAGTCCTTGAAGAATAATCCATATCTAAAATTGAATTTGGATTACCCTTAGATGCATTGGAGCATAAATAAGATCATCTTGATGACCCCATACATCAAGAAGAGAAGGTTGAAGAGGTAATGGTTCTAGAAGACAAGGAAGACAAAAATGATTGGCAATAGTAAATGGAACTCTTTCAAGAGCTTGAAGATCTTTTCCAAGTTTAGGGTCAAGTAATTTAGAAGGTGGAGAAATATTTTTACATGGAGTATAGTGACCAAGATTGGGTGGACTATGCAGAGCTCCTTGATGAGCTTGAAGAACTTGTAGGTGAGAAGAGACCTAATCTTATTAAGAACACCATGTAAACCAAGAAGCTATGTCTTGTTGAACCACCATTGGAGTTCATATTAGAGGAGTCATATCATAAATTTTGGGCTATTTGGATGAAATAAGAGTTCATTTCCATGGCTGACTTGGTGGGAGCTACTTTGAGTTCCTTGAACATCATGCCAATGAGGTTGGTAAACACCATGAAGAAGATGGAGGCATCAATACCAAGGATCAAGAAACAACATGGCTAATTCATTTCTTCATTTCATGGAGAAAAAGGGGTTTAAAACTTAACCTTTGATCTAGGAATAAGTTTTTATTTCAGGTTAAGATTGTGTTTGAGTTAGTCTAGTTTGTTGCGTGTGTTTCATAAGTGCTCATTAGGCACACATGTGTGTTTGCTTATTTTCTTGTCTTTGTGTCTTGTTCTTGTTGTTTCTTGTGTTTTGTTATATTTCAAGGGAAATTTTAGTGTCATGAATATACATAGGTGACTTCATATCCCAATGGATAGGAAAAGGCTATTGGTCTTGGGCATAACAAGCATACCACCCTTGGGAAATCGCCAAGAATGTTGATCATTTTGACCACAAGTCAAAATGGGTCAACCTCCTATTGTCAATTTTTTTTATAAGGGTATATTAACATGTCATAGGGTGTGTAATAGTCCTTTTTATGTGATTTGATATGTCATTTCCTTGGTCATATTCCATTTTACCCCCTTATGTCATTTCTAGTCACATAGGGTCATTTTAGAGTCATTTATGAAGGTGGTATAGTTTTATTAGAAAGGCAAGTGTATTAAACTCCCTTCCAACATCCATCATGTTAGATATATGTTAGGAATGTTAGTCCCTAATTGAAACTTGAAATTACTCTATTGAAACAAGAAGAAAAATGGCATTTTGGGTAGTTTTGGAAGTTGTGCGATCTCTAAAGGAAGGTGGCATGTGTGTGAAGCTTCTCCAGTGGATATTAAACTTATATAGAATCATCAAAACATTTTATATGATTTATAAGTCTTGAAAATGGTCAAAAACCATTATGATCCTTCATCGCCCTTCTAGACATGCATAACTGGTCAACATGTTTCTTCTTGGTATGACCATTAAGAAGACTTCTAGGTAAAATGCTCTTGGTAGTGGTTAAAAAAATTAGTATAATTGATTTTCATGGTAGGATCTCAAGGATTGGTTTCATGTGCTTTATGAACCATCCTTTAAAAGTGGACCAGTCTTTTTTGCATGTTGTTTCCCATACCCCATAAGTTTTCTTCTCATATGAGCTTGTTCGTACAATCTATATGATGAAATTAATTATACATGGAGTATACATATTTATCTCATGATTCACACCTTTGGTTTCATGTTTGAAAGTGTTTTGATGGGAAAAACATCTTAATTTACAGGTTGGTCTCATATGGAGTGACACATCACCATCTATAGAGGCTTCATTTCCTTTTGATAGTTTCATATGAAGGTGATATGATTTAATTCATGTTTTACACATCTTGTTTTACCTCCTATCTTCCAAAATCATCTCCAAATTTCCTCACATGGAGTTTCAGTCAAGAATATACAATATAGTCAACTTGCTCCATGATTGTCATACACAGTCAATTCAGTGAACTATGTAAGATCTTGAACACATTCATGAAAGAGTAAAGGAGAGTCCTTAGGTGATGAACACATTATAATCACATGATTAATCAATTCTAGTTCACCAAATAATGTGTGATTAGCACGGGGAAACTCATTCTTTTCTACACATAGTCCTATGCCATTAATGAACACATCCAAGTGCCTTATAACAGAGTACTCATGATGAATGAAGGCATTATATATATTTTCAACTTCCTTAAGGTCTTAAAATATCCATGTGATAAATTATAGAGGATCTTAGACTGGTTGGAAGACCATGCATCATATATGTTGTTCCTATTCCAATCTACTGCCCTTATTTGCTACTGCAAGTGTATCTACATGTGTCTCATAAGAGAATAAAAATGTGGAATGAGATCACTTGATCTTTATTAAAGTTTTCATAGGTTGGAAGGATCCATTTGAGACATTGAAAAGGTCTATGACTGGTGGTAAGGCCATAACCATGCTCATTATTGATAACCTACCTCCAGTGCCTTGTGTGCTAAAATGTCCACCTATAGGTGACATAGATAGAGATTTGAAAGTGGGCATATATGTTTATAAACATGATGGAGATCATCATAAAGGGATGAAGAGTTGAGAAATGTCTTGAGAGCTATGTTGAAATCATATAGTGGCAAGTAGATCTAAAAGAGTGGTATCCATATATGGATTGAGCTTTAGGGACAATGTCCCTAAAAGCTCCAAAACATAGCCCTATGTGATTTTGAGGCTTCTATTTGATGAGGTCATGAATAACCTATGTGTTTTTTTATGGTCTTATGTTGTATCCTCCATATAGGGTTATATATTTACAAAAGAGATTGGATGTTTGGATAGAGGAACATTTTGAAAGGAGGCTTCCAAATCATACATTTGTCCACTACAGAAGGGCAATGTTTACTATAGTTTTCAAGTTTCAAGTGACCTTATGGTCCAAATAAATAGGAAAGAGTATATAGATGAATAATAGGTGATTCCATTGAATTATGGGACACACAAATGATTCAAGAATATTGAGAAAGGTTGAATTCAAGAATTTGACTTGTATCACCACCTACAAGTGGCGTTCTCCTCAAGAAGTTCATCTACAGTTTGACTAGAGGTATTTGTAGGTCCAATGTGGAAATTTGGCATGGAAACATGCCAACATAAGCACTTTCAGAGTTATTAAATGCCTCCAAGATTTCTAAAAGGACAAAAAGGATGAAGCATAGGTTTTATAGGTTGAGGATCACCTACAGGACCCATGCCACTCCAAAAGGGGTAAACTAAAGTTGATTGTTGTTTAACAATGAGATAAAAACATTGTAGTTTTGGTGTTGACATAGCATGAGATTGTTATGAATGGGTTAGAATGAGTTTGAAGAGGGATTATGGAATTAAATAAGGTCTTATGGTAATGATCCAAGCTCTAAACATGCAGGAACCATCTACAGGCAAGTGAACACAGTCCCACATAGTCAACACTTATGACTTGTCAAAGCATAAGGTATGCACTAAATATTGATGGAATGTATTTATGATGAAAATTATTGGAGTGTCTTTGAAATGATAATAAACATCTTGTGATACTTACCTAGTTTGGAAACAAGGTAAGGAAGGGTTTTCAAAGGATAACCTACAGTCACATTTGCAAAACCCTGCACACAATCATTACTTCAAGAGTTGTCTTGGATTATAAGGCATTTTGGGGTGTTAAGAGAATAAACCAACCATAAAAAATAATATAGAGTATCCTTGTGACTTTAAAAACCTTATCATAAGTTTGTTTTGCATAGAACCATAGGGAATATACCCTCTATTCTATCTCAAATAGAGGGCACTCCAAAATGAGCAAAGCCTACAAGTTTAAAGAACAAAAGAAAAGAGAGTGAGTTGAAGACTTTTGAATCCTTGTAGGAGTATTTGGTGAGATGTAACCCAAGATAAATCCCATAATCATTACTAAAAACTTAGAGGGGAAGGTGAGAGGCTAAACACAGTCAACATCTTTTAGGCCTAGGCTAGGCATAATGCCTATACGAGGTCAAATATCACTTATAGGAAGAAATTAAATTTGAAGAGGATTAGAGGACCTTAGTATAGAGGTACGAAGCATGATATAACCTTTGGTGTGTAGGTGAAGTCATAGAGAAGGCATATTTTGACTTAAGCCAACTCAAGCCTACTTATAATGGAGAAAGGAGCTTGAGAGGGCAACTTTTAGATCTCAAATGTGTATGGACACTAAACATGGGATCTCAAGGAGATAGGAGATGTTAGGGAGGGTATTTAAAAAATATTTAATGAAAATTGTTGGAGGATTAAATGTCACATCTTCAATAAGAATCCTTAGAGGTTAAAAATACTTTTAACCCTCTAAAACCCTTACTAGGGACCCAATTGGGAAAATTAAGAATTAAGGGAATCCATGAGGCATTAAATGACTTGGGAGATGATTTGAGGTTACAAAGGAATCCCTAGGGATCCTCCCCTTCAACTTGAGTTCTACCCTACTTGTACGAACAAGGTGGAAACTAGATTTTCTTGACTGTTTTTGGTGTTGTGTAGGTATGGAAGGGTTTCATAAGATGAAAATCACTTTGGGAGATAGGTTAGGACCTAAAATAACCCAAAATGTTCATTACATTCTCCATATAATCTCACAAGTGCCTCGACAAGTTCCTTCATCTCAGCCAGTCCAGATTGGCATAATGAAGAAGCAAGTAAGAAGGTGAAAGCTCCTAGTGGGATGTTTTTTATGGTATGAATATGGAATATAATGACATAAAGGATATTTAAAGGTGTCATACACTCCTCTATATAGACTAGTTTGGAAAACTAAAGGCAACTTTGGTGCAAAGTATGCAAGGTGAGTGAAAGAGGAGTTATTTAGATTGTAGGTAGTGATAACTCATGTTCAAATTAGTATTAATGATTGGGGATGAAACTAATGCATGTTAGGTATTGATTATAACCCCTCCCTCTCAATGCAATCATCTCACATATCCTTGGTCTTTTGTGGGATGTTCAAAGAGGGCCAAATGAAGAAGGTGGTTTCTATGCAAACAAATGAGGAATTCTATGCCAAATTTTAGGATTTTTATGTTTTGAGGGACATATGTCCAAGTAGACCATGAAAAATCTATTCCATATTCCTCTCTCTTACATGTATAACTCCTTTTATTAGCATGACACATGTCTTAGTGACTCTTGGACTCCTCTCTTCTCACTTCTCTCTCAAGTTCTATAAGTAGTAGCCATTTGGATTTTGTAGACTAATACAACACCATGTATGGCAAAGCCTTGCTAGTTTTGACATTTTACTTTGAATTTGAACAATAAATACAAGTCTAGTTTTGAGTTCATGAACATATGTCTAACTGTGCAAAGTGATGTATGGTGCGAAGTATTAGATTGAGCATAGAGATTGCAAAGAGAATGAGATTGTATTACACAACACACATTATCCAAAATATACATCAAGGCTTATCAAATAGGCAAAGAAAAGAACCACCTGAGAATCATGGAAAGGGTAGGTGAAACAACCCACATTGGCTAGCATGAATTAGTTAGGCCCGATAAAATAAACTAACCTCTTAACCCAAGTGGTTAAGGCAACTAACCATTACCTTAGTTAATAAACCAAGCTAATTACATTGTTATGATAACACCATCCATTAATGACAAAACCAAAAACAAGACCAATTTTATCTTTGAATTTTATGAACTTGTCTACACTGAGTGGTTTAGTCATTATATTAGCTGGCTACTCTATAGTGAGGCAGTAGAAGAGACTAATGTCTTCATTTGTAACCAACTATCAGATGTAATGATGGTGAACCTAAATGTGTTAGGTCCTTTCATGAAACACTAGATTCTTCACCATCTTTAGAACACTCTAGTTGTCATAAAAAATTGGATTAGGCCTTGATGACTCAAACTGAATATCCTCCAAGATTTTATTTATCCACATAGTTTAACAACTTGCACTGACCACAACTTTATACTATGCTTTTGTTGAAGATAATGCCACTGTAATTTGCTCTACCATGAGAAAAATCTTGAACCAAGAGTGAATACAGAGCCTGTTGTAGATTTTCTTGAATCTACTGATCTTGCCTAATTAGATTCAAAATATCCTGAAAGCTCAAAATCTACAAACTTCTCATATAGTATGCTTAAGTCAAGAGTACCTTTGACATATATTAATACCCATCTTACAACTAAGAAATGTACTTCATGTGGTTTAGACATAAATCAAGATATAAAACTCACTAAAAAATAAATATCTGGTCTAGTGGTAGTGAAATAAATGAGACTACCCACTAGCTATAGATACACTATTTCATTGACTAGAGGTGAAGTAATGTCATTTGAAATTTTAGATCTAACTTCCATAGGTGTGTGAGTTAGATTACAATCCATCATTCTAAACCTTTCCAGTGATGATTTGGCATACTTATTTTATGACATGAATACAATACAATCACCTTACCAAAAATCAACACCTAAATAGTATTTTAGTAGTCCTAAGTTTGTCATGTCAAAAATACAATAAATATCAATCTTCATCTACTGCATGAAACTATCACTACTCCCATTGATGGCTATATCATCAACATATATAATGAGAATCAAGATATCATCACCAGACACCTTTAAATAGAGAGTTGGTTTAGAGTTACACCTTTTGAAACTAGTCTCCCTAAAGTATGTATCTATCTTCATATACTAGGCTCCAGAAGCCTGCTTAAGCCCATAAAAGGACTTGATCTACCTGTAAAAAAGATGTTCCTTACCAGGAACCTAAAAACCCTATGGTTGAACCATGTAGACTTCTTCCTCCAAATCTCCATTCAAAAAATCACTCTTGACATCCATTTGGTGCACCTGCCATCTAAACTGAGCAGTAATAGCAACAATCAAATGAAAAGTTCTCATCTTTGTAGGAGTAAAAGTCTCATCATAATCAACCCCTTCCTCTTGTGCATATCCTTTTGAAATAAGTTTAGCTTTGTGTTTGTCTAACGAACCATCTGCTTTGGATTTTACCTTGTAAATCCATTTACAACCAATGGATTTCTTTCCTGGTGGTAGATCCATTAGCTCCCAAGTGTTTTTTTCATCAAGGAATCATATTCCAATTACATGGCTGATTCTGACTTAGGATTCCCTTTGGCATCTAAAAAAGTAGTAGGCTCAAATGTTTACAAAACAATAGTTGTTAGAACAAAATTTTCATGCTCACCTCTATTACCAAACTACTTTCCTGATCTCAATATTCTTCCTTCCACACCCTGTGGAAAGTCTCCCTCCTTTAGTGATTTCATTTTGGTAGAATACCATTTTGGTTTCTTTGGTTGTTCTATTGGAACCTCACAATGACCTACATTAATTAACTCCCTAGAATGTGATTCCCTTGATGACCTAGAATCCTGCTTAGCTTTCCCATCACAACTTATAATAAAATCATTAGAAGAAAATAATGACTCAATATCTAAATTTGTACCATTTATTATGAATTATGACATCGATTCATTTACTATGACATCTCTATTTACCACAACTTTGTTATTAGAAACATCAAGTAATATGCAGGCCTTTGAATACTCACTATACGCAATAAACATGTATGCTTTGGTTTTCAAATCCAAGTTACTTCTCTTTTGACTAGGAATAATTGCAAAATCTACACAACCAAAAATTCAAAAAGCACTTACATCTAGAGTTTGACCTAACCAAGCCTCCTCTGGAGTCATGTTTTCCAAAGCTTTGTAAGAATTTTGTTGAGGATGTGCACCACCATATTCACTACTTCCGCCCAATATCTATATGGGACATTTTTGCTTTGGACCATACAACAAACCATGTCCATAACCATCCGATTTTGCCTTTTCACAACTCTATTTTACTGTAGAGTGCTAGGGGTAGTGTATTGTCTATGTATGCCTTCAGTGGCACAAAAATCCTTAAACTATTTTGAGATGAACTCACCCCATTTATCCATTCTAAGAGATTTCACTGACCGCCCTACCTATTTTTCAACCATATCTTTCCAAATAAGTAAGATAGAAAAATAATCAAATTTATTTACTAGAAAGTATACCCACTTTTTCCTAGAAAAATCATCAACCAGTAATAAAAAATAATGTGATGCAGAAGGGGTAGGTGTTTGCATTGGACCATGAAAATCTAAATGTACTAGATCCAATACTCCTTAGCTCTTGAAGCTTTACCAACATCAAATGAATGTCTAACTTGCTTCCCCAATTGACATCTAGTACATACATGACTACCCCAAATAGAAGGAATCTCCTTAACCATCTTAGTCTTGCTCAATGTAGTCAAATACTAGAAATTTAAATGCCCATACCTTTCATGCCATAGTGAACTTGTGTTATCAACCACTACAAGTGCACTTTATTTTGCCCTATGTGGATATACAAGAGTATACAAGCCTTTCTCACCAATCCCAAAAGAAATAATCTTGTTCTCTCTGGTAGTGACTAAACATTGTTGTCCTTGAAACTTTATGACAAAATCGGATTTTGAAGTGATCTCACTACTTGAAAGTGTGATCTAGGAATTTGACTCAAGAGAGGATGGTTAGTATGGTGTTAGTTCCAAAATAAAAACAAAGTGAAATAAATACACTAATAACATAACATCTCTAGGCCTAGACACTATACAGAGCTTAGTTATCAAAAGCAAATGATAAACACAACAAAAAACTAAGGAACCAAACATAAGAATTCCTTCACCTTGTTTGGATGCTCCAAATACCTTTGTAGTATTGGCTTGCTCGGCTTGTGCTCATGAAGTCCTTGGTAATGGAAGCTTGGCTACCTCCATCTCTCCTTGGCACATTTGGCTTGTATCTTGGCCTGGCTTGGAATTAATTTGGCATGATAACACTAGTTGCTTGAAGCTTTTGGAACCAATTTGGCATTATAACTTTGCATCAAGATTTTTTTTGAAATGATGTTGTGAGGCCTCCTATTTATAGATTTTTGGATTTGATCATAATCAACCTCAACCATCCATCTCAAGATTGAGATGTGTGGTTGAGGATTAATTCATTTTTTAGAATTAAGTTTGTAATTATCCTCATCATGACATTAGAAGGAGGGGCAATTCAGAGGCATGGAGGGCATCATGGAAGGCATTGATGAGGCATGGGAGGCATGAATCTTGATATTTGTGGCATTTATGGCCTAAGGATGTCTTCCTAAGAAATGAGGTCACTTGATGATATAGATATTCAATATTCATTTCCAAAACATATTATTCAACAGCTTTCCATGGAATTCTTAATTAGGTCTTGATTTGGGTTAATTAGCTCTTAAGCATGATTAAGCACATTGTGCACAAATTACCCAAATTAATCAGAATGCCTTGTTATTGGTCCTAAATTTGACTAGATTAGAATTAGAAGGCACTGTTAGATGCATCAAAACCGTATTCACATTTAGGATGTTACCAAAAACAAATAACAAAGGCATCTGTCTTGTGTATAAGATCTGATAGGAAAGATCAATCTAGAGCACCTAGGTGCAAATTTGGCATTTTGACTCGAATTGATCTGATCAAAGTTAGCTGTCCCATAAATTGCATTACCCCATTTAGTGATACCCTAGCCAAAATTGGCACTTGAATATGTCAGTTTCACATCATTTAGCATGTTTTAGTGTTTTTAGGCCAAATTGTACATTTTGGATGGAAATTGGCCAAAATATTGGTTGGAGGTTATCGGTGGCCAGTTTTAGGTGTCTATAGTTTGCCCCTATTTGGGAAAATGTTACAATCTGTAGGTAAAAAATGTCTTCTCAAATAATGAGAGATGGCCTGTATGTCAAAAAGAAGATGATGGTTGAAGAACAAAGATCCAAAATGTGTTTGAGAATCCTATGATGATACCCCCTCGAGGGAGTGGCAGTCACATTTGTTGATGGACAGTCCCTCGAAAAGAAACAAGAAGAAAGGTGGAATTAACCCATGGTTGAGATTAATCCAAATGAGAAAATGCTTGCATGCATTGATGTAAAAAGGATGTTAATTTACCCAAAGATAGTTATAATCAAGAATATAAGTCAAAATAATGATTTTTCCATAGGAGATTATAATCATTAAGAGGACTTAGATTGGATAAAGATGATTGTGCCCTAGTTAAGGCTGATTAGCAAACATAACTCAAGGATATAACCTGGAATACATATTAAAGATGAGTAGGTGAAAAGTGATGAAAGAGATGAATAAAAGAATAAGATTGATCAATATGAATGATTTAGTTGTACCTACCAATGAGGAGATGCTCATCCTGATTAATAATGACATAACTAGAATGGCCAATGGGTTAATTTGATCAAGGGTGGGATGGGAGGATCTTCCTAGGTGCCAAGGAGAAACTTCTATGGATCCATTGATTGTAGACCTTCTTGAAGCTAATTTTTGCTGTAGCATGTGATGGTAGGCTTCATGATAGAACACCATAAAAACTATCCCAAAATATGCATAAGGACTGATTCCTAATATCCAATAAACACTTGAAAACAATGCACCAATTATAGAAACTATGATGACAATGTTGATGTATGAATATAGATAGACTCGAGAATAATGTGTGCAAGGAATCATCCAATGAACACATATAAACTAAGTCAAGGCAACAATGTTGAAAGCAAATAAACATTTAAGTAAACAAACAAACAAACAAACAAAAAACAAATAAACAAACAAACTTGAAATAAACAAACAAATAGAAAGCCTGAAAACAAAAGCAAAAGAAAGCATCCTAACAATGATTGTGCCCAATAAGGCAAATTAAGGATAACTGACTAGGCTTAGATAGGACAAATACTTTTGTATTTTTTAAATATTTGAATGTTTTTGAAATTTTGAGGGTATCTTAACTCGTTAGAGAATGATAAGATACCTACTCACAAAATGGTGAGAGCGTATGGAAAGGGGGACTAAGGTGACCTCAACATGAATTGAGCATGACCCACATAGTCCTGAAATGACCTCAAGTCATAGTAATTCCATCCACACAAAAGGTGAGGAAAAACCAACTAGGTCTCAACAAGTTCTCAAATCTAGGAAATGCCCAGTCAAATAAAAACAATGATAGCAAAGTGATGCGGCAATGCATGGTAAACAAGTGTTTCCCCTAGTTTTCCCATAGGTAGTTATAACTAGGATACAAAGGCATAGGTCAATGATACTAATTTACCCATAGATAGTTATAATTAGTAGCAAGACTGGTGAGACATTGATTTGCCCGTAGGTAATTATAATCAGGCTCACATAAACAAACCTGATAGAATAAAATATATGTTGCCAGATCAACTGTCACACTACTTTCATAGACTGTCAATGTAAACATGGACTTGACTGATTGTTGAAACCTGATTGGAATCCCCCCATAAAAGGTATGGGAAGAACCAAATTAACCAAGATGAAAATAGGATTGGATAAGATGACTAAAAACACACTTTGGTATAGATAGGAATGGAATGATAGGATGGTATGGTCTTGCTAAGGATAATAATGGTTTTTGATAGATTGAATAAAATGGTAAGAGGATTTTCCCCAAGTGATAGGGTGAAATGTTGGGTACTTTGACAATGACAAATGCATATGTAACAATGGCAATGGCATGGTACATGTTTTTGGCCTAGGTGTGGTTTTTGATTATGTTGTTCTTACTGATGGGGAGATGCACATCCTAATAAAAAAATGATATAAACATAATACTCGATCATGTTAATTGTTAGCCCACACCTCATCATAATAATTGCTCTATTAGGAATGGCCTACAAATTTGGTTACTAAGAATGCTTTTGTGACCTTCATTGGCCATTGATTTTGATACCTTCAAATGTTGAGATAAGGCATTTTTATAGCCTCTGTAAAGGAAAGTGAAACTATGGATGGTAAATAGGGATAAATAATGGATGGAAGGTTTGAATATGAAATGGAATGGTATATGATAATGGAATGTATAATGGTGGGGTAAAGAATGAAGATCAAGACTTTCAGTCACACATAATGTTGTTAATGCTAGATTCAACATAATTTTGGTTGTTGCAGGGCTGAAGACTTGTTCTCTTGATAAGACCATCAATTTTTTTTTGTTTGGGCCTGAGAGTAGCTACCATCTAATTAGGCTATATATAGGAAGTTATTTTATTTTGATCTTTGATTTTGTCTTCATCAAGCAGTGAAAAACTTTTGTGCTCAACTATTGGTGGCTCAATAAGGTTTACACCAATGAAGTTGTCTTGATTGTCCCGTAGCACCTTTGAGAAGGTTTTACTAAGGAATGTTGAATTTTGAATTTGATTATCTTCTAGCACTTCTAAAAAAGTTTCACTAGGAGAGTGTTCTTTTGCTACATGAATGTTGTCTTGGCCTCGCTCTTCTTTAACTGCTATGTCACAATGGATACAATTCAACAAAGGTTGATTTTATCAGTCCCAATCAACACTTATGGGAGATGGAATGTCAATAATATGGCTATTTTGGTTGATGGTAATGGCCTATGGAATGATAATTAAATGGGGAGAGGCTACACAATCCTTGTAGAAGATGCTAGGATAACTTGTGTCAACGCTGAAGTACTCATCCTCAAAAACCATAGAAGGATCATAAATGTATTCAAATTAATCTATGAGGCATGCATAACTAATGTTTTAACAACCATAAATATATTCTTTGTTTAAATCTAATTATAACTCAAGGGACTCTGAATCTGATGTTGAGACTGATGTTGATTCAGATTTAGATTCTGATGCTAAATTTGATGTCGCTCTAAGAGTAAAACCTGACTCTAACTCTGATTCTTCATCTCATGGGTACTTTTTTATAATGATGTCTTGTTGAATATTTGGTATTAGATAAGTAACAATCTATAATGGCATGATGGGCTCCATAAAGACTAGTTTGTCAAAGTGAGATTTCTCTAGGATGGAAAAAAGGTTAAGGGACAACTCTTTAGAGACTGGCTTGTCAATAAGGGGCTCTTAGAAAATAGGCACATGGTCGAGGTAATGATTTTTCTAAAGGTAGTTATAATCATTAAGAAGTGACTCAACAAAGATTGGCTTGTCAGAGTGAGACTCCTTGAAAACTGGTATAGGATCAATACGTAATTTATCGTAGGCTAGCTTATCACAAATGGTTGATTCAATAGAGACATATCAGATTGGTTGGTTCTCTTGGCCTTGGTTTCTAATGATTTCAAAAATACTAGTTTTTAACAGAGTTTGGTCTTCAAAAGATTTGATCGATTGAGGTTTGGTTGGGATTGGTATTGGAGGAAGAATGGCCTGTGGTTGGATAATGGTAGGGCATTGGGCAGCATGATTGTTTGCATGAGCCATATGACAAGGTCCTGAGATGGTAATTATAGGGCGTTGTGGGGCTTGCTCACACAAGCCAAAGGATTAGGTCTTAGAATGATGAAGGGGTATTGTGGAGCTTGATTGCTTACATAAACCGAAGTATGAGGTCTTGGTATAGAAATGGTTGGGTGTTGTGGAGCTTGGTTGCTTGCACAAACTAAAGGATGAGGTCTTGGTATGGGAATGGTGTGACATTGCGGTCATGAAATAGAAATGGTATGATGTGGTAGAGCTTGATTACTTTCACAAGCCCAAACATACAAGTCTTCCTCATAAACCATATCATCCTAGTTGTGAGTTGGCTCATAAGCTGGTTCTTGACTGTGTTCCATGTACTAATTATTGCAAAGAGGGTATGGATCTGTATCCCAAACAACTTTATATGTAGTTAGATCTTTAAATTACTCCTCACAAGCCTCTTCATACCAATCCAAGTCTCAAATTGGATCATGAGCTGGTTCGTGACTTTGTTCCCCGTATGGAGTATTGTAGGGAGAATAATAAAACTCCTTAGAAAATCTTTCTCTAAGGGGGTTCATAGTGGGATTTTATGTAGCCATTCTATCATAAGTTGGATTATACATGAATCCATAATAAGTGTAGCTAGACATATCCACGTAAACAGTGAAAGATTTGAAATAAAAAGGCTTAGAGTTCTACAAACTTTGAAAAACTTTCCAAAGGATAAATGACTCAAACTTGGTCAAAAGGTGGAGCTGTATCTCCAATCTGGTCTGAAAGTGGATCTGTATCTCTAAAATGATTTACGCTAAGACTTGGCATAAAACAATCTAACATCAAATGTCTAATGTCAAATGTCATATGTACAAAAGGTCAAGTGTCTGAATAAAAACCAACATGTCAAAGGTATAGGTCAAAGTGTTCCAAACAAGGTGTAAACTAGGAAAGGGAAAATTTGAGTTGCTAGGTCTTTATCCAAATGTGAAGTCAAAAGCTAAGATCAAACAAACAGGCATACGCTAGGACTTTTGGCCAAATGGTGTCAAAATATAGACTTGAAACAAAGGCTTATGTTATTTGATTTAATCTAACAAGTTTAGAAACAACTTTGACATAAACCCAGCATACAAAATCAAACATAAACATGATCAATTAACATAAGGCATAAGATAAAAGGTGCTTTGAGAAAGGCTGTGTTCTCCCAAATAAAGGCACAAACAATGATGAGGATAGGCATTAAACAAATAAAAAATCAATAGTTTTTAAATTTGGGTAACCGATTAACTGAAGTTATGTAACCCAAAAGAGAAAGATATATGTATCAGCCCATGAATTGAGGCCTAAACATAAATCAATCATTGTTTGGATCCAAAATTGATAAGGTTAATCGAAAACTCAATGTTAAAAATTAGGATTTGACCAAACATGCTAGACAATATTGGACAACATGACAACACAATACAAAGGTCTAAATGGTATACATGACATGGTTTGAAACAATGATTTTTGGTGCAAGGTGAAACAAGTCTTAAAATAAATTGAGCAGCCTAATGATGTAAGCATGCTTGAATGATGTGGTTAATACTATGTTTCAAAGACTCAAAGGTAAAATGGTTTGACATGATTTGGGTAGCATAATGCTACCCTCTATAGCTCAAATGACACACACACAAATAAGTTTAGAAAAAATTTCAAGGCACAAGTGTGGTGTAAAATGGCCAGCATAACACCTCTTTAGACAAAAGAATGACATATAAACAAATTAGTTTTGACATAGTTTTATGAAAAAACAAACAAATTTTAGTCTCAAAACATACCAAATGAGAAAATGATCCAAAAATACACTAAGTATAATCATCCAAATCCTAGTAAGGGTATGGCATGTGGGGTTGACTAAAACTAGCAAGGTTTCAATCATTCTAGGGGAGTCAATTGCACAATGACTTTCACACCAAATAATGCAAAAGAAAAACATGAATTTTAGGTCTATATCACTTGGCTTGTTGCAAAAAGGTCTAGTCCTTTTTGCAACCACTACATCCTGCTATTTTCTCAATGTAGTGCAATGTCCAAAGTGCCACTACATCTCGTGTGCAACTCCAAAGGAGCCAAATGAAGTCAACTCTAGGTCAAAGCTTCCATAAATAACTTGTGGGAGGTGATGAAGTCCCCCTCACAAGCCAAGATGCATAAATAAATAAAGCATGAAAGTAGAAAGACTTTAGGGTCATTTTCAAGATCACCCAAACATTGACAAGTTTTTGGGGAGTGCTTTAGATGACTTTTTTTCTAAGCCTTGGACTAGGCTATTTGCAATAAGAATGGCACTTTTTATTCCAAGGGTTCCCTATAGGGGAAAAATATAAGATCATACACACAACATTCCTCTTTTTGCCAAACAAAAATTTGATTAAACAACTATTGCAAACAAGAATTGACAAGTGTGTTCAATTTTATACCCAAATGAAAGATTTCGTGGTGTTTATTTGACCCCTTAGTCTTAGTTGCAAACTTTGAAAAAACATTCACCAAAAACATCTAAATTCTTTGTTAAACACCCAAAACAAGGTTCTTAGTTGATTTTTAAGCCTGCAAAGGTGATTTAAACATGTTTTGAACATATATCAAGCTTGGTTCTACAGTAAAATTGTTAGCATGTCCTTTAGCTTTTAATATCTTTTTATCTTAGAACAATAAACTTTGAAAAAGTAGCTCTCAGGTCTGTGTATTTGAAAAAACACAGTGACTGACGTCGGTTATTACCACTGACTGAGATCTACTGATGTCAGTTAAGTCAGGTAATGAATGTCGATATTACATGCCGACATTGATTACTGTGTAAAAACTGTGGCAACCAAAAATGATAAAATAAAGTTAGAAAATCAATTTGCAAGAGTTTTAAGGGCTCAAATAAATATTTTAGAGTTGAAAAATGATCTCCTTCAGGTGTGAGATGCGTCTAGTCCCATCGGGTGTACCATTATGTGATCTAAGAATTTGACTCAAGAGAGGATGGTTAGTATGGTGTTAATTCCAAAATGAAAACAAAGTGAAATAAACACACTAATAACATAACATCTCTAGGCCTAGACATTAGAGAGAGCTTAGTTAACAAAATCAAATGATAAACGAAAGTAAAAAGCAAGGAATTAAACACAAGAATTCTTTCACCTTCCTTGGATGCTCCAAATGCCTTTGTAGTAGTGGCTTGCTCGGCTTGTGCTCATGAAGTCCTTGGCAATGGAAGCTTGGATACCTCCATCTCTCCTTGACACCTTTGGCTTGTATCTTGGATTGAATTGGAATCAATCTGGCATGGTAACACTAGTTGCTTGAAGCTTTTGGAACCAATTTGGCATTATAACTTTGCATCAAGAAAGCTTTTGAAATGATGTTGTGAGGCCTCCTATTTATAGATTTTTAGATTTGATCATAATCAACCTCAACCATCCATCTCAAGATTGAGATGTGTGGTTGAGAATTAATTCAATTTTTGGAATTAAGTTTGTAATTATCCTCATCATGACATTGGAAGAAGGGGCAATTAAGAGGCATGGAGGGCATCATGGAATGCATTGATGAGGCATGGGAGGCATGAATCCTGATATTTGTGGCATTTATGGCTTAGGAATGTCTTCCCAAGAAATGAGGTCACTTGATGATGTAGATATTCAATATTCATTTCCAAAACAAATTATTCAACAAGTTTCCATGGAATTATTAATTAGGCCTTGATTTGGGTTAATTAGCTCTTAAGCATGATTAAGCACATTGTGCACAAATTATCCAAATTGATTAGAATGCCTTGTTATTAGTCCTAAATTTGATTAGATTGGAATCATAAAGAGTTAACAGATGTGTTGGAACCATATTAAAATGTATTATGTTACCAACAAGAAATAACAAAGGCATGTGTCTTGTATAGAAGATTTGATAGGAAAGATCAATCCAGAGCACCTAGGTGCAAATTTGGTATTTTGAATCGAAATGATCTAATCAAAGTTAGCTGGCCCATAAATTGCATTACCCTATTTAGTGATACCATAGCCAAAATTGGCACTTGAATATGTTAGTTTCACATCATTTAACTTGTTTTGTGTTTTTAGTCCAAATTGTGCATTTTGGATGAAAATTGGCCAAAAGCCTGGTTGGAGGTTATTAGTGGCCAGTTTTAGGTGTCTACAAAAAGTAGATTTTTGTTCTTATCAGGCACATACCTAAAATTATTAAATGTATATAATATTTTACCATTAAAAATAATTTGAACATTACCATATCCCTTCACAAAATGAGTTCTACCATCTCCCAAAGATATAGATTCATTACTACTGTCATTTTTAACAAAATTCAAATACTAGTCCTTATGGCATGTATAATGGCAAGATGCCACTGAATCAAAGTAATAATATTGATCCACTACAAAATTACTATTAGAATCCATAAAAGCAAAATCAAGAGATGTTTCCTTGACTTCACCTTTAACTGCATTCACATGACGAGATTTCTTTCTAGGGTTAGCCATATCCTATTGTCTTTTTCTACAATCTTTCTTAAGGTGACTAGGTTGCTTATAGTAAGAACATTTCCACTTAGATCTCTTATTAGAACCTCTTATAAGCTTTATGTAAGAGAATTAGTAGTTTTACCAAACTGCTTACCCTTTCCCTTGATAAACAATACACTCTCTTTAAAAGTAGATGTAGACAACACTGCCTATTCCTGTTGTCTCTCCTTTTACAATAGCAATGTGGAAAACTTTTTAAAGTCCAAAGTATGTGTCTCGGAAATAATGTGAAAGGACTCCACAAATGACTCAAATAAATGTGGAATATTTTGCATAACCAGAGCAATCAAATCTTATTCATCATCAAACTTTTGCATAACCTTCAATTGATCACTGATGTCTTTGATCTACAACAAAAGGTCAAAAATGAAGCCACCTTCTTGCATCTTTGTAGAAAATAACAAATTCTTCAAATATAATACCCTATCAGATTTAGAACCCTAATATTTAGAAGTAATATTTGTCCACAAAGCTAATGAAGTGGTCACATTTTCTGACCTCATAGATTAGATTATATGCTACTGATAGTTTTAACAACATAAGAGCCTCACAATGATGTTTATCATAGTCATCATAACTAGTGGCAAGATTTTGCTCTTTATTGATCACTATTTGATCAAGGTTCCAATTTTCACATATCATCAAAACCTTATGACTCCACAAACTAAAGTTATTGCCTATCAATTTCTTAGAATCTGGGAGTTACAGGTGTTGAATACTAGCCATTAGACCTAGTTTTTTATGAAAATAATTAAATTGGAAAAACTATAACGATTTTTATAAAAATTCCTTCTACACATAGATTTTATATTAACACTGAACAACTCTGCTAGTTTTTAGCAGCAAACTCAATACCGTTTGCAAGATCTCAAATTTTCTTTCACTAAAACAATTAAATTTGGAAACCTACAATTCCAATTGCAAAAATTATTTCTCCATCCACATACAAATAAAAAACCCCAAAAATAGTGAAAATTTTAACTTTATGGATGCTTCCATGATTATCAATCAATGATAGGTCCCCAATAACCCCTATTGGCTAAAGTTTTGATTTATTTCAATTAAAAAATTAAAAACAATTGAAATAATAAAATTTTAGGTTAAAATTTTTATGAAAATAATTAGCCAATTAGAAAATTGGCCTACCTATGAAACTTTAGGCATAGATTTTGAGCTAGTTCTCAATCAAATCAGAAATCATATGTGCCACTATTCAAGTTAAGATTTAACTCACAATTTAGAACTTTGTTTCACTAAAAATGATCAAGATTTGAATTTTTTGTCTCTCTCCTAAACTGTACGACACTCTACACCATACGACCAGCCCATAGAAAGTAAAAAGAGGCTTCAAATAGTCTTAAACTGATTCCTCTAACCTTCTTTTGATCTTACTAGGTTTTTTGATCCTCCTAGGTAGTTTTTTGATCTTTTGATTGACTTTACAAAGATATATGATGCTTTCTCTCTCCTCTAACTCTCCACTGGGTGCATGAAGCTCCTCCCTAGAAAGACACTAACATCTCTGGCTTCCACAGACCTCCATTTAGGCTCTATGAACCATGGGATCTGAATACCATATTAGATTGAGCACAAAGATTGAAAAGAGAAACAGATTATATTACACAACACACATTATCCTAACCATACATAAAGGCCTATTAAATAGGCAAAGAAAAGAAACACAAGAGAATCATGGAAAGGGTGGGTGAAATAACCTAAATTGGCTAACATGAAACAACTAAGCTTGATAAAACAAATTATCTTCTTAACCCAAGTGGTTAAAGCAACTAACCATTACCTTAGTCAATAACTAAGGTAAATACATAATTATGCTAACACTAAGCGATAATCTTCTATCCTTGCTTCTCCTTATCCTCTCATGTTTATGCAAGATTTCCTATTCTAACAAGTCATATAGAGTGTATCTAGTGTGTTAGGCTCCTTTCAAGTGTACAATTGTCCTTAGAGTGTGAAATATACACTCTGGTTCACTTACCTTGTGTTGCCTCATGCATATCACCTCTATGTTGAAACACTTATATTAGAACATCATAGGACTTGGAAGCTGGTTTTTAGGTCTTGTTTTATTATGATAGAAGTATGATGGTGTTATGGAAATCCTTTTTGTGTATCACCCCCTTAGAGTAGTTTCATTTCATGCAACTTTTATCTCTTTTCCCACAAGTAACTAGTTAAGTAGGTGATAAGCATTTCAAGGTATATTCAGGAAGCTAGCCCTTAAACCTAGAGGTCTAATTCTACCTATAAGTAAACCCACATACCTATAAGTATTACCATGTTGCCCAAATATGAAGGAGGCTTGAACACCCTCCTCTAGAGTGTAATATTTGGTGACAATAGTATGATATACACCAATGATATTATGTAGGGTGTGTGTGTCCTCCTTTTTAGTAGTATGATAGGATGTCAATAGTGGATGTGCCTGATATGTATAGTAAACACCTGAAGTGCCTCCTATCTCTTTAGTTGTATGATTTGGAAATGCATCCAAAAATATTTTTAATGCCTTAGCTTCTATTGGTTGAACTTTAGGTGCCTATGTAGGTGTGCCCACATCAACGATATTGGCCTCTATCAAATCATGTATCATATGCCTCAAACTAATGCATCTATTTTTAGTATGGCTTGGTGCCTTGTGGCAATCACAAAATGCATTTTAATCATAGTTATTTTGAAGAGGCCTAGTAGTATCAACCTCTTTGATGAGAGGGAGAGAAATGAAATTGTATTCCAATTACTACTATAAAACATGTGTTGGTGATTCTAAAAGATTTGTGAAAACTCTCTATAGAGGAGCTGATAAAACAAGGTGAAGAGGTGGCTTTGAAGTTGCGTTAACTATTATTTTTGAATCATTCTTATTCTTATTGGCTTCCACCTTGTATGGAGTCATTTTAGGATTCTAGTCTAGTTGTGTACTTTAGTTTGCCCATATAGAGAATCTTGACTTCCCTTTATTTCATTGTGTGGAATAAATTTGTGAATGTTGGAAACTTACTAAATAATATAGCCTCATGTAATGCTGGTAGTAGACTTTATTTTAATATGTCTTGCACATCTCTATCTTCCATGGGGCTAGTCATCTTTGCCAATATAGTTTTATATTGCAAGACATATTATACTATAAGCTCATTGGAATTTTTCTTAAGTTGAGCCACTTAAGCATATGAAACCTTATCACTAATGTTGATTGAAAAGTGTGCCAAAAACATATCTTCCAATGGATTGAATGTTGTGATGGATTGATTTGGAAGATCATAGAACCACTATAAGGCATAATCCTTTAGACTGCATGGGAACAACTTCGTAAGGAGCCAATCATTGGACATATAATCCAAACATGCTATGGGAAAAACTCATAGATGGTGCTCTAGGTCACACTTACCATCATACAAAGTAGGATAGGTGCCACAAATCTATATGGCAAAGGAGTTTTTATGTGCCGTGCTAAAGTTATATGTAAAATAACATGAGAATCCAAGGCATGTGATGGCCTAGTAACACCCTGTTGAAGATGTAACACCTTAGCATGTAGATCATAGATTTCATGCATAAGGGATTATAGATATAGAGAAGAAGAACTAGCCATATGAGGTGTTGACATTGTTGAAGGTTACTGAGGTAAAATAGGTTGTTGTATATTCTATGTTACTCCCACATTAGGTGTAAGTATATTGTTATCTGGGGGAGTAGAAGATTGACCATTATTTGATTTATTTTTTATTTCCATTATGGCTCACAGAATCTATACATGATCATGGGGATGTTCCCAAAGTCTATCTCTAAAACTCTATAAAATCTCATCCTTATTGACTATAACATTTTCATTGTTAAGTGGGGAAGAGTTTCCTGATTCCCATATGGTGCATCATTTTGATTTTCATTGTATTGCTCATCTTCAGATACATTATCATTGAAGTCCACATAATCAGGGTGTGAAGGATAAATTATGTGGTTTGTAATTGGTCCTTTTTCCATGGTATAAACTCTAATGAAAGGAATTTGAGCATGCTCAATAGGATTTCCACTAGGCCTTAGCACTTCTTAAAGGAAGAGGTATGACTTTTTGAGATGGAATATAACAAATAAAATAAAATAATGTTGTTAAAATAAAATATATAAAATATAAAAATCCTAACATAACCAAGGGAGACATGAAAATTAAAGGTATGAACCCTAATAACATCTAGGGCTAGGGTTTGAGTAGTGTTTGAAGTAAGTCAGGATCACCAAATGATTTAACTTTTAAGGGTTATGGAGTGTAAGCCTTAGCTTGTTAAAGGGTATGAGTACATTAAATCATAGTATAAAATATGCAATAAATACAACCATTGATTTGTGAAAGAACTGGGCTAATGTGATATTTCTAATAATAGAAATGAATGACACAAATAAATACTTAGCTAGAAATTGCCTAAGCTAAATTATATGGAAGTTGAAAACTGGTATAGGGCCTAGTTTAATTTTCACAAATAGGATCCAGGTGTCAAAAACCCTACTGAACAATAGTGCCCTATATTTTATAGTATTGATGTGGATTTAGTGTCCACTTATGGTGTTAATGTCCCCTATGTAGAAATTGATCTATACCTTTGGGGGCACTTGTGTATGAGTGTACCAAGCCTGTTCTTGTGTGGATAAACCCTACTTCATTGTGTGTAACCTATTTTAGATGATTTTGTATCTAAATCTTAGGCCTCTATGTGATTAGGGAATTTAATTGGCACAAGTAGTAAATGTGTGGTATTAGTTAGGTAGGCTAGACATCCTCAACACCTAATTGTGATGAGAGTTACCTGCGTATCAATACTTTGAGGAGGGATCAAGATCGATGTAGTTCTCCCACCTAAGTTTTGGTACAAGTGCAGGTAAAGCTACTATGAATGCCAGTTTGAGTGCTTTGAGTGAGGCTTGAGACTAAAAATATGTGTATTCTAGGCATAAAAGGGATGTAAATGAATGTATGCAGAAGTGGGGTAGAATAGGGATTAATAACTTTGATTGTGAATAACTTGTTCTAATCTTGTTTGTTGCTATTTGCATCTAATTTCCATCTAATGAATAAAGGGATAAAGGTCATGTATATATATTGATTTAGTGCTTGTTCAGGGTTTGAAATAGGTCTAGGCTGACCTTAGGTGTCTTTAGGATTAAAAATATATCTGTTGGGGCTAAAAACAGGGAAAAGGACAATAACACCCAAATAGGACATTAGTATTGTGGTGCTAGTGTCCAGTTTTGGCCTAGTGTCTAGGTGGTAGAACCTGAGGCACTATGGGGCTAAAAACCTAAGGAAGGGTCTGGGACTAATTTCAAGATGTATAAGAATGAGTTTGGCGCACATAAAAGATGGATAAGCATCTAAATAGGCCCTAATATTGGTCTAGGGCTAAGCTAGGGATGGGTGGTCTCAAGTAACACTCTTGGCACTCAAGTGACACTTTAGATGACTATAGGTAGACACTTGATTTTGCACTTTCTAAATAGGTTGAACCCTTTTGGGTGGCTGAACTAAAATCTAATGTGTAAGAACCATATATTTATGTTTTAGTGGGTATGCATAGGGTATACCCTAAAATATAATGACCTCATTAACATATATATATATATATATATATATATATATATAAAACACATACAAATTGTAGAAGGAATTGTGTGATTTTTTTGAATCCAAGCATGCCCTAATAATATAGTGAAGACCCCTGAACTAGGTATGACCATGAACTTGGTGGCCACGTGTGCCAAACCACTTATAGTGACAATGCAATCTCAATAAAAAAACTCTGAATGTGATTGTTGAATCCCTTGATGATTATAGTATCAAGAAACATATCTCTATCTATGTCTTGAACCATTATCAACCATGATACTCTATATAGGTTGATGATCAATATGAGCTCGAATGAACAAAGAGTGGAAATTGAAATTATCATCGACTATCTCATGATCTACAAATGTGATAAGTGGTTTAAGTGGTACTGAAGTATGATAGATACCCATAATACCATTCAAAGGATGATATACCTATATATGAGGATGATAATAAACTGGTGGAGGGTGTGCATTGTATGCATAATGCACTCCCAATGTATTTTTTGTCTCAGCAGTTGTATGGTTTTTTTTTCCCTAGGAAAAATTCGCAACTTGATATTAGTTAAAAGTGAAATTACAATTCGAATATGCGACAACATCCCAAAGCAAAAAAGAGAACAAAGACATGAAAAGTTGAATGCCCCACAAAACTAGAAGTGAGCGTTAAAAACCAACACCAAAGAGGCAGGAAATGAATTGCAAACATCCACATTGGCAATATAAAAACAAAGCAATGAAGTAAGATAGTATGAGCAAGCCCACATCTTACCACCAAAGAGCTAACCAAAGAAAAGAAAGAAAACCAAGTCCAAACAAAGGACCAAACCCCGAAGATGAACAAAATAATGAGAAAAATGATGGTCAAATATAATCTGCATCTACACTGAGGATGAGGATGATCCCAGAAGGGCCAGAGTGTCACCCAAACTATACAACAAAGTTTATGCCCAATGGGCAAGTAGTGAAGTAAATAGTTGTAGATGGTAGAGCCAATGATAAAGAAGAAATAACAGTAATAAAAGACAAGATTAGGAATAAATAGGAAGTTATTCATGTGCCTATTTAAGACGTATTCCATGCAATATATTTTGAGTGTAAATATATATTGAATATTCAACATGGATCTTGATGTTCAATAGTAAAATATCCAACATACTCATAGTGCTTGAACTAGTGCACAATATTTTGATTTAACTGTCATGTTTGCAGCTCTCACTCTGAGCTCTCTATGCATTCTTCCACCATTTGACATTATATGATTCATTTGTAGATTCATCCAAAATCCAAGACTCAAATAATGGTAGTGGAAACTCACTCCAATGGTAGATAAATCATCTATTCAGTACAATTATGATGAACAAGAATCTCTTCATCTGTGCACCTTAGTCGTCATGGCTGTCCTATAAAAGTCTTTTATTCTTAAATATTTTAAAGTTTGAGTATAATTTTTTAGATTAGTTTTGTCATATTTAATATATGACATAGTGTGAGTGTTAAGGAATGATAAAGAAGGAATAACAGTAATAACAGACAAGATTAGGAATAAATAGGAAGTTATTCATGTGCCTATTTAAGACGTATTCCATGCAATATATTTTGAGTGTAAATATATATTGAATATTCAACATGGATCTTGATGTTCAATAGTAAAATATCCAACATACTCATAGTGCTTGAACTAGTGCACAATATTTTGATTTAACTGTCATGTTTGCAGCTCTCACTCTGAGCTCTCTATGCATTCTTCCACCATTTGACATTATATGATTCATTTGGAGATTCATCCAAAATCCAAGACTCAAATGATGGTAGTGGAAACTCACTCCAATGGTAGATAAATCATCCATTAAGTACAATTATGATGAATAAGAATCTCTTCATCTGTGCACCTTAGTCGTCATGGCTGTCCTATAAAAGTCTTTTATTCTTAAATATTTTAAAGTTTGAGTATAATTTTTTAGATTAGTTTTGTCATATTTAATATATGACATAGTGTGAGGAGATTATTATTATGAGTTAAGTTTTATTTAGAAGTCAAGTATTTATAGGCTTGTTAATAGTCATATGTTTAAAGATAAGGTTTTATTGTTTATAAGTATTACAATTTCAACTTTGTCAATTTTTGAGTCGTATATAGTTTTTAGGGTCATAGTTTAGAATTTTAACTTTTAGATATAGTTTATAGTATATTTGTTAAAAGAGTCAAAAGTATATGTGTCAATACTTTTTTATTTGATGTTAAGATTAGGTTCAAATAGTCATTTTTTATGTCAAAGTCCTTCTATCAAAATGTTAAAAAGAGTCAAAAAGTCATTGTTTGCAATAGACACATTTTGGTAGAAACCAACGTCCAATGTATGAAGTACTAACAAAAAAAAATTCATAAAATTTTTGAAACTGGATATGAGGCAGATAATGACCTAAGAAAGCTCAACCACAAAAATGTCGATGTTTAACAACATGCCAATACATAAGATACTTAACTAGTTTCACATTACAAAGGGGAAGTTATGATAATAAACCCAATTTGGAAATTATAAAGCTTCCATTTCAAATCAGTTGAGTAAGAAATGACATGAAGGAGGTGTTCTATAAACCTCTCATCAGTCATCAACGATGGGGCCACACTTCTGGTATGGTGATTTATTTTTTTGTTATGTGGTGTGATGTATTTATTTTTGACTGGTTTTAAAAACAAGAACAAATGTAGTATGTTCCTATTCACTTATGATTATTACTCATGTAATCCCATTTGTAGAAACATTGTAGAATGTTAATCAAAATGTATTGTAGCAATCATGATGCTTGTAAAAGTGTTGATGGTGATCCCATGCAAAACCATTTGTGAAAGGTTATTGGTAAACCTGTAGAAAACCATTTGTGAAAGGTTATTGGTGAACTCACAAAAATATTTGTGAAAGGTTATTGGTGAGCCTGAAAAACCATTTGTGAAAGGTTATTGGTACACCTACAAAACCAATTGGATTAGGTTGTTGGTTGAAGCTAGTTAAAACCATCAGTACATATGTGTAGGATGAGTATAAGTATGGGTGCTTATTCATACCTAAATGGTCATTATATCCACTCACAAAATCCATATGTGAAGATACAACATGTTGGAGTTTCGTGCAAGCTTGATGCTGCATAGTTGAAGAGAAGATAATAAGCATACAGAGGTGACACATTAAAATTAGAGAACAAAACATGTTTTACTATGTAAAAACTAAGTGAGGAAATGTTGGGGATTAGTATTTACATTGGGTAAATTAGTTAGTAAACATTATTTTTATGTAAAAATAATTTATATTTGGTTATGTTATATTTTTAGTCTAATATATTACAAATATAGTTTGTAATATATTATTATCTGTACGGGTCTAATAACTACACAATTTTAGGAGAAAATCATGGGTTGTCGACTCCCTATTCATAGGCTATGGTTTGCACATATATTTATTTATACCTGTGGGTGTGTGTAACATTCATAGTTGTGAGATATAATATATTGTGAAATTAAAATACTCATCTATATACTATGTTTGGATTTACTATTAGTTGCATGAATTAAATCACCGAATAATCTCCTAAGATTATTAACATGTGTGGCCTTTTGCCTTATATGTTTATGTGATATTTACATGTCCCTTGTATCCAACCTTTGGGCTTTGTGTGTGACATTTATGCAATTTTTCTAACTCTATGTGACATTTACATGTCCCTTGTATGTGGCCTTTTGGCCTTTTTGCATGACATTGTGTGACTTTACTTACATGTTCATTACTTGCTACATGGTGCCATGATTCCTATCATACACTACTATTTATCTATCACATACATATACAATTCCATGACACATATCACGTACATATTATTTATGTGCTTAAATGATTCACATATTCAATACTATGTTTGCAATACATATATAATACTTGCAAATTTTTTACATACTTTGTATACTACTTCAATGTTATATTCAACTACATGATACAATGCAATATAAAAACTTATCATATGCTTCAATTTTATATCTATATGATTACATATTTCACAAAAGCTCTCACTTTTTATTTTGAGACAAGTGACTTTTAATAAATTTCCCTCATCTCAAAAGGGATGCATCATAATGGGCTTATCTCCAAACTTTAACAAGCAAAATATTTCAGATTTGATAGATTACAATACAAAAAATTTAGAATTTTCAGATCATGGGGGCATTCATATTTATTATGCACTCATCTTACAACTACTTTAACATAAATACATGTGGGAAAAAATAATTACAAGATTTCAAAAAAAGTTCAAAATATCAAATTGGCACTATATACAGTATAGGGGGCATGATATTCATTCATTTTTAAGCTACTACTTTGAAAATTTTAGATATCTTTTTTTCAAGTTTCAAGTTTCAATAATTTACAGTTCAAATCTAGATCCATCTACAACAATGTAATTCATTTTTTGGAATTGGACCAAATTTGATCTAAATGATAATCCACATCTTGGTGGCACTTTGACAAGCCAACTAGTTCCATCTCTTCTTTTTGGTTTAGTAAGTGAACCACATGAAATCTTAGTGACACTCAACATTTTGGTTGCACTTTATTGAACAAATTTGTTGGTTCCCACTTGTAAAAATATTATAATTACTCTATGAGGGTTGAGCATAAAATATTTCTAACTGAAGCATATTCACTATATTTTCAAAATTATGACTTGATCACTCTCAATTTTCCATATGTTGATCACCTCTCCACATCCTCAACACGGGGGAATGCACTTCTCCATGACAAAGACAAAGTGTGTATACACACTTTGATTTGCATTTTCTTTACTTTAGTAATTTCATGCATCACTAAAAGAAATGAGGGGGGAAATGTAGACACTGAAATGTAATAAATAAATACATGACAATGCTTATCCTTGACATTCTTACCTTATTTGGTATTTTTGACATTCAGTTAACAAAAATCGTTGTAGGATCTTTCATTATCTTAAAAGTATAAGAAAATAACATGCAAGCATCCCTATTTCATGTCTATTCATCTCTATTCAGCTCACAAATCCATGATAAAAAGTTTTATAAGTTAATGACATTATGGTACAAGTTTGCACTAGGTGGACAAGTTTATAGTGTAAATTTGTCCTTTTGTACACCCCTATCCTTTTTGTTCCAACATACACTTTTTAAAATTGATACATATAGTAATGAATCTCTTGTGTTTTTAATATGGTTCACTAATAGAAATATTCCAAATATCTCTATATAAAGCACATCAAGGCCTCTCGATTAATCCATCTAGAAATATGATTTGAAAAGCATTATACATTGAGTAAAAAGAACACTATTATTTCTAAATTCAATTATGTTGCTTTTCTATAGTAATAGGCCAAGTTTAATAGTGTTTCATTTTAGGTCAAGGGAGTCTATTGTCAATTATTCTAATCAATATTCTAGTTGCATTCATCATGGATTTACATACTCTTCCCTAAAAGGATAATTACATTTTCCTAGGGCCCTTTGCGATATGTAGGCAACACTCAGTCATCAAGGGGTTTTCTGAGGATAGCTTAACATTGTCACTTCCCCTATTTTTTTTTTCTTTTTTGTGTGTTTATGTAGGATTAGGTTTTTTATTTTTATAAGTCTTACATGCATAAACTTGGCTCTTTCATATATTCAGGAAACCTTCACGAGCAACCACCTGCACTTTAACTAAAAAACCATATCTAATGTCAATAGGAACAACATAGACATATCTATGCTATGGATTTATCCCATAACACAAACTTGTCTATGGACCTATCCTCCTAATGTGACTTGTCCCATTATATTTTAAAATTTTGATTTTGATGGTGACATAATTTAGAGATCGATCTGATTAGTTATAAATCAACAGATAGTCTACACAATCATCTAAAAATTGACTTCAAACTAAGTACATATTTCTCATCAAAATTTACTATTATATCATACTTGAAGCTTTTGTATTTTATTGTACCCTATTGTATATCATTTTTTATAATTTATTTCTATTCAAATTGATTCATTCCAATTCAAAATATAGTAAACCAAAACATGAAAGGGGGTGTCTCACAAAGAGATGCATGCCCCATATATAAAAATAAAGTAACAAATAAACTAAACTAAACCACTTAGACTAAATGACTCGGCAAACCCTCTTCATTCAAAGGGTATAAGAGATAATATTGAGCATTTTACTATGAATTCATCCAATAGTATCTAATGCACCTATAAATTGGCACATTGTACATCAAAATACATATAAATCCATGTTGATTCACATAGAAGCCCATTGCCCCATGATTTATGACATGAATGATGAACATTTTTAAAGCATGCTCATCCCATTTGACCAGTTTATTCCCATAGTATAATATACGCATAATCAAAGTTTGATCAACTACATCAATCCACATAAGGGTTCACAAAGAAACTCACCCAATAACTATGTAGTACTATGTATGATACATCTATCCTGATGCCCAACAATGCTGACCTCACTTTTTTCAACACTACTAATGCTAGCAACCCCTTATCAACTCATACAATCACTGATGACTAATCAAAGGCCAATACAATATCTTACCCCTATCAGGCAAGAGGTGAGAACTCCTTATGATGAAAAACATAATCAATTAACCTATTCTACTTCTTATCAATGATTTCAATAAACTCAAAAATCTAAACTGATAGAATACGACACACTTATATCTATCCAAAACTACCACTACAACATAACTTGATCTTGGAGCTAGCAAATCACTCGAGATGGGTGGGACAATGGATTTGTCATCCTGTTAGATCCCTAAGGACATGTAAACCTCTTTTTGGATTTGAAAACATAAGTGATGGAAATCAATGTTACATCCATAGTTTTTAAGCACATACTTCCCATTTTAAACCTTCCTAGTGAAAGCAGGGTGCCACTTTCCACTAAAAATGCACCCATATACATTAAATCATCTTATTTATCCATATTTTAATACATTTTTTTTCCAAAAAATCAAATTTGAGGACCTCAAAACACACAAATGACCACTCCAATGGATCCAAAACATTTAAAAACATAGAGAACAAGTGGTTACACAACTACATCTGGACAAAAAAAACTACTAGTTAGAAAATAATACATGCACAATCCAAACACACCTAAATTTAGAAATGTTTGTGTTATTATAGGATTTTATCTCTTGATCTATAAAAACTCAAAGTCTTATAAAAAAATTAGTTACCAATTCCACTATGCAACAACTTGACTAAATAGAAAAAATAATTAGCAAGAGTTGAACTTGTGACCTATTGCATTAAAATACCTCAAATTTAGACCTCAAACCAACTCACCTATGCATGTGGGTGAAGCTTAACTTCCAAAACTAATATATATAATATTTTTATTATGTTTCAGATTTTAAAAAATTAATTTTCATCTATTTATTCACTCACCCGTGAATGTCCTTAACAAAATATTTGAGGGCCCCACTTTATGACTGAGTAAGTAAAATGTCCACTATTAAATTAATTTAAAACACCATTATATAATGCTTTGGTTGCTCTAACACAATGATTAATACCTATTTTATTTTTGTTAGGTTTAAAATTCAACTTCAATGCCATTTAAAATATTTTGACTAAATAATTTTCTTTCCAAAACCATTACGTTTGTGTTTAACCCTAATTTGGATAAGAGGCTATCCTACTTGGGCAAAAGGGTTAAAAATATATAAATGATAGGGTATAAGGGTGAATAGTAGATCTATAGTAGGCCAATTAATGTGCGAAATTCAGATGTACCATATGTAGAATTTATAAAACTAAGATGGGTTATTAATGGAAAATACATATATGCTAGATATATAAATGACATAAAAGAAAGTACCTAGTTGTTTCTGATGTTAATACAATGTTTGATCTAATACATGCAATAATCAAGAAAGAATATAGTTATAAATTAGTCATCAGATTTTGGATCTGGTATTTCTAGCTCTCTGAACAATTGTATCATCTTGGGATAATTGTATCAATGTTAGTGTCTGAGCTTGATGCTAGTGTCCTATACAAAATATGCACCCAAATAAGATGTGACCACATGGATGTTTTTGGGTTTGGCTTCACTTTCACTTTGGTGCATTCAGATCTAGGTCATGGATTGTCACTCCTAGTGAACTTAAAAAATCCCTAGCTTTACTTTTTCAATGTGACCTTGGAGGAAATGGGTTAGTGGGCACATGGTGTCAAGCTAACCTACACTGATCTTGCTATTAAAGGGTGCCTCCTATATAGCCAATACTCCAGAAGAGGGCTTCAGACTCATGTAGTTCTCCCCTAAATTTTGGCTTGTGTGTGAATCATGCAATGTGTAAAGTAAGTACAATAATGACCTAGTTTTTAACTTAGAAAATATGACTGTATGAATACTCTTTTAGTACTTCAGACCTGTATCTAGGTTGTTCCTTTTATTGATATTAGAATAGGCTAGAATAAGAAAATCTTTTGGTATTTTAAGTGCTTATTGAGTGCTCTTTTGGTCTAATTGTTAAGTGAGGAATGATTGAGGGTTGATATTATATTTATATCAATCATATTGGGAGATAATTTGTATTAAAACACATAGGTAAACCATTATGATACATTTTATTTGAAAATTAGATGACTTTAAGGCACTGGATACTTGTATTAGGTTAGGACAATAACATTGATGTTATTGTCTTTCTTGAATGTTAGTGTCAAGGGAGAAGGAGAATAGGCATAAGCTCAAAACTTGTATAGGTATAATATAAGTACATTTTAAGCATTCTGGGCTAGATGGGATCAATATAAGGCTGGTCAGACTAAGAGATAGGCCAAGGGGCACAAGATAGAGTAGATGCAAGGCTTGCAGAAGAAATACATGTGTATAACTAAGAGAAATAGCCAGGGTCATGAGTTTTCTAAGTGTACAAGACTGAGGTGCTACATAATCATAAAATATCATCTACATTTACTCCCCCCATTTAATCTAGTAATGAAATTTCTAGTTTAAAGGAAAGGAATAAGTACCTAGGTGTGTATACACAACTTGTTCTTTCTTGAGTTGAATTTGAATGATTTGATGGAGTTGGGTTTGTGTGATTTACTAGTGATTGATCTAAAACCAAAATCATGTTACAATGTATAATTAATGTATATAATTTGGTTCAAAATTACTTGAAATAGATTGAAATTGAAAGAACAAGGTTTAAGAGTACACCTATGTGTCGATGTAACTACTTTGCATGTTAGCAAGTTATTTAAAAAAATATGTATCATTGTAAGGATATAAAACTTAGATTAGGATAAATATACATAATTATTTTTAAGTGCATACATCCAAAGAGATAAAGATAGAGAGAGTGAGAGAGAGAGAGAGAGAGAGAGATTAGAAGGCACATGCCCCCAGCTTTGGAGCAAAAGTGAGTTGTCACATGGTAGTTGAGATTAGCTCAACCATTCAACCCAATGATACTTTTAACTTGGTGAGTTTAGATGATAAGTTACAAACTAAAAACTTAGGAAGATTGAGTAATTTAATCACCCTAACCATGCCAAAAGGTGAACCAACTACTACAATAGATTGGTTCGCTAAAGTCCATAAAAGTCTACTGGGTATTAGTATGTGCAATAGTTTTGGAATCTGAGATTGATTTGGATTTTAAAATATTAGGCACATGTTGCATAACATATTCACCTTAGATTTGTATCATGTTGAAATGGTGTGTAACAATGGTACCATGTATATAATTCTACTACAAGTATGTATCGGAATCATATAACTATGTACTTTGGCCAATTTAAAAAACTATATAAGTGTGAAAGACATGATTTCAAAGCATGCCCCACTATATATGAAGAAATATGAAACTGATATAAGTACTAATGTGGAGGACATGTTTCCAAAACATGCCCTCACTATAAATTAGAGATGTTGAATATTGAGTAGGTGTGGAAAACATACTTCCAAATAATTCCCCCATTGAATTTGTGAATTATAAGTACCATGTTGAATGAATGTTGATAACATGCTTCCCAAGCATACCCCCACTAAATATGAAACTATGAATGTGTGGAAGGCATGTCATCATGACATGCCCCCACTAAATCTATAAACCAGTGTAGGTATCATATACTACGTGAGTGTGGAGAACATGCTTCCAAAGCATGCCCCAACTGTAATCTAGAAAATTTGAAAAATGTGAAATCCATGTCACCATGACATTCCCACACTAATATGCCCCCCTTTGAGGTGAGATAAACATAATGCCTAGTAGTTAACTCACCTCAAAAGGGTAAGACAATTGTAATTTTGTGAATGTAACCATGTAGCATATATAAGGGACCATATATAGGTAAATGTATCATTGAAGCACATCAAACCAATGTGATCACATGTAGGCCTAAGATAAATGATAAATATCATGGAAATATCTAGATAATAACAATATAAGCCCAACAAGAAAATAATCACACACACAAGAGCACTCAAAATCAAGTCAAAAGGCAATGGTCCAAGGAGACTTCAAATAAGGGGCATATTCAAATGCCACAAAAAATTAATGGGCATGACTTAGTCAAATGTCCACAAAATCAAGGAATAACATATTAAAATGTCCAAGAATGCAATGACATAATCAAATGTCTAAGAAAGCAAACATAGGAACATGGGATGTATACAATAGAGCATATTCAAATGCTCAAAAAAGTAAGGCAATAGCAAGGCAAAACACTCAAGTGTGTAAAGGAAAAGCATAAGAAACCAACATAAACATGTCATAGTGGTCCATGGATTGATTTTTTTTGAAAAAAATTCAATTACATATCATATCAAGTACCATATGTAATGTATAATCATGGATAATAGTCATGTGTAAGTATATATGTAATCTCAAAAATGATAGTGTAGAGTGATCATCGAATCATATAACTTATGTGTATCAAGATCATAAAAGATGAATGCCCCCAATGACCTAATGACGTGAGTAGAGTGAAGGCCCAACACCCGTAAGTGTATAGCATATCTGTGTATACCTATTTATGTGTATGTAGGAGTAAATGATATGCTAGTCCTCAACATGAAACTAACACATAAATGCCAAGGAGCCAATAGAACATGTAGGTGCCGAAAGTGTTTATGGTTTTTTGAATGTTTTTTTGATTTTTTAGGTATTTTTTATAATGAGGAAAGATCATCCTATGATACCATCAAATGGATGGCCATATATGTCTCCCCCCATTATGAACCTTACAAACTCAAGTTTAATCTTTTACATTGTTTGCATCATGATTGTCTAGGTTGAAAAGGGAGATAACATATTCCTCCTCAGATTTTGCATGTGTAGTAGAATATGTAATGGTATCATTAGAAACATGTATTAATTTTCCTTCATGAGGAAAATAAATGCTTTGTTGATTTTTGTCAATTGTTGCTTCCATTTTATATAGCCAAAGAGTTCTAAGTGTAAATGCATATGAAGATGTGGTAGGTATAAATCAAACTTGTGTTTAAATTACTTTAGGACCACAACTAATTGGTATTGTTATGTTGCCTAAGGAGTCTTTCCAACCTCATTTATTTTGTAAGTTTTTTAAATTGAAGCCCATCTATTGTAAAAGTATTACATTACAAGTAGTTTTTGTTTATGTAGGATCAACATGGTTATGCAAAAAATAATCACCACTCATGTATAATTTAATTATTAAATCTTTTTGGAATGTACGCTTGTTGTTTTTTTCACTTTGAGATTCTTGTATGGGCCTTAGATCTTGGATCAGTCCCATGTTAATTTAACATTTGTAAATTGGTCATATAGAGACTAGGGATGCCACATTTTTTTTCATAATATTCTTTAGGCCATTGGTCTCCTTCCTTTATTTGAGGGATACAACTTTGGTGTTTTGAAGGAGAAATGTTAAACTTCATTAGATGGGTAAGTATGAATGCAACATATCCATGCACATCCATATGTAAATGAGTGAATGAATCATACTTTTTATGCAATGATTTTTCCTTTAAGGGGGAAAGAAGACCTCTACCAAATATAAATTGTAGTTCTAAATCTGAGGGTCTAAATGCTAGCTCATGTAATGTACTTTTGAATTGAATAATATAATCTTGAAGGGACTCATCATCACGTTGCTAGTGTAAGTTTTGGCACCTTGTGAATATTAAAATCCATAAATAATGCATCTTCCAATTGTAAGAGAGTGTTTAAGGAACCCTTTGGTAGGCTATAAAACCAATTTGGGGCCTCATTTGTAATGCTCAAATGGAAAATTTTTATCAATAACTTGTCATCTTGTGCCCACGGACCAAAAGAATGTACATAATTAATCATGTGGTTGAAAGGGTCTCTATATGTTGCAAATAGAGAGATGTGGTAGCTCAAAACTTGGTGGATAAGGATATTCAAGTATACATTGTGCAAGTAATCAATTATTAAATTAGGTAACATTTGCATTAGCAGTATGGAAAGACACTTTAATTTGCATTATAGAAGCCTTCTTTTGAAGATTCCCAATAGTGATCATCATATACATAATATGATCCACATGAATGTGGGTGTTTGACATGAGTGTTATCATTGGTTATAAACCACCACCTCATTTGAATCTAGGCATATGGGTGGCATCATACTCATGGATAATAAGTGCGAGTTCAATATCCTTGAATTTGGGATATTTTATTAATGGTAATGGATCTTTGAATTTTGGTACCCTTGGTGTATTATTTGAAGAGCTTGTAATGGATTTAGAACTTGACTGATGCACCTTTTATAAATATATAGTAAGTGGAGCTTGAGGAAGCATTAGAGGAGGCAACTATTTTGGTGTGGTAAGAATCTCCTTTTGTTGAGACACCTTGATTAACATTGGTACATGTTTTTTATTTGGAACATTAATATTATCTTGCTCTATAAATGTAGGATGTTTCCTTTTTCTTGATGGCTTAATATGACTTGGTAAAGATGCCATAATTTCTTAGTTAACCTTTTGAAAATTTTCAATATAAAATAAAGGCCAAGAATGATTATCACCCCTAATAAGGGGAATATTGTGTGTGAATTTAGGAATAGAAGGGGTTTTAATTAATGAACTTGAAGGAACATCCCCTTTATTAATGATTTATAAATCTTCCATGATTTCCTTATGGAGTTGACAGAGATTGTCACGTCAAATTAATGTACCTTATCTCCATGGGGGGATCAATTTTGGTATATAAGGTAATGTAATATGATTTGGATCCTCATCGGGATGGATCTAATCATGTATTTAAATGATGGGAGCATGAACTTGATTAGAAGGATAGTGGCTACCACCATTTAAGGCTTTTATATCATTTGATTTAGCACTTATAGGAATGCAACAATAATGGATTTTGATCCTTGATTAGAGATATTGTTGAAGGGTTTTATATTCATAATCATCAAATAAATCAATTTCATCCATGATAAAAGAGAGAAAGAACACAAAGATTAGGACAAGGCATGAGATAAACATCTACAAGAGAATGCTGATGCAATAATGATGTTTAAAGATTAGGTTCACCAAAATTTTAACCTTAATTTGGATAATATGTTATCCTAATTGGGTAAAAGGGTTAAGGATATATAAATGATAGGTAACAAGTGTGAATATTTGATCTACAACAGGCCAATTAATGTGTTAAACTCAGATGTATGATATGTTGAATTTATAAAATTGAGATATGTTATTAATGGAAAATATAACTATTATAGATATATAAATGACATAAAATAAAGTACTTAGTTGTTTCTAATGCTAATACAATGATGAATTTGGTACAGGGAAGAAGTAGGTAGGAAGACAGTTTTGAATCAGTCATCAAATTTTGGATCTAGTGCCTCTAGCTCTCTGGACAATTAAATCAGCCTAGGACAATTATGTAAATGTTAGTGTTTGAGCTCAACACTAGTGTCCTATACAAAATATGAACCCAAACAGGATGTGACCACTTGGATACTTCTAAGTTTGGCTTTGCCTTCACTCTGATGTATTTACATCTGGGTTATGGATTGTCACTCTTGGTGAAATGTAAAATACCCTAGCTTTCCATCTTCAATGTGACCTTGGGGAAAATAGGTTAGTGGGTACACAGTGCTGAGCTAACCCATAATGAAACCATTATCAAAGGGCACTGCTTACGTAGCTAATACTCTAGAAAAGGGACTCAGACTCATGTAGTTCCCCCCTATGTGTTGGCTTGTGTGTGAATCATGCAATGTGTAAAGCACGTATAATAGTGACCTAGATTATAACTTTTAAAATATGACTTTATGATTGTTATTTCAATATTTTAGACTTGTATCTGGGTTGTTCCTTTGATTGATATCAAAATAGGGTATAATAAGAAACCTTTTGGTAACTTGACTGCTTATTAAGTGCTTCTTGAGTGTTTTTTTGTCTGATTATTAGGTAAGGAATGAATGAGGGTTGATATTATATTTATGCCAATACTATTAGTAGATAAATCACATTAAAACACCTAGGCTAACCATTGTGATACATTTAATTTACAAATTGGATGACTTTAGGGCATTGGACACTTGTGTTAGTCTAGGACAATATCATAGATGCTATTATTTGTCCCAAATGTTAGTGTCCAGAGTGAAGGAGAGTAGGCATAGGTTCAAAACTTTTAGAGGTATAATATAAGTAAATTTTAATCATTCTAGGTAATATGGGATGTATGTGTCATCAATATAAGGTTAGTAAGACTAAGAGATAGGCCAAGGGGCACAAGATAGAGTAAATGCGAGGCTTTTAGAAGTAAGACATGTTTATAACTAAGAGGAATAACCAGGGCCATGAGTCTTCCAAGTGTAAAAAATTGAGGTACTACATAATCACAAAATAGCATCTATAGTTTGAAGGCAAAAAATAAAGATGACCTCAAATATTTAATTCTCCATGGAACTTTGAGTATCTTATTATATGAATTCTTTAATGGATATGGATTTTAATGAGGCACCAACTTGGGGCCCACATGCTCCTCTTGAAAATGATTTTTTTATTAATTTTGGAAAAACATTTTAAGTGCTATATCAACTAAAATAATGTATCACCTAGCCTTACACCCCCATTTTTTATCTTCATGTATTTATCATGGGCATGGATTTTTACATGCTCTAATACCACTAATAAGATAAGCATATGAAAAATAGTAAGGTTACCATATAAATTTTATTGATATTTTAAAAATGGGTTACAATACTTTACAATAGCAAGTTAAAAAACCTGTTACTACATGAGATTTAACCACCCAAACAAAACTAACATTAACTAACTACTAACATGCAAAATTAATCCATTGAGTAATTAATGATATACATTAATTACATTATAATTTAAGCAACCTTGCTCTAATACCAACTGTTAGGATTATGGAGCACACAATTGATTACCTTTGTATGAGCAACTAAACACGGAATTTAACCAGAATGCACAAGTAACTAGAATTCAGAAATAACATAGAATATGAGAGACAATACCCAATTATATTAATACTCTTCCATAAAAGAATTACAATGAAGAGACGCCACACTCTTCCACACCTTCCAGGCTTCCCACACCAAGTGTACAGTAATTCACCTTCAAGAGTTATCTCTCTCAATTACGGTCCCAACACACAACTCAAACACAGAGTTGGTGTTCACCTCAACCAGTTAGTAACAATACTGCCAGTACACAAGTACGCAACGTACTCCAAGTAGATCTCACCTGATCTTGCTCCTTGTTGTGTTGCTGTCACCTTTGATCTTGCTACCCCATAGATCTCCTTTGACCTCGCACAGACACACCTGCAAATCAACCAACCTTACTTACCCATGTAGATCTCCTCCCTGATCTTGCAACAACCTGCAGATCAACCTGATCTTACATACCATGGAAGAACCCTTGTGATTCTACCATCAAAAGAACTCTTCTGGTTCTACACTTTACAATACAGCCCCATGGGTCTATTATATAGATCCCATGCATACAATAATTATACAAGCGGCTCAAGACTAAAATTAGTCTTTACATGCAAACAATCGGTTCAACAAACTAACTGTTCGTGCAACAAACAGTTCTGGAACCACACAGGGGATCGACGTCGGTCCCTGTCTATCTGGAGGTGACTGACGTCGGCCGACTCCTGACCGATGTCAGTTTCCTTCTATCCACCACTGACCGACGTCGGTTGGCCTGCCGACGTTGGTGACTGTGACACTCAACAACCTCCCTGTTTGCATCCGGGTGAAGCTTTTAGCTCCACAACCTAACATGTATCACCTAGCCTTACACTCCAATTTTTTATCTTCATGTATTCATCATGGGCATGGATTTTTACATGCTCTAATACCACTAATAAGATAAGCATATGAAAAATAGTAAGGTTACCATATAAATTTTATTGATATTTTAAAAATGGGTTACAATACTTTGCAATATCAAGTTAAAAAACCTATTACTACATGAGATTTAACCACCCAAACAAAACTAACATTAACTAACTACTAACATGCAAAATTAATCCATTGAGTAATTAATGATATACATTAATTACATTATAATTTAATGTTATGTAAAACATGAAAGGGGGTGTATCATAAATTTATGCATGCCCCATATACAAAAATAATCTAGCTAATAAAATAAACAAAACCACTTGGATCAAATGACCCAACAACATTCGTCTATATGTTAAGAAATTTTTTATTTCTAACCACCTTGATGGTAAATTGATATGACTTATGACTATCATTTATTGTATGTTTTTGTTAAGCATTTATGATTTTTATATTTTTTTTTGTTTTTCAAAGATGGTTTTATTATGCACACACATATATGTTCATGTGTGTCTGAGAAATGAGATGTTTATTGAAGAGCATCTATATCGAATTTAAAAAATATATGTTATGATTATGTAGTTTCCACACTATTTAGGTTTTGTTAAGGGTGTAATGGATTCAAATGATCTTCTTCTTAATGTCTCTAGAGAGATCCTTTAATAAATTTATATTGTAAGTTCCCTTTCCATATCTATTTTTTATGATTAGATTGTTTTAAAATGTAGAAACTAAAATTTAATCAATAAATGATTGATAATGTTGGTCCTTGACATCTTTACCTTTCTTGGACAACTCACCATCCCAATAACCATTTATCTATATGAAAACCTTCAAAGCTTGAAATTACTGAGAACATCTTATAGACTTCCCTAATTTATTCCTATTCATCCCTAATCAACACATACTTCATTTTCATTCTAGTTTTAGGAGCCTTTGTCCATTTTGTATAAGTGCATAATATACATACAAGGACACACTATGCATTTTTTCACTAGTGCATTCTTGTATCCCATGTTCTAATGGCTAGTTTTTAAAAATGACATCCTTTTAATGGCTTTCTTGCACATGATAATAGGTTAGTTATTGGAAACAATTCAAAAATTCTCCCATAAGATCACATCAATTATCTCACTTGAAACCCCTAGTTACTCTATCTATCACTATCTTGCAAAGGAAATTTCAAAAACATCTATCTATTTAGCAAAGAGCCTTATTGAAAATTTGTTGCAATAATATAATCATTGACCAAGTTAACATTATTTTATTTCAGGTTGAGGTTATCCTTTATCAAACATTCTAATTAAATTTTTGAGTTGCATTGATATGATCTTCCCCAAAGAGAAAAATACATTATCCTAAGGTCCATTCAGATTATGTAGGTAAAACTCAGTGAAAAATGGGTTTTCTAAGGATAGCTCAGCCATATCCCACTTCCCCAGTTTTTTCCCCTAGGCATTTTATCTTGTTTGTGTCCTTGTCTAGGCCAGGGTTTTAATTTTTAAAGTGATATGTGCATACAAACCGGTTCCACATAGAATTAAATAATATTTAGATAGAGGTGAACTAATCCAAAATTTTAGATTCAGTACACAGTCAACACAGATGAATTTTCACTAACGAATAATGATGCACTATGACCCTATCTAGGTACTACACACTTATCCTAAAATATAATGAGGTGCTATTTTAAAGTAACACTATGTTTTCAAGTTTTTATACATAGTTTTAAATAGTCATAGTCAGGTAATGAATAACACAGTTTGAATAAATCGGTTTGCAATGACATCTCTCTAACCCTAACCTAAGTTTCTATTTTTAGGAATTTAAAACTTTTGTAAATTTTGTATATCACTAGTTTTTTATAGTAGGCTATATTATTTATCTTCCTAGATCAGATTTCAAGTTTACATTACTTTAGTGAAGATTTAATTTACTAATTAGTTCTAAGGGTAAACATTTTGGTCATCTCGACATGAAAATCAACTTGAGAGATCACCAAATATTTGCATGTATTGATTTTCACATACTAAAAAGATCAATGAATTAATGATTCTATTAAACAAGTATTGATATTCTATTTTATTAATATTTACATGTGTTAATTGTATATATATTAATCAATTTCATTAATTAATTTTTGTGAGGTATTGTTTTAAATTAATTTATTGTTACCAAGGTGAAAATGTCACAAAATCATATAACGCCAAAGGCCACACATATAAAACATGATTATCCCATACAAGCAAGGTATATTTTGAACATACAGAAGGCTAAAAACCACATACAATAAGCAAACAAGTTTGAATCATATTATGAAACTACATAAGTATATACAACAACATATAAAAAATGAATCTATAATAGGTTAAACATATGTATATATGTTTGAATTTAGGAAGGAGCATATTCACCAAGACATATGTGAAGATAGAATGAAAGACTAAAGCATTGGTTTTCATGTATAGCTTAATATGGAAAAGAGGTTGTGGATAAATACAACCTATAATGGTGTTCATACATAACAATATGATACCTGCAATTAAGCAAAGAAATTGGGTGAAAGGCTTAACCAACATCAAAACCATGTAAAAGTATGCCTTAGATTGAAACTTGATTGATATTTGAATTTTGTTATTTCTATAAAAACTTTGTAAAAAGTTCAAGTGACCATGTTGTAGTTGAAAATAGAGAGTGAATATGCATAGGGATTGGTGCACTATAAAGGATAAGTGCATAGTGCACCATTATCCTCCTATTGGGACTTTGACCAAATTGATTGTATATAATAATTTCTTATCAAGAGAGATTTTGTTGTGTATAAAGACTATTTTGTATTGTGAAATTTGCCATGTACACTCAAATACCTTGTGAGAAATATTATGTATTGAAAATATAATATGTACTAAAATATAAAGGTAGATGAGATAAACAAAGACATCCAAAAACATGAAAATATGCATACAGGTCTTGATTTTTTATTTTTTACATATATTTTGATTTGTTTGGATTTTTAGCATATATGGTTTTTTTATGTTTTTGCATATTTGAAAAAAGATAACAAAATAACAAGTGCTAATTTTTTTAAATAATCAATTTTACAAATTTACATTTTCAATCTAGATTCATCTACAATGATGTGATTTATGTTTTTCAAGTGGGCCACATTTGAGCTTATCGACACTCCATGCCTTGGATGCACTTTAGTGAACCATGTATTGGTTCCCTCTTTTCTCACTTTAACGAACCATATACTGATTCAATTATAATTTTTTATCTTTTTTCTCATTTGAGTCTAGTGACATCAATGGTTATCACTTTTAATTATTTAGAGTGATCCCCACATGTGAAAGCATATCCATAGATAGGAGGCAAACAAATTTTATATCACCCTTTTTCCACTTGGTTTAGCTAGTTACCCAAGACACTTAGCACCACCTATGAAGACAAACTCTACTTTCACAGTCAAGACTTTATTTTCTCCTTTACTCTAGTAGCTTCAATTGATTACAATACCATAATAAAGGGGTGAGGGGGGACGGGAGGCGGGGAATGTAGACACCCAGATTTGGCACAAGCTTATTTAAAATACACACTTTTACATAATTATGTCTATTTGGTTCATTGTTGATAAATGAGTGGCTCATTGGTGAATTTGTCTCAAGTATCATTATTATTTATATTTTTATCTTCTCAAAAGTATATGTATGTCACTACTTTGTCTTCTTATATTCTATATTAGGGATTCCTAATTGTTTTCTATCTTTTTATGTCAATTTTATGTCTTTTTGACAAGTTTGCACTACTAGATAGGAACACATTGAGCACCTTTCCTCTAATGTAGACATGTTCCAACATAACTTATGGAGCTATTTTTGGTTTCTATGTTTATAATAGTCTTTTTTATGACTATTGGTCTTTTTGTATTCAACCCTTCATGTGCCAGTGAGTCCCTATACTTACTCTCAATGTTTAAAAGATATATAAAAGTTATATGCATGATAAATAACAAATTTATCTACATATTCTAAGGCTAAATACATCATTATTATATTTGGTTGATATAGCTTACACAAGATTCTAAGTCCTAGAGGATGCACTCTTACTCACAAAGAGATTGAACTTGAATAATAAATTGTATTCTATCAAGGATTTTGAAATCACGTACAACATAAATGTAATGATGAATTGATTCAATTGGAAACAGAGGGATTAAATTCATTCCATCACTCCAAATCTTATATTTCATATTACCAATGCACTACTAGAGTGCTTAATATATAGGAAAGAGAGAGTGGGGTATACAACTGGTAGTGGGTATGTCAACAATATGTACACACACCAAAGTGGGGTTAACACCCACCCATAGTGGAGTGTATGCTGATGTAGGAGCATCTACAATGGCTACCTGAAGACATGATCATGATTAAATTCAAATTTAATTTATTGTAATTTCCCTCTAATATGCTGTTACTAAGGAGTAAATGTAAAAAGTAAAAGTAAAAAGGTAATGGTTGGGCTGTTGAGAAAATAAAGGGGAAGTGGTTGAAAGTATTTCAACCTTAGTATATTGTTGAAACTTAAAAACTATATTGGTTTTATCTTGAGCCCAAATTGGGTGTAGAGGTTAGGGAGAAGACTCTTGAAAAGAGCAAAAGAGAGAATTCAAAAAAAGGAAGGAGGATGAGAGGGACGTAGAGGAGAGGAAGAACAAGGAGGAAAGGACCTCTCATTCAAGGGAAAAGATGTAAAAGAAAAGAAGATCTCAAGAATGTAAGAATGAATATTTTGTTTCATATGTTTATGTTATAGAAGAAATGAGTTCATTGGTGGAATTCTGATCTAGACAGTAAACAGGCTTGTGTATGTGTATGTTCATGGTTCCCTGTTTTGTAATTTGCTTTTTCAATATATAGTAGATCGTCACTAGGGTTATTATCCTCCTAAATGGTGGTATTTGTGTGCGTAATTGAATCTGAATAATATTCTTTATCTATACGTGGCTATTCAAGGATTGAATACCAAGCAAGACCCAATATTAGAGGTGCGTCGTCTTTTAGGAGTCTAGTGGCAAAGCTACCGCCTAGAGCACATTCTGTTTATTACCAAGATGAGATTGGGAACATCTCTATGTCACACTTGAGAAATGATGTTAGAAAGACCGAGTTGGAAATTGAACCTCGATATCCCATGTTTGGAGGTTGGCAAGCCACTTTCACCATAGGTTATGGTCTACCCTTACAAGACGTTCTTTTCCTAGTGTTTGACAGCAGCATTATCTCAATCTTACGTTTGCATCTCCATTCAATGACGTAATCATTGATAGGCTAATTGTGAAGGTTGCCTTGCCGGAAGGATCTAAAGTGTGTAAACAAAGTGCGGGGAAATGTAATGTGATTGACTGAGTATTGTTCCATGGCTTCTTGGAGATATGATAGAGGATATACTACAGACCTGAATGAAGGCATTTATTCCATTTGTGATGATGGTTGTAGGTTGAACGATAGCTGGGACAGAGTTCATGTTTGAAAAAGTAACCTGGTAGTGGGTGCATTCAAAAAAATGGACACTTGATATATTCAAAGGCAAGGCCAAGCTCCAAAATCAAGATTATACGATTGGTAAAATTTGCAGGGACCGAGACAGTTTAGTTTGAACCAAATTTGAGCCTTAGAGAGACACAAAGAATTGTTTCATTGACAGATTACAGACTTGGTCCATTAATGTAAAGATGGATTACAACTATCTAGATTAGATTTAAAGGAATGTTGGTTCTTGCAATCATTGAAGGAGCCACGCATAAGCTGGAAATCTACGGACTTTGTAGGTTACTTGTAATCATTAAAGGAGCCACGCATAAGCTAGAAATCTATGAACTCTGCAAGTTTAGAAATCTATGGACTCTGCAGGTTTAGAAAATCTACAGACTCTGTAGGTTTAAAAAATCTACGAACTCTGCAGGTTTAGATATCTACGAACTCTGCAGGTTCAAACATTGATTTTCTATGAAATTGAATTTCATTCCAAGGCCAGTTCATTTACCCTATTTGTAGTGTATCTGAGACCAACGCATCATTTTGGTTTAAGATCAGTTTAAGGACTATTTAAGAAGGACATTTTTCATCATTTGGTATCAGAGCTTGAAGCTCTTGGGAATTGGTAACTTGTTGTTGGTTGTGATTTCTAATGAGTTGTTACAGGATTTGGTAAGAGGATCAGCAGGACAAAGTGCTAGAAGACCCTGGGGAGAAAAGGTATGAGTAATCTTTGCTATTTGATTTGAGTTTATTGTGTTTGAGATTGAGAAGTAAATAGGTGAAGAGGAAGGCAGTCAAGCCATTGAGGCTTAAGAGGAGAAGAAGCCAAGGAAGGCTTAGTGAAGAGCCAAGAGAAGCTCTAGAAGAAGAGCATAGTGAATTGCTCAAGAAGAAGAAGAAGATCCAAAGTAAGGTAAGCTTGGATTTGTGATTTGATGAAGTGTTGTATAAAGAATTGCTGCAGGATTGAGAAAAGGGTCAAAAGACTAAGATGCAAAAGGCCTAGGTGAGATCAAGAAGATTGTCAAAAGACCAGTCAAGGAGAAAAGGCTTGGGTGAGACAAGTGGACCAAAAGACTAGGGTGCAAAAGACCTAGGTGAGGACCTGAAGGGATCAAGAGACCAAGGTGGAAAAGACTTGGGCGAAGATCTTAGAAATGGAAGCATTGTTGAAGGCACTATGGAGCAGCAAGGTACATGAGGGCACCAAGAAGAGAATAAGCATCCAAAAGAAGAAAGGTATGAAAATTTTTGTAATTGATAAAGAAATTGCTAATTTGAAGAGAGAGTTAGCTAAGATTAAAGATGAATACGAGTCTTGGATGCAGATGGATAAGCAAACATGGGTATGGCCGATGAGGAGGAGGTTAAAGTGGCCAATATATCTCCTAGTGAAAAGGAGAAGAAGGCAAAAGAATATTGCCATGAAGAGAGAAGCCCATAGAGGCTTGAAGAAGATAAGAAGGTTGCCAAGTGAGCAGCAAGAGGAAGAAGTTGTGAAGAAGGTTCTCATTGTGGAGGACAAGAGGAGAGAAGAAAGAAAAGAGGAAGTGCCAGGAAGAGCACTTGAAAAGATGAGAGTGTTGATGAAGAGAGCACTCATGGAGACATTAATGTTCCTTGTTTTTGTATCTAATGCTATTTTTACATGGGTAAATGCAGGTATGAGCAGCCTCATGAAGGTCAAGAGAAAGGCCTTGAAGAGTGAAGAGATTGGTGCAAGAGAAGACACCAAATGCACAAGTGAATGTGTAAGAGGAGAGAGAAGTAACTTTGCTGCTGTTGATAAGGAAGAAGAAGAGATGCATTGGTTAATGCATAAAGGAGGTGTTGAAGAACCCATACAAGTAAGAGAAGAGGTAGAAGAGGAAGCTGAATTCCATGATGCCATTGAAGGCCAAGAAGAAGAAAGAGAGCAGCCAAGCATAAAAAGAGAGAAAGATTGCTCCATGGAACTACATACCAAAGAGGTAAATGAAGTGTTAAGACTTGATTTTGATTGTTATTATGAGCATGAAGCTGCTAATGTACAGGTGCAAGAGTTAAGGAAGAGGACAGAGCCCTCAAAAAGAGAATTTAAGCATGGATATGTGATGCCTAAATGGTGGAAAAAGCAAACTCCCAAGCAAAAGGAAGTGCTGATACAAGAGCATGGTTATAGGATGCCTAAATGGCTTGTGAAGTCAAATAATCAAATGTGGGTGCCTAAGAAGGCAAAGAGAAAAGAAAGGATTGAAGGTGATTCCAGCAACCAAGAGAATGAAGATGAGAAAGAAAACTTCTCAAAGAATAATGAGATAGAGTATGAGGATGCAAAGATGAAAGGTAAACAAATTGTTTGTGATGATGTTTTTGAATCTTTAAATGATATTTTCATGAGAAATGGAAGATGGAAAGTGGCTATGTGGACTAATATGCAGCAAGGAGAGAATTCCAAATGGATAGATGATAAGGAAAGGAGAAAGTATGCAATAGAACAAACAAGATGGCTTCAAGCAGAGATTGAAGAAAGCAAGGAAACACAAGGTAAGGGTGCTTCAATTGTATTTGATGAGCATATTAATGAAGAAGTTGGTTTATGTGAAGACAAGCTAAGAAAAGAAGAGATAAGAGGTAAAGGACAAGTAATCCTTGTGAATGATCAACCCAAGTTTGATGAAGAGAATAGTGAGATAAATGAAAGCATAGTGGAGTGAGCACCTATTCATAGTGGAGTGAGAACCCACTCATAGTGGAGTGAATACCCACTCATAATACAAGCCATGTGCAATCCATTCACGGTGGATAATGACTAGATTGCATACTAAACATGTGCACATTAATTAAGCCCATAATTATGCACCAAACACATGTGCACACTATTAATCCCTAAATAATATTAAAGTGAAGAAGTGTGGAATGAAGCCAAAGGTAAAACCACTTTGGGTGAGAACCTTTTACACACCAACACACCCCCTTAAGTGCAACTTAGGAGGAACTCAAATAATAAACATACAAAAAATGATGGGTCCCAACAACAAGGCTTGATGAGGTACCTATATACAAAATTATCCCATCAAATACAAGAGAGAAGGATAAAACTCATAAGAAAAAACTCCTGCCTATGAGAGGATAAATAAATAAATTCTTGTGACTCTCTCTAAAGTAGTGTTGAAGTCGAGTGTCCCTATGGATGCTAATCCATCTTACTGCAATACATGGATGTCAAGTTATTGTAACTATCAAGTGAAAGTAGGAATTAGTGTTGAATACGAGGATCACTCAAAACAAACATTCATTGTAAAATTAATGGGTATTAAAATGAACCCCACAATGTTGAACTAGGATAATATGGCAATGTATGCCTTTGTTAAAGAATCTAGGGGAAGTGGTGACTAGCAAACACAAAGATTGGTGTCACTAAGCAAAGGTCACCAAATTGTGAATGAATACCATAAGAATAAATGGCCCCATGATGTGTTTGGAGAAAATATACCATGAACTTAATGATAAAATCAAATATAGTCAAGAAGTACATGTCCAAGAACTGTACAAGTGGATGCAACCACTACTTGAACATCACCCTACGAATACTGAAACACATCAAAATAGCTCCAAAACTGTTAATGAATTTCAATAGGTGATAGAGATGTCAAAGATACAATAAAGGAACAATTGCTAAAAATTGATCCAAAACTCAAGAACTTTGGTTGAAAGATAATTTAAGAAATAAGAATAACATAATTGTAATAATGCTATCTTTGAGAAGAGATGTTTTATTGATCAAATTTGCAGATCCAAACATATACCTATCTCTGAGAAGAGATGTATAATTGCCTTTTTGGGATACATCTATTTTTATACATACTTTTAAGGAAGGAGGAGGATGTGGAAGGTCACCAATCTCGAGGGAGATGAAGTCATTCGACTTCCGTGATTTACAACATTACAAAATTCAAGAAATTATTATTTTTAGAAACTTTCTATTTTTTGACTGCACTATTAAAATTGAAATTTAGGACACTTTCATTGGGATTTTAGGGGTAAAAACCATCGATCATAGCTCATTCCATCTCATCGTGTTCTCCTCATTCTTAGCTTTCCAATAGTTCAAACGAGGAGTCAAACAGAGCTATGGTGCAAAAGTTATGGCTCCCAAAAAATCTACCACCAATTAGGGTAGAACCGTCACCCAAATTATCACCTGAAATGTTGCTCAAATCATTACCACTACTTGAAAATCACCTTACGAATACTGAAACACATCAAAATAGATCCAAAATTATCAATGAATTTTAATATGTGATATAGATGTCAAAGATATAATAAAGGAACAAGTGCTAAAAATAGTGAAAAAGTATGTAATAATGAGGGAACACATGCATAGACACATGTTATGGCACTCTATCAGTGTAGTTGAAAGATAAACTAATGAGACATATAATAGTCTTCAAATGCATTTGAACAAACAAAGTGCCTAATAAGACACCATTTACAAAAGAGGAATATTTTTTTGTGATAAAAATTATGAAAAAACTCAGAGCACTAAGAAAGGGGATTTTAATAGTGTCTCCAAAGAAGAATGCAAAGCGCTGAGCAAGGGGTCTTGAATGAGACATGACATAAACTAAAGTGTGACAAAGTAGAATCTATAAAGATCAATTGAATGAAGGAGGGTCTGATAAAATGTGAGCATGTTGGATGAAGTCTGTACAATGCCAATTGGGCATGAAGACTAATCAAGAGCACTGATGTGAAAAAAATCCCTGAGGGGGTCTGACCATCTATCTGACCAGGTCCCACCTGTCGATCTTCATAAAATGAAATGATAAGTCATAAAGTGTAGTGGAATTTCTTCCATAGATTAACAAGACTATTGTCAAATGTAGTGGTATGGCCAAGTATAGATGTCCACTAACATTGATAAAAATCTTGGACTAATACAATTAATTTGTCTTCTTGTGTGAGCTTATTGTTGACCAACTGATTTGGTCACATTTGCAAATTAGTTTTTGTGTGAGAAAAATTTGCTTAAAAAACTTAATTTGTATTTTTGGACCTTTGAGAAAATTATTAAAAATTTAAATTGTAATTTTTTGTCTCTGAGAAAATTATTGAAAAATCAATTTAATGCCAATTTTGACTAAATTCCTTGGCCAATGAAATTGACATGTGTTCAATTTTTGTTTTTTGTGAGAACAATATTTAAAATGACTCAAATGTTGACTTGTTATGTGCCAACAAGATTTGACCACATCATTTGGTCAAACATATTTTTTTTTTGTGTGTGAGAAGAAATAATAAAAAACTCAAGGCTTGACTTTGACCAAATCACATTGGTCAAGTTGTTTTTTGCATTTACAATAGTCAATAAAACTGCAATAATTTTTTCATTCTAAATGAAATTTAGAATTTCAATTTTTTTAGAAATCTAAAAATGAGGCACAAAAAACCCATAAAATTTTATAAGTGATTGTTTACAAATTGAAAACATTTGAAAAGACATTTTTTATATAAAAAATGGAATTTATAAAAAAATGGCACTCATATGTATAATTGAGATGAAATAAGTGGTGAATCTATGTTTTTTGGATAATTTGGATGCATTGGTGAGATCTAATTTGTTCCTTCAATATCCAAAATTGTACCTACAAGATAAACACTCAAGGACAACCTGCCCCCGCAAAAAAAATTTGATATAATTCGTAAACCTTTCTGATTCTCAGGGCCATCCTTGAAAGGATACAAAATAAGAGCATACTTAGTATTGGAAATGATCTCCTATGAAGCTACCCAATGGAATTTCACCCACTCTGATACCATGTCAGATTTGGTTGAAATAGCCTACATATGATTCTAAGGCTTAGAGGATGTAATCTTACTCATAAAAAGATCGAACTAAAATAATAAATTGTATTCTATCAAAGAATGTGAAACCATGTACAACACAATTTCAATGATGAATTGATTGAACTAAAATCAAATGGATTGCATTCATTATATCACTCCATATTTCACATTAAAAATACATTACTAAAGTGCTTAATATATAATAAAGAGAGAGTGGGGTAGACAACCCATAATGGGTATGTCAACACTATGTGCACATACCAAAGTGAGGTTGAGACCCAGTCATAGTGGAGTGTGCACCCATTCATAGTAGATTAAGAAACCACTCATAGTAAAATCCATATGTAAGACACTCATGGTGGAGAATGACTAGATTGTGCACTAAACATGTGTACATTAGTTAAGCCCATAATTTTACACTAGACACATTTTCACACTATTAAGCCCTATGTAAACTTAAAGTGAAGAAGTGTGAAAGGAACCCAAAGGAAAAATAGTTTGGCTGAGAACCATTTTCACACCAAAAATCATTTGAATTATTTATGCTAATGATATTCATGGGAAAAAAAGCATCTAGTCTTACATCTACAGTTGTGCACATATAACTAGGAGGGAGAACTACAATGGCATGAGGTCCACTTGGACTATGTAGGCAATGCTCAATTACATAGCATTTATGAGGCCAAATCAGATATTCTCATTCCTATACATACCCCATTTTCATTTAATATCCATTTAGTGTATGTTTAAGAATTATAAGTATACTTTTATAGGTCTTCTGCATAAAAATTCAATCTTTGCATAGAAACTAGGAAAATACACACTGAGGTGAACAAACCCAAATCTTCATATGCAATAAAAAATAAATATAGAAAAGGTCACACCAGAGGACAATAATGCACTATGACATTATATAACTACTGTAAACCTATCCCTATATATTTTGATCTTCTATTTTTAACAACTACACAATCACATGATTATATTATTTGGTTTCTGATCTAGAAACAATCTGTCTATTTATCAAAACAACTAGAATAACCTAAATATACACTTTTCATTACTACTATAACCCATTCAAATGTTTTTGAATTGCATTGTATTTTATTTTATTTCATTATACTTTATTGTGTATTATTTTATATATTTTATTTCTATTCAAATTGCTTAATTGAATTCAAATAGATTAAATAGTTTGGTGAAGCCACTTTTAGAATAGAACATTGTTTGTACTACATGCTGATTTTTGTGCTAGGGTTTCAGTTTAATTTTATAAATTCTTGAAACTAAAATAATAAAGTCATCAACCATGGATATTATTTGTAACATAACAATTCAACTTTTTTGACTTCAGAGTAGTCCAACACTGAAAACATTTATCTTGCCACCTCAAATAAATACTGACACATAGACTCTTTATTTCAACTTCAAGTTGATGTTTTGGTCTCATATACACAAAAATATTTCACTTTTAAGTTTTCAATTTATTATTCATTCATTTTTTATTATTTTAGAAATTATGTTATGACATTTTTAAAACTAGTTATCTACTATCGTGAAGGGCTATGCGATGTTCTATTTACAAACATCATCGCATGCAGGATTTATCCCAATACTCATAACCCTAGTATAGAGATAAATACAAAATTTAGTTTTCACATGACTCACATTATAAATAAAATGCTTAGGATCCCATTGTTTACACCAATAAGAAGCTATGTTATCTATTTGATTCTGTAGTGCACCAGTAAGTGGTTAGTCCCAGGATTCACTCTCATCTTACCCTTGAAACTAGGTTTAGTGGGCTATAGGTATAATTATACCACCTAGTTAGTGCTCTAAAATATTAGGTCAACACTTTCCAATGGACAAAAAATTATATCTGAGAGCCTACAAATCATTTAAAACCTTTCTAGATCACTCTTTATCCTTGATTTTTTCTTGTGTTTATCTTCTTAGATAGTAGCTTTTCTTTATTCATTCATTATGTTACTTTGAGTTATATTGTATGCCTCTAAGGAATAATAGAAAATTAAGTGGTATTATTTTTCATATATGGAGTTCCCTTTGGTTTATTTCTTATGGCAAGTCATGATGAAAATTAAGTTTACATTAAAATTGATAATGATAGTACTGATGAGGAATATGATAATGAGAAATAAACAAACCTTGATACAAATGAGCTTAATAAACTAGATCAAGAACAAGTGAAATAATTATCATATTTTATCAAGGTCTCCAAACATACCCTTGTGAGGGTTAATAGCATCATCCACATACTTATTTAATCTAAAGTTGAGCATCAAGCAATTTTAACTTCCTTCTCCCAAGATTTTCCCTTTCACATTCTAAAATCCCTTACTTGTAATGTTATTACTCCTACCATTGTGCCTATTCCTATTTATATACCCTTATTCAATTCTACCCCTTTTTATCAAGGAACATATCATGTTTTCCCTTAAATTATCTACCTATACCCCTCTCATTACTATAACCATTTCTTGCCTTGAGCAAGCCCTTCTCCTCTTGAAAACCAAACTAGCTAATATTGAGCAAACCATTTCTCATGATAGCCCTTCCTTAGATTTTGGTACCTTATTGCATAACCCTTTATCTCCTAAAATCAAATCCTACCCTCGATTAGTTATCTTTGTGGCTCCCAAGCTTCCTCTTTATGAAGGCAAAGGTAATCCTAAATAATATTTGTGCGCTTTCCATGTAGTTTGTCTAGATTATGCAAATAATGATATATTATTAACTAAGCTCTTTCCACAAAATCTCAAATATTACTCTCATATGGTTTTATGATCTTCCTCTCCAATCAGATATGGATTTCAATCCTTTGGCAAATCATTATTTGGCATATTTTCTATCAATATTTGTGAGAATTTATCCTACACTCAAATTGTAAAGATCAAACAAGGTCCAAATGAGATACTTAGTGAGTGTGTTCTAAGATACAAGACTATACTTATTAAAATTTCAAATCAAATGGAAAATAATGGGCTTCAATACATTTTCACTCAAAGATTGCTTACTCCTCTTCAAGATTATATAATGTTTGATAAGTTTAAATCATTTGATAAGCTAAAGAATGCGAAGCCAAATTGATTACATTGAACAATCTCAAGTATAGATCTAATGTTCTTTCTACTTTTACTATTAAGTTTCAAGGTAAGCCCAATTACAAGAGAAAACCTACTGAAAGAAAAAATGAGGTTAAAGTTACATTTAATTCTATATCACAACGACAACATAAGATCTAACTAAAAGCTTCACCAAAGAGGATTTTTTTAAGGTTACCTTCACTTCCTCATTACTACTACAAAACATTCTTGGATGTTATGTTGTTACACTTCCTCCCCCATTGGAAGTAGATATATCTAGACTCAATGTATAAGCTTTGATGGAAATGCATTTTTTATTATCATAGATGTGTGGGACTTTCCACTAGTAGATGTATGAAGCTCAAGCATAAAATTCAATACCTCATTAATGAAATATTTTTTACATTGGTACACCTAATGAAGAGGCTAAGCCACAAGAAAATGACAATTCAAAACTAAAAACATATCAAGATCCTTTTCCCAATCACGGGGCACAAAATAAAAAGTAAAATTATGAATACAATGTTCATCCTCCTTCATCTTCATATAAGCATCCACTTAATAGAATTATTGGTACAATTAAGGGTAAGTTAACATCTAAGCTCAGAATATGGTTCATTATTGACATGTTATTTTCCTCAATTCATCTCTCTAAGGATATTATCTTATGCAAATCATAGATTGTTAGATAGCTATTACATGGAAAGTAGATATTTGTCTTGTTTATATTGAACCAAATACTAAACCTTTAATTTGTCATTAATGTCTAATACGTAGCATGTTTTAGTGATTTTTGTTATGAAGAATGCTAAACAAGAAGACACAGGTGATGTATAGTGAAATTTCAATTTTGATCTCCATCCAGCATAACTACAAACTCACACAAAATGTTTCTATAGACTCTGCGGGCTTGTTTTTATGGGCTCTATAGGCTTTTTTCTACAAACTCCGTAGGCTTGTTTCTACAGAATCTGAAGGCTCGTTCCTACCGACTCTGCAGGGTCAAATTTGTAGATTTCATAAAGACAGAGCTACAAATGGGAAAGCTGGCTGCCAGATAAGATGAGAAAGAATCATTCTAGCTGGAGTCAAATGAAGAAAATACTCAATTGCTATTTTTTAGGATTTGCTTTTAATAAAGTTGTATATATTTGGATCTTAGGACTATTATAGGATAGTATATTTATTTCATTAGAATAATTAGATATCTTGGAAATCCAATCTCCTATTATTGTATGAGTGGGTCGACCAAGGAATCCTATCTCTTTGCATCCTATTTTGAGTTGATTATATTAGTATAAAATGCAAGACTTTTGTTATTAGAAAAAAAGGAGGAAAAGAATAGATAAAAGATATGTACAAGCATATTATAAGTTTTCGACAGACTGTAATGATTCTAGTTTTATGAATTATCACTTCAGTTTCTAGCATTGATTAATCTTTGTTCATGAGTCCGAGAGGAGCAAGGGCCCACTCTCCTTGGAACCAAGAATTGTGTATGGTATTTATGTTATGTTATATTAACTCTTTGTTATAATTAATCAAAATCTTGCTAATATTTGCATTGATTTATAAAATATCAAAACAAATTCACAATTCAAAAGACATTTTCTTATTCAAAAGTCATTTCCTTTCTAAGAAAAGTGTATTTTATTTTACAACAAATGTTTGAAGCAAATTTCCTTTTTAAGTTAAATAGTTTTATTTTCATGCAAGCGTAAATAAGAGTGTAATTTTACTTTCAAGAAAAAGAGTGGATTTATTTGATTAAATAGCTATATCTTTTCCTTTTCAGAAAAAGAGTGAATCAAGTAGTTTAAGACACATTTCTTTCATTAGTCAAAGTTAGAATAGGACCATCAAACACCTCCACAAGCAGACTACTAGATCTACCATCCTACACCTTACTGCAGACAGCTTTGGACACCAGCCCTGGTTGATAAGATATCACTTGAATATTGATTAAATGAAGAGTTGAATGACACTTATCATTTTTAGTGCCGTTACCGGGGAACTAGGTGTTAGTAAGGCAATAATTATTGGCCTAGAGTGAAAAATAGATTTTTTTTGTAAAAACCATAAAATTCCAAAAAAATTCAATAAATTAATGTACCATCCTAGAGACTCTAAAAGATGATTCATCCCAAAATTGCCACCAAGAACACAAGTTGAAACTCCTTCAACATCTCTGAGTAGTGAACTAGAAGTTATGAGCGAAACCTATCTGCAAGAATCTTTAGAAACTTAGATAGAAACCAGGCCATTGCCACAAGCAAGCCCCATAGGACAAATTCCTCATGATCAATCTCTTGTAGGAAGACATTATTTAGAAATTGCCAAGGACTTAGAAGAATCATTTCAAAAATCCATAGTTGAAGAAAATTTTGAGAACTTTGAACAACCCATAACTAATACCACAAATATTCAGTGGGAAGATTATCCTAGTTTTGAAATATCATCAGAAGAAGAAAATTGGCTCTCCAAAAAAATCCATAAAATCAATAACTTGCACAACTAGGAAGGACTTTTTCCTTTCTTATTGTTACAGATACTAATGATCAAACCTCCATGAAAAATATTTCACCAGCTAATTTGCCAAATTTTTGGGGAAGATTTACAGAAGATCCTGATCAATTCCTATTTGAGTTTAAGGTGCTATGTCAAACCTATGATTACACAAAAGATAGCCAAAAATTAAAACTATTTCCCTCCACACTTAAAGATGCAACTATGAGATGGTTCATGGGTTTACTTGGTGATTCTATTAGAACATGGGATGCCATGGAGATAGAATTCTTAAACAAGTATCAAGATTACTACCGAGTGTGAGAAAGAAAAGATGATTTCTTTAAAATAAAACAGAAAAAGGATGAATCTTTAGAGGATTATTTAGATAGATTCATGTTCACTCATAAAATAAGCAATTATCCACTCACTAAAGAAGTTTAAAAATTAGTTTTCTTAAAAGGGTTGGATGAAGATACTAGAGATGCCTTAAATCTAATGGGAGGCGGAGATATAAATAAGTTGGCTTTCGATAAGATTTTTGAGCTTTGTACCAACTACTCTTGAACAAAACTCAAAATTAAGAGAGGAAGGTTTGGGAAATATAATAATGTGGGTCAGCTAATGAAAGAATTTTCCAATCTAAAGATGGATATTCTGGTTACACTAAATAGTACTTTGGATGGCCTTCAAGCTAAGGAAAATACAACAAAAATCTTAGCAATCTACTATCCTAAGTGCAGACAAAAACATGCCCTTAGAGACTACCCCTAGATAAAACCAATGTTTCATCATGTGGGATCTATGATGTAATAGATCATGATACCAAACATTGCACCCTTTTGCCTGTTTTAAAAAATCAAATAAAAACATAAGTCCAATCTACTGAAGAAGTAAATTATATCCATAGACAAAACTTTGCCCCATAAAACTAGGCTCAAGGACAATTTAAAGTAAGAAACCCAGTTAATCCATGGATGGCACCATGGAATGTTTCAGTTCTTTCATCTTTTTCAAATCAACCCTAAATTCTATCAATTTAAAATCCATGGGCAGGACAGGATTGGTGCCAACACCCCCATAGATGGTGCCATAGCCACATCCACAACAACAATGGGTACCACAGTAACAATGGAAGCCACAACAATATCAACAATGGAATCTGTAGTGGAATCCACAACAACAATTCACCCAACCAAGAAGACCACTTCAATAATAAACTATAATTTTACCCCCAGTTATTTAGTAATAAAGAAAAATCAATCAACCCTTAATGCCTGCACAACCAATAGCAAATCTGAAAAATAAACAACCAACACCTGTTTATGTTAATGAATAAGAAGAGACAATGAATGTTAGAGCTATTGATTGTTTGGACATACATTTAAGATTAGGAAAAACTATACAAAAACCTTCAGTTCTCATTTTTGAGATACCTGATGAAAAAGAGAAAAACAAAATCATCTCAATTAAACACTAGAGAAGTTGAAATCAAAATGAGCCCTGAAGCAAACAAAGAAAACACTACTACACTAGTAGTTCCTTTTCCTGAAAGATTAAAAGAAATTGATATTAAACTAGAATCAAACTTGGTCCATGAGTTGCCAAAGATCAATATTGAGGTACCCCTATTACAAGCTATTAAGGATATACTTGAATTAAATAAGATCATCAAAAACCTTTGTATGAAGACACCTAGGAGGAAAGAAAAATATTTAGGAACCATTCATGTTGATGAAAAATTTACTGATTTATTAGAAGGAAAACTATTAGTTCTAAAATATGCAGATCTAGGAAACCTAATGATCACAGTCACAATCAGAGGTAAAGAAATTCCTAACATCTTGGTAGATTTGGGAGTAGAAATTAATGTTATGACAACTAATACTCTTCATACATTATCTCTTATGAGAATGCAACCCACAACTACCATTCTTCAAATGGCAGACCAATATGTAACTAAACCATAAGGGACTATAGAAAATGTTGAAGTATTAATAGAGTCTTGGGAATATCTAGTAGATTTCATGGTCTTGCAACCTAAAACAAAAAATTTAGAATATCCCATAATCCTAGGTAGACCATGGTTGGCTACTATAGGAGTATTAATTAATTGCAGGTCAGGAGACATGACCATTTCTAATAGGTTAAAATTCAAATGCATCTCTTTGTATCCTCTTGAAAAACCATCAACAAATTATATACAAGAGATTTAGGTAGATGAATCAGACAACATATCAAACAACATTTTCTCCTTAGCTATGATCATAGTTAAAAAACACTTAGAAGAATTGAATGGAGACATATACCCAGAATCTACGAACTCTGCCAGTCTGAAAGCTATAGATTTTGTCAGTCTGGAAGCTACAGACTCTACCAGTCTAGAATCTACGGACTCTACTAGTATAGCAACTATGGACTACCTCAGTTTAGGATTCTTGGGTCAGACAAAATATTATGAAACCTCTACTACTTTTTCTATTGTTTCCTCACTATATGATCATGGATTGATTTGATAAAGTGTGTGGAGATTGGTAGAACAATAACAAACTCATTTTTTAGATACATTCCATTGTTCTTTAACAAGACTGATTCTTCCTAGAGAAGAGTTTGTTGATAATGTAACCATGTTTCATAAGCTACGTCCTCATCTATGTCCTTTGAAATCATTGATTAGTGAATTTAAGCAAATAGAATCTAACTACTCAAGTACAAAACTAATCATGGTATTACTTGGAAAGATTTTAAACATCAATAGTTGGTTAACAAATGAAGAGGAAGATAAACTCTTTGAAGTACTGGAAAGACATACCAAGGCTTTTACTTAGGATTATAATGACATGAAGGGAATTTTCCCTAACATATGCACTCATCAAATTTATGCAAAATTTTTCAAACTGGTCAGACAACCACAAAGAAGAATAAACCCAACATCAAAGGAGATAGTCAAAATAGAGATCCAAAAATTGATGGAATTTGGGTTTATTTACCCCATCTTAGATAGCCAGTGGGTTTCACCCCTGGTAATTGTGCCCAAAAAAATGGAAAATTAAGGGTATGTATAGATTATAGAGAACTGAACAAACCAACACTAAGAGATTATTTTCCTCTACCTTTCTTTGATCAAGTTCTTGACAACTTGGTATGAAAAAGATGTTTTTATTTCTTGAATGGGTTTAGTGGGTATAACCATATAATGGTGGCAGCTAAAGATCAAGATAAAACCATATTTACCTACTCTTAGGAAAATTTTGCTTATCGAGTACTCCCATTTAGACTCTATAATGCTTCAGCAACCTTCCAAAGAGCAGTTCTAGCAATATTCTCTGACCTTACAAATGATTGTGTTGAAGTATATATGGATGATTTCACCATTCATGGTGGAACTTATGAAGAGGATCTTACCAACTTGGAAAGAGTATTAATCAGATGTGAAGAACATCAATTATCTTTGAGCCATGATAAATATTTGTTGATGATGGATGAAGAAATAGTGTTGGGACACCATATTTCTGTAAAAAGCATTCAAGTAGATCTAAAGAAGGTTAAAATAATCTCTAACTTACCCATCCCACAAACACAAACTAAAATTAAGAGTTTTTTTGGACATGCTAGTTACTACAGATGCTTCATAAATAATTTTAACCAAGTAGCTACCCCTATGTTTGCCTTGCTTACAAAAGATAGTACATTCGAATGGAGTGATAGTTGCCAGCAAGCCTTTGAGACCATCAAAGCTAAAATCATTTTACTCTAGTATTGAGAGGACCAGATTAGACTCAACCATTCCATATATACATAGATGCTTCCAATACAGTAATAGGATATGTCCTTGGACAAAAGGATGAAGAGGATAACATGTATGCTATATATTATATTATAAAAAACATGACACCTATTGAAAGAAACTACACCACAACTGAGAGGGAATCCCTAACTACAGTCTATGCAATTAAAAAATTTAGACACTACATAATAAGCTACAAGGTATTTGTCTATATAGACCATTTAGCTATTAGATATCTTACCAATAAACTAATTATGGAGGTAGGATTATTAGATGGTTGTTGCTCTTACAAGAATTTGATGTTACTACTATATATAAACCATAGAAGTCTAATATGGTTGCTAATTTCTTGTCAAGAATGAACACTACAGGTGAGGAAGAACCGATGGAAGATAACTTTCCAGATGAACAACTATTTGCTATTTCATCAAAATATTCGTAGTTTGTTGATATAATCAATTACCTCACCACAAGAAAGTTTCCTCTACAATTTTCAAAAAAAGAAAATAAATGTTTAATCAAAGAAAGTTCTTCTTTTAAATGGATTAATGGAATGCTATTCAAACTTGGACCTGACCATGTATTTTTCAGGTGTGTGAGAAATGTTGAATCTTATGATATAATCAAAGCTTGTCATGATGAACCTAAAGAGGTCATTACTTAGCTCAAATAATCATACACAAAATTTTATGAGTAGGATACTATTGACCTCACCTTCATCAATAAGTAAAAAGATATGTTAGACATTGTGATGCTTGTCAGAGAATTGGATAGCCTACTCTTTCAACAAAGATGCCTCTGCACCCTCATCCTCAATTGGTTTTAGAACCATTTGAGAAATGGGGATTTAATTTTATAGGTCTTGTGGATCCTCATTCTAGAGGAAAAGAATATCTCCTAGTATGTACAGACTATGTGAACAAGTGGGCGGAAGTAGAAGTATTAAATCATGCAAGAGAAGAGATGGTAGCTAATTTTTTATATTTCAAAATCATGCAAAGATTTGGTGCTCTTAGGGAGAGTCTCAGACCAAGGACCGTAGTTCATGTCAAACATGATAAATCACTTCATGCAAGTATATCAAACTCAACATAGAAAAACATCCCTATACCATCCATAGGCTAATGGGCAAGTTGAAGTCACCAACAAAGAACTAGAAACCATTTTAACCAAAGTTGTTAATTCCAATAGAAAAGATTTGGCATATAAGTTACTAGAAATTGTTTGGGCCTATAATACTACTTGGAAAACAACAACTAGATTTTCACCTTATGAATTGATTTATGGTAAGAAGCCCTTATTCTCTATTAAATTTGAATTACAAACTTTGAAAATAGATGTAAAAGTAGGGATTAAATTAGAATAAATACAAAAAGAAAGACTCTTACAGCTTAATCAACTTGATGAGATGAGGATAGAAGCACTACAAAGAACTGAATTGGTATAACATCAAAGAAAAGTTTGGCATGATTCACAGATCAAGTAATGGAAGTTTCAGAAAGGAGATTGGGCACTGTTGTTTGATCCCAAATTTTAATAGTTTAAAGGAAAACTACAAATGAGGTGGTTGGGACCTTATCAGATTGAGGAGGTCTTTAAAAATAGTTCTGTTAAGCTAATACATATTGTGATAGCATAAGAACTCTGTTAGTCAATGGACATAGATTGAAGCTTTATAAAAAACCTCTCAATAAAGAAGAATTTATTCAAAAGGTAAAAGATCAAGTAGCCTTTTTGGAGGACTCTGCTTCTTCTAGAGAACCTGCTCCTTGATGATCCTGCATAAAAAATAAAAAATAAAAAATAAATAAATAAATAAATAAAACAAAATATCAATAGTGAAAATCCTTCCAAAGACACTATTGACAACGCATGCCTAGAAAACTAGCTTGCTGGCTGGCTATGCATTGCAAAAAGGGCTTTGGCTAGAAAACCAACAATGGCTAGCCAAAGAGCAAAAACAATATATATATATATAGAAAGAGAGAGAATCTCATCATGTCACTATGATTGGTCTTCTCCATGCAATAAAATTTGTTCTTTCAATACCTATTGACTAATCTATGCAAACTTATTTATGCAGGACAAATGGTGAGGAAAGGATAAATCTAAGGTCAAAAGTAAGTGAGACATATATTCTATTTATTTATGTTTAGTTAACTAATTATCTTTGATTTAATTAAGACTTATTCTATGGAGATGACCTAAACTTGAGCCTTCCAAAATGGCATGACATGGCACATACCATAATGGATAAGCATGCAAACAAGATGGAAAAGGTGTATGTATATGTCATGATGACCTATGCAACTTTGGACACCAGCCCTAGTTGATAAGACATCAATTGAATATTGATTAAATGAAGAGTTGAATGATACTCATCATTTTTAGCACCATTACCAGGGATCGAACCCAAGTCACCTACATGGTAGCTTCTGAGGGTCTCTTGTCATCTTCTTTACAAGATTTTACAGGCAACAATATTTCTAGAAATTTTATAGTGTTGAACTTGATCATCAAGATTTACTTTGTGAGTTTTATTTGCATGATTTGATCATAGGAGACCATGAGCACAATAAGTTCTTGGTAAACCTTCACGTAGGAGAAGTTCAACTTAGGGCATTACATTCTACATTCAAAAATCAACTAGCATGGATAAACATGCAAACAAGATGGCAAAGGTGTATGTCTACGTCATGATGACCTATGCAACTTTGGTATAATCAATTGCATCATCAATAATTATAATGATGGGACATCATAAAGGGATTCTAAATGAAATGATAAATAACTATCACTGTCAAAGTGCCACATCATCATTTCATCTAACTTGTAATAATTTGATAAAATGGCTGGCACACTCTATAAAAACATTTGGTGCTGAACTATATAAAGTAATCATATCAAATTACAGACTTATGAAGTTGTGGAGTTTCACATAAAACATGTCATTTCTATAGATTCTTAGTGATTATTGCCTACAAATTTCAATAGAAGCTGGTCTAAACCCTAATCTAACTTAAAGTAATAGAGTTGCCTAAAAATTTGAGTAGAAATGGGACAAAAAAGGAGATCAAAGCTGAAGAATGTAGCAAAGATTCACAAAAACAAAGCTTCTATGGTAGTGTTTAGAGCAAATGGCTGGCTACCTTTCATTGAGAAGTTCTAGGGTTTCCATGAAACAATGGTAAGAGAATTCATCACTAATCTCACCCCTGAGTTTTTAATTATTAAAGATATTATTATTCCTATTTCAACTCAAATTATAAGTCAAATCATACAAGTTCCAGGAGAGGGAATGAGAGTGACAGGCAAAATTCCATTTAGTGATTTAATTATTCAGTTTAATGGTAATGAGTAGATTGGGATTTTGTGTCTAATAGATTCCAAGGGAAAATAAAAAAGAATTCATAGAAATTCACTTCTTGAATCCTAGAAATTTGTAGCCAAGTGGGTACTCAAGTATATCATTTGTGAAGGGCAAAACAGTCTTTTAGGAGGAGACACCATGAAAATATTAATACACCTTAAGTATGGGAGGCAAAACCCTCATTACAAGATTAACCTCTCATCTTTATTATATGGTGCCTTTAAAATTATGACTATAACTCCTAATGTTTCTCTTAGGCACCATGGCCTTATTCACCTAATTATTTAATATCACTTCCTTCAGCAAGGACAAAAGGTCTGGGAAGAATTTAAGAATAGTGTAACCCAACAAATTCTAAATCTTCCTACACAAGAAACTCAAATTTACCACAGGAACATTCATCTCTACTTGATACATCAATTGAGAAAATAACTCCAAAAAAGAAATCATAGCTTGTAGTCTCAAAAGAAATCCATTCTTCTTCTTCTTCGTCTTCTTCTTCTTTAAGAAGAATCACAAGGTCTCAAATCTCTGTAGTTTCAAGGTTCCCACAAGAACCTCAAGAATATGTAGTGCAACTAATTCCTTTGTTAGAAAGAAGAAAATTGAAATAAAAAGTTGCTATAGAACTTGAAAAAATTGAGGGTTTGATAGTTAAAAATGAAATACAACTGAGTGTAGCTTAGAGAGTGACCAAAAGAAGGAGAAGGTTAATTTTGACATATGAAGATGAATAAGAGGTTGCAAACATTCTAGATAGTCTTAAAAAGGTATCTCATTCTCTCATACATCAAAGTATCCCTAAAATTGTAAATGTTGAATAAAATATTTTAGAAAGGAACTCTCCAATCGTAATAGAGGAGCCAATTCCAAGAGAAGAGCCAATCATGGTAGAGAAATCAAGTATGGCGGAACAACAACATGTTTCAATTGAAACTGCAATGAATAAAGGAAAAACTATATGCATAAATGAAAAAGAAGAGTCATCTAATCTAAATGATCCTTTTATGTAGTTAACCTTGAAGCTTTCTCAAGCTTAAGCTCTAGAGCAACAACAAACAACTGACATTACTGAATTGACCAATCAGTTGCAGAATAAGGATCATCTCAACTCATTAGGTGTAAAAATTGGACACAACATCTACCAATAATGCAACATAAGTTCACAAATTAGAAGAAATAATAAAAAAAATGAAAGTGAACAAATAAACCTTTGGATATATGTAGAAAATCTGAAGAAGGAGAATAGGAGATTGAAGGAGAATAGGAGATCTCTGTCCCTATTTCATCTACCTATCTACATGTATTTATTCAATTAAAATACATTCAAATTTTTTATAGATAATGGTATTTATTTTTTATTTTATATCCATAGAAAATAAGTTATTCTATTTATTTATCACTCTTCCAAAGCACCTTCTAATATTTCACCTTCTCCTCCTAAGGTATTTGTTGACCGAAGTTGTCAAACAAGTTGTCCAGGTATTCCTACCTTGCAAATACTAAATCAAATTGAAGAAGAATATTCCATACTCAAAAAGAAAAACAAAGTTGCAACTTCTTCAAATAAAATATTGGAAAATGAAAAGAAATAATTAGAAGCTAAGGTCGAAGATTTAGAAGAAAATTTGTAGGATGCATGCAAATTAGGGAAATCTTTTTTGGCATATAGGAATCCTTATCTTGCATATAGTTTGTTTTTATTTGAATAATTTTACAGATGGTAGCTTCTGAGGATCTCTTGTCATCTTCCTTACAAGATTTTACATCCAAATTTTAGTGCATCTTAAAAGATGAGAGGTCATGTCTCCAAATAACTTAAGATGGAGTATGAAGAGAGCTACCTCAATTCTAGAAATCTTAATAGAGAAAATAAACTCTGGGGGAGAAAAGAAATGGATTGGTATGAGATATAGACCCCCTTTGTTGATCATACCTATTCTAAGATGGCAGAGTTGGGCTCCATAATCAAAGGAGCAATTCAATACATGGAAACAAATGATTCAAGAACATCATGGGTTTACAAGCAATTTAGACAAGCATATAACATATGAATTTGATGATATGATTTGAGTCAGAGTTTGGAAAGTAGATGCAAGAGCTATGAATGCAAATGAATGTTTTGAATGGGACTTACAAAAGGTAAATCTTGGGAGAGATGATGAGCTTAGAATATGGTTCATTATTGACATGTTATTTCCCTCAATTCATCTCTCTAAGGATATTATCTTATGCAAATCATAAATTTTTAGATAGCTATTACATGGAAAGTAGATATTTGTCTTGTTTATATTGAACCAAAGACTAAACCTTTACTTTGTCATTAATATCTAATACATAGTATGTTTTAGTGATTTTTTTAATGAAGAATGCTCAGGAAGAAGACACAGGTGATGTATAGTGAAAGTTCAATTTTTATCTCCATCTAGCAGAACTATGAACTCACACATAATGTTTTTACGGACTCTGCAGGCTTGTTTCTACAGACTCTGCAGGCTTGTTTCTACGGACTTCACAGGCTAGTTCTTACTGAATCTATAGGGTCAATTCCATAGATTATGTAAAGACAAAGCTACAAATAGGGAAGCTGGCAGCCAGATAAGATGAGAGAGAATCATTCCAACTAGAGTCAAATGAGGAAAATACTTTCTTGCTATTTTGTAGGATTTGCTTTTAATAAAGTTGTATGTATTTGGATCTTAGGACTATTATAGGATAATATATTTATTTCATCAGAATAATTGGATCTCTTGGAAATCCAATCTCCTATTTTTGGATGAGTGGATCGACCAAGGAATCTTATCTCTTTGCATCCTATTTTGAGTTGATTATATTATTATAAAATGTAAGACTTTTATTAGTAGAAAAAAGAGAGGAAAAGAATAGATAAAAGATACATACAAACATATTAAAGGTTTTAGACAGATTGTAATCATTCCAATTTTATAAATTATCACTTTAGTTTCTAGCATTGATTAATCTTTGTTCTTGAGTCCAAGAGGAGCAAGGGCCCACTCTCCTTGGAACCAAGAATTGTGTATGATATTTATGTTATGTTATATTAACTCTTTGTTATAACTAATCAGAATCTTGCTAATGTTTGCAATGATTAATAAAACATCAAAACAAATTCATAGTTCAAAAGGCATTTCCTTATTCAAAAGTCATTTCCTTTCTAAGCAAAGTGTGTTTTCTTTTACAGCAAACTTGTGAAGCAAATTTCCTTTTTAAGTTAAACATTTATATTTCCATGCAAGCGTAAATAAGAGAGTGATTTTACTTTCAAGCAAAATAGTGGATTTATTTGATTAAATAGTTACATCTTTTCCTTTTTAGCAAAAGAGTGAATCAAGTAGTTTAAGACACATTTCTTTCATTAGTCAAAGTTAGAATAGGACCATCAAACACCCCCACAATCAAACTTCTAGATCTACCATCCTTCACCTTACTGTAAACATCTTTGGACACCAGCCTTGGTTGATAAGACATCAATTGAATATTGATTAAATGAAGAGTTGAATGACACTCGTCATTACATTTGATTATTCTAAATTTTTTGATGATGATTCTGATAGACATGTATTACTCATTAGGTAATATATAGGCATGCAACATATTCATAGTGTTATGATAGATAATAGATCTAGTTTAAATGTGTGCACTATAATAAATTTATGTTCTCTTGGATATACATAAAAGGATATATACCATACATTTAGAGTTGTGAGGCATTTGATGGCCATGTACAAGACACTTTTGGACACATTATTTTTCCTTTACAAGTGGGTCCTCTTATATTTCCCACTCTTTTCTTAGTGTTACTATGCATAGGTGTCTTTGATATGATATTGAGAAGATCTTGGTTACAAAAAACTAGAGCATTTCATCCTATAGTTCATAAGTGTCTAAAGTATATTCATGCTAATCATGTGGTTAAAATTTTAGGCATTCAATATGAATATCATTTATAACCTATAGTGTTTGCTCCTATTACACATAATTTGGTTGTTACAATTATTGATCAAATTGGTAATGAGTTAGTCTATACTACAATTTAGGATAATGATTCACATTCAAAGAGGTATACTCCAAAATTATTTTTTCTATCTATTCATAAGCACAAACACATTTTAGTTTCTTCACCTACTAATGAACATGAATATATTTCAAATTTTCCTAATATTGTTGAACATAATGATTATATATGAGCATGATCAGTTGTCAAAGAAAATAAATATATATACTCACACACATGGATAGGTTATACAAAAGGATCCTACACATGTATAGGTTATTCAAAAGCCTCCTACGTAGGTACTGTTTGGTACATGATATCCTCTCATGAATGAAGATATAGTTTGGATAGATATATGAGTAGTGATTCATAAGGTTATTTTACAACACATAGTTCTTCAGATTCAATTTTTTTTGCAATTAGCATTACTTCAGTACAAGAGCTTGCTCCTTATTATTAAAGAGTTGGGTACACATGAGTATGCTATTGATGATGTATTTGGTTAAGCATAGTTTCCTAGTACTTACTTGTACATAGCTTCTTTGTTATTAATTTTTTGATGTTTATTATTCTATACCCAATACAAACTTCATCTGGCCCTTGGCTTTATATTTTCATTTTGGGACACTTGCTCCTTTATTTGCTTCAACCAAAATTTAAAAACCCAAAACAACCATTGTACCAAAATTTCAATATACATATATTTCATGAAAACTTAGTTTATTATGTTTGCATATATATAAATTCTCTATGATCACACCTACCTAATTTTACATGAGTTTACATGGACATGCTTGCCATCTTTGGAACACTACATTTACACTGAGGGATCTCACACACCTTCCTTCTTGCCATGCTTTGCTTTAACACGTTGTTGAGGGTTGTTCAAATCTTCCCATCATTCTACTTTTGTAACCATGTTTATATTGATTTTCATAGCTTTGTCAAATTTTTAGTTATGCATGCTTCTCTTTTCAAATATGTAAAAATGTAATAAACATTCATATATACTAAAAATAACAAAGAAATCATAATATATGTAAAAAATAAAAAATTAGGACTGGTAGGCATGTTTTCATGTTATTGGATATGAATTTACTTATATCATCTATATTTATATTCTGGTACATATCATATTTTCAATACATAATGTTGCTCATAAGGTATCTAAGTGTGCAACATGAAAAAATTCATATTACAAAACAATCTTCATATACATCAAAAACTATCTTGATCAAATTTTTTTATATACAATCAATATGGACAAAGTCATAAGAGGAAGACAATAGCACATTACACACCTACACCCTAATCCACACATGTCATTGTGCATCTTCACTCTTTATTTTCAAGTACAACATAGTCACAAGGTCTTATTCTATAATTTTTGCACAAAAAATAGAATTCACATTAAAATATCAGTCAAGTTTCAATCTGAGGCATACTTTTATATGGTTTTAATGCTGGTCAAGCCTTTCACATAAATACCTTGATTAGTTGGGGGAATCACATTGTTCTATATGAGTACCTTACAGGTTGTATTTATGCACAAATATTTTCCATGATTAAGATATAAATGGAAATACATGATTTAGTATTTTGATTCTATCTTCACATATATCTTGGTGAATATGATACTTGATAAACTGAAATGTAAATACATATGCTTACGTATTCTATCTTCATTTTTTATATGTTAATGTCATATACTTATATCAGTTTCAAAAAATGGTTCAAAATTATTTGTTTATTGTATGCGACCTTGGCTTTGTGTATGTTCTATTGGCAAATTTTGCCAACATTGACCCTTAGCATGTTTAAACTGAATTTGAGTCATTATAAGTGGTCGTTTTGAATCAAAATCCCTTCAAATGGCATGCTTAGTATAATTTAATGTATTTTTACAAAAGTTAAGGTTTATGTTTTCATTATTTTATACTTGTCCATGTCACTCCTTATGAAAAACATTATTTCCAAAGTCAATTTTGTGTCTCAAACATGTGCTTCAAGCTTGGTAGGGTCAATATAAAATTCAAATAGGTAACTTGGATATTGCACACACATGTAAAATTGCATGAGTTAGTTTTCAACATGAAAGTGGGAGATTAAAGTTGTCATAGTGTGAGAAAATAAGATGCTACATTGAAGTGAAGTACAAAGGTCACAAGTGATGGATGACACACATGGTATAACACATAATTCTCCATAATTATGAATCCAAAATAATTATAGGACAAGATTTTACATGTTCAAGACAAGGGAAAGGTAGTTCAAGATCTTTATCAGGTCACAAGCTTGTGAAGAAGGGTAGATTTGTGATGGATGGATCATGAAGGAAGAGGAAGACCAGAAAAAATTATATTATGTGTTAGAGGGCACCCATATACCATTGATATATTTATAAATATTTCATATATATAGGTCTATAGCTTTCTGAATCATCCTTAAGAAGTTAAGCTACCCTAAAACCCCAACATCTTGGTTTTAAAGAATTTGGCTATATTTTTGAGCTTAGTGATGAAAATTGAAGGTGGTAAGAATTATTTAAGGGTATAATGAGACATATAATGTCATATCCAAGTAATATCCAAGCATGATCAAGTGCCATGTCTTCAAAGTAGAGAAAATACTAGTGTTTTAGGTCTAAAAAAGTGTTTTAGGAGGTTTATGTGATTGATTGAAGAACTACAGTAGTTATAGGATATAAAGGGTATATTAATATCATAATTAAAAAATAATTAGGTATTTAGGCCTCATTAATCTCAATATATACTCATTTCTATTTTCCTACGTATCATTAGCCCATTGTTCTCAATTTATGGGTTGTTACAGTCAGAAAATGGTGTTTTAATGTGGTTTTATTGATTTATCATGACCCAAAAAATAATTTTAATGGTGATAGAGGTATATACAGGTCCCAATTAAAAAATAAATAGGTCTTTAGACCTTATAAAACTCATTAAAATGCTAAAATACAGACCTACAGTCATGTAGATGAAGAAAATGCAAGGGGAGACAACACTAAGAAGGCCATAACTTGAGTTTTAGAACACCAAAACTCACAAAATTTTGATTTAAGGTTAAATGAAACATTAAAAAAAATTAATTTTTTTCCCAGGTCCATACACCCCATGAAGAGAGATAAAATGGTAAAACACAGGTCTACACCATGAAGAAAATCGGGATTTTTTACTAGTTTGCTCATGGATGAAGTATGAATTGGATGTTTCAGACCTTTTTAAGGAAACATAAGCTTATGATATGGTGTATAAATATTTTTAATACTTTAATCAATGATCATCCACCTCATAAAGAGACAAAATGAGCCCAAGTCACTTCAAAACACCTCTATGTCATCTATAAGGTAACAAACAGGTACTTTTGAAAGAATTTTTGTTTGAAAGTTTGATGAGGTATTTTTGAGTTTTTAAAACTCAAAAAGGTATTACCCATTTAAATATATCTTATTAACCAAATAAGAGAGCTAGGTGAGCCTAAAAACTCATTTTTGACCCCCTAAACCAATTTAGGGCTTCTTGAGGCATAAAAATACCAAATCAGGTATTTTTAGGAGTTTCAAGTGGATTAAAGAGATAAAATTGAATGGAGGTTAGTGAAAACATGAAAATGATTTTAAAATTCTCATTAGGTCTCTTATTTTCCCAAATCATGTGAATTCGCCAAGTTGTAGGTATTTACTATCCATTTGACAAGCTTGGCAAGATGACAAAGTGAGCATATGAGATGTCAGAACTATTACATATTTTTAAGGAGTTTAATATCATATAATGAGGTGTAAATAATATTTATAAATGTGGTAGAGGTATTTATGCAATTTTTAACCCCTCAATCAAATAAGGATATCAATTTTATGAGTAAGAGTGATGAGTCATCCAAGGCAATGAAGAGCTCCTACACCACTTCTCAAACAATCTCATCAAAACAAGTGACACTTTTGTATAAGAGTTACTTGACATAATTCTTGTCCATAGTCAAGAGTTGTAACTAATTATATTATTGATGGTATCCATGATTGGCATCCCTACGCTTACCTCTCTCTCTTCACCCATCTTCTTCTATATATGCAATGAAAGTTAATTGTAAAATTGCGTCTGCTGGTTATGGTGAAATCTTGGCCATTTTTGTACTTGAATACCTCTTGAAGCAACAAAGAAAGCTTATTTATCTACCTATATGTTGTGTAATATGTGAATCTATGAAATTTTATTGATCTTGTCTAGTGAATGATTCATTTTCCTAGCTTGTTATCCATTATTGCTCACTATTGTGCAAAAAATATTATTTTTACATGTCATTTTTAGTGTTATTTCTTAGTGTGTGTAGGATTTGGAAGTGTAATCACATCATTTATACATTTAAAAGGTCACTTTCTGCCCCACTAGGTGTTTTCATGCATTGTTGAATCTCACAAATGAAATATTTATGCATTAATCATATCAAGGTTGTAGGTTGTGTAAGGAGTATAGATTTATTTGCCTCAAATAGTGTATGTTTAGTCAGGTAGAAGAATCATACTATTGGTGCATCAGCCCATATAAGTTATAGATTAGTCTTTTCTCTTTTTTCCATGTAATTAGATAGGTAAATCAATAGTACAAAATGAATCATCAAGGGAGCTATCCCTAGTTTAGAGATTCACCTCAAAAATTAGGCCACCCACAATGTAGAGGTGTTTCCATGCTATCATCTAAGTAATAAGTCTTGAACGACCTTATTAAGGGTGAAATTTAGAGTGATAATATGTTTAAAATAAACTTTGATTGTATGGCACAATCATGCCTTGTGTGTGTGTGGAATTTGGGCCTTCTATGATTTTCTGACATTTTCATGTCCATTGTATTCAGTCTTTGGGCTCGGTGTGTGAAATTTATGCAAACTTTTTACACTTTATGTGACATCTTACATGTCCCTTTTAGGCAGCTTCTAGGCCTTCTTGCATGCCAATTCTATAACTTTACTTACATGTTTACTATCTAGATACTATGGTTCCATGAATCTTATCATGCACTGCTATGTATTTACTTATCTATCTATGATTCCATTATAAATATCATGCACATATTATCTATATGCTTGAATGATTCAACTTTTTAATATATATGTTTACAATACATATGAAATAGTCACAAGTTTTACATGCTTCATTCATTCCTACAATGCCATAGCAAACTTAAAACCTGATAAATAGACATAGGTATGTGTAGAAGAAGTGGGACAAACATTGATAGTGGAACCCCATTTAAATAGACTCAATTCCCCTACCGTAGTGCATGTTCATGCATTTGAGTTTGATAGAATTCTTGTTATAAATTGAGATACTGATAGTGTGGAATCTGAAGTTGAATTTGAAACCAAGGCCATAGAGGAATATCTAGAAGTGCAAGATCAAGATAATAATTTTCCATTAATTTATACCTTTCCATTTCAAGAAATACCTATGGCTCACATTGGTGTTGAACATTGCATTGATTAAGGAAGATATTTTTGAGCATTGCCATTAAGTGCGAGATTTTATATTTAATGTTCTCATTGATATCAAAAGTTATTATGAAGATGCATGGTTCTTTCATTGATGTCAATCTAATATCATTTATGTCAAAGGTTATTGGTCAAGTAATCTTTGAGGTATGTATATGAATGAGTTTTGTTGCAAGCATAGTGAATGTTATTGTTGTATGAGAGCAGTGATAAGAGAATGATGTTTGAATAATGTTATAATATTAGCTTAAATGAAATCATTGAGAAGTATCATGGGTGAGTAAAGGTCAGTATATCAAATATAAATCATCTTGTAATGCTTTGTCTAGACCTTGTGAGATGGTATTTACAGGTGGAATGATGAAATGAGCGAGCTTCAAAGAAGATGTTGTGTCCTCTAAAGATATATGTAACTAGTTAAGAAGATGTTCTAAATGAGCTACAAAGATGAGAATGATTAAAATAACACTTGATAGTGTTTGAGAATGAGAGAGATTGTTTGAGTCTATACATGAGGTGTTGAGGACCTAAAAAATGATCAGAAGGTTAGCTCTAAATATCTATGTATGCAGCTGTAAAGTTGCTACAATCAAGCTCTGAAGATCTGTAAGTAGATCTAAAGAAATTTTGTTGAAGTTCTAAAGAAGATTGAGTGTATAAGGTTACTTGAGTATACAAAAAAGACATTGAAACATAGGAGAGTTTCAAAGTGAAGTATACAGGGTGGCTAGAAGGTCAGATTCAAGGTATAATAAGATTTACAGGACAAGGCTTAGAAAGCAAGAGAGATGATGTCTAGATAATGTAACAAGATTAGTTTATATGACATGAGTGAGTAGATAAACATTGGTAGATGTGAGTTAATTTGTTTTTAGTATGTACATGAAGTTTTAGGTCTTGGTTTACAAGAAAAAGGCTTCAAAAGTTTTCAAAGTTTCTTGAGTGCACAAAATGAAGAGTTGTCTATCCGAGAAGGTTTTTTCATTGCTCATTGGCACATGTAGCCTATACATGAGAACCTAATATATTAATGGTAGATGAGGAATGGTTCTATCTCAAATTTTTAAGCATTGGTTTTTGGAAAGAGGAGCTAAGTTTTATGAATGATCGTTAAGACTGAAAGATGGCCTAAACCCTCATTAAACCCTAACTATGATCTGATATTGAAGATCTTATTCTAAAGAGATGAAAATGGTTTTATATGATTAGACAAGTGATTATAGGTTAAATTCAACTATCCCAAGCATCTCTAGGTATGATTGGTTTTTTAGGTGAGTGAACACACCCTATAAGAAGGTGCCTATCTTTTGGAGATTTGTTATAGCAAATAGAGTTGATCAAGTCAAAGTTGTTAAGTGGATGAAGATTAAATTGTGATAATTGTAGTTTTTATTCATTAATATTGTTGGATAGGTTCCATATCTCATGTGCACAAAGTTAGTGACCCAAGTTGGCTAGTCGTTAAACATACCTAGTCGGTACAGACAATAAGAAAATCAAACAAAAGTGAGAATTTTTTTGATGTATTTTCATGTAATAGTGATGAATTGAAATGCATGATGTTATTTTTTAGGTCTTTAATTATATATCCATGCTTTTTAGAAGCTTGGAAGCCTATGTAAGAGGTTGAAACATTGAAGCCAGAATGGCTTATTTGACTGAGTAGAGTCTATGAGAAAGAAGCTCAAAAGATTAGTCTGTAAGACTAATAGTTTTCATTATATCTCTTGATATCATTGAGGTTTCTCTAAAGATGTTATAAAACCATGTTCATGTATTTAAATCCCTTGAAGATATTCAATCATGTGTCAGATGTTCATGTTTCCTTGACTGTGTTTTGGAGTCAGTTGGTAGTTATGAGTGAACATCTTGCAGAGAAGTATTTGACCTGTTTACCTTGATTTAAAGCATCATATTAAGTTTGTGATGACCCTGAGGTCATGAGGATTCTAAATATGTAATTTTTTCCATGGTTATTTGGAAAAATTTAGTATATGCATCATTTTTTCAGGATAAAGTTTTTGTATATGCACAAGCCTTTCATAAGCAATGATTTGAAGAAGGGTTCAAGTGGTAGTTGGACTTAAAAGGTATTGTGGACCTAAATTAAAGTTGGATAAAGTATATTGGAGTGGTTTATGACTTTTTCCTACCATGTCAGTTGTTTGGATATGCTTCAATAAAGATCAAAGGGTAATGTAGTGTTAATAATACCTATTAGGTCTGTATAAGCGTAAAAGAGGAGTAAGGGCTAATTGATGTATGGCCATCCCATTGTATTGATTGATTCATGATTAAAGAATTTTATTCTTAATATGAAAATACATATTCATGGCCAAACTAAGTGATTTGAATGTGTAGTTGACTAAGAAAGATATGATCAAGTGACTTGTATAAAAGTAAGGTAGTTTAGGCCTATTTATGTGTGCTTAAAGAAAGAGAGCAGAAGAAGATAAATGAATGATATAGATCATTGTTGAGAAAAAGTAGGTAATTTGGACCATCATAGAAATGTTATGAATATCTAACAGAGGTTTTTCATTTGAGGATCAAGGTTAGAAGACCTAATCAAGCCATGAAGAGGGCTCATTGAGCGAAGAAGGTTGAAGGTCAATTTGAGAGGGAATAAAGTGAGTGAAGAACTAAAGGAGTAGATCATCATATATCATATAAGCACCAATAATTTTTGAATTTGATCAAATAATTAGGTGGCTAAGTTGGTGTTGAGTCATCTAGGGGGTTGGTACCTCCTTAGAAGTGGGTGCTTGCTAAATCCTAATTGAGTTGGTGTTGAGCTAATTGGGGTTGGTGCTCCATGTGAAGTGGGTGATTCACTAAAGATTTATGTTTGTCTTATAGTATTTTAGTCCATTTTATTTATTATTGGGTTTTCTACTGCAAGAGGGTTTCCCACGTATATGTTGTGTTCATGTGTTTCATGCTCTTATGATTTAATGACTATGATTGCTAAGATATACATGTTTATTAGAATGATTCATGCATGGTTGAATGGAATTGAATGAAAAGTTTTGATGATTAATTCACTCCCTCTCAATCATCTTGTTTCCAATAATTGGTATCAGATTAGGTCCTTTGGAATAGGCTTGATAGCCTAAAGGTGATATTAAGAAGCAAGGATACTAGTCAACAAGCTCAAGGTGGTTTCTCTGCTAGTAAGGCTTCGTTATTCAATATATCTAATTATGCCTTTTAGAATATCAGGATGAAGATATATATGATTTAAAAAAGACATGATATTTGGAAATTAGTTATGGATGGTTATATTGTACCTCCAATTCCACTAATAGATGCAACAGGTAAGAAGGCTAGTGAAAATAACTCTAAGGCAATGAATGTCATTCTGTGTGACCTATCAAAGGTAGTGATTATAAAGGTAATGAATTATGTTCTAGATATATAAATATAAGAAAAATTGAAGACCATCTATGAAGGAGACACCAAGGTGATTATGGCCAAGTTGTAGACCCATAGAAGATAGTTTAAAAGTCTGAAGATGAAACTATTGCATCCTACCTATTAAGGGTTGATGAAGTTGTCAATATCATAAGAGGATTGGGAGAAGAAGTGAAAGAGTCTACTGTTATCTAAAAGGTATTGAGATCACTCACTCCTAAGTTTTATTATAAAGTGTTTGTATTAGAAGAGATGTAAGATTTGGACAAGCTAGAGATGGATGGGCTTCATGGCATCTTGGCTACCTAAGAAATGAGATCAAATGAAAAAGGACCTCTCAAGAAGGAAGCTGATTTGAAGGTTGAAAATAAGTCAAAGGCCAAGAAGGTCAAAGATGAGGTATGTACGATATTGATGATGATGAAATCATAGATATGTTGCTAGGAAGTTGAGGTTTGGCTCAAGAAAATACAAGGGTAAGTTACCCTTCAAATGTTTCAGTTGTGGCAAGATTAGCTACTTTTAAACCAAGTGTCCTAACAAGGATATAGAAAGGCCTATAAGTATGACAAAAATAAAAAGAGTTTTAGAAAGTATGAAGGTGATAAGAAGTCATTCAAGAACAAGAATTTATATACCAAAGAAGATAGCTCATCTGATGTGAGTGATTCAGACACATCTAATAGTGATGATGGCAATAATGAATCAAAATATAAAAATAATGAAACCCTATTCATATATGTAGAATTAGATAATGAGGGTTGTTCAAATGGGAAAGACCTTTTAATTGATGTAGAATCAGATGAAGAAGTATACTATGACAATGAAGAAGGATAAGCTTAAATGGATCTTGAAGTAGAGCTCATGAGTTCTCTAGAAGAGTTGAAGCTTGTGAAGAAGAACAAGAAATTGAATTCATTATTTCAAGACTATGATGAGCATATTGGATTATTTAAATAAATTTTGAGCAACACTTCCAAGGAGTATGAAGAGATCATCTAACAAGTTGAAACCTAGATAGAGATTGTGGAAGCAAGCCTAAAGGATAAAGAAGAATATGGTAGCAGATATGAAACTAAAATAGAATCTCTGAGAGTTGAGTTGGATCAAGCATATAGAAAGGTAAAGAGATTTGTAAAATTTGAAAAGAGTACTGAGGCTCTAGATGAAATATTAAGTTGTTAGAGGTCTGAAAGTGACAAGACATGTCTTGGATTCAAAGAAGACCAAAAGAAAGCACCTCAAGTCAAAGAGAAGATTGTTGAAGACAAGAAGGTCAAGGTAAAAAGACCTATTAGACAACCCAATGCTACAAGGTATGATAATTATTTCAATGGTTATTGTTTTACATGCAGTCAGTTTGGTCATAGAGAAAGAGAATGTAGAAGACCCTCCAATAATGAGTACTCATGGAACTATGGAAGGAGAAGCAATTGGTCAAAAGGAGATCACAATCATCATCAGTCAAATGGTATGGATAAGGTGGTCTATTATATTTATCATAATGTAGGACACATTTCAAGATTTTATCCTAACAAATTTAGAAGATCATCAAGTAAAATCAAAAAGTTTAAAGCTCTTAGAATGTAAGAAAGAAATCAAATGAACGTATGGAAACTAAAGGCAGAAAAGATAAGTCGTGATCAATCTACAAGCTCAAGTGGAATACTTGCTGATATAGATCATACCTCAGGTGAGAAATCAAGTAAGCAATGTTAAGAACAATTGTTATCTATATGTGTTGATAAATTAGTCAAAGAAAAGAAGAAGGATGACAAGGTTGATGATGAGATCAAACCTGCAATGTTGGTCAAGTCAAGAAAAATGTTGAAGAATATTAAGTCTTGTGAAAAGAGTATGGAGATGTAGGAATATTTTGATTTTATATTGTTTTAGAGCCATATGAAAAGGGGGTGGATCCATTAAGTTTCATGGAGACATTCTTCTATTAGCAAAAGCATGAGGGTGTAAACAAAGAAGGTTTATTTTGAGAATATTCCAGATTATATATGCTACAAGCAAGGAGATGAAGATGGATATTATACATTCTCGTGTTGATAACTCTATGGTTTAAAGTGTATAAGGAAACATGATGATAGATCTAAGGTTGTTATCAGGTATCTAAATTCAAAATGCAAAAAATTGGTATATAAGAGTTACGCTTTTGAGATCTGTTTGTTATGAGTAATTGATCTAGATATGTGAAGACAAAGGGGGAGTCCTTATTTATACATTTGGTATCTAGTATGGGATATCATTTTGTGTGGTCGAGAGTTTGATATTCTTCAGCCATGTCAAGAAAGTTACATGATCTTGAGTTCCTTGTTTTGATAAAATAAGATATGATTGGTCTAAGGAGAATCTTGGTAGCTCTATTTTTTTGTCAAGAAAATGATGGATTTTTGATATGCATGAAGATAAGGAGAGATTGTGTTTTAGATGCTTTAAAGACTCTATTTGTTGATATTTTGATGAATCAGTTGGGAGAGTGACCTAATTGAGATGTTTCTAAACATGGTTATCATAAATGGTTGCCATAGTTTTTGAAGACTGTGTGTCATATAGTGTCTTTGAGAGATGGTATCATTTCATATGGAGAAGAGTATGTTTTTATTAGTTGTAGATGATATTTGATGTTTACTTCTAATATAAGCATGGTGGATGCTTGGTTTGAGGAGTAGCTATTTGATTTTTTGACTGAGCCTAATCTGTGTTGAAGTGATCTTATAATCTGAGTCCATTTTGAAAGAGATGATAGTTGTGGAAGACCTTTGTCATTAATGTCAAAGGGGGGAGAAAGATCAGAAAATATGAGAGGGTGAAAGATCAAAAAAGATGAGAAAAGAAAGAACCAGATATAATAGATGATTGACATAAAGAATTGGTTGATATAATATTTGATTGCCATCACTGAAGTGGTAGCCATCAATGACAAAGGGGTATATTATTGAACATTGTCATTTATTAAGGAAGATATTATTAAGCATTGTCATTGAGTGTTGAGCTTTGATATTTAATGTTGTCATTGATGTCAAATGTTCTTATGAATATGCATGGTTCTTTCATTGATGTCAATCTAATATCATTGATGTCAAAGGTTCTTGGTCAAGTAAGCCTTAAGGTATGTATATGTGTAAACACTAGAAAACCACATGGTTTTAGTCATCGTAAAATACCTCTTGGCCTAGTGGCCCCCTTGGGTTAGGATTAACTATTAAATTCCTTTAACACACCCAGTTATCCCATTTATCTAATTTAATTAATTCAATTGTTTCAAATAAAGCCTATTTACACTTCCCACCCAAACCCATGGTTAATTTATTAACACCTAGTCTTAGGACTATTTACCACCTAGATATTTAATGCCCTAAACCCCTAGACTTATTCCTCATGCATCCCAATAAGGCCTTAAATATCCTTGAACCATTTATGTTGGTCTTAACAACCATCCTTAAGTACAAATAGCCAAAATTAATAAGTTTTAACTATTTTTCCTGAATCGACACCACTCACCTCTTGGCTGGTGTCGGTTAACCAGGACTGACAATGGTTAATTAATGCCACCCAAAGACCCTACCTCAAGAGGTTGAAATTATATTTTATGCAAGAATCTTAATTCTCAAGTGAATCAAAGCTTTTAGGTGAACCAACAACCAGACCAGAGACATCCAAGTGCTCCAAGAACTCATCACAAAGAGCTCAAGCACCATTACTTTGCCCCTATTACTCTAGGATCCCACATAGCTTACATCCAACCTCAAAATTCCTCCAAGAAAACAAACTTCATATCTAAGTATTTACACTTATATCAAGTTTAATTATTAGTTTCAATAGTTTTATTATTTTGCATCCATTCCCCATCTCTCCCATACTTCCCTTCTATGTTGGAGTTCTACAACTCCAAACAACCCATCTTCCACCAAGCACCCATAGAACATTCCTAGTCACCTGACCACCCAACTCTTGAGTTATATACTTCTAATCATCTATTATACCTTCACAAAAATTCCCCAACCTAGAAACAATCCATACAGACCTTCCTACACCTCACCCAACACCCATTGTTACTAAACCAAAACCAACAAAGACTGACACTGGTAATCTCTGATCGGCATCAGTCATCCCTCAATTGGAAATGATTACCTTAAATGACACCAATTGCATAGTGACCGGCACCGGTTACTGTGTGTTTTATTTTGCCAAAAATAACAAGAAATTCCTGCCTATCTGCCTTCATCCAAATTCTGGTTTTTAAGTTTCTGTCACACCATAGAGGCCTAAATTATTTTTTGAAATAGGTTTGAATGTTTTAGCATTAATTTTCAATAAGTTATTTCTATCTTTATTAAAATCACTTATTTGCCTTTAAGCATTTCTTGCATTGATTTTAGTACTTTCTATTATTTCATGCAAGCACCTATTTCTATTTTTAGAACTTAGTTATTTAAAGAATGGATTTATAGCTTCCATGGAAGTCTAGTGCTTCTTGGATATATCTTATTCTAGGCAATCCACCCATCTATCTTACTAATCCACCCTTTTCTAGTTACTTTCTTATTTGTAGTTCATCCTCCTGAGGCAAAGAGGAGTATCTAAAATTGACTAGATCATAAGCACGCAATGAAAACTAGGTCCTTATAAACCAAACCCCTCTTTTAAGTTTCTTATTATTTTATAGAAAAAGAAAAATAAACATGAAAACATAATGAAATATTTTGGCATGCTCGGTGTGACAAAGCTTTTCTTGGGTTCATATTTGTTTAGGACATTTAGTTGCATTAGTGAAATTTTCATCCTTTACAAATTTCATTTCTAAAAATTAAACATTATTTCTTTCTTTCCTTCAATGAAAATCTTAGTTTCAATTCTTCTTTTCCAAAACAAATTTTAGTCTTTCTATGCATTTGTAGAAAAGGTTAAAATTTTCATTTTTCCTTAATTTATAAAAATAAAAAAGCACTCATCCTAGGATTAGGACTTGCATATTCACACGCATTTAGGTGCATCATAGTTGTTCTTGTACTCATTGAAAAGAAATCAAAATTTTCCTTTGGGTTTAAAAATAACTTGCATCCATTACTTGATTATTTGTTTAATTCACATAGTTTAATTTAAATGGTGAAATTAATCGTAGCATATCACTTCTTGTCACACATACAATACCAAATCACTCATTCAAATCAAACATAAAACACTAACATAAGGCTCGATCAAGATTTCATCACCTAGCGATAAACCTTTCCCTTGGTTATCCCACTCGGACTTCACTATCAAGGAGAGAAACCAAAACTCAGTTCACTGGATGAGTACAATCTCTAGCAATTTGGTATATTTTGGCTAAGCACCTGACACCCTTATCACTGCGGTGTGTGAAGTGAGGGGGTAAGCCCCAATATCAAGCCACGTACCAAATTTTAGTATAGATTTTGAGAGCCTTGAATAACCTAAAACCATCTTTAGAATTCTTCTTCTATTTCCCATTCTACAAGTCCAAGTTGAGTCTCATAACTTCTTAAATTGAGGCATAAGCCCAAAGAGAGATAAAAATAATTCTAGGACTTAAACATACTCTTAGTGTATGCTTGTTTCCTTGAATATTTTATTTTTCTTGATTCTCTTTTGAGTGTGTGAGATCACTTTCACCCTTATTTCATATTTATTTGCATGGTATTGACAAGACAACAACTTAAAAAACAAGTACACCAAGATCCACCTCCCAACCACCCATCTTATTCTTCCTCATCCATGGAGCACACTCTGGATGCAGAGAGTTCCCTCGATCACTTTGTAAGTCTTAGAATGCCTCAGTCTATTACCTAAGGAGATACAAATTTTGCAACCCTTCTTGATAACAATCCCGTGTCTCTCCAACACTACCTTTCCACCATGACTAACCATACCCAATGCTTTGGTTCCCTTCATTAAGCCTCCCTATGGCATGCCAACTTACCTTATGGGTGAGACCTCTGTAGTAACTATCTCCACCCAACCTATGATAACCCAAACATCTTCCTCCACTAATAACCCTTTCAACACCACCACCCAAAATCAATCCCTTCCACCAATCAATACCTAAACACCTTCTACCCCAACCAAAAACCCTTCCAACATAGGAACATCCCAACCTTTGGCAACCCATACACCATTTACCATGGGGATGCCTTCAACTAGTGTTGCTTCCCTGCCACTTTCCATTCACAACCCAACGTCTTCCACCCCTTTCCAAAATTTGGTAGTTTCCATACCTTTTACACTCCCACCTATTATCACTAAGGTCACTACCCACCTTCAACCCACCAATACAACTATGCCTCTTACCCAACCAATGTCTATTCCACCAAACCCAGGGTATGTCCCAAACCCATAAGGGTACATGCCTCCACCTTCTTCCCAACATTCCATGCCCATCTACCAATATGTGGCATCCTCCCACCTTCCATGCCCACTTACCAATACATAGCATCTTTCCAACCTTCCACAACCACTTACTAATCTGTGGCACCTTCATAACCTCAAATGAATATACCTTATAATTATGGAGGTGCACCACAACAAACCAATCTTATCAAGATGTTGATGGAAAATATGACCAATCTAGAGTCATTCATTTATGGTGCCCATAACTTCTTGTCATATGACCAAATTTGTAATGAGCCAATCCACCCATCTGTCCCAAGCTGACCATACCCCACATAGTGGGAACTTTTAAAACTTGCTAAGTTTCAAAACAGAGAAGATCCCCAACAACATCTTAGAGAGTTTAGGAATTAATGATATTTGATTGATTATGATGATGCTATTCTTTTTCATACTTTCCACATGTCCTTAGCTGGACCCGTATTAGATTGGTATAGTGCTATTACCAAGCACTCCCTCTTCTCTTTTGCCCAACTAGCCCAAAATTTTTAAAACCATTTCTCTATAGATATTTCCAAGAAAGTTTCTATAACCAACCTATATTCCATTAGGTAGTTTGAGGATGAGTCAATTGTTGACTTTGTGGCCTATTAGAGAGGGTTGATTAACCAACTCTCCTTCTCTTTGCCCTAGCCTGAGTTGATTGACATTTTCTCCTGGGCTTGTGTTAATCATGTCTCATCAACCTTATAGGTTTATAATTTTTAAACCTTTTATGAGGCATTCACCATGGCTTGGAAGTTGGAGATTGGAGCCATTGATGAGGGAAAGCTTAAATCGAGGAACACAAATTTTAGTTTCAAATCAAATGAAGCTTCTTCCTCCAAAACCTCAAACCATACCAAAACCAACACCAAATATAAAGGAACCACAAATGTAGTTGTGCTTAAAATGTCTCCTCCTTCAGTTGTCAACCAAACCCAATTCTTCCACCTCTTCCAAACAAAATGCCAAAACCCGAAACCACTATGTCCAAAAGTAGTATACTCCACTAGGGAAGTCATATGCTTTAGTTTTGGAAAATTTGTTGAAGGCATCTATTATCCAACTTCATCCTATTAAACCACCTCAAAAATTCAATTCCTCTCACCCTCTACCAAGTTGGTGTAAGGATAATGAAATGTGTAGCTTCCATCATGTCATTGGACATGATGTTAATAGATGTGAGACATTTGAAAACATTGTCCAAGATTTGATTGATAAGGCTGAACTTATGATGGACAACCTAAATGCACCCTCTAATCAATCACTTGACACTTTGAGACAACCTTTCCCTAACCATTCACCTTTCATGAATGGTGAGCATACTAATGCTGAGTACTCCCACAAGCATGAGGTTCACATAGTTAATGTTATTCTCAAAGAACTAATAGTTAATGAACCCATATCCCAAACTACCACCTCTTCTCCATTTATTGAGGTAGTGGAGTCACCTTCCCTTTCTTTGGAAAATTAAATAAAGGAAGAAATTATCATCCCTTCTCCACTTATTGAGGTAGTGGAATCACCAACCTCTCATTTGGAAAGCATAGAAAAGGAGGAAACTATTACTTCCATCCCTTTTTCTTTCATGATAGAGCTATTCTCCCTTCCTTTAGAAAGCATTATTAAGGAACATATCACTTTACCTACCCCTTATATGGAAGAATCATCCACCAAGGCCTTGAAACCTTTGATAGAGGAAAGGAAAATATGACCACCCCACTTTCCCATCCATTTGGTTTATCCTTCGAGTACAACACCGAAGGAACTAAGCTCATCTATAAATCCTTTTCTAGGTTGGTCTAAAACTTAGAGTTTTTATCCCAACCAAACCTTGATCGAGCCACATTTTGACATCACCTTGGGCTCCCCTATACAACTAAGAAGGAGTCATCAACCTCACCCTTGCCTACCCAACTTCCAACCTCCACTTGTGAAACTACCATCACCCCAATCGAACACACAATAGTGTCCACCTCCTAAACCTTAGATAAACTGTCCAACATAACTCCCTCCAAAGAAAATAAAATACCTTCCATTATGCCAATAAATCCCATCAAGAACTTAGGTATCTTCCCCACTCAAAATCTTACCCATCCTACATTGAATTTGGATTTGACACTGCCAAACCCACCTAAGAAACCATAAGTCAAGCCAAAAAAGAAAGTTGAGCCATTTAGGATTCCCAAATCCAAAACCCTACCTCCCATTACCACTTTTCCTTCCATCTTGGGACCTCATCCTTCCACGTTGATTGAGAGACAAATCCTCCTAAAGAAACCTCAAACCCAACCTCCACTTCTATCTACACCTTCGCTTCTAGCTACACCTCCACTTGTAGCTACACTTCCACTTCTAGTTACACCTCCATTTATAGCTATACCTCCACTTATTATTACCAAGCCTTCTACCTAAAAACCATCTACAACCAAGCCTTATACCTCCAAACCATCTACAACCAAGCCTTCTACCTCCAAACCATCTACAACCAAGCCTTCTACCTCCAAACCATATATAACCAAACCTTCTACTTCCAAACCATTTACAACAAAGCCTTCTACTTCCAAACCATATCCTCCAAAACCACCACCAAGAACATTCTACCACCCAAAGCTCTAATTGTCAAGCCTATCCCTTAAAAAGCTTCCACCCTAACTGTCAAAACCAAAAAATACACTCCCTTGCCACCCTTGCTAGACTCCTACTAGACCATCTTACAAAGGTTGTTGCAAGCTTCTTACTTGGTTTTACCTCATATCAAATGATTTGATCCACTTAGTCATAAACCATCCTAGTTTAAAAATAATATGATTTGCTCATACCATAAGATGCCTTGGGCATGATATAGAGAACTGCAAATCTCTCCAAGTCATAATCCACAAACTATGTGATGAGGATGAATTATTGAAATAAGAACCTCCCATGAGCCCACTACTAAGCTAAAAGCCAAAAGAAACTACCCCACACCTACCTACCCCCAAAATCTCATCTGAGAGTGCAAAGGAACCAAAACAACCCACTAGACCAAATCCTTTTCAAATCCATACAATTCATGTGGTCACTTGATCACAATCCCAAAAGGATAAAGGGAAAGCAAAGGTGTCCATCCCATGGACATACCCTTCTTCCACCATTGAAACACCCAACCAAACCCAAACACCTTTACCCAATCCCAATATTTATATCTTGGTTACATGCCAATCTAACCACTCTAAATCAATATAGAGGATAATTCTAAAACAACTTTACAAAACACCGATGAAGATGACTTTATATGAGTTAATCAATACCTCTCCCTAACACCATTAAGCCATGATCGAGGCCTTGTAGTATATAGAGGTTTAACCTAAAGATATATGACCTTTATCAGCCTTCATTGGGGCCCTTCAGTTATCTACCCTCACCACCATCTAGGATTAAGATATACCTCTTATTCATCTAGATGATCCAGATCCTCCCCTTTTCATTATAACCCACATAAACCAAACCCGTATCAAGAGGGTTATGATTGATGGGGGAGATAAAATAAATATCATTTCCTGCCACATGTATGAATAATTAAAACTACCAGAGAACATCATGCCAGAAACTACAGTGGTGCTCTTATCTTTCAATGATACCATGACAACAACCTTAGGGATAGTCACCCTTCATATTTGATTAAAACCTCACACTCTTCCTAAGCTCTTCTACATGGTATAAGGTGAGTTACAATATAACATTTTGCTTGGATGCCCTTAGATACATTCCATGGATTGTGTGCCATCCACCTTACATCAATACATCAAGTTTGATCATGAGGGTGAATTCCATACCATACCAGCTGACCCTAGTCCTTTAAAGTAATGTAATATAACTTACTGACTTAATGATGTTCTCATCCCCATTAAGGACACATCCCCTTACTCTTCCATCAACCAAGCCTCCACCAAATTATCCATACCTTCCTCCCAAATCCCCATGAAGGACCTCTTGGAATCAACATTCTAACATCTCTCACTTGGTGAGTATCACCTTTTGACCTTAGATGCCTTCCATACTCCCAAAGAGTATGGGAATCTTGACCAATAGCCTAGATATGATTCCAACATTGGAACCATCATTCCATTTGGGACTCCTAATTTCCAAAGAAATATTGTTTATGGGGGACTTGATCAACCACTTTCTACCTCCTCTTATGATAAATTATTCACCTCCAATTTCTCTTATTTGGATAAACCAGAGTTTGCCAAGACATACCTCCATAGGTGTGCTTGGAAGGGATTCAGTCTAGGTTGCTATGAACATGGACCACATGAGTTGCTACCATGCAAGACCTAGAAACCTTGTGAACGATTTGGTCTTAGATTCATTCTACCAAAAGAGCCAACTAACCCACCCCCATCACAATATTTGAGGAAGAAATCTTGTCCTCACCAAACCCATCTTCAAAATCTGAGGATCATCATTCCATCTAACTTTTTATTATCAATATGATCATTTTGGGACCCATGACTTATCAAAATGATGGGGTATAAGATAATTCTCCTACCATTAATACTATTTAGTGTCAAGATGATGATTCCCTTCTCACCTATCTTGGTCCTAAAGATTCTTCCTTTCACAAATCCCTTCCTCTTAAGAATTTAACTGTGTTGAATGAAGCCAATATTGACATCAACATAGGCACTCAGGATAGCCCTTGCATAGTCAAAATCAGCCAATCCTTAGATTCCTCAGAACATCAGGATTTATCTTCCTTTCTATGAGATCATAGCATAGAGTTTGTTTGGTCTTATAGTGACATGCCAGGGATTGAACCCACCATAGTCATCCATAACATTTTCACCACCCTCAATGCCAAGCCTGTTAAGTAAAATCTTTAAAGTATGTACCATCATATAGCCTTTCTTATTAAAGAAGAGCTTTAGCACCTCTTATCCATCAATTTCATCCAACCCATTGACTATCTCCAATGGGTCTTGAATGTCATTCCTATCACCAAAGTGACATGGGGACTTTGTATTTATGCTAAATTTCACAATCTTAACCTTGCTTGTCTAAAAGATGACTTCCCTTTGCCAAACATTGACCAGCTTATTGATCTTACTATCGGCCATGAGATGTTATCTCTTATGAATGGGTTCTCAAGCTATAATTAGATCTTGATTACCCCCAAATATCAACATAAAACTACCTTTATCACCCCATGGGGAACCTTATACTATAGGGTCATGCTTTTTGGTCTAAAGAACACTGGTGCAACCTACCAATGTGCCATCACCTATATCTTTTGTGATGTTATTCATAAAATCATAGAGGACTACATAGATGACCTCCTTAGAAAGTATAAATGTCGTAAGGATAATTTGTAAATACTTAAGGTTATCTTTGAGTGCCTTATCCACTTCCATGTCTATCTTAACCCCAAAAAGTACATATTTGGGGTCTTGTCAAAAAATATTCTTGGCTTTATTATCTCTCTCTATAGGATAGAAGTTGATCATGCTAAAGTCAAGGCAATCCTTGACATGCCTCCTCTGACTAACCTCAAGCAACTCCATAGTTTGTAAGGGAAGCTCCAATCCATTTGCCACTTCCTCTCTCAACTATCTAATATATGTTAGCCTTTCCATCACCTTCTTAATAAATATATCTCCTTTAGGTGGAACAAATACTATTAAAAGGCCTTTGACTCACTTAAAGAATACCTTATTTCCCCACCTATTCTTGTTCCTCCCAAAGAGGACCAACCCTTCTACCTCTACATTTCTACTATTGACCACTCCTTAGGGGCCATGCTTTCACATCATGATGACTAACATAAATATCAAGCAGTATACTATATAAGTCGAACACTTATAGAATATGAAACTTGATATACCCATATCAAGAAATTATTCCTCACTTTGGTCTTTGTGGCTTCCAAACTCCATCATTATCTTCTTAACCATAAAACCTTCATCATAGCCAACACTAACCCACTCAAGTATATGCATTCTAAGCCATATCAAAATCAACGTATGGCTAGAAAGCTCATGATTTAGCTAAGTTTAATCTTGATTTCATCTAGAAAAATTCAACAAAGGGAAAATTATAGCCAACCAATTGGTTGAAGCACCTTTATCAGACAACCTACTTCCTCCTCTTGAGTTTATCGATGAGTCCATCGTAACTATCTATCAAGAAGATTTTTCTTATCATATGACCATGTTATTCAATAGATCGAAGTGTCAATGTGGTGGGGGAGCTGGTATCATCCTTATACCCCTTGAAGGTGAGCCTCTTCCCTTATACTTTAAGCTTGATTTTGATTACACCAATAACATGGCAGAGTAAGAAGCCCTAGTAACAGATCTCCAAATAACTTTGTCTTTGGGAGTCAAATCAATGAGAGTTTTTAGTGACTCCCAACTCATGATCAAAAAAATCAATGGTTATTAACAATGTAAGAATGATGTTTTACAATACTACAAGTAATTAGTAGATGTATTGTTGACATCATTTGATCATTACCATATTCAAGCCATTCCACGTTCTACTAACAACTTCGTTGATACCATATATTATCTTGCTTACCAAATCCTATCTTCACCTTCTGATTCTAAAATCTTTGTCACTATCCATTGCCTTAACAATCCCTCTTATATCAAATCGAACTTCCCTTCCATTTGTCATGTAGGAGAAGCCTAATCTAATATTTGGTATAAGCAAATCTTTGACTATCTAAGCCTAGCCATTGTTCCTTCTCATCTCTCTAGAAATGTTTGAAGAGAATTTATACAAAGTACCTCTCATTATACCATACTAGGAGGAATTATTTATAAGTGAGGCTTTGACAGTCTCATATTTAGATGCCTACATAGTCATGAAAGCTCTCATGCTATCAAGAAAACACATGATGGGATTTGTGGACACTTTAATGGTCTAGCTATCACTAAGTGTATCCTTCTCCTTCGTTATTATTGGCCTACCCTTAACCAAGAATATTGTGATTATGTAAAGAAGTGTGTGAAGTGTAAATAACATGTTAATTTGCATGATGCTCCTAGTCATGGTCTTCAAGTCTCTAAGGATTTATGGCCCTTCTCGCAATGGGGATTATATCTCATTAGGTAAATTAACCCTCATTCTTCATAGTGACATCATTCAATCATCACTATGACAGAATATTTCACCAAGTGGGTGGAGGCTATTCCCCTCATCTCAACTAAAGATGATAAGATTGTCAGCTTTATTAACCATCACATTAACTGGCACTTTGGTGTTCCTCATTAAATCATCACAAATAATGGCAAATCATTTAAAAATGAAAAATTACAAGGTATTTGTGACACATTTGGTATTAAGTTAAGCTTCTCATCGCCATACCATCCACAAGCTAATGGATAAGCTGAAGCTTCTAATAAAACACTTAACAAAATGCTAACTAAAATAGTTAATACATCTGATCGAGATTGGCACTTACACATTCCTTCACCTTATGGACATATCAAACTAACATTCAAACCCCTATGGGTACTACCCCTTCTCTCTTGTCTTTGGACTAGAGGTTGTCTTACCTCTCAAAGTCCAAATTCCCTCTCTTCATATATCCCTAAAGGATATCATTTACGAGGGTGATTATCATCAAGAATGTTTAGCACAACTTGAGCTACTTGATGAGCATAATTTGGCTGCACTTAATTATCTTCGTGTTTATCAAGAATGAATAAAGTGTGCTTATAAAAAACACCTAAAAGAACAAGAATTTAATATCAGAGACCTCATCTTCAAGGAAAATCAGCATGTAACCAATATGGAAAGAAGCAAGTGGGACAAGTTTGATTTAAATTGGCTTAGACCATATATCATAATGCATAAGTATGGGTCGAGAGCTTACCAGTTATCATCTCTTGAAGGGATGTTAGAACCCAAGCCCCTGAATGCTTCACATCTACATCAATTCTTTTGTTAAAATAGTTCAAGCTCATCCTTTGTTTTATGATATTACTACATTCATCCCCTCACTTTGAGGACAACTGATTAAAGCATAAAATCATGTGATTATCCATCATAGTTTCAGCCTCAATCCTAATGGGTACCACAACTCTACCCATGGCATGATTCTCATGGATACTATTTATCCCTAATAGGATGGAGTCCCATGGTCATTGTCTCTTAAATCATCATCTCACCCACTATTTAACCTTCTTGTGCTATAGTTTTGCCTTCATAAAGGTAAGTCTTAAGCCTATATAAGCGAGTCTATGTCTAGCAAAAAAACTCTTAAAAAAATCCATCTTATGGGTCATCTCTAGCATTGCAGACTGTTCCCTTGAAGGATAGCTGCCAAAACAATCCAAAAATTGCTTAAAAAAGGTAGACTACTCCTTTAAAGGACAACTATCAAATCCTAACACAAGTTAGAAGCTTAGAACACTCCCTTGAAGGATGACTAAGTCCAAATTTTGTCAAAGCAAGTAGTTTCATGGAATATTCTCACATAGATCAGATTCCCCAACCTATCAAAACATCAAGTGACCCATTTTCAAAAATTCAAAAATAAACAAAATGAGCAAACATTTTTTAAGCTGCAATCAGCTTTCACAAAATTCAAAAAAGTAGACTTCCCACATCAATCAGTCTACATCAGGTAAGATATATACTTATTTATAATGGCTCTTTGACAACCTATAGAAGGGAAAAACTAGCCCCATAAAAAGGTTCCATTTTCATCCATCTCCCTTTCACCCTCCATAAAACAATGAATTTTGAGCTTACTTGACACTATGTGACCAAGAAACTTCTTAACAAACTAATAAATGCTAATGCAAATCATCTGAAGGGCTTATGTTTATAATCTGATCTAACTTCCTATTTTTCATCCTCGCCAATGATAGAGTATTGTGTCTCCTTATTTATCATACCTACTTGTTGATACATTCATTAAAACATTTCTCTTTTGATTGTTTTACCATTCCTCTCTTTTCTTACATATAGTTTTGTTGTCCAAACTTAATCTATATGTTGAGATTAGTTGTTCAAATTTATAAATAAGATCTCATCCAAATAAATGAAATCATAACATTTAAATGCATTATGTGTTTTATTAAGTGACTATCATTATCCTTTAACATCATTTATTTAATTTTTTTTAATCATGAAAACATTATAATTAAAAATAAACATTTCATGTTAATTTATTAGCATCTCATCTACCTAATCCATCTTGCTGATCATCACATCAATCAACTTAATTATATCACATTTCATCCATATATATTTTGGACCCCTCTCTATATATGCGGTGGTCCCCCTCACACACACACACACACACACACACACACACGGCATATGGCTAGATACCTATCTCTCTATCTATTTATATATGGTCCCCCTCCCTCTATATATATGGCATATGGCCAGATCCCTATCTAAGCTAAATCAAATCTATATAGAGGTGGGAGGGGGAAGGGCCACCATATCATATATAGATCTAGAGAGGGGGGCCTATACTCTATAGATAGATAGTGGATTGAATCACCCCTATCCCTCTCTATATATGGGGCCATATCTCATATATTAGATGGTATCTCCCCTCCCCTATAGAAACTATTAGATGAGTCATATATCATCTCCCATAGATATTAGATGAGATGGGCCTCCCTTCCCTTGATTGGATATATTATGACCCCCATATCCATAGAGGCCATACCATACCTATCCATCATACCATACAGTGATTTAATTAGTTCATTAGTCATGTTATGTATAGAAACAAATAGACAAGAGAAAGTGATTCATCTATCTATCTCCACTCTATATCTATACAGGGCCCCTCTCTACTCTATATATGGGAACTCTATCTTGGCACTCTATATCAAGATGTGGGGTTGGCTAACCCCTTCTTTGTCTAGATAGAAAGGTTGAGGGGGTTCATGTATAACTAGGCTCTATCTCTATCTTGAGGCCATGCCACCACCCCATCACATCACCAAGGATTAGCTGGCACACCCAATAGATTGATCTTGAGTTAGAGGGATAGGTAGGGGCACCATATCTATATCTATATAGAGTAGAGGGGGGACAATTAGTCTAGTGGGATCACCCACCCTAACATCAACTATAGAGAGGGGGCCAACCACTATCTATCTACCATATCACTATCTATCTACCATATTTATAGTTAGAAGGGAAGGGGGCACATCTCTAGTTTAGTTAGTGGGGCAACCAGATCAGATAGAGATTCATTTTATAGTTTGATCACCATCCCACATCAGTTGGCTAGTTGAAGTTATGTTATGGGATGGATCAATCTCCCAAACCAACTCACCAATCTATATATATATATATATATATATATATAGAGGGGAATCAACCAAGATTCCGAACCCTGTATTTGTTCTTTGCTCACCCAAGTACTATTGGTCACTACTAGGATATATTAGGTGCTAGGATCTATTGGGACTGGATGAGCTGGGGCACCAAGATTAGTTAGTATGGGAAATATTTATCTCTATCTCTATCTCTATCTTTATATATGTCACATGAGTGAGTGATTGATCTATTCAAATGAAGGGTGGGCACTCATCTAATCTTCCATATCCATCTCCCATATCTATAGAGAGAGGGTCCCAATATAGAGTTTCTTTGGCACCCCCCATATATAGATATAGATATATCATAAATTTAATAATAACCACTTAATAATTTTTCTAAATGCTGAATAAATGAGTCATGTAAATATATTATCCATCACATATCTATCTAAATATGGGATCACATAGGTTCATTAATTTAAATGTCACACATATAATTAAGCATACACCTACTAAAAGGAATAATTCTAAATCAATCACCACATATAACCATGTCATAAACATCATATAATGAATCGTCACATGAGCATACATTAACCATAACCATAAACAACATACATCAAGATCACAACATCATAAATCGAATCAAATACTACATATATATGAATGTCCATGTCTCTCAAAATGATATGTACATCTCACTACATTAGTTTGAAGGTTAGAATCAAAATCATATAAATATAATAAGAGTCCAATCAGGGCCATGGTGTAGGGGTACTACTACCCCTTAGAGCCTGTCCATCTCTCAAACCCGTCTGATCACATGTAGATGTTGCCCACTCACTAGGAGTCACATTGCTAAGTCTCCCTCCCATAACCCACTCTATTACATACTCACCATACTAAGGTGCATCTAGAAGCTAGGTGAAGACTAGCAACTCGTAATATCTCAACTCCTCTATGGTGGCCACATATCTAGACACCAGGATCATCTAATCTGGTCTTATAGGTACCCATCCCCATGCATGTCTAAGATCATCTCTATCCATTGATATTAGAGTCACTTATGCCTGTAACCCATCCCTATCCTATGTGATGGTGGCTACATGTATCTGTGTTGTATCCATTTCCTGGGTAACAGTGACCAATTGAGATCATGCATGATCCCTCTCTTATGTAAGGGTCACTACCTATCCTCATGACTGGTCTCTCTCCTAAGTGATGATAGCCACCTATCCCTAAAGAGTATCCCTCTCCTGAGTCCTCACTTTTAGTTGACCATGTGCTAAGTCCCTCTCTAAATTAATGGATGTCAGTGATGCCTATGTTGTAGCCAATGCCACTCTCACCTGGTCCCTCTCTATGATCACAACCTATCTATCTAGGGCATCTACATCCATTTGATCACCCTCCACTTCTATCTCCACATACACATCCTGCTACTATCCACCTACACATCTAGCTTAACCCTATCCCCTATCTACTCCAAAATCCATGGCATCCTATCCCTGCCACCACATGATGTACTCTTATGTCACCCCAACATCATCTACCCATGTAGCAACTAATATCTCCTCATATAAGAACTCATCCTCAACTAGCTATGGTGGAGGCAATGGTGCCTTTATCTCCTCATGTCTATACCTAGGGAAGGCCCTTGAGACACCCTATATCAAACCAAACTACCTCCTCACTCAATCAAAGGGGATCAACTTTATCTCCTATTTTTGCCTCTTATATATCCATCTAAAGCTATACAAGGAAAATGTCTATGTACCAAGACCCAACCATGATAGGAATCATGTATATGTTCATCAGATAACCTCACCATCTACCAATGCCTCTAATCTCTCTCTAAACCAATCTAAGTCCTGCCCCTCCACCCTGATCATGGTAATGCATGGTCTACCCTCCATATCATAAATCCAAATTTGAACCTAGCCCAATCCCATGTGTTCCATAATTATCCAACTGGTCATAAAATAGTGATATGATTATATGCCCAATAATGAAATACAAAGCATACACTCATACCATATTATTTGTGTACTCAGTACCTCAAGAGCTCATGATAGATCTGGACTAGTAGTGTTGAGGCCCATACATATGCTATATGATCCTCATTCATATCAACCAAAACACCTATTAATTCCCAAGTAAATATGCCTATATTCCAGTCTAAAAGTGCATAACAAGTGATGGCCATCATCATCATGGTCATGAACCGTCTCCCATCCCTATATATGCAATATAAATCCTTGAAATAAAAACCCTGTGCATGCCATCTTGCCTCTACAAAATCCTCTCCAAATAGCTTATCTATGTAGGCATCCTGCTCATGACTCTAGATCAGCTCCACTACTCGATCATGTATAGGTAGCCTCAAAATCCTATGAATGTCCTATAATATGATGGTGATCTATCCAGTTAGTAACATGAAGGTATTGTTATTCAGGTCCAATAACTCAATGAGGGATACCATCACCACTATATCTTATAGCACATGTCAATAATATCGTATGACCCTAAGCCTATTGTAATCATGTGATCCCAATCTGCTTAGGTCATGTCCTTGCATACATCTTCTAAGAGAGGCAACACTCGATCTTGCATCACTAACATCACCCTCACCTACAAAGTTAGATAAAACTTTAATTTATCTTATGTTCTCCCCACATAATGAAAACATTTCACATATTAAAATACCCCTACCCACCTCTTAGCTTACAAGTAACCCATCCCATAACTATATCTAATACTTATTCCTAATGCCTAGGTCTTATATCCTAAACTAAGTCTCCCCCAAGATACCTTTAACCTTAGCCCTATTCCTACCCTCTTATCCCCTTTCCCAACCTTAGCCCTCTTTTCCTAAAGATTGATATTAGTCGATCCTCGATTGACACTAGTTCCATATGGGACCATTATTGGTTGACCCTCAATCGATACTAGACATGTATTAGGGACTAGTGTTGATCCTTATCTTGACCAACACTAACCACCTGTCAACTAATGTCAATTGATAACAATTGAATCAGTCACTATGTGCCTAATTGATGACCCCCAAACCCTAAATTCCCACCAAAATACCTAAACTAACCTAATTTTGCTCTCCCCTTACCAAATTTTTAGCTTACAAACAAATAAAACATGTTTTTACCCCCCTTACCTAAAATTTTCCCTCTATCCCCTACACCCTAATAATTTCAAACCCCCCAAATTCAACAAACTAGCATAATAGTTAAATGACAATCAAACAAACAAAATACCTACCTCATTCTGAGTGCACTTCCATGGTGGAGCTCACTGCATGACTGTTGCTCACCCTCCACCCTTAGCTCATCCACCCACTCAATTCATCCTCAACCAATATTCACCTAATGCACTTGGCATCCTCTACCCCACTCTCACACTCTGCCTACACTCCAAGTCAACCCACTCATAACTCAAGAGTAAAATTAGACATGTGCATCATTTTTGCTCAAATAAAGGGCATTTAGCAATCAACAAGTAAAAATGCTCAAAATGGAAATTATTTTGACCTTTTAGATCATTTTCAACCCCTTTTTAGGGTTTGGTCAATGAATAATGATGGTCACTATCAAGGTTAAGGTGATTGACATTAGTCAACCCTGACCAACATCGGTCAAACCTTTTAGGGTTTTGAACCCCCTACCTTCCAATTTCACCCCAAGTGACCCCTTTTCAAACCATTTCCCACCTTGTTAACTATAAATTTGGTCACTTAGAAAACCTATTCACTTTATTTTTATGAAAACCCACACTCGACTTTAATTTCACCCATCTTGACATGTTTTATGATGTTACGCTCGATCGTGTGTTTTGTGTGCAAACCTTTCAACTACCTTGGCATATGTTGACTTATAGCTCTATCACTTGTGACCAATTTTTCCCTTTTAGGACCACCTATTTTGTCCCCATATGAAGATGGACACCTTAGTTTAGAGACTTATGTTTATATGTGCACCCATAACTTTTATGCCTAATGCAGTGGCTTGGTTCACTTATCACTTGTCCTCCTTCTTGCTACCTTATTTGCCACTCTATACCATCCTACCCACTTTACCACTCATACACACTTGTCAAACCTATACCCAACTTCACTTTCACCTCATCACATACCGATTTGAGGAAGAACACCTCTTCCCATACATGGAGAACTTAACTTTCCACTGCACTTGTTATTTTTATTTTATAGCTTGAGGATGCAACCTATAAAACATAAAGGGGCAACATGTAGACACTATAAAACTACACAATTTTAGTCATCGTAAAACATCCCTTGGACCCCTTGGGTTAGGATTAATTATTAAAATCCTTTAACACACCCACTTACCCCATTTGGCTAATTTAATTAAGTTAATTATTTTAAATAAAGCCTATTTACACTTCCCCACCCAAACCCATGGCTAATTGATTGACACCTAGCCTTAGGACTATTTCCCACCTAGGCATTTAATGCCCTAACCCCCTAGACTTATTGCTCACACATCCCAATAAGGCATTAAATAACCTCATACCATTTATATTGGTCTTAACAGCCAGCCTTAAGTATAAATAGCCAAAATTAGCAAGTTTTGACTATTTCTACTTGACTGACATCGATCACCTCTCAACCAACATTGGTTGACCAAGTCTGGTGATGATTACTTAATGTCACCTAAAGACCCTACCCTAGGAGGTTGAAATTATATTTTTCTTGATAATCTTAACTCTTAGGTGAATCAAAGCTTTCAGGGGAACCAACAACTAGACTAGAGACATCTAAGTGCCCCAATAACTCATCACTAAGAGCTCAAGCATCGTTACTCTACCCACATTACTCTAGGATCCCATACAAGTTGCACCCAACCTCAACACTCCTCCAAGCTAATAAAATTTAGAGCTTATTATTTGCACTTATATCAAGTTTAGTTTTTATTTTTAGTAGTTTTATTATTTTGCACCCATTCCCCATCTCTCCCATACTTCCCCTCTGTGTTGAATTTTTGCAACTCCAAATACCCCATCTTCCACCAAGCACCCATAGACCATTCCTAATCACCTAACCACCCAAATCTTGAGTTGTATACTTTTTAGCATCCATTTTTTCCTCATGACCATTCCCCAACCTAGAAACAATTTGTACAGACCTTTTTATACCTCACCCAACACCCATTTTTACCTAAACCAAAACCAAAAGAGACCAGCACTGGTAATCTCTGACTAGCATCGATCATCTCTGACTAGCATCGGTCATCCCTCAATCAATAATAGTTACCTTAACTAACATTGGTTGTATAGTGATCGACACTGGTCATTGTGTGTTTTATTTTTCCAAAAATAACAAGCAATTCTTGCTTATCTGCCTTCAGCCAAATTCTATTTTTTGAGTTTTGGTCACACCACAGAGGCCTAATATATTTTTTGAAATAGGTTTCAATGTTTTATCATTAGTTTTCAATAAGCTATTACTATCTTTATTAAAATCACTTGTTTCCCTTCAAGCATTTATTGTATTGATTTTAGTACTTTCTATTGTTTCTTTCAAACACCTATTTCTATTTTCAGAACTTAGTTGTTTAAAGAGTGGATTGACAACCTTTAAAGAAGTCTAGTGCTTCTTGGATCTAACTTACTCTAGGAAATACACCCATATATCTTATTAATCCACCCTTTTCTAGTTGCTTTCTTATTTTTAGGTCATCTTCCCGAGCCAAAGAAGAGTATTTAAAATTGACTGGATCACGAGCACACAATGAAAACCAGGTTCTTCTAAACCACAATTTTTTTTTAAGTTTCTTCTTATTTTCTAGAAAAGTAAAAATAAACATGAAGAAATAGTGAAACAATATGAATGAGTTATGTTTCAAGCATAGTGAGTGTTGTTGTTATATGAGAGTAGTGATGAGAGAATGATGTTTGAAGAATGTTCTAATATCAACTTAAGTGAAATAATTGAGAAGAAACATGAGTGAGTACATGTCAGTATAATAAATCATCTTGTAATGCTTTGTCTAGACCTTGTGATATGGTATTTGTAGGTGGCACATGAAATGAGCGAGCTACAAAAAAGAAGCTATGTGCTCCAAAGATCTATGTAAATAGTTACGAAGATGTTCTAAATGAACTACAAAGATGAGAATGCTCTGAAGAACCCTTGATAGTGTTTGATCATGAGAGATATTGTTTAAGGCTACACATGAGGTGTTTAGGACCTAAAAAATGATTAGAAGGTTAGCTCCAAAGATTTGTGTATATAGTTCCAAAGTTGCTACAGTCGAGCTTTGAAGATCTATAAGTAGCTTTGAAGAAGTTTTATTGAAGTTATGAAGAAGAGTGAGTGTATAAGGTTACTTGAGTATACATAAGAGACTTTAAAATACATGAGAGTTTCAAAGTGAAGTATACAAGGTAGCTAAAAGGTCAGATTCAGGGCATAATAAGATTTGGGGGACAAGGCTTATAAAACAAGAAGAGAGATGGTGGCCAGATTAGTTAATAGGATTAGTTTCCATGAGATGAGTGAGCAGGTGAATATTGGTAGAGGTGATTCAAGTTATTTTTAGTATGTGCATGAAGTTTCAAGTCTTAGTTTGTAATAAAAATTCTTGAAAATTATTTCAAGGTTTCTTGAGTGCAAAAAATGAAGAGTTGTCTACTCGAGAAGGTTTTCTCAGTGCTTGTTCATTAGGAAGGGTTCTAGATCAAAGTTCCAAGCATTGGTTTTTGAAAAGAGGAGCTAAGTTTTATGAATGATTGTTAAGACTAAAATATGGTCTAAACCCTCATAAAACCCTAACTATGACCCAATGTTGAATATCTTGATCTAAAGAGCTCAAAATAGTTTGATATGATCTCCAGGTGTGATTGGTTTCTCAAATGAGTGAGCAGACCCTACAAGAAGGTACTTATCTTTGAGAGATTTGTTGTATCAGACATAGTTGATCAAGTCAGAGTTACTAAGTGGATGAAGAGAAAAGTGTGATACTTTTAGTTGTTCATGAAGATTTTTGGATAGGTTTTAGATCTTAGGTGTGCAAAATTAGTGACCCAAGTTGGCCATTCGCTGAATAGACCTAGTGGTGTAATAGTAAGGAAATTTGATAGAAGTGAGAAGATGATTTTTGATGTGTTTTCATGTAATAGTGATGCATTGAAATGCATGATGTTGTTTTTTGGGTTTTGAATGATTTATCCATGATTTTTAAAAGCTTGGAAGTCTATGTAAGAGGTTGAAACATTGAATCCAAATTGGCTTATCTGACTAAGTAGAGTCTATGAGAGAGAAGGTCAAAATATTGGTCTATAAGACCAATAGTTTTCATTAGATCTCATGATTTTATTGATTAAGGTTGATTTGAGGATGTTATAATCTCATGTTCATGTATTAAAATCCCTTGAATATATTCAATTATGTGTTAGATGTTCATGTTTTCTTGACTGTATTTTGGCATTAGTTGGTAATTCTAAGTGAACGCCTTGCAAATAAGTATTTGAGCTTGTTTACCTTGAGTTAAAGCATCAGATGAAGTTTGTGATGACTCTAAGATCATAAGGATTTTGAATATGTAATTTTTTCCATGGTTATTTATAAAAATTGAGTATATGCCTTAGTTGTTCAATATGGAGCTTTTGTATATGCATAGGCCTTTTATAAGTAGTGATTTGAATAAGGGTTCAAGTGGTAGTTAGACCTAAAAGGTATTGTGGACCTAAAGTAAATTTGGATAAGGTATAATGGAGTAGTTTATGACCTGTTCCTACCATGTGAGGTGTTTTGATATGCTTCAATAATGACCAAATGTAATGCGTTGTTAAGAAGATTGATTAGGTCTCTATAAGCCTAAAAGAGGACTAAGGGCTAATTGATGTATGGTCAACCTATTTTATTGATTGATTCACGATTAAGGAATGTTATTTATTAACATTTAAAGACCTATTCATGGATGACCTAAGTGATTTTAATGTTTGGCTGACTAAGAAAGATATGATTAAGTGATTTGTATAAAAGTAAGGCAATTTAGGCCTATTTGTGTGTGCTTAGATAAAGAGAGCATAAGAGGATAAGCAAATGATATAGATCATTGTTGAGTAGAAAGAGGTCATGAAAACCATCATATAAATTTTATGAATATCTAATAGAGGTTTTACATATGAGGATCAAGGTTAGAAGGCCTAATCAAGCCATGAAGAGGGCTAGTTAAGCAAAAAAGGTTGAAGGTCCGTTTGAGAGGGACTGAAGTGAGCAAAGACCTGAAGGAGTAGATCCTCATCTATTGTAGAAGCAATAAGGTTTTTTGAAGGTGATCAAAAAATTAGGTGGTTGAGTTGGTGCTGAGTCATCTAGGGGATTGGTGCCTCCTTAAAAGTGGGTGTTTGCTAAAGCCTAACTAAGTTGGTGTTGAACTAGTTGGGGTTGATGTTCCATGTGAATTGGGTGCTTCACTAAAGATTTATGTTTGTCTTATAGTATTGTATTCCATTTTCTTCATTATTGGGTTTTCTACTGCAAGAGGGTTTCCCAAGTATATGGTGTGTTCATGTGTTTCATGCTCTTATGCTTTGATGTTTATACTTGCTAAGATGTACATGCTTATTAAAATGATTCATGCATGGTTAAGTGGAATTGAATGAAAATTTTTGAAGACTAATTCACTCCCACTCTAATTCATATTGTTTCTAGCAATTAGAATGCCCAGTGGACCAAATCTAACTAGTGGGTAGACCATAGGCCTGATAATAACTAATTAAACTCTCCTAGTGCCCATTATCTTTGGTTCACCTATTATTGAAAGAGGTAAAAAAGGTAGAAACGGTGGTGTTTCTACTAGAGATGGAGGATCAAGACGCAAATTAGGAGGAAATGGAGGTCCTCCACCATAGGGTTCGAGAGGAACTGGAAGAGCACCACATTAAGGTCCACTACACCCACTCAATGTACCTACAGTCTACTATGAGATGACACTTCACTTACTTGAATATAGAGGTGTCAAAAATATAGTAGAACATGTTCATAAGTGTGAACTAATTTGGTGATTATAGGGTATATCTTATTTTGAGTGAAAGGCAACTCAATTTTCTATTACTTTATTAGATCACACACATAAATGGTATCAAAAATTTGATCCTCAACAAGCAATTATAAATTATGAATTATTAAAGACTAATTTTCTCCATGAATTTTATATCCCTGAATTTGAGTAGTAAAGTAATGATGCCTTACAATATATCAAGCAATAGCTCACTGAGAGTGTGTGTGTGTGTATGATGTATGTTTCAAAATGCTTCTTTTAAAGCTATCATTTGAGATTAACCCAATGTAACATGCTCAGTGGTTTTTGAGAGGTTTATTACTTATGTTCCAATAAGTCATATCTCATACTACTTTCAATGAATCATGTTGACCCATATGTCTTTAATCATTTTCAATTTGGATGACTTTTGGTAACTATACACTAGATAAGGATCTAGACACTACCATCAATAATAGTGTCCCTTTATGGTTAGTAGTGTCCATAAGTATAGAAAATAGGTATGGATCTAAAATTGATAGTGAAGGATGTTTATCAGGTTTTAAGCTTTATGTGCAATGTAGGAGACCTGGGCCATTAGAATTATATGGATTAGACTAAGAGATAAGTATTTAGGCACCATAAGATGGTGAATGTGATCCTTTCATTAGTAGGGAAGTATAGAACTGAAGGGTAGATCCCTAATTGATATTTGACAAATGTAAAAGGATGAGATGTTATAAATATTTAATTTTAGTATCCATATTCTTGCCTCTCTCCCCCCCCCACTTAAATCTAGTAATGCATAAGGATGAAATTACTAGGTTAAATGAAATAAATGTGTATTTAGGTGTGTATAACACACCTTGCCTTTTCTTGAGGCCATTTTGAGTGCTTTGTTGGTGTAGGACCTATAACCAAGATCATGTTACAGTATAAATCAATGTATATAATATAAAATTTGAAATAATTTAAATGTTTGATAAAAAAGAGAGCAAGGAGGGAGTCCACATATTTGTCGATGCAACCATGTTACCTCTTGATGCTTTAACTTGGAAATGATAATTCCTTGTAAAAAAGTAGATCTGGAAAAGGTTCAGACCTAAACCTTGGAGATTTTAAGAGAGAGATTGGAAGGTATTAGTCCCCCAATTTAGTGAAAGGATGAGTTTTGAACCATTGAGATCATTATATCTTAATCACACAACTCACGTGTGAAGATATATAATCTAGTGAGGGTGAGTGATATAATCAACTCATCCTATAGATTGAGTGAGATTGGATAATTTAATCACTTCAACCTATAAAGATAGTTAGGTTAAATGATATAATCACTTCAACCTATAAAATAAACGAACTACAATAGCAAAAGAGGCTTGATAATAATACATCCTAGTATAATCGGTGTGTCCTAATTAGTATAATTGGTAAGTTTTGCAATTTTTGGTGTAATAGGATGGAATATGATCCTCTAATATGTCTAATTCAGAGTACGTGAGTCTAATATGTCTAATATGTTTTAAATCAATGCAAAATTGATGTAATGTATATGATTCTGACCCAAGTGTATATTTAAATCATGAAACTGAACTGGTTATTGTGCAAGTGAGGAGTTCATGTCATTATGACATGCCCACATTGAAATTTGGAGATATTGAGTGTGTAAGTGTGGAGGTCATTTTTTTATGACATGTCCCCACTGAAATCTATAAATACTTAGAAGGTGTGTGTGGAGGTCAAATTTTTGTGACATGCCCCCACTGTAATCTATAAATTGTGAAAATGTAGAGGTCATGCTTCTATGGCATGCCTCTAATGATATGCCCCCAATTGTGATGTGAAGGAAATGTAATATGGTAGTTACCTTACCTTAAAAGGATAATGTGGTTGTATAATCTATGTATGATTCATGTATCATATAGGAATAACCTATCAAAGTAAATATATCAATTAGGCTCACAATATGCAATCACATCAAGTCATGAAGATGAATGATATAGATCATGGAAATGTCTAGAGAGTAACATTACAAGATGAGCAAGTAATCAAGCATACACACAAGAGAATTCAATTTAATGCAAAGGAATGTCCAAGGATACCTCATACAAGGGGCATTTTCAAATGCCACACAACTGGAAGGGATGGCATATTTAAATGTTTAAATGACATACAATGGCACAAGGGACAACAAAAAAGGAACATATTCAAATATTCCACAAGAAAGACAATAGAAATCAATGAAATAAACTCAAAGAAGTGAAAAATAGATGAAGCATAAGCAACCAACATAAGCATATTATATTAGTACCTACATATATGTGTTCGCAAAAATATTATGTAGCATAGCACATCAAGTACATTGTGAAAGATATAATCATGGATATAAACATGTGTAAGAGTTAGTATATAAGCTCAAACATGATAATGTATAAATGATATGTAACCTATTTCAATAATTATCAAAGAACTAGATGCCCCTAACTATATGACACGGGTAGAGGAGAGGTCCAACATCTATAAATTCATATGTCATGTGTCTAAGTATGCCTAAATCACACTTAAATATGTCTGAAACATATGCATATTTATAAATGAGATGATATGTTATATACCAAAATAAACCAAACAACATAGATGATAAGGAGCTAATAAAACATGGGAATGCTAATTTTTTTATATTTTTGAATTATTTGAATGTTTTCATATTTTCTTAAATATTTGATTTTTTTTGTGTTTTATGGAATATTTAAAATGTGAAGGTATGATAGGGTGGCCTTATTTGTCAAAAAAATTTATACTAAATTATTTCTAATTATTAAGTATATACAGGTAACTATCTATCAGAATTTGTTGGTATTTATGCATCATGTGGTATACAGATTTATTTGTTGTCATGTTAGAAAGTAAGGCATTGATTTTTAGTATTGATAGTTGATTTCATGATGGTTAACCAGTGGTGCCCAAGATAAAAATTCAAACATGGTTTTTGATCCATTAACCATATAATAAGGTCTACCACCTTTGGTCCACATGCAATGGGTAATATAATGCATCCAAGAGATTTTGAAAAAGCTAGAGAATATCATAACTCACATATATCATGTTCCATCTGTCATAATGTGGTGATAATGTAAATTGTGCTCCAATTTTTTATATTAACCTTTAGATGTTCCCAATGGAACCCATCAATATTTATAGTAATAATTAAATATGCATGACATAGGCACTTAAAAGTATGTCCCATTGCAGTATTTTCTATTGAAATATCTAAAATAAGAGGTCTTTTCCATTGTTTAGATATGATCTATAGATGTCCTTCACTTTTGTATTTCTAAATTTGGTTTTGTAATGTCTCACATTGATCAGTATTATGGTTGATGAATTGATGGTAGTGACAATATGGTAACCCCTCTTTAGGAATGAATCTCCTACATGATCTATGTTTGTTAGGAGGTAAAGATATCATCTTATGCTCAAGTAACATATAAAGTATGTTCTTCAGAGCATCTTATCTTATTATGATCTATAAAATTTGTTGTGGAGATTTATGTGAAGATTCCATGTTATTGACATGATGTATTTTCATTTGTCCTTTATAGGATTAACTCGATGTTTGTAGCCAAGAGGGATGGATTGAATAACAAGAATTTACATGTTGCTCTACTAATTTTGCCTTGCCCTTATCTGAATTTGATTTTTTATCCTCTTGTGATGAATTTAACTTGTATGTATTGAGACATTAGGTGTGAATAGGTTATGTGAAATATGCTCAAGTGGGTCAAAATTTATTTTTTGCAATTGCTTATCAGTCATAATATGAGGAATTTCATCATCATTGTCATAGTAATCTAAAACTTTACCATATTATTTCTCGATATTAACTAATAAAGGAAGCTCAAATGTTGAATTTTCCTACTATTTTGGTATTATTGGCTCCTTTGGTAATGGTTCTTTTTCTAATTGTGCATCCATGTGCAACTCAGTAGCTAGTGCCTTATAAAAATATTGTAGCAAATGAGTTATTTTTCTTGATTCACTCATTTTATATGTCGATAACATTTCAATTGGAATATATTATTTTGGTTATAAGTTTAGGAACCCCTACCATGTTAGAATTTATCATTTGGTAAAATTTGAAGGATTTTTCATCAGCAAGCATTGACCATAATGCTACACCATGTATTAATTTGATAAAATGATGTAATGTAGATGGGCCAACTTCCATCATGTGTATACAAGGTCTACCCAAGATTAAGTTATAATGAAATGATTGAAACATTAATTGGAAGATAGTTGATATTTTTTTTGGTCCCAATGTCACATCTAATGTGATTTGACCAATTTGTGGGCTAAATGAGTTATCAAACCCTTTGATATGTGCATCTAGTTTTTGGAGAATATTGGTATTAATACCCATTGCTGTCAAGAATTTTGTGCTACAAATGTTTATGCCATACCCATTTTTGACTAATACTCTTTTAATTCCTTTGTTATACATATTAATTTGTAAGAATAAAGTAAAGTCTTGATTAATAATATCTTTTGACGGTAAATTTTTTGGATCAAAAGTCATGAGATTGGCATTGTTTTTGAGACATTGCATAATATATGCAAAGTACGTGGGTTCTATGTCACTTGTTACTTGTGTTTCATGTAGTGTATCGTATAATATGTCCTTGTATATAGTATATTACATTATAAGCTTGAGGATTAAAATAATAGCATGCGGTATTGCTTAATTGGTCAACAAAGTCATATCTTTTACTGTTAATCACTAGTTTGGGCTTGGGAGTAAATTTTTGTATATCAACAAGTGGTGGCACAAGTTGGGCACCCTTATCTTTTTATGTGGTAATAACATGGATTGTATAATCTAATATAAGCCATGGGTGAATAATGGGAGTGGGATGGTAGTTGTCACTCAAATAGGTTGTAGGGGAATAAAGGATTTTGAGTAAGCATGTTGACATTGGGAAACTAGCTCTATATTATTACAAAAAGAGTTGTAGAGAGAGATTAAAGTTTGATCTCATTTTAAAACACTATATTTGAGTTGAATAAATCTATTATTCTTTTTTATTATATCTTTGATTGATTTAACATAACAAAATATGACAGCCATTATATATTAGATAATGAAGTAACCAATGCATGTATCCATATTAAACACAATTTAAGGAAAAAAATTGATTTTTAAATTCTGAAAACTTTGAAATTAGAATTTTAGAAAATAATAATTAAATGAATCCTAAGTCAAACTAGGGTTTTGAGACCAAAGGTCAAGTTCACCAAATGTTTAACCCTAAATTTATAAGTGGTGGATATTAGGTTAAGAATATATAAATAGTTCAAGCATAAGGGTGATAAACTAATCTAGAGTGAGTCAATTAATTACAGACTCAAATAAATGAATATTATAAATTATAATACTGAGATATACTAAATATAGAAAATATTGATTTTTAAAGATGTTCAATTGATTACATACTAAAGGGAAATGATACTTAGTTGGGTTTATTGTACACATGTAGATCTAGACTGGAAATAAGTGTAAAGTATGTAGGATCAATATTATAGATCAATCATCAAATTTTATAAATTTTACTTTTATAAACATGGAAACTACCATTAGATTTGGATACTATCATCAACTCTAGTGTCTGGATATGATGCAGGTGTCTAGTATGGAATAATGACAAGATCTAGATGTGACTAACTTCATTTGTTTTGGGTTTTCTATCACTTTCCTACTAATGTATTCAGATCTAGGATATAGGACATCACTCTTCAATTATTGATCAAAACCTAACTCTTCACCCTTCTTCACCTTTGGAATGAATTTTCTAAAAATGGGTTAGTAGGCGCACAGTGTCGAGTTAACCCCAAAGAACCCTCTATCAATGAGCACTTTCTACATAGCCAATACTCCAAGGAGGGACTTAGACTTACATATTCCTCCCCTATGTGTGGGAAAGTGTGTGCACAAGGGTGAAATATAATATATGAATGTGCATGTAGTGACCTAGCTTGTAATTTGACAAATATCCTCATGGGTTGCTCTTTGAATGATTCAAACTATAATATGACTGATCATATACTTGATATGAAAATAAGGATGAATAGGGTAAAATAACTTGGTTGGTAAGTTGATTGATTTAGATTTATTAGGTGTTTTCTTAGTAAATTTTAGATTATATATGAGAAGGCTTATACTTGTATTTATACCACACATTTTGAAAATATCTTATGATAGGGTTCAATAAGATAAATGGGTTGAGCCATAGGTTTCAAATCATTTGAATTTTGGAAATTAGACACTAGATAAGGATTTGGATTCTACCATCGATAGTAATGTTCCTCTATGGTTGATAGTGTCCAAAAGGTTAGAAAATAAATATGGATCTGAAACTGACAGTGAATAATGTTTATTAGGTTTTAAGATTTTTGTGCAATGCAAGAGACCTAGGTCATTAGAATGATATGGATCTAACTAAGAGATATGCTTTTAGGCATAAAGAAATAGTGAATGCAAGCCTTTTGGTAGTTGGGAGGTTTATAACTGAAGGGTAGAGGCCTAATTGATTTTTATCAAATGTAAAAGACTGAGATGCTATAAATATTTAGTTTTGGTATTTACAAAACCAAATCCTAAAATCTCAATCTCTTCAGTAAAAATAATAATGTAGTTGATAATGGGGCAACTAATTCTAAACATATCAAAAATGTTCAAAGTAATTTGGATATTACCATACCTATGGGTCAACCAAAGAAATAAATGAAATGAAGAACTTATATGCCTTTAGGAAAATCCCTTGAAGTAGTATTCCATAAGTTAGTTGTGACAAATATGATAGTGTTACCTCAAAATAAACCACTTAATGATAACATTCCAAAACCAACATGGTATAAGGAACATGAAAAACTATGACTTTCACAATATAAAAGGTCACTCCACAAATCGATGCATGAAATTAAAGAACTATGTCTAAGACTTAATTGATCACAGAGATATAGAAATGAATGAAATGCATCCATGTCAAAACACCAACACTTATGGATATACCAAGATCCATTTCCAAAACATGACCAACCTCATTCACAAATGAACCAAGGTTAAAATTAAACAAATAATATCAATTCTAAGAATCCTCCCCATTTATTTGATGCAGTCATCAGTCGTATCTAATACATGGACATTCATATTTCAACTATCAAAGTTAAAGCCTTATATTTTGCAGTCACAACTAAGTGAGAAAAAATCACTATCCCAAGAACTCTTTTGCCTACTCTTGAGAGAAAGTACAATCTCATTGAACATATTGAGAATACACTTACCCAAATTTGAATTATGGGTCTTCTCAATCCATCAACTATCCATAAATATATATTGTATAAAAATCTTCAAGAGACAAGAGTCCTAAATGGCATTGATCCATCCAAATTCCAAGTACTTGTTGGACACTTGTCCTCAAGCCATCAAATCACTTTTGACAATAATGTCATCCTTCCTATATATCCATCTCATAAATTGCCCTGATACCTTGAATCCATCATTATAAAACATAAAATAAATAGGGTACTTATAGACAATGTGTCTGGTTTAAATATTTTCACTTTAACCTTGATTAAACATCTAGGTTATTTGGTAGCAATGTTAGAACCTAACACCATCACAATTAAATCCTAAGACAATGTGGAATGTGAATCAGTTAGAATAATACATATCCTAATCATGGTATAACTTGTCAAGAATCAAACATTATTAAATGTCATTGATCTTGACCTTATCTATAACATTATCCTTGGTTGATCATGGATTTATGCCATGCAAGTTGTCCCATCTATCCTTGACCAATGCATCAAATTTACTCATTCTAATATGCAAATTACAGTTCTTGATGACCCCTAACCCTTCCAATACTATATTGTTTTTAATAGAGATATAGAGAAACAAACTATTGTCCCATCATATAATATGCATATGAGGTAGAAAAATCAACAACAGAAGAACCTCCAAATATTTCAACCTATATCCATCTAGATTTTTTACCATCCACATTTGAAAACCCTCCTTCCAGGGCCACATCTTCCAAATACAAGTTCAATATCATTAATAAAGTTACGAGATAATATGAGATCCAAGATGCATTCCATATAGGCAAACTATACATTCCTCCCAAAATTCATGGTAGGCCTATCCAAACAATAAGAATCACAAGTGTCTCATTAGTTTCGAAAAACCTATTTTGTTAAAGGAGGACTTATTTCAAAAGAGAAGATTGAGAGTTCAAATTACTCCTAGTTATACAATGATGGTTTAGCTACTTGTTTTCAAAAGAATGAGTATCATGTGGCAAAATAAATAATGTGTAACATCATGAAATACAAAGGTAAATTCCTTGGTATCCATGAAATTGGAATTGTATAACCTATATTTTCCCAAGAAAATAAGGAATAATGTGGCATCAACTACAAACCACCTGGTGGTGATCCATCTGATTACATTATTGATTTTTCCATGATCTTTGAGGAGTCCTCTTCTGACATTGAAACAAATTCCTTTCATATCCTTATGAATGATTTAGATTTGTTAACCTCTTCGATGGCACAATTGTTCTCACTCTTGACCTAAAGTATCATGAGCTCATAGATTGGGAACACCAAGATCCTATACCACTTGACCTCATTCAAAATGATGAGGAATTTATATAATTCATGGGAATTAAAGACAACATTCTATTGGGGTACAATAAAAATGGATTTAAAATTAGATTGGACACATCATCATACTTTGGGGAATGGGAAGAAAATAAAATGAGATGTTCAAATGAATGATATAATGGGTTTATGAGTTTTCTATTTCTCTAGAAATGATTGATTAATTGCTAGTTATGTGTACTCAGTATTGAATACTTATGTGTGATACATACTATGAGAATGTTTATATATATAAATGTTTAGTTGTATTTAGAATATATTTATACATCGTGATACATGTTTATATGTTATATTTTATTGAATACTAGTATGAATTTTAGACTTAGGGTATACCTAGGTGGTATAGCCTCGTACTTGCTTAATTATTATTATGCATGTGTGTCATTTGATTCTTAAAATCATAAGTTTGGATTATATGTTATTATTTAGTTGGAAACCTATGATAGTATGGGATATCATAGAGTGATACAATATACATGTATGTTATACTCAAATGGTACATATTGTAATTGTTATGTCCAGACTCATATATACATTTGATTGATTTTACATATGTGTGTTGGATACTACTATGAATAGTATGCTTGTGACAGTTAGAAGGATTTTATGTATGCGTGCATATAAACTTTAAAGTTTAATAAATGTTATAATAGTATATTAGTGTGTTCAATGGGAACTATGGTTTGCTTCATTATACCTAGTTGTTAGAATATAAATGTGTTTCTGTGTAGTTATGACCACTTTATTATGACTGATTGTAGAAAACTAGTAGTTAAGTCTTATAATACCAAACTATGGTAATATGGGTTATCATAGGGTGTAGTATGTTTGAAAACTAATTATGGTAGTGAAAATTTATAGTTAAATGTGTAATTACATGAGTTTTATAAACTATAATCATTATTTCTAGTATGGGATAGAAAATAATGTAAGATTTATTCATATATTTGATGGAATAAATGTATGCTTTGGTTATTCCTATGTTTAGCATGTTATATAATGTGTTTGTCAGTAGGATGTAAATTAAATGAATCTTGTAGTTGAATTGTATTTGACCAATCTGCATTACTGATACAAAGTAAGGAGTGAGATAGACTTCACTGGCTTACTAGTATCACAATGATAGATGAAGGCAATCTGATCAAGTGGTGTGTATGAATTTGATTGATCTATAGATCATTATTATTTATTATTTGTAAAACTTTGGGCCAAAGTATGTTTAGTGAGACATTATCATTTCATGAGTATGATTTACATGTTTGTGTGAAATATTGTAATAGAACAATTTTCTATGATACACTGCATGTTTACTTAGAAATCATACAGCACACGGGTACTTGCTTATCTCTCTAGATTCCCGCATCATCACTATCTACTCATCTGTGAAGGGAGGGTCATTTCATGATGGGATTATTATAGGGTATCATTAGTTTATGATTGGTGTGGAAAAGCACTAGGATGATGCTCTCTCTCCCCATAACAATACTATTTATTGAGATGACACTTGAGATTGCCACAGATACTTGAGTTCGAGAACTATGCTTTAGGGGAGCCATGTATCTTATATGTACATTATATTGTATTTTACTTATCATTGAATATTGCCATGAAGAGTTTTAATTACTTAATACCATACTTAACAATGGTGGTTGTAGACTTGTATCAATTGTAGCTGAGTTAATGTGATTACTTTATATACTTGCATTACGACATGTACTCTCATGATTTTAGAGATCGGTGTTATGTGATGTATTATGCTTGTTATTATTATCACACCTTGAGTTTTTCTTATGGTCTTTGTAGATGATTGTGGAATAATCTATTTTTGATATATGTTTTTAATTTTAAAATAATCATGTACTTCTATGTCTAACCTAGTGGGGTTATTACAAGTGTAAGGGTGCCAACCACCCAACATCGGGCCTTACACATGCCCATGTGTCCAAAAGAGTGAGACTGAGAATATGGTACATGAGATGCTAGAAGTTATTCATGATATTTAGATTTGTTATTCCTCTCCAATGTTGATGGTACACAAGAAGGATGACATATGGCACTTATGTCCCGACCACTAAGAACTTGATAAGTACAACATCAAAGATAAGTTTCATATTATTGTAATTGATGCTTTTATAGATGAATTACATGGTGTTGTTTATTTTTAAAAAATTAATATTCATTTTAGGTATCATCAAATCAAAATCAAAGATGAGAATATTCATAAGACATGTTTCAGAACCCATGAGGGCCATTATGAATTTCTAATGATGCCTTTTGGCCTCATTAATGCACAATCTACATTTCATGTTTTTTATGAAGTTTATTTTTTGGTTATTTATATGTAAATTTGTTTTGGATTTCATTGATGAAATTTTAATATACAAAAAAAATAGGAGGAAAACTTGCATCATGTGAATCAAGTTTTGGATATTCTTGAATAACACTATCTTTAAGATAAGCCTTCTAAATGTGTTTTTGGCATCATGAAGGTCTAATATTTGATTCTCATTATTTAAAATGAGGGCATCAAGGTGGATACTCATAAGATCAAGGATATTTTAGAGTAAATAGTGCCTAGAACATTTTAAAACCTCTCAGGATCTTGGGGCTCATAGGTTACTATCATCATTTTGTAAGAATTATGGAAATATAATAACATCACTCATAACCTTACTGAAGGACTCTTTCCAATGGAAAGAGGAAACCACTTGGGAAGTTGAATGAAGCCATGTGCACCACCGCAACTCTATCTACTTCAGATTTTTCTAAAACATTCATTCTGGAATGTGATGTTTCATGATATGTCATGGGATTGGTATTCATGCAAGAAGGACAACCCATTACGTTTGAAAGTCACCAACTCAAAGGTAATAATTTTATAAATCCCATTTATAAGAAGTAAATGATGGAAATCCTTCACATAGTAAAATAAATGGTAACAATATCTAATGGTGAGACATACTGAATTGGAGATAGATCATAATAGTCTAAAATACTTCTTAGAATAGTTGCTTACATCAGAAGAACAATAAAAATGGGTCACTAAGATGTTGGGATATGAATTTGATATTGTATACATTAAAGGAAAGGATAATGTCATGGTTGAGGCTATATTTAGGAAGGATGAGTCCAAGGAGAAAAGTTTCTGTGTCATGTCCATATTACAGGGCAATTGGGGGGATAAATCAATAATATAGTGGGAGAATGATGTAGTTATAAAGGATCTTGTTCAAAATTCCAACAATATCTTATCATGTGCTATGCCCTTAACCTATATTACATCTAGGGATATGTGTGGCCAACTTGTGGCTTACATACCTTAATATTAACTTATTACATTATTTAATGTTCTTAGTATGGTCAACCTATGGAATAACCATGGCTAAGTAGAGTATATATAGGAGGTAGTGGTTAGTCTTTGATCATCATATTGAGAAATTTGTTCTTATTACATTGTTGTGGAGGTTTCCCCTTCAAAGTGGCTTAGTCATAATATTCAAGTATTATACTCTTTTACCAATTATTATTGTGAATTTATTTATTCTATTATTAATTTTATGATATATAATTATATTATTGTGAATAATCTAAGTAATTTCATTACAATTAGTATCACAGCTTCGATTTGGGAAAGTTTTAGTGGCACAATTTTTTTAGATCTAGCGTCTTGAGCACTAGAAGGTTGAAAAAACATAACTTGTGATCTGAGGCAAATTGATTTTTTCATCACAATAGTTTTGTTTATGAGTTTTTTGAAAAAAAAGAAAAAAAATATGGATTTTTTTTACCTTCTACAAATTATAAGTCATTGGATTTGTCTCTATGAGATGATCACAATGGTATATTCTACCAGTACACTTTTTTAGGCTAAATTTTTTCACCCTTGTGTACATTCTTAGTCATTAGATTCATCTTAGCAAGGCGATCGCAATGGCATCATCCAATGATACATTTTTTTAGGATTGTAACCCTCTTAGGGTTTGTTCATGGTTGGGACTAATACTTATGGAGGTGGGAAAGGGAAAGAAATGCCTAAATTCCTTACAAGGATGACATGAAGTCATAAAATTTTGATCTGAGTATTTCAAAGGTAGTTCAGTAACTTAAGTCAAGTTTATAGGGCATGGTGTAGAAATATTATCTTAATATGATTAAAGGGGACCTCATGGGGTTGAGAGGGGACCTGAATGGCTTATGGGATCAATTATAACAAATCACTAGGTAATTATCAAAAAATTTAGATCAATAATTATAAAATAACTTTCAACCACTCCATTTTAGTTCTCCTCCTCCAAATAATCACAATGCCAACGCTGGTACGAAGTTGTTATTTATAAAAGTGGACCTAAGAAAGTTTGATGGTAATTATCCACTCACATGGATTAGTCAAATTGAAAATTTGTTTGATCTACATCAAAATCCCTATTCACAAAAGGTGGTCATGGCCTCTTTATATCTGGAACCTGATCAGTTCATTTGGTATCATTGGTTGTGTGCTCAAAATAAAAAGAAGGGTTTCCCAGTTTCATGGTCAATATTTTATGAAGAGTTATAGCTCCACTATCACAATAATGTATCCAAAAATTACTTCATATAACTAGTTAAATTATGCCAAATGAGGACCATAAAGGATTACATTCATCAATTTTATAATCTCTCCTTACATGTGGTAGACATCATTGAGAAAAATCTAGCTAGCCTATTTTTGGGTGGCCTCAAAGATAGCATCCAATTGGAGGTTCACATGTTTCATCCTAGTAATGTATCTAAAACCATACCAAGGGCATGCCTAGCTGAGGAAAAAGATTTTATAAAATGAATACCTTTAACTAATGTTCATAAATGAACCTTCCCAACACCATCATTTCTGTACCCTGCCAGATTGACACCTCAACAAATTGAAGAAAATCGTGTAAAAGGTTTATGTTTTGGCTATGATAAAAAATAGAACAAAGGACATCAATGTGCTAAAAATAAGTTGTTTTACATTTAAAGTGATAATGAGGAGGAAGAAGACGATGATGATTGATGGGCAAGTTTGGAAGAACTCAAGTATAAATCTGGAGATTCTCAACTTACTATCTCTTGTCATGCACTTTTAGGCATTAGTACTCCTCAAACACTTAAGGTGGTGGGTTTATTGAATAAATAGAAGGTGAATACATTAATTGACTCTGGGAATACATATGACTTCATTGGCTACTCGTTTGAACTATTTCATTTACTTAGATTTAGAATTTGAGATCATGATTGTAGATGGTGACACCATTAATTATTCTATATAATGCCATAACATTAATCTTGCTATGGGAGACTACATATTAGATTCCCCTATGTTTGATATTCAAATGGGAGGAGTTGTCATTATTTTGGGAGTGCAGTGGCTAACCACTTTGGGCACTATTGAGATGAATTTCCATGAACTATTTATGAGGTTACATTTAGAAGTTAGGACCTTTGAACTGCATGGATTATGGGATGAATCTCCACAACTAGTTAGTTTCCATCAGATGATGAAGATTATCAGAAAATGTGTTGAGGGATTTGTGGTACACTTATTTTCCATAGAGTTTAAGCCAACCAAGGAGTCTACACATCCTAATTTTCAAAGGGTATTGGATGACCATTATATTTTTTTGGTGACAGTCGAAATAACTTCCTCCAATCCATTCACATTATCATGTCATAAGGCTCATTCTAAGAAGTACACAACCCAACATTAGACCCTACATGTATCCTTATACCTAAAAGGGTGAGATTTAAATGATGGTACAAGATATGTTGGAAGCATGAATCATCTGAAATAGTCAAAGTGAATATTCCTCCCTAGTGGTCATGGTGCAGAGAAAGATGACACTTGGAGGATGTGCCCAGACAATATAGAACTCAACAAGTACACCATAAAAGATAAGTTTCCTATTCCAGTAATTGATGATTTGTTAGATGAATTACATGGTGACATTTATTTTACCAAGTTAGACCTTCACTCTAGGTATCATCAGATTTGAATCTGTAATGAGGACATACCTAAAATAACTTTTGGAACTCATTAAGGCCATTATGAATTTATGGTCATGTCTTTTGGCCTCACAAATGCACCATATACATTTCAAATTTTGATGAATATTATTTTTAGGAGATTTTTTAGAAATTTTGTATTGGTGTTTTTTGACGATATCCTCATCTACAAAAAAAATTGGGAAGACCATTTAAAGAATGTGAAATAGGTACTTTCAATTCTGTAATAATATTAGCTTTATGCCAAACCTTCCAAATGTTATTTTAATGTCCAAGAGGTGGAGTCATTGGGTGATATTGTTTCACATGAAGGAGTGAAATTTGATCCTAAAAAAATCCAAGTGATGATGAAATGGCAGGTTTTCGAGACCCTCAAGAACCTCTAAGAATTTTTGGGGCCAAATGGTTACTATCATAGGTTTGTCAAAAATTATGGTAGCATTGTATCCCCACTCACCTCTTTGTCGAATAAATACTTTGTCCAATGGACTGAATCAGCTACCAAGGCATTTAAATAGTTAAAAATGGCTATGTGCACAACTTCAATTTTGGCTACTCCTAATTTAAAAAAAAAAAATTGTTGTGGAGTGTGATGCATCAGGTTATGGTATGAGAACTATACTCATGAAGAAGGTAGACCATTAGCATTTTAAAGTCACCAATTGAAGGCAAAAAGTTATCTCAAAGCAATCCTTGAGATAGAGATGATGGCTATTCTACATTAACTCAAGCAATGGATACCTTATTTGATGGGTCATCACTTTCAGGTAAAGACTGATCATGATAGCCTCAAATATTTTTTAGAACAATGATTATCATCTAAAAAACAAATGGGATACTAAAATGTTAGGGTATGATTTTGAAATAGTCTATAAGAAAAGAAAAGAGAATTTGGTGTCAGATGCACTATCCCAGAGGGATGGATCAATTGAGGCATTGATATGTGCCATGACTATTTGGAAAGAAAATTGGCTAGAGGAAGCAACATCAAAATGGGAGAATGACAATGCTACCCATAATTTAATTTAAAATCTTTAATAGGGTTTTTGGGGAGATGAAAATGTTATATGGAATGGGAATGCATTATGGTATAAAGATATATTATGTATTTGTAAGGATTATCTCCTCAAATATAAAATATTTTAGGATCTTCATGCATCTCCACTGGGAGGTCACTCCAAATTTTTGAAAACATATCATAAAATTAGGCAAGATTTTTTTTAAAAAGGATTCAAGGGGGATGTCCATAAATTTGTCGTTGAATTTATGATATGTCAATAGAACAAGGTGAAACCATTAAGACCCTAGGTCATTTTCAACCTTTATCCATCCCTAGCCAATGTTGGAAGGAGGTTTCTATGGATTTCATTACTGGGTTACCATGGTCTGAGGGTGAAAATATTATCATGGTAGTTGTGGATCGACTCACCAAGTATGCTCATTTTTGTTCCTTGTCACAACCATTTGTTTTCAGTACATTAGTTTTTATTTTTCTCAATATAGTTTAAAAATTGAGTGGTACTCTAAAAATCATTGTAAGTGATTGATGTCCCATGTTTACTAGTAATTTTTGGAATGAATTATTTTCATGTTTGGGCACCCAGTTGGCTCAAAGCTCATCTTATCATCATCAATTTGATATAAAAATAGAGGTAGTCAAAAAATGTCTAGAAGGGTATCTTCATTGTTTTATTTCTAACAAACATGATAAATGGGTTTATTAGATGCCAATTGTTGAATGGTGGTATAACACTTCTTTTCACACTTCTTCCAAAATATCTCCCTTTGTGGAATTGTATGAGTATAACCCCCCATCCATCACTTCCTCCTTGATGGTGAATCCCAAGGTTTGATTTATTGAGAAACACATTCACCATCAATAGGAGGTACTAGTTAGTTTGCGAGAGAATTTAGAAATGACACAAAATAGAATGAAGTGGCAAACATATCAACACCATAGTGAGCAGTGTTTTGACATAAGTGATTATATCTTTATGCATTTTTAACCATATAAGTATATGTCTTTGAGGCAACATAAAAAGGATAACAAATTATCACGTAAGTATTGTGACCCTTATTAGATCTTGTAAAAAAATTAGTAGTGTGGCTTACAAACTAGAATTCCCCCATCCACTTGCATACATCTAGTTTTCCATGTTTCTTACCTAAAAAAGGTAATTAGACACAAAGTTTCCACTCAGACTGAGTTACCATAATTGGATGAATAAGGTCAAGTCATTCTAGAGCCTAAAAAGGTCCTTCACATGTGCACTAAGCAACTACTTACTAGAGCAATTAAGGATTATTTGATCAAATGGAAGAACCTGCATTCTAAAGATGCAACATGGTAAGATGAATCATTCTTGCAAAAACATCTTGGTGTGATATAACATTGAGGGAAACATATTTTTGAAGTGAAAGGGTATGATATGCCCTCAAGCTATAGTGCATCTAGGGATATGTGTGGTTGACTTATGGCTTACATACCCTTATATTATCTTATTGCATTTCTCAATGTTCCTCGTATAGATGGTCTATGGAATAACCATGACTAATTAGAGTATATATATGAGATATTGGTTAGTATTTGATCATCATATTACTATTTTTTTTTATTGCATTGTAGTGGAGGTTGCCCCTTGAAGTGGCTCAGTCATAATATTCAAGTATTATACTCTTTTTCCATTTGGGTTTGTGAATCTGCTTATTTTATTCTTAATTCTATGATATAAAATTCTAGATAAAATTACTTTTAATTTTCGTATTGTTACACTGAAGGTGTATATACAGTGGGGTGAACAAAAATGTCAAAGATCGATTGACGGCCAGTGAGTCACCAACACATGACAAGACCATGGACAACATCACAACCGTCATGTGTTTCTCTATTTACTGTTAACTGTCATCTATTTTGTTGTTTGATCATGTCATGTGTTTCTCTATTCGCTTGGTTTAGCAAGGCGAGCCAAAAAAAAAAGGAGCAAGGCCGACTCCATGATGTTCACCGACTCAAACGGCAGAAGGCCCAGGAGTTACATGTCATTTTTAACTTTTTTTTTTTAATTTATTTTATTAACTCTTTTTATTTTATTTTATTTTTTTAACATAGGCAAAATATTTTGCATATGTTAAATAAATAAAATAAAAAAGGTTAAAATTGATATGTAGCTCCTGGCCCTTCTACTGTCTATGTCTATGAAAAGAGCAATGTCGATTTCGTGATTAAAAATAATATGTAGCTTATGGGCCTTCTGCCATCTGTGTCTGTAAAAAAAGTAAGACCCATTCTGTGATGTTCACCACATAGACGGTATAAAGCCTAGGAGCTACATATCATTTTTAACTTTTTTTTATATTTACAGACACAGACAGCAGAAGGCCCAGGAGCTACATATCAATTTTAACCTTTTTTAATGTTCACTGACACAGATAGCAGAAGACAAGAACTACTTATCATTTTTAACCTTTTTTTATTTTATTTGTTTAACATATGTAAATAATCCATATATATATATATATATTCTTTTCAAAGGTACAACATAACAATTATAATTTATGATATCGTTGGTCTCAAAACATGGTTGTGTGGTGGTGGAAAATAGGATTGTAATATATTGACGTTAAAGGATTGCACGAGCTCTATAACTACCTCTCGAACAAAGCCTTCAAAATGTGACAAAATCCATTCCATTATGTTAATTATTATTTTTAATTTAAACCAAGAAAGTAAAAAAATTACAAATAAAATATAATTAAAATATTGTTAAAAAAATAGACAGTCATAAATTTATAGTAGTACAAAACAACTCAGAATTGTCCTAAAGACAATAGCCTCTTATAAAACCAGAATAATATAAAACAACAACATTACATTCTAAAGATCAGTAACATTCCATTATGTTAATTGCTTTCAACTTTTAAAAATGTGACTTAACCATAATTCTTAAATGTTTTAAATATACTAGTCAATTAAACTAAAAATGTTTACCTCCTTTTATGCATTATTAATTTTTTTTTTTCCAATTCAAAAAAATTATGAAAATGTCACGTATGATGAAATAAAGTTTTACAATATAATGAAATATAAAACATATTCTAAGTGAACTTATAAAATTTTATAATTTAATTAAATTAATATATTAATACATATCACAATAAATTAAATCAAAATTTTACAATGTAATAAAGTATACAAACATATTGTAAATGAAATTATAAAGTTTTACAATTTAATTAAAATTGTATATTGATGTTTATTAAAAGTGAAGAATGGTTCATGGGACTAAAAAAAGTATAAAGATAAGGAGAGTGTACCAAGTCACTTAAAAAAATATAAAAGAGAAAATTAAATATAAAATGAAGCATACAAATATATTATAATTCAAACAACACAAACATGGTTACTTGTTCAAAATACACATTACAATTTAAAAATCATTTACAAAATATATATTAAGTAACAATAATACATACTACCTGACCCTTGTTATTTTTTTCACTTTTCCCTTTACCACTCTCTTAGTTATAACGAAGGTGTATATATAATGAGAAATAATTAGCTATTAGTATTGATCAACAGTTAGCAATATTGTTGTACATGGTAGGACCACCATTGCATCAATCTGAACCATCCATGAATTTTTGAAAACAATCAAACAATTAAAAAAACATTTTGTAAGAAAGGTTATTCATTCACTGCCCAAATCAAAATGTTTATAGCCATCAATGTAAACATTAAACACTTGAATTCAATTGCAAGAGACCACCATAGCCCTCCAATTGAACTCTCTTCCTTAGATAGACCGTGTTGGCACTTTCTAATGTACATGTTATCGAGCATAATTAAAATGTGTCAGTATTATGAGACCTACATCACTATTGTTGTGTGGTTCTTAATGAACAAATGATGCATCTCATCAATCATCATAAGTTTTAGTTACAAGCATCAAATTTGGTCACTATAACTTTATTTATTCATGAGTCTGTGAGCTTGTCTTTATAGATAATCTAGGTTGTCCATGTGCCATGATCACATAGTATCAAATCCATTGACGTCACTAAATTTTATTTTATGATAACTTTTCCTTGTGAAGTCTACAGATGCATTAGATTATTGATGCAATTTTATCTCTATCTAGATTTCATTGTCTATCATGGATACATGTCATATTCTGTGTAGTGTGGTCATGACATTCTAACTACTCATTATCCTTAGATTGTTTTGTTTACTCAAAGTGAATCACATTGTACTCTATTAATTTTTTGTAATCATGAGGTCATAGAGTGCTTCCAAATATTTTGAGTAACTTTTTAGTATACACAGACGTGTTAAATCCTTAAATTAGTTACTACATTCATTCATCTTCATGCCCCTTCCAACTATTCATTTTCCATGGCCACTTGTCATCATTTTATACATTGTGGCCTTGTTAACTCTGATTATTCATTGTATTTCATATTTTATCATGTTCACATAGAGAAATATGTATTGCCATTTCTTGTCATTCCATAGTAACACAATCACAAAGGCTTTGAAATGCCTCATCTCAAAGTCCACTGATTTGTGGAATTATTAATTCTACTTTATATCTCTCAAATCTAGAATGTATCATGTAATTGATATATTTCAGTCATGTAAAAATATCTTATGAACTAAGTCCTCATAGGCTCCACACCATCTCAGATTCTATTTTGGCCACATGTTAAACTTTGTGCAGTGTTACTTCACCAAAACTTCAATTCTTTGTCACCTTTCACATATTCATAATGAATAGACACGTCACAATTATTTATAATAACACATATATGTGCTTGCAGCGCACACACATTAATAATATCATAATATAAAATGAACATGTGGCAACCATCTACCAACCACAAAATCACAAAACATATTTTACTCTCACTGTGGGCTACTAAACTACATGGATCCATTGGGCTTTTAAATCCACCATATATTGACATGCATTTATACCTTTCCCTACACGGTGAACGAATTCACAATGATCACTCCAAAATGTTAATAATTCACACGTGGCTTTAAATAACCTATGACATTAAAAATAAGTCATGTGGCAGTCAAACAAACCCATGGGATGTCGAAGGTCTCAAAATGTAACTTTAAAATTTGAAGTAAAAGTGGCCTCTATAAACGCAATGTATGTGAATTTTAATTTAATCCACATTACCCATGCACAATAAATGATATCTTATAAATGGTTGACCAAGTCCAATAGTCATTCGTAGATCCAAAATATCTCAAATCATGGTATGAAAATATAGCATGTTCACACCTTCAGGAAATTGAAACTCGCACATAACCTTAGTGAATAAAATATGTGTGTGTCACTGAGATGAGCTTCACATGTTGTCATCACAAACTATCAGTGGCCTAAGTAAATAATTCTATTTTTTATCAATCCAATTTATAATATAAATGAAACTTTTTATGATCACATGATCCCCATAGCCAATGTTGACTTTGATAGTGACCTAAGCCACATTAAGCCAAAATCTATATTCCAATGCATCGATATGATATGAAAAATTAATACTCATTATAACCATTTTTAATGGAATTTTGAGTGTGTGGCTTTAGGATTACAACCTATGTCCTGATCACAGATAGATTATGATCCCGAATAATATTTGTGAAGAGTGTATTATTAGAAAATAGCATATGGTAGTATTTCATGTTGGTAAATCACGGAGAGAAAGAGCTCCACTTGAACTTGTTCACCAATACTTTGTGTTTATAAGGTATTTTTTATGGGTAATAGATTATATTTATTGATGATTATATTATGAAAATTTAGGTAAAATTTTTAAAAATAAATCATAAACTTTTGGTATATTTAAATGTTTATAATTCTTTGTGAAGATAAAATATTTACCATTTTTAATATCTCAATAAAAGGAGTCCTGAATAAAGTCACTATATTTCTCAAATCAATTTAAGATATGAGACTCATAAATTCAATACTCTATAATAAAAAAAAGGCATAGGATCTTCAATATAAATATATTTAATACAAAATATGTAATCTTAATTTTTTAATATTAATAACATTCATGCAAACTATAAAATATAGAAAAATTATTATTAATTTAACCTCAAAAAAATTATTGAAGTTTGCATATAACTAATTTCCAAAATAATTATAAGTTTTTTTAATACATCTAGAGGTATGTGTAAGTTCATTGTTGTAATTAGATACTATCTAGAATCTTATGATGATGGATTGAATCCCACCTCTCTTCACATTGAATCCCTTCTACATGCTTAGAAAAATGATACTATTTTGATGATATTTTGAAACTCTCAACATAGGGTTTATACCTAAAAATAGAAGTAAACCACTAAAAAAGACAAAAATAGGATAAATTTCTTAGTTCCCTTACTTTCGTTACAAGATTTTGATCACCAAGAATTTGATAGGGCGAGGTGAGAGCATATAGCTAATAATTTTACAAGGCTTTTGATAGATAGATTTTCTTTTTTTTTAATATTTTCTACTTAAACTTAAAAAACTAAAGACAATTACTACTTTCAATATATGTGGGTTATATAATTATAAAATATGTGTACTAAATTAATTTATTTAATAGCTTATATTGAAAATGAAAATATTTTACTAAAAAGTTGATATTAACAACACCCTATTTTGTGTCATACAATTGTGCCATGTTTACATTGTAAAAAAGTTAATAAATAAATAAATAAATGAAAATAGAAAGGTGGATATGAACCCAACCAAATTTGTGATGCTATACACAAAAAATATAGTAGTGGGAATTAACATAGACAAAAATTGTTTTAACAATAATTTTATGTTACTACAAGAGAAAAAAATAAGAGACTTGTTTAGCAGATTAAATATTTTAATTCTACTTATCAAAGATGTTGCAATGTGAACTTTGAACCTTCCACATCTTCAAAAAGTTTGATAAGACCCTTGCTTGATAGGTCATCCTGTCCTCGGGTGACACACGTTCAAAAGCAGAAAATAGCCTTTGGAAGCTGCCTCCAAAATCATCAAAGTAATTGCCATTCGTATCCACACATACTGACAGGTTTGGAAATTGGATTTCTGGTTTCCCCTCTCTTTCCATCCCCACAGTTACACTCACAAAAAAACTATGAAACGCATCCCTAATGAAGTCCATGTGCTTCCTCACGGCCAGATTGTACGCAAAATAGGCGAATAATTGACTCGTTTTTATATCAGGAGGCATCCAAGCAAGAATCCCCTCAGGCAAGCTTAGAAGTAGTTGGCGCAGTAGTTTCTCGCTTCCTTCCAATAATCCTGCAATGTATATGACATAAAAATTTTGGGCAGTAAGCTCCAAAATTCTCTCCCTTACTATTTGTAGAGCCTCCCCATTTGAAGCTGAGAAAAGGTTGGGCAGTGTGAAAAACAGAGACACTTTTTCAGGGGAATTGAGAAAGGAGGTCGATGGGATCCACTGCACAAGCTTCCCACCTCCGTCCACATGCATGCATTTTCTCTCGCCACTCATCAATGAACTGAACATCTTTTGTAGGAATTCGCCTGGCCCATCAAAAGTCTACAAATATACAATAGTTAGACAGATATGAACAATTTGCAAAATAAAGCCTAGTAAATATCCCTTTGTAAGATAAACATAGTCTCTTACCGTGTCCGCCTCGTCTGGCAGGGAAAATAGAAGCAAAGGATGCGTTTCCTTTATCTGTGCCCATCGCTCTATCAACATGGGACTCTTCCTGATGTTCAAAAACATCATACTCTTTACCTCAACCACGCTGTCCATCGCTTTTCCTTCCATTTTCGAACACCCTTCTGCTGTCATTGCAACCAATGATTTCAAGCATCTGAAATCATTACAAAGTCTCTTTAATCCCTCACAACCCTGCATGTTAAGATATTTCAAAGCCTTGAGCTCTCCAAATTTAACAGGAAGACTTGACAATTCCGTACATTTGCTCATTTGTAAGACTTTCAAATTGTTCAACTGACTAAACGAATGCGGCAGGCTCTGTAAGCTGTCACACCCGTTTAAATGCAGAGACTCTAAGGAAGAGAGGTTCCCAAAGCTTTCTGGTAGTGCGGTAAGCCCTAAACAGTCTTGTAACTTGAGAAAACGTAGAGAATTGAGCTGGCCAAAGCTGTGTGGAAGCCTCTTCAGTTTTGGGACATCATCTAATTTCAGCTTTTCTAAGGCACCTAGACTGCCAAAGCTTTCCGGCAATTCAATGAGATTTTTACATCGCCTAAAAGTCAGACGGTGTAAAGACTTAAGTTGGCCGAAGCTATTAGGAAGACTGGAGCATTTGGTATAAGCATCATAAAAAATGATCTCCTCTAGTGAAGAGAGGTTTCCAATGCTTTCATGAAGATCTAAACTTCTTACACACAGAAACCGTAAGGACCGAGGCAACTGCATATAAAAAGAGTTGTTCGAGTTAACCTTACAATCTTCTCAATTATAAAGCATTTTTGCAAAGGATAAAATACACTCAAAAGCTGTATCGAAAAGAAAGAAATATAATTGTGAACTTACCTCACAAACATGGCTGGCGCCAGAGACCAACACAGCCAATCTCTGGAGATTCTTCAAATCGAACGGAGGATTTTGATTTGAAAATATACACCGTAAATTCTTGAATTTTTTATTGGATCTACCTTTCACTTTCAAACTGTTTGATAAGCCGAAAATTCTTAAGGATTTATTCATCAAATCCATATCGTCTGCATCAATATCTAAGGATGCCGCCCGAAAGAAGGCTGCTGTTGCCGCCGCCACCACTGCAGTCGCCGCGGCCACCCCCGCTGCCGCCACCACTGCCGCCACCGCCTTCTTCGCCTCCTCGGCCACCATCACCACCATCACCGCCTCCGGTGCCACCGCCGCCTTCGCTGCTGCCACCGGCATTGCTGCCGCCGCCACTATAGCTGCCGCCACCGCCACCACAGCCGCCGCCTCCACTGTCGTTGCCATCGCCGCCGCCATCGACACCCCCGCAGCCGCCGCCATCGACACCCCTGCTGCCCCAGCCACCGCCAGGCCCGCCAGAGCCACGCCCGCCGCAGCCACCACAGCCGCCAGCTCCACCTGTGTCGCCCTCTCCGCGGCGAAGTCTCGGATGCATTTGTTAAAGAAAATCCCTTTAATTTGCTGAATTCTCTGAAAATGTATTTGCAATGCCACGCATGAAAGTAATGAACTACGTTAAAAGCGCAAATTATTAACGAAACCGAACATAACCGAGGTTTCAGCATTACACATCTGACAAAGTAAAGAAAGCATTTACAACAATAACTGTAACATAGCGTGCTTCCTAACTGAAAAACTACCTGCTTATCCTGCAAAATATCTTTCAAATCTTGCTTCCCGGTAATTCTATCTGATTTTGACAACCATTTTCCTCGTATTTCCAATCTGCCATGATCGGAAGTCTTTACAAGTCCTGTCTTTTCCAACGATTTGAGTTCCACCTCTCCAACAATATAAGCCACCCATCGCCGTTTCCAATCTTCTCCAAAGAAGGAGAAAGAAGCTATATCTAGAAATGCTTCTTTATAAGATGAGTCTGGCAAAGCATTATATACATAATTCACTACTTTTTCACTAAAATCCCCTTCCCCTTCCGCCAATATTTCTTTCAGATAATTATGCCAATCCGGGACATTACTGCCATCTTTCTTCAGATTACACCCAACCATTTCTAACACCAACGGGATTCCACAACAAATTTCCACTAGACCATCGACATCTACGTCATTCTCAAAATTCTCGTGGGCACTCCCTAAAGCTTTCTTGCAAAGAAGCTTTCTGGCTTCTGAACTTGGAAGACGATCTACCTGATGGGCATGGCGTTGAATATGTGGGTGTAAAGGCAATGCAGTTTCATCAAACTTTCTAGTTGTAATCAACAGCCTGCTCTTAGCAGGAAGGCATGAAAGATCTCTAGGCAGAAGCTTCACTAGGTCAGTTCCTTTAAGAGCATTATCTATGAACATAAAAATTGGGTGAGTTATTTCTTTTCCGAATGAATTTGATAGTTCATCCTGACCCTCCACACAATCCCCCAGCTTCAGATTCGATCTGCTAAACAAATCTCTCAAAATTTGCTCTTGCAGTAACTTAATATCATTGTCTGAACAGTTTTGGAGCACGTTGACCCTACAATGCTTGTAACCCGTCAAGTTGAGCCTGTTGAAGACAGCAGTAGCAAGGGTTGTCTTTCCTATTCCCCCAACGCCGCAAACAACCACAGCCCTTGGTGATAAATCTTTCATGTTTAGAAGCTCAGTTACCCCATCCCTAGCTTTGTCGATGCCAACTGCTAGGTAAAACCAAAAAACCAAAAAAAACATAATTAAAATGCAATTACATAGCTCCAAATTGATCGCGCATGGCACAAAGATAAGTGAAACTGGAATTATTAATTGCTTGGCAATGAACTTATCGAATAAAAGTTACAAATAAATACCTGCATCAGGATATTGTCCCTGTGAAGGAGGGAGATAGGTAGGCCTATCTTCCATAAGAGCTATTATAGACGCCAATGCGAGATCTGAATGTGTATGGGCTAATTCTAATTCAAAGCTTTTCAAATCCTCCGCGTTTATAGAAGCACTGAAAAAACTACACCACAAACAAAGAAATTTAATCTAACAAATGAAGTGCGAATTCCTTCTACTATGTTATAGCTAAACAATGTCACTCCTACCTAAAAAGGTTGCTGGAAGTCATTTGGGAAAGGCACATGGTGCATCCTTTAACTATAAACTGAACTACATCATTGAATTTCTTTTTTGCTTGAGGTAGTTGTTCATCTAATTGCTTGATATGTTTAGCCAGACAAAACATGTATCGCAGCAGTTGTAAACATTCGGTCTTGTTGTCCGAGATTTGATCAATTTGATCAAGCACATAGGCTACAACAGAAAGTCCAATTGCCAGCCAGTGAACCTTGGCTGACTCTTTCAGTACATCAATCAAAACTTTGCGTGTTTCACGGCTAAGTATATATTTGAAACATATCTGCAGGACAAAATGTATGACTCTTTGGTTAAATAATTAAAATTTATATGAATGAAAATTTGTAATTAGTCATATAGGCAACAAAAAAAGTAAGTGTGTTGCAGAATTTAACTTGACCTATAAATATCCCAAAACTGATATAAAAGGACTGAAATCAAATAAGGGGCGAAATATTCATAGTTTAAATAAGAACGAGCTGTTTAAAGTTCAAATTTGTGAGATCTAGGTAAGTGATCCCTAAACAACAATGGGAGGCAAAGATATATCTTATCTGCATCAAAGGAGCGAAATATTTCATCTAAAATGTTAAACCTACATATACATTTCAACTAAATATATATTAATAATGGAAATGGATTTCATATTGAAACTGTTTAAAAAAAGTTTAATTTAAATATCAGGCAAGTTGGTAATCCAAATCAATAAAAGAAGCAGCACTCTTCATCATGTTCATTTCATCCAATGGAGACACCTATATTAAAATCATTTCAGTTCAATAAATAAGTGCAAGGAAATCCTCTTTGGTTACCTTGCAACAACGAGTATAAACACGTTTCCTTACGTTCTCCAGTAAACGGCTGCCAAACTGTATACACAAATTCGCTCTAACAGAACGAGCAGCTTCTTTTCGGGACGCAAACGCACTCTCTTTCGCCTGCAAAATATATGTTTTCCATGATGCATATAAATCAGTGGGTGATAAAATACAATAAAAAATTATTATGAAAGCGGAGTTAAGGATGCGCTTACCTTCTCAATGGCGTTCAAACGTTGATGAATATAATTGATCAATTCGTCAAGGTGGCTGATATCTTCAATTAGATTGAGATCAGGCAAGGCAATAGCATTCTCATTTCCTGAAGAAGCAGCAGAGGAAGAAGAACAGCACGTATTGCCCATATTATCTCACTAAATCGCGATCAAAAACGTTCACAAACAAAATAGAATAACCTGAGCAGTACATGTCACAGGTAGAGATAGTAAGACTGTCGATCTCTCAAGTGAACTGCAACTTGATATTTGGTTAATGAATGACAGCAAACCTGGACCATTTTAATAGAAATGTAAAAGAAATACAGTATAAATTACGTCATGCCAGCTTATATATTCTTTACTTCGTCACAAATTTAAGCATGGAACTTCTTTTATGCAGACACTCCGAACAAATAACAGCCACTTTTACACTTTAGACACTCCGAATTTGAGCTATATATATATTTTTAAGCTGATTATTCCGTCCTTTGTGCGACTGATAGTGATTATTCTTCGTTAATCAGCCAAGTTTTAATTCGTTTCTTGGCATCCAAACAAACATTTGTACCTTTTACTTTATTATATCGTCTTTACCTGCGCTGTTACTTTCTATTTTCCCATGTGAATTGTAACGCGCCACTTTGCAAATTGTAGCTCTAGACTATAGCGTATGCGAAACTAAATGTTTCCCAGATTTTTTAAGTACTTATTTATCTGGTAATTGATTAGTCTTAATATTTTCCTAATCTCGCTGCTGTTTTTTTAAAATTAGAAATTATATCTTTTTGTACCAGATAGTGAAAAGGTGCCGTGTGACATTGTTTTTCCCTATGGGGTTATAGTTCAGGGATGATTTTATTTGAAGTAAGTGGGTTTGGTAGTAGTTAATGCTTGTTACCACTTTGTTTTATATGTTCGATTGTTTAATGCCTATCTTATTTTATAAGTTTTTCCATTTCTAACTGTGTTTTGTATTAATTGTGATTAGTTATCATATATTTAATTAAATTTTGAACCATTATGTTACACCCAATTCCTCCTTCAATATTTTCTTTCACTTTCTTTACTGTAAATTAATAATGGGTAATGCAACATGTGTATGATAATGATTTGTTGAAACTTGATCATTATAATTATAACTATACGTAAATTTGTATATTCATTTTGTACATGAGTTTCATGATCGCTCGCATGTCTCTATTTTATAGTTTTGAAGTCACAAGGTCACAAAATCTTTATTTTATATTTAAATCTTTTATGTAGCTTGCATAGATCCTTTGAGTTATTAATTTTTTTTTATATTCACTTTCATATGATACCTTTACATCTTTACATCTCATACAAGGACATGTAGAGTCTTGTAAACTATGCCCCATTAGATTTTAAACCTTTTTCCCTTTTACTTTTATCGTATTCAATCAAAATGGTACACGTGACAGTCTCTCATTATTCTAGGGTCATGAATCATGAGGTTTGTTTGTTTTTTTATTTTTTTTGTGTATCATAACAGACATAATTCACATCGAATCATTGAATTGCATAGAATGTTAGCATCTCATACCATATTTTAGAAATAAACATATAGAAAATTATAATGATGACAAAGCACACATCTAAATTAGTTAGCTCTTTTGGCTAAACAACCACGAGTAAGGAGCATCTACACTATCAAAATCACCCAAGACATGATCTTAGCCTTAACCACTTGACTCTTCGTATCAGGGACCTAGAAATATTTGTACCTTGGTAGATGGATATTAGCAACTATCATCCTCACTAGTTGAACTACAACCCTTTCGGTCATAAAATATGTTTTGTTCTCATTGTGGTCTCAATCAACTTTGTGGATCTATTGAATTATTAGCTCTAATTTATATTCACATTCATCTACTTTTTCCGTACTCAACAACACATTAAATATTATGTGATCACATATATTAATTGAAGCCAATAATGCACACAAATATTTAAAGCACTTTAATAAAATCTGAAATAAAATAATAAACATGGCAATCAAATAGAGTCCCAAGGCCATAGACTTTTACAAAGTAACAACTTAATTCACTTTAAATTTCAACAAAATTCATATGATACGTTAAGATATGAATTTTGACCTATATATCGGTTAGGGAATAGTGGCATAATATGAAATGTGAACTTTAACCTTAGGTACTCTCTCATTGTTCTAGGATCACAGAGTCATGGGTTATTTTGTTCTTGTATCCTCAATGAATTTTGTGGATGTCTTCACCACACCTATTAATTTGTCGTCATCTATGAATTGCATTGCACCATGTGGAATCTTTCACCTCTTCCTTTTAATTTATGTGAAAATAAATGTTTTATAATTTTTTTTGATACTTATTTATTTGATATGTGATTGGTCTAAATATTTATCTATTTTACCCACTATTTTTTAATTAAAAATTATATATTTTTCTACTAGTTAATGAAAAGGCATCGCATGGATTTATTTATTTTGACAGGTTGCATGGGAAAGGGGGTATTTTGAAATAATTTTCATTTTTGACAAGTTGGTATGCGTAATTAACAATATTTTTGTTTGTGAAGCCCAGGACCTGCTAGAGTGGAAGATTTAGCAGGGTGTGAGTTTCATTAGAGGAATATTTACCTAGGAACCATATGACTCACATCTTTAGTGATTTGTAAAAAACCTCACATGTAAACCTCCATCTCCTCTTTCAGCGCATCAAAACTAGTTAGACATTTATCAATGAAGCACTACAGAAAAGAGGATTGAGAGGGTTACGATTACAGGGATGCAATTGTTTGTGGGCTTGTCAAATGTGCTAGTGAGAACATTTTATTGTTGACTAGAAAGAGCATTCAAAGACACCCTTTGATAAAGGATTATGTAAATAATATTCACTATCAAAGGGTGACTTTGAATGCTCTTGATAGTGAACTAATGGTAGCCATCTCCATTCATGTTGGCATTTTTTAACATGGTTAATCCTTGGATTTTATCTGGCTATCACTACTTACATGTGAGTTTTTTTAAATCTCACCAACCCTATGAGGCAATGGTCACATGGATTGGACTATTTATTTAAAAAGCAATCAACCCCTTGCACCCTACAAGGAATATGGTTGTTTAGTTTTCTAGGTTTTTTCTTCATTTTGATTTATGCAAAATGTCTTACTAGGTGTAGGTATCAGGCTTTACAAAGATACATTTTAGGAGAGTTTTTTGTTTAATACCTATCGTTGCTTGAGGTTTTTCAGTGTTGTATATGTGTGAATCATTCAAAATTACTAATTGTCATATTGTGAATGTAGTGGTGAATAATTTCTTGTCCAATATAAGATGCACTAAAAGCCACTCCATGATAGAAGAGTCTGTAAAAAAAATCCACTACCATGGAGTGACTTTTAATGCTTCTAATAGTGTATGATGATCGTCATTGCTTCCATCAACAAATTAACTTTTCCTGTAAGCAGTGATGGCAAGTGAGTGTAAGCGATCATGCTAATTCTATTGTTGTTATCAACATGTTGTCTCTGAAACCCTCCATCTCCTCTTCCATGCTCATACAATGAATGTGAATGGAGATCAATGTGATAAAAGGTCAGGATGAAATACCCAAGTGTCAATGAAATGAATGGGTGTTAATAGGTCATACATATAAAATGGAAATACATAAATGATCTGCCACCTCAATTAGGATGGTGAAACATTTAGTGATGAAGAAATATAGAAAATAGGGTTAACACTGCCATTGAAATTTGTAATCCATAACTAATCATTCTGAATAATTCACTAACAAGTACACTGATTTTAACACATCTTAATTGATAGAATGACCATACAAAATATTAACTTTTTACAAACATTTGAAGTTGTATTAACTTTTTTTTCTAATTAGTTGATTATTTCTATTTTACAATTATTTGTTTTAGTTTGTTATGTATCAAAAATATAGTAGGAATGTCATTTGCATTATTTCTATTGTTATAAACCCTGTAAATGAAATTAAAATAAAATATTGAAATATGTTATATTATATTACTATTTCATATTATATGTTAATGTTCAAAGATGTTTATTGGTGAGCATTGAACATTTTTTCAAACATGTTGGATTGTGTAATTTAATTTTATATTATGTTTTATTTTTTGTTAGTTGGGAATATGATTTTTTTTCCTGGTGAGTGTTATACGTTTTTTGCAAACATGTAAGGATTTGAATTGCAGCAGTAATAAATTTTGAAAGAGAAGCAAATAAAAGACAAAGGGCACATATAGTTGAATAGAAGATATTGTATAAAAGTGAAATGATATATTAGAAGTTAGCACATCCTCTTGTATTAATTTGATAGGATTGTAATTGTTGATAGTTAGTGAAAGGACATGTTATACTTGAAAAGTAATACAAAATTAATATTTTTGAACCTAATATTTAAGTTTATCAATGCAAATCGCAAATCTAAATATTAATAGTTGAAATAACGTATACTAATAATAATACACTATTTATATAAAAATAACAATTTTTTTAAATTTTTTTAGTATAATACCAATATTCAAATATTCAATTTTTATATATTTATAATTAATAAAAATATCATTTACTTTTAATAAAAAATATATTTTAAGATAAAGCCCCATACTTTCAACTACTGCCATTAAATCCCGCTTAATTATTGACTCCTCACCTCTGCAGTGAGACAAAGAAACTTGCAAGTTCGCGGGAGAATAAATCGGAAACATGATTTGAAATTATTAATATTACTTTTAATTTTCATATTGTTACACCGAAGGCGTATATACAGTGGGGTAAAAAAACTGTCAGAGACCGATAGACGGCCAGCAAGTCACCGGCACATGACAAGGGCACATGACAAGACCATGGACAACATCACAACTGTCATGGTTTACTGTTAACTGTCCTATGTTTTGTTTTTCGCTCATGTCAGCACAGTTCAATGCTCACATGTGTTTTGCTATTCGTTTGGTTTAGCAATGCGGTGCAAAAATATAGAAAGGCCAACTCTGTGATGTTCATTGGCACAAACTGCAGAAGGCCCAGGAGCTACATATCAGGCGCCTTAACTGAGGGGACATTGTGCAGAGGTGGAGCTCTCATGGTAGTCACGATGGCAGTAGGGACTGTGTAGAGGTGCTACAATAGTGATGCAATGAGCTAGCAGTGGGTGGGTATAGGAGAAACATTTTGAGGTTGTGGGTAGGACCGCCAAGCTAGTGGCAATTGCAGAAGAAGGCCAAGGAGGAGTCTACGCAACCAACAATGATGTACAAATCCAAGTAAGAAGTAAAAGCCCTACTTATGAGTAAAAGTTTTGATACTATTAATGAAACATGAAACTTGCATATCTTTTAATTGATATAAATTGTTGTGTTATTGTTTTTTCATCAGATCTTTGCCGCGGGCGATAGTAGGAGCATGATACTGGCGGAGAACCAGTACCGATAGCACAGAGGCATGATGGGCGTACGGGGGTGGTGCTTACTTGTGTTGCACCGTAGAAAGTGGTGTTATTGTGGTAGTGCAACACTATGTGCCAACGGAGCTATGGTTTGCACAGGTGGTAATGGAAGCAATAGGGACAAGTGCCTGTTTGATGCCCGCGATGACAAGAGCCTCGAGTTTTGTCTACAGTCATATTTTCTTGACTTTTCATGGCCATTGAAAACATGCACAAATTAAGCGGTTGCCAGATCACTTTCCAGGGGCCTTAGTAGGACAGATGATGTGGTAGGGAGGAGTCACTCGACTAGGGTTGAGGCGGCAGGCATGTGACTGTGAATAGTTATTTGGAGGATTATACGGTGGGGCAAACCTTCCAGATTCATCTCACAAGAAAGAAAAATAGTATTCATTTTTCCACCATTTTTTAACTGACATTTATAATTTAGCTGTTAGCATGGTTTAAAACGTAACTTTCCTTAGAAATACTTGGCAAAAAAACTGCATGGGTGGAATTCGATTTCATCATCCACATATGGATGGTAACAGTGGCACTCGCAGTTGCCATAACAACAGAACCACACATAGATCATGATGATCATAATTATAATAACATGATTTATAATAGTAGTGGTAATAATGACGGTGTTGATGGCGATGACGAGCGTGATGATGAAGAAGATAACGGCCCTGAAGAGGAGGAAGACGAAGAGGATGAAGAAGAAGAGAGACAAAGTTTAAGTCCCAGAAAATAGGGTGTCGTCTCTATCTCAAATATTTAAAAAATACCATCTTGATGACATCGACATTGACTCTGAGAACCTTGACCAGTCAAATCCCACCACATTTGATGACTCCATTTGTCAATTAATCATACAATTAAAGTAGAAAACACTGATATCCATGGCTTCCATTGCTCCATTCGAGGACAAGGGTTCGGTGCAGTCTCATCACCAGGCACTGTGGAAGAAATACGATCGCTTCATTGACCACGCAAACTTCCAATTCTACTCATACGATGAGTGCACGAGGTTAAACATTTTCTCAAGCGGGCGACAAAATACTGGTTAGTTTCGCTATAGATAGCTCTTCAGGTGGGCTAAAACCAGATGAGGGATTTTTCGACGCATGCATAGAGTTGAAGAAAAAAGGGAAACTCGAGGGTGTTTTTATATGGTCTGTTGATGACTCCAAACAAAATGGTTTCGTTTATGAGCAGCAATGTTGGTCTTTCCGTTGACATTTTTGTCCAAGGCATCAAAAAATTTCTTCAAACCTGACGATGTTCACGCTTGGGCTGTGCACCCTAAACAATATGGAGATGTATGTGGTTGCCATTGGGCAGTGAGGCTCAGACTCTAATGACTGTTCCTTTGTTTGGGATCTCAGGAGTGCTTGTTTGATACACATTTGTGTATTCACAGGGTTACGTCAATATAAATCTGTATACTACACGTGCTATTGAAATGAGCGGTATGGAAAGAACTCTATGTTTGGATTTAAACTCAGAAGATGTTCGGGGTATGAGAAAGGTTGCAGAGCTCAGATTTTAACTCCTATCTAAGTGAGGCATTGGCATAAATTGATAGGAAAAAAGTAAATGGGCTGCTAATTTAGAGTGGACAATATTTCTGAAATAAACAAGACGTCTATTTTCCTGATGACAGCGACGTACATAGCTGTGGAATGCAGGGCACTTTAAAGTGGAAAATAATTAGTTTCAGAGACGAGAGATGCAGGAAATTCAACAAAAGACTATATGCAGGAAGGATTGTCCATCTAGTGCTACCACCTGTTCACTTTTTACTACGTGTTACCTACCTCAACTTGTCCATCTTTCTTCCAAGTGTCACTTCACTATTGAGTAGTGCCTCTCACAATAGCTGCTTCACTTCACATTTTAATTTTTTTATTAATTAATAATAAATATAATATTATTTAGTAAACACATTAATATATATTATACATAATAATATAATATTTAATAGAAATATAATATTATTATTTTATATTTTATATTATTATTATATATCATTAAATTATACATTTTATTATACATATATAAAATAAAATAATAATAATATATTATATATAATTAAATATAATAATATATAATATTATATAATAATAATAATAATAATATAATATATTTTTATACTATATAATAATAATTAATATATTAATAATATATTATATTATTAATAATAATGAATATTATGGATGGGCTTTTTCAGCATGCACTATCGATATAGTGCATGCATAACCTTTATTAGGCCCACCTCGGTTAGCATTCAAATTGGTGGTCATCACTAACTCAGTCTGATAAATCTCAGCCCATCTAACATCATTAGTTAATGCAGTCACATCGCTTGCCATCCTCAGTAACCCAATCACCACTCACCACTAACTGTGACCCACATTGTCACCTCACTGCGATCTGTAGTGGTTATTGAGAATAAATGCATCTCCCACCAGGTCGTCCATTTGCCCTACTCATCGGTTTCTTAAGATTGGTTAAAGGAGTTATTCAAAGGTTTCACTATATAAGCAAATCAAAATCTCTTTTCAAATGGACTTTATTTCTATTTGACTCCTATCTTTTACACTACTAAACACTGAACAATTTTGTGTTATTCATAATAAAATTCTTTCTTTCTTGCTTTTTTCTCTATCTCTTTTAAGCATGCTACATTAGTGCATATGGGAGCATCATTCATGATGTAAATTGAATGTTGAGGTAGAGGAATCACTAGTTGAGAGAAAAAGTCATTGACTGACTGTTGGGCCCCATTTCATATTAAGTAATGGATCCCAATTTGACAAACACCTAGGCGTGAGGCAACTATTTGGGTGGTTATTATTTCTATCTTCTAGTGGTCCCAGTTGGTTGGTGACTAACAACTCCAAGTAGCAACAAAAAATGGGTGCATGAGACAGTGGCTGACCATTTAAGACAAGCAACTCCTTTTTGAATCACATAGCATTGGAAGTGGGCACACGAGACATTGACTACACATTAAAAAAAAAGTGTAATGGAGGTGGCAGAATGTGTACCTTCAATGCCAGCTCAACAGTCGACATGCTCTATTCCTCATGAACCTAGGATGCCCCAAAGATTATAAAAAGCCAAGTTCAACTGAAGAAGGGAGGCAAATGGGAGTAGTGAATCTCTCACGAATTGCTACTAGAATTTTTTAAAAGCTTAGAACTTATCTTAGGATGTCTATTGATGCTCCTCTTTGTAACACCCAAGCTTGCCTATGAGCTTGGGCCTTAGTAGTTTATGTTGGGTGCTTGATTAGTTATATAGAACATGCATGAATTATTTTAGTAAGTTAATGAAAATCACTTGCATAACTAGTAGATGAACTAAATGGTTAAGCTTTTGAATGTTTATTAAGTGCATGTTATGTTATATTGAAATAGTGTATTGAGTTCCCATAAGCCTATAACCTGGTTCATTAATGGTGGATCTATGGATGATAACAAGCCTTACACCCTCGACATAAAATATGCTAAGTATAGTTGAAGCCCTGTGCCTCGAACCAATACCCATGCCTAAGCACATGACTATGACCAAATTCCTCAACTACACCACCCTTTGTCCCCTTAAGTGCTTGAATGCCTTTGAAGCCATGAAACCCAAAGCTTGTATATATGAGTACATGACTATCATTTCACCAACCAGACCCATGAAGATTAGAGTTGCGCTATGGTACAACTAACCCAACAAACCTCGGTCCCTTCTCTATTGTGATTTGGGTGAGAACATAAGGCTTGTGCCTTATATATAGTGATGTCAGTGTAGTTGAGTGCTAAATGTTGAGTGGAAGGGAAGTCAAGGCCTAAACCCCTTCTAGGACTAGCCTAGATTTGATCTGGATGGCTAAGTAGGTGTGTGACTAGGCCCATGACTAGAACCACCCAAATTATTACAACATTTTTGTTTTATTGCTGGGACTGTTGAATTTTGTTGTTACAATGGTGCACCAACACAATACTCTAAATCTCCCTTGAGAACATCAAGTGATGGATGGAAAGAGTGGAAGACAACTTTATGTTGAGGCATCCAACTTGTAGAGGATAGAACCCAAGGAAGTGGGTCCAGAACCACTTGTATGATGCCTTGTATGATATATTCTTTTGTAAACTACTAGAGCAAGTATACCACTAGTTGGCTGCTTATACAACCTATAGAAATGGAAGCTATGGACAACATCTTGAATGGACAAAAGAGCACCTAGAGAAGCTTGAGAACTTGGATGCCATATGGACTAGAGCCACAGACAAATGGTGCCAAGGGGCATTGAATAGCTATATGATTAAATTCATGGTATCAATTTACTCCTACCCTAAAGAAGTAGAGTACGAGTTCTTGCACGATCCCATGGGTGTATTTGTGAAAGAACTCAACACCAAACTCAAGAAGTTGATGGTATATTATAGCTTTGAAATAGTGAGGTTAGAAGGCTAAAGTCCTCTCACATATGAGCAGTGCAATGGGGAAGAAAGGCATGTGTAGGTGAGGTGCAATGGAAGGAGATGGGTAGATTGACAATTGAGAGCTTAGGCGACAGGCTTATAGCAAGAGAAGGCATGGACTAATAGAAGATCTGGAACATTGAAGTGCTAAGGGGACCTGTCACATGTGGGAAGGGTATGGGGAAGGATCTCTTGAATGGAATCCATGCCCAAAGGAAGGAGCCCTCGAAGCCTTTGAACAAGCTCCACATTTGGTGGATGAATGCTCAGGGTCCCTTTAAAACTTGACCATTAGAGATTCACCAGATTCACCTATCCCTTTTGAACCTATGGTGTGAGCTCATGCGCTGGATTCCCCAAAGGAAAATAGAGGATTGAAAATTAACCTTATTGTTGACATAGACTTTGATCGCTTAACAAATTTGGACCAAAACTTCGTAATTGAACAAGTCATCCCTTATAAAGAGGTCGGTGAAAATAGATCTAGACCTTGAAGTACTAGCCCAACTAGAGGGAACCTGAGTGAAACCATCCTAGTTCAACCAATGTTAGTAGTGCAGCCTGGGCAACAACTAGTAGGAAGTGGCCTTACACCACTAGCTATAAGTATGGTGCCATCCTCTTCTGCAACACATGCCATAACCACCAGTCCAATGCTTGGCATAATCGCTAGAGGCGTTGGAGGACAAATGTCAAGACAAGCACCAAGAAGACAAGCTCCTTAGGTACAGGCTACTCCCTAGCCCCAGATTTACTATGAGATGGCCATGCACCTAATAGAGTACCAAGGCATGGAAAATTCCATAGAAAATGTACTCAAGTGTGAGTTACAATGGCATGCTCAAGGAATAACTCAATCTGAGTACAAGGCAACTTAGTTTGTGATAACCTTGCTTGATTTCACCCATACTTAGTATAAGAAGTTTGATCCTAACCAAGATATGGTTGATCATGACACCTTAAAGGATACCTTCCTAAAGGATTTTGATATATTTGAGTTTAAATAACAAAGTATTCTCATGCTTAAGGAGATAAACAAGGGATTATTAGAAAGCACGCGCTTATACAATGCTAGGTTAAAGAGGCTCTTGCTTAAGATCCCTTACAACATTCACCTCTTCTAACATGCGTAATGGTTCATTGGAGGACTATTAGTGTCATTTATAAGGGCATTTTCCATGAAAAAATTCATAGACCCTTGGGAAGCATTTGATGCAGTGCTTAGAGCCAAGGTGGTTGGAAGAACCAATACAAGCATCAACCCATTCATGGAGGTGTAGATTATGTCTATGGCATCCTAAATATATAAGTTGAACACTAGTTCATTGTAAGATGTTTGAAGTGGGGTGTGGTGTACAGACTATGAAATAGAGGGTCATAATAGAAACAACATCCCTCAGTAGAATATGTATACACTACTTCTCAGTTGTGAAGTTTATCATGAGGTGCATGATGTTCATAGCTACCCCTTATTATAACACACCAATCAGGTTAGTACAGCCATATATTGCAAGTTATGCGATGCCTACACTCACAACATAGCCGATTGTCAAGTTATTGATGAAATGCACCAGAACATAGAGAGAGACACATGATAGGTAACTACAATATCTAAATGGTAGGCGAACCAAAGGAATGAGGGTTATGGTTAGTAGAATGCTAGCTATGGGAACCAAAGAGATACTAGAGGGCAAGGTGAAGGACACAGTGGAGGGAGATTCTCACCACAGTCATGCTACATGTGCAGGTCAACTAAACACTATCAACACGACTGCCTGACATAGTGAATGTGCAGGTATTATCAACTGCATGCAGTCGAATAATGTCTTGACATGTACAAAAAGTTGACCCGAGGTAAAATAATCATTGATAAAGGTACATGGATGATCAGGCGTGAGCCTAAGGATACAAAGTGGGCTTTAAAAGTGCAATTAGTATGTATAGAGTTGATCAAGGTGCAAGAAACCACTTAGAGTGGATTCACCACTCAACCACCAACTGTGCCAACATAAGAGCTACACTTGGAATATGGTGGACCAAGTCACATCGAGTGCATAGATCATCTTGAGCCAAAAGTTGTGCCCTACCCTAACCCAACATGTCAAAAGGATGTCCTGTAACAAGTTATGAGTGTAATATAAAATTTGTAGGGCAAAATCCAATTGGCCTCTAGCTGGCTAGATATCTTAAAGCGTAGGCTACTACCTCATGTAAAAAGTAATATATCCAAGAGGCTAAGGTATAGGAGCTGATATAAATCCTATGCCTCCTACAAATGGATGGGATTCTTACCCTACTAAAACTTTTGCTCTTAAAGAATGCAAGGAAGGAGCCAAATGAATTTGTTTAACCCCAAGTAATTAAGGTTATTGCACTACATATGGAGTGGGCACGTGAAGTAAGGCATACTCAGAATGCAAAGTATGATGAAGAATTTCTAGTGAATGCCACCATAGATGGATGGTCCATTTGTGAAGTGTCGATTGACACCGATGCAGAGGTTAATATATTGACCAAGAATGAAGAAGATGGGTAAGCTATCCCTGAGACCATCCCCCCATATACTCTTTATGGCCAACAAAACCTAAGTGTAGTCAATCAAAAAATTTCAAGGTGTCATTATAGATATTATGTGCACTAAATTTCATGTTGACTTAGAGGTTATTGAGTTCGCTGAGAAAGATAACTACCCATTACTTTGAGGGAAGCCTTGGTGTTATGCCAACAATGCAAATATGTGCTTCAAGAAGTGATACATGATTTTCAAGAATGGAAAGGAAAGGGTAGTGATCCCCCTTTAAAGTGACCAAGGACCCCCCTATATAGAGAGTGTTGATCTAGAGGATGAGATCAACCATATTTATAACATCACAATACAAGGCATTTAGAATCTCCATCCTTTTGATCATGGAGTGCTTTCTTGGAAGGATGGGCAATTATCCTCAAACACCACTGACATCACTTATGACTAATGGATTGAAGAGGCATATGAGACAACTACGCGTAGATCCCACTTGGTATGTACAAAGGTGCCAAAGCTTGTAAAGACTAGTTTGATCTAGATTGATCTCACCCAAAAACAATGGGTCCCATGCCAGGAGAAGAAAGGAAAAAGGGTACTCCACCTAAGCAAAGGCAAGATTTTAGCACTCCCAAAATTTGAAGAAAGCAACCTAATGGAAAGGTATGTCAATTACCTTCAATCATGTATCCCCAAGGAGATAGATAGAATAGGCACACTTGTATACACCTTGATAAGCACTACTGCACACTAGTGGGTAGCACAAAGGTCTAATTTACCAACTTGGATAGAAGTAAAGGCAGCTATGTACACCAAATTCAAGAGGAGTAACAAAAACCTAGATATCTTGACATACTCTAGTAACACTGACCCCGTGGTGCATGTGTGCCTATGCAAAGAGATATGGACTGAAAATGGTGCAACTATCCCAAACAACCTATGGGTGCATGCCTTTTATATAACTCTAAATATATGGGCATGGGGTTGGTACATGCTCAACAAGACGCACCAAGAGATATCCAATTAGGAGGTCCTTATGGAGAGGTTTGTGTATACCTTCTCCTTTTCTTTGCAAAACCTAGAACTAGTCAAGGCATTATAAGTGATTCGAAGGGCAGTATTCAAAGACACCATGATCCTCAAGGAATACTTGAAGGACATGTTCAAATTGTTGGTTCCCCTAACCTTCTTTGAGGAACAAACACTCAATAATGACTCCAATGATGAAGATGATGAAACTTAGGAGTGCTACTAGAAAATGTTGAGAGCTAGAATAAAGCTCATGTACCAAGTAGATAATAACACCATAAGGGAAGAAGACCCCACTCATCTTCATGTTGAAATAATAGAAGAAACCTGACAAGTCAAAGATTCTCACTAGGGAAGCAATGAGCCATATCGTGCACCACTGAAGACCATCAAAGTGGATATCAACACAAAAAGGGAGCCAAAGATGGCCACTCTAAACATCTATTGGTCTAATGTAGCGCTGGGACAAATTAAATACCTCTTGAAGGAGTTCTAAGATTTTTTCCCTAGGACTTTTTAGGATATGTATAGCATCCACCCATGCCTAGGAAAGATGAGCATAAAGCTAATAAATAGTGCAAGACTAGTAAAAAAGTGCCCCTACGAGATGAATCCCAACCTTCACACTAAGGTCAAAATAGAGATTGATGTTATGCTAGCCATAGGGGTCATTTACCCTATATAGGAGTCTAAGTAGGTGAGCCCAATGGTAATAAGCATAAAAAAGGATATGCACATTCAAATTTGTGTTGATTATAGAATTTTGAATGCCACTTGCATCAATGACCCATTCCCAACTCCATTCACTGACGAAGTCCTGGAAGGCCTCACAGGTTGTGAAATCTACACCTTCACTGATGGGTTTGTCTAGCTATCACCAAGTCTATATTGAAGAGGGGAACAATCCCAAAGCAACCTTTTCAATTGAATGGGGTTGTTTTACTTACAACATGATGCCCTTTGGACTCAATAATGCACCATCTATGTTCTCTAGAGTGGTGATCACTGTGTTCAAATATTTCATCCATAGTTTCTACCAAGTCTATCTAGATGATTAGATGGTGTATGGCCTTGTGAAAGACCATTGTGATAACTTATGCCTAATGTTTGAGTATTGCAGGAAACTCTAGATATTGCTAAACCTGAAGAAGTGCATCTTCACAACATCATTTAGAACTTTGCTTGGGCACATTGTCTGTAAGGATGGTTTGCTCATTGATCCAATGAATATTGCCATCATCATTTAGCTATAAAATCCTTCCACATAGAAATACTTTCACAATTTTTTTGGCTATTGTGGATATTTCAAAAAATTCATAAGGAGTTATGCAAAGATTATAATACCACTTAATGAGATTCTACATAAGGATGGACCATTCTACTGGGGTGAAGTGAAAGAGGAGGCCTTCGAGACCCTGAAGCTTAGATTGGATAGCATGTCTATCTTATAGTTTTTTTATTAGACAACACCTTTTCATGTCCATGTCAATTCATCTAGATCTACGATTGGCACAACCTGATGAAGGGAAAATGGATCACCCATCTCCTTTGCCAATAGGAAGTTGACCTTAGCAGAGTAGAATTATACAACCATAGAGCATGAGGCACTTCTCATGGTGTGTGCCTTACAAAAATTTAGGCAATACCTATTGGTAACCCCTTTCATCTTCTTCATTGACCATGAGGTCCTCAAGTATCTCATGAACAATCATGTTTTACACAAGGCCCTCAAGTATCTCTTTTGTAGTAATGATAATTTGTGTTTCTATCTAGAAATTATCATATGGTGTTTATGTGTATTATACTATAAAATCCTTGTACTCATTGTTAGAGAGAGCTCATATTGAAGGCGTACTCGCAGTTCCTTCAGACTCTTCTACTATATGTTATTGGAGGTATAACTATAGTAAAATTTAGTCTATAATGGCATAACTATGGTAGAGTCACCTGATTCAATGATCAATACATTGGGTTCATTGTAAACTTGAAGGCTCTCGTTTCTAATTTACCCTTCTTTCTCTTTTGTGTTTTTCCTTGAACTTCAACTACTCTTTCCTCTTGTATTTAGAAACATGAAGCATAATAATTGAATTCTCATAACAATATTTGTCCTGTGTGTATGAAATTTAGATTGAAATTTTAGTGGTGATAGTACATCTCTTGGAGACTATTCACACATATTCTATTTGTAAATTCAAATACCAGTAGTTGTGCCTTGGGTTAATCCTACATTAATCTTAAAATAGAGGATGAAAGTTTGTAGTTGTCCCACCTTTCCCTTGTAGGGAATGCCTAATCTCATAGGTTTTTCATGAACGTGGAGGAGATTGAAGCGAACAACAAGTATGAAGGAATGTCTATCTTGACATATAATGGAGATGGAGCCCAAGTATAATATAGGGAACAAGATATGTAAGAGCACAATGAAAAAGAGGAGCCATAACACAATTAAAAGTAATATTATTAATTTCAAATTAATAGACTGGGGTCACCTAAGCTAAGGAGGATGTGGGAGGGGGAGCATTAGTCACTGTCATGAAAGAAGTTGCGGTGCCCAACACTATAAGGAGATACCTACAAAGGGTATTGTTGGGCACGTCCTGAGCTGAATTTAACATCATGGATTGAGTTGACCTAGTCTGCTTAGCACTAAATGGATACAATAAACCTATTTATAGGTCGTAAAAGGAACCCTTTAGCTATCATTCAAGTGCTTTCCCAGATGCATCAGCCTATTCTTGCTCATAGGGAAGAGATCAGTGGCCATCATGCAAAGCCAAATAAGAAGATTTTTAGTTACCATTGCATTGAGAATGAGCAAGATATTTTAAACTAAAATTATGCTTCCCTCTACTTCGTTTGTTCTTAAGGAATGGTACAAGTAGAAAAATAGATCTCAAAGGCTCACATAATAGTAACTTTTATATATAATCAATACAAATATCATTTACTATTAATAAAAATATATATTTTAAAATTAAACCCCATACACTCAACTCCCTTCTCAATTATTAGACCCCATTCAATTATTGACTCCCCTCCCTTACACTGAGGCAAACAAAACTATCAGGTCCGATTTATGGGAGAATAAATCAAAAACATTGATTTGAAAATTTTTACACAGTTTTATCCATATAATCTGTATTTTATTATAGATAATATTACTTTTAATTTTTAGATTATTACATTGAAGGATTATATAGAATGGGGTGAACAACGCTGAGCGATTGATGACCAAAAATTCACTAGCACATGACAACACCATGGACAACATCACAAGCGTCATGGTTTATTATTAATCATCCTGTGTTTTTTTCGCTCATGTTAGCATAGTTTACTATTCATTGTCATGTGTTTCTCTATTCACTTGGTTTAGCAATGTAGCTCGAAAAAAATAACAAGATTAACTCTATGATGTTGGACAACATAGACAATAGAAGGCCTAGGAGCTACATATCAGGCACCTCAGCCAAGGGGATGTTGTGCAAAGGCAAAGCTCTCATGGTAGTCGTGATGGTAGCAAGGATCATGTAGAGGAGTTGCAACAATAACATACATTGAAGAAGTAGAGGGTTGAAGTGTTCCTATTTTTGAGATGTGAGAAGAAGTAGATGGTTGAAGTTTTGCTATTCTTTCTACTGCTAATTATATATAATATTAAAAAGTATGGGATTACTTTTAAAGAAAAATTATTCTATAATTTTTTTAAGCGTCACTCTATTAAAAATAATTAACTATCTCATAACTTTGGACCCTATTCTAATATACTCTAAAATAATTTGATAATTTAAAAAAAAAATCTATAAATTAATTATTATATTGTTGACAAGTTTGCTAGTAGTACTAGTGATTGAGTGGCTAGAAGGTGTATAACTCATTAACCTAGAAAAAGGATAATAATTTTATTCCCTGATTTTCTACCAAGTTGGATATGTTATGATACAACTGAATCCATATGCTTTTCACCGATTTGGTGAATTATGGAATGCACTTACTAGCCTCACAACTTTTTAATTAGTTAATTTCCTTTGTATGGGCTATCTCTTGGGTGGGTGTTGAAAGGGTGCAATAGTTATCATTTTATGGAAAATTGTGGGAACCTTTGGATGGAATTTGGTGAAAATCATTTAAGTCTTGGGGGAAATGTACAAGTTTAACTTGTCATCGAGGTGCACTTAACATGTGTTTAATATATAATTTTAATTTTGTTTAAAAAATGTTAATTTAATATAGATTTTAAAAAAATTAAATTTCATACAAGGATAAAAATGGATGGCCATATGATTATATTTACAATTTTTAATAGAAAAATATAATCGTTTTTTGGCTAGACTATATAAAAAATATATATATACAAAACTTCATAAATTCTAAAGAATCATAATAAATATATAAATTATATTTAATAATTATTTCTTAAATAATTCTAAACACTAAACATTACTCATATTTGTTACAATATTTTATTATTTTTTATTTTATCAAAAATTTCAATTCAATATATATATATATACAAGTTTAATACTAATTATAAATAATTAACCTATCATTGTTCTATTTTTTTTAATCACTTCATTTATCTAATGTTATTTTTAAATTTATATTATTTTCAAATATGTTAACTATATATTAATATCAACAATACTTTTTAAGACAAAAAATGCTAATTTATAACCTTTGTTTATGTTGTATGGCAATTCTATTTCAGTTAAATACATACTTCCAAAATTTTAAATTTTATTTATTTAATATGTAAGATCATCTTCCACCATATATTTGTTATATACATACTAATATTAACTATAAATAATTAATCTATCATTTTTCTAATCCCTCTAATTTTCTAATACGATTTTAAAATTTTATTATTTGAAATATATTATACATTTTAATATTAAAAATATTTTTAAAAATAAAAATTATAACTATATAACTCTCTTTTATATTAAATAATAATTCTATTCCATTCAAATACATATTTCTAAAGTTTTAATTTTATTTATTTAATATATATAATTAAATTTATCACAAATTTAATTAATTCAAATATCTTTACCAAATACAGAGACTATCTTCCACCTTAATTTTTTCATTTTTTACCTTTAAAAAAATAATAATAATTTTAATTTATCTAAATAATCTGACATATTCATTGAAAGGTACAACATAACAACTCTCACATCTGTTATCGCTATCCATGGTCTTAAAACATGGTTGTGTGGTGGTGGCACGTACTCTATGACTTCCTCAAACAAAGCCCTTAGAATGAAAATCCATTTCACTATGTCAATTGTTTTGACCTTTTAAACACATGAATTAGCTGCAATTCTTAAATATTTTAAATATATTAGTAAATTAAACTAAAAATATATACCTTTTTATATATTATTAATATATGATAAAATATACAAATATATTGTAAGTGAAATTATAAAATTTTATAACTTGAATAAATATATATATTAATATATGTCATAATACATTGAATCAAAGTTTTACAATGTAATGAAGTACATAAATATATTGCAAATGAAATTATAAAGTTTTATAATTTAATTAAAATTATATATTACTATTTATTAAAAGTGAAGAATGGTTCATGGAATTGCAAAAATTATAATATAAAAAAGATAAGAAGAGTGTACAAGGACATTAAAAAATATATAAAATAAAAAATTAATTCTAAAATGAAACATATAGACATATTATAATTCAAACAACATAATTTGGGCTAGTTATTCATATACACATTACAATTTAAAAATCATTTACAAAACATATATTAAGTAACAATAATATATACTAACTGACCCCTGTTAATTTTTTCACTCTTCTCTTTACCACTCTCTTAATTATATCGAAAGTGTGTAAATAATAAGAAATATTTAACTATTAGTGTTGGTCAATGGTTAGCAATATTGATGTACATTGTAAGACCATCATTGGATCAATCCGAACCATCCATGAATTTCTAAAAATAATCAAGCAATTAAGAATTTTTTTACGAAAGGTCATTTAGTGACTACCTAAATCACTATCTATAGACATCAATGTAAAAACTAATCACATGTATTCAATTTCAATAAATCACCATAGCCATCTAATTGATCTCTCTTCCTTATATAGACTTTTTTGGCACTTTCTAGTGTATATATGGCTGAGCATGATTAAAATGTGTCACTATTGTTGTCTTACATCACTATCATTGTGTGGTTCATAATGAATGAACGATGCATCTCATCCATCACCATAAGTTTTAGTTTCAAGCATCAAATTTGGTCACTTTAACTTTATCTATTCATGAGTCTATGACCTTGTCTGAATAGATAATATCAATTGTCCACATGGCATGATCACATTGTATCAAATTCAACAAGGTCACAAAGTTTTATTTTATGTTAGATTTTCCTTTTGAACTCTGTAGATGCGTAAGATTATTTATTAAATTTTATCTATGTCTAGGTCTCATTGTTTGTCATGGATACATGTCATAATATATTTAGTGTGGTCATTGCATTCTAACTACTAATTATCATTATTTTTTTTGTCTACTCAGTGTGAATCACATGGTATTCTATTACTTATTATAATCGTGAGTCCATAGAGTACATCCAAATATTTTGAGTGACATTTTAGTATACATGGACATGTTAAATCCTTAATTTAGTTAGTGCATTCATTAATGTTTGTGTTCCTTCCAAATTTTCATTTGCCATGGCCACTTGACATCATTCGGTACATTTTGGCCTTGTTAAATCCAATTATTCATTTTACTTTCATGTATTATTATGTAAACATAGAGAAATACACATGGCCATTTCTTGTCATTCCATAGTAACAAATTCACAAAGTCTTTGAAATGCCCCATCTTAAATTCCATCAAATTTTATAATTATGAATTCCACTTTATATCTCTAAAATCTGAAATATATCATGTAATTGATATATTCTATCCATGCAAAGACATATTGTGAATTGAGTACTTGTAGGATCCAAACCATCTCATCTATCTTAGCCACATGTTAAACTCTGTGCAGTGTGTCTTCACCAAATCTATATTTATTTTTCACCTTTCACATATTTGCTGCAACACGTCAAAATCATATTTAATAATATATATAATTTTTTAAAATAACACTATGATATAAAGCGAACACATTGCATCCATCTAACGAATGCAAAGTCACAAAACATATTTTACTCTAATTGTTGGCTACTAAACTACATGGATCCATTGGACTTTCAAATCTATCGTATATTGACATGGATTCCTGCCTTTCCCTTCATGGTGAATGAATACACAATGATCATCCCAAAATGTTAATAATGCACACATGACTTTAAATAACCCACAACATTTTCTTCTTTCTTTCCCCTTTAACTATATTGATTTTGGGACATATATCATCTATTAAAGCAAAGGCAAAGGAAGATGTGGGTTGAACCTCTAGGTCATGATTACAACCCATTGTTAGTGTAGACCCAAATATATTATTTCAATAGAGTGTGGAGGTATAAGAGAGAAAGATATAAAAGAGTCACTCCATATTCATCACTCAAATGTTTATTACTTAAATAATATGATCAAATTGATATTATCTTATTTACACCATGGATATCATATGACAATCTCCCTAGATTAATCCTTCTTAGCCCTATTTAATATACCATATATGAATGAGGCTAATCACCCTAGTACATTCCAATAAAAATATAAGGAATCAAAACATCATTCAATATTTATCAAAAAAATGTAATGTTCACTATGAAATTAATTTTAGACATATGGGTCAATCCATGCATTCTATTATTCTAATCTCATGCAAGCATGACATAGTTTATTTATCCCATACTCACATAGAACACAATATTCTTCTAGCATACCAAACTCACATAAGACATATTAAAACTACCAAAACCACAACCAATAATATTTGTGGTAGAAGGGAGTGATTTCAAACCATATTTTCTCAGGATCATATCATAATATCTCATATCACTATCTGCCTCTCCACTACCAAGCATTAGGTAAAGAACGTACTTACGGACAACTAAATCTAAACTACCTTCCATCTAGAAACACTTTGGTATATTCGTATAAGTGTAATTTGATGACTCGACACTTTTTTCTTATGTGACATGGTCCTTATAGATCCACCATAACGATTTCATCATCCCAAATCACTCCCTCATCATCCCTCATCGAACCTAATCACTCCCTCATCAACTCATTGACCCTCATTATCTCTAATCACACTGATATTGATCATGATCATCCCTAATCATCTCTAGTCATTCTTTCATTGACCTTCATTATTTCTCATAATCCCTAATCACTCTTTCATTGGACATCATAATCCTTCATTGTCCCTAATCACTCCCTCATCAGCCATCATCATTCCTCATCATACCTAGTCACTCACTCATAGTCCCTCATCTTCCCTAATCACTCCCTTATCAACCCTCATTTTTTATAAACAAACGCTCACTGACCCTCACTATCCCTCATCATCCCTAATCATTCCAACGTTATCCCTCATCTCCCCTCATCATCCCTAATCATTCCTTGGTTGACCCTCATCATCCCTAATAACTCCCTCATTAATGCTCATCATCCCTCATAATCCCTTATCACATCCTCATTAGCTCTTGTTATCCCTCATCATCCTTAGACATTTATTAATTAGCCTTAATTATATCTCATCATCCCTAATCACTACCTCATCAAACTTCATCACACCTCATCATACCTAATCACTCCCTCATCGGTCCTCATCATCCCTCATAGTCAATAGTCACACTCTCATCATCCTTAATTATCCCTAAACAACCCCTAATCAATCTTAATTATCCCTTATTATCCATAATCACTCCCTTATCCTCCCTTGCCATCCCTCATCATCCCTCATCATCTATTTTATAAACATTTTGTGTCATATCTATATACATGGGGGTAATATCTATTCTATAGGTGACCTTGAATATGATATTACCATGTGACCATTATATCATTTACTTCTTAATGCACATTTCAGATGACCAAAAGTTTTCATTCCATAGAAAGTAAGTGGCCATTATTTAGTCTATCCTTTTATACTCATTCGGTTAGAATTCCTCCTATTATTTCAATATATGTCTTGGTAAATTCCACCTCTTTTCCCTATATAGATGATAATACCCCCTCAATTAATTTTCAAGAATATCTTGATAATGCCCCCTTTCCTTTATACCTTAATTTAATAATGCCTCCTATAATGTTTTTTAAGCATGATAATTCTCCCTCTCTTTCCAAGATATGGATTAGGTATTTAGTTAAGTATTGGATATTCAATATATGAATTAGGTAAGATAGATATGGTTATGATTAGATACATGCATTCAAGATTAAGTTATGGCTTGGATGTTTAATCAAGTAGGTAATACTCAAGTAGGTAGGACATACTCAAGTAGGTAAATAAAGAAAGATAGGTAGATATGGCATACTCAAGTAGATAAAGTGGGTAGGTCATATTCAAGTATAATAAGGTAGGTAGGGAATGGTAAATATCAAGATATGGCCTGGGTATTTATGAAGGGCGTATTCAAGTAGGTAATGTAGGTATGGTATATTCAGTGGTATAAACCTATTACATATGTAACATAATCCAAAAAGTAATTTCTCATTCTATCCATTAAAAAACAAGCTTACCTTACCATTAACATAAGCTAAGTAAGTAGGGCATAACTAAGTATTAAAATAATATATGAAATATATAGATTGCAAAAATAAGATTCCCTTGATAGCTAATAATATATTCTAGAAAGGGAATGTAGGTAGGACAAGAATGAAGCTATATATCAAGAAGAAAGCTTTCCTTCCTTTATTGGGTAGGGCATAGCTAAGTAGGTAGGGAAATAACAAATATTTATATGGCCCTGAACACACTATTATACAAGTTATTTCTAAAATATAAGAAAGTAGCACGGCTCTAATTCTAGTTCTGGTCATACGATCAGAACAAGGGTAGAAACCAATTTTAATGAGTCATACTCAGGATATTGAAGACAATATTTTAGCTCATAACCTTTTATAGAAATTATATACCACTATTTCAAAAAAAGTTGTTACGTCAAATGACTCACTTAGAATCTCCATTCCAATCCTTCCACTCTTTGAGGGAGGTGGAGATTGGACTATTGTTTGTAATAAAAAGGGTTCTAAAGGTAGGAAAGATTTGGGTCCTTTGAAAATGACTCTTACATTTCAAAAGTAAATTTTTTAGCATGGGTCATAGCCTTGTTTTGCTTTCTTTACTTTTAAGTTGTTATTTCACTATTAGTGTTTGTTCACTATTTTGAATAACCTTTGTTCTTATTATGTTTATTTCTTCATTTAGATGGGTATTCAATGTTTGTGCTGGGTAGGGCCCCTTTCAAAACCCATTTTTAACTTTAATAAAAATAATAAAACACTAAATTATTGAAAATGATTTAGATTACAGAGTTAAAAAAACATAAATTTGAAATACAATATTTTATAGAAATCAAAATGATTTCTAAAAATTAAATTATAAAGGAATATGAAAACCTAACCTAAACCTAGATTTTGGTGATTGTGCAAATGAAAATTGTTAGGTTGTGGAGCTAAAAGCTTCACTGATGCAGACATGGAGGAGGTTGCAGGATGAGTTGCTGAGTGTCACAGAGACTGGCGTTTGGTTTGGCCAACCGACATCAGCAGTATTAGACAAGGAAGCAACTGACGTCGGTCATGGATCGGCCGGCGTCGGTGACCCCCAGGCGGACAGGGACCGACGTCGGTCGCCTGTGTGGTTCGACTACGAGCTAATTATGGGCAGTTAGCTAACGAACCAAGTGTTTGCATGAAGAGAGCTATTTTTAGACTGAGAGCTGCGGATCTAATTATTGTAATTAGATGTCTAATCATTGTTTGGATGAGATCTATATAATAGACTCATGGTTGTATTGGAAAAGTTGTTCTAGTTTGAGTTGAGCAAAGTTTGCTCCTTCTGTGTGTGAAGTGAGTAAGGGTGTTCCTCCTAGTTCCCTATCAGTGCCAAGCTTGGTACTGGTTGGAGAATCATAAGGACTTGGTGAGGCAAGGACAAGGGTTCTTCAGGGTGTAGAGTGTAGAGTGATCTACATGGTAAGTAAGATCGTTGATCTGCAGGTGTATGTGTGTGCAAGGTCAAGGTTCACAGGTGAGCAGAACCGTGTTTGATTTGCAGGTGTGCAGGATCATATAGACAGCAACACAACAGGGAGCAGTATCAGGCAGGATCTACTTGGAGTACAGGTGTGTACTCGGATAGAGCAGAGAGGAAGGCAAGGGAGTTCCTTCCATAAGTATGGTCTGTTGAAGTGCAGGTTATTGCAGGTTCATGGGAGATCTACTTGAAGTACCTTGAGTACTTGTGGAGCACGTGGAGTGCTTGTGGAGTGCGTGGAGCACTTGTGGTGTGCGTGGAGCACAGGAGGTGAACACCAACTCTGTATTTTGAGTTGGGTGTTGGGACCTGAGAGAGAAAGCTTTGGGGAGAAGATTTACTGTTCACTTGAGGTGTGGGAAACCTCTGTAAGGTGGTGGAGAAGAAGTGGCATCTTCTTTATTGTATTCTTTTCTGTATAAAGTGTTAATACAATTTGTGTATTGTCTCTCATATCTTGTGTTATTCTGAATTCTAGTTACTTGGTGAATCTGGTTAATTTCCACATATTAAGTTGCTTGGTTTAGTAATCAAATTGTGTGCTTCCGGTTTATCTCCCAACAAGTGGTATCAGAGCAAGGTTGTTGGCTCATAGCTTGATACCACCAATAAGTGGTATCAGAGCTAAGGTTGCAGGAAGCAGGTTTTGTGTTTGGTTACAGGGCACTCTCAGGGGTTTCTGATTGAGTGGGAGTAGAGCAATGGCAGATGAAAGTAAGCTAAGAATGGAAGAGTTGAAAAGCACAGATGGTTACTCACGGTCCTATGGAAAGAAAGAGCAGGTAAAAGATTATTGTTGGTTGGTAGCAGATCAGCATGAAGGAACTGAAGAAGCAGATGTTGCAGGTGTTATTGCACAAGTTGCTCTGGGAGGTTTCTTGGATAAAGTTGAATCTTGGATAAAAGATTCGGTTGCCTCTTTCCATGCAGCCCTAGGTAGAGGAGCTGGTGAGCCTTGCCAAAGAATTGGCAAAGGAGAAGTGAAGCTAAAATTGCAGGCGGCCAACACACAGGTGTTGATGAAGGTCATGCAGGTCCCAGGTTTGGAGATATGGCTAATTTCTTCAGAAAGATTGGGTGATGAGAGATGCACAAGAACTCTCACAGCGGATGCACTTGAATTAGTTGGTGGTAAGAAAACAGGTACCCTTTATCTACTTGTTTATATTACTGATTCTTCTTTTGTTGCGGAGACGTGGCTTCGTAGGCTTGGTCACATGAGCAGGAAGGAGATGCATGTTCTTAAGCGGAAGAAAGATATATTTGACAGGCTTAAGAACTGGAAAGCCTTGGTGTTTATGGAGGAGATGGCGGAGAGAACCCAGTGGATGTGGCTGGATACTTCTGAGCAGGGCAGTTTGGACATGGGTTTTGATTCAAAGAAGCTCGCAGGTAAAAAGTCATCACTCACAGGCAAACACAGGTACCGACGTCGGTCAGGAGGAACCGGCGTCGAACAGACAGGTGCCAATGTCGGTCATGTGCAGGCTGAAGCCGGCGATGTCGGGCAGGGTAAGACCGACGTCGATCAGGGGACCGACGTCGGTAGTATGTAAGACCGATGTCGGTTAGAGGACCGACGTCGGTAGCAGGGACACCGCAGGGTCGGTAGTTAGGGACAGACACATGGGAACCGACGTCGGTCGGATGCAGACTATGGGGTGACCGAGGTCAGTCACTGTAACGGATTTTGGGTGGACAGCACGCTGTCAAGGAGTCTCAAACACCCATACGGAGGACTGAAGACGTAAGTAGGCCCTCAAATTCGTTGTTCCTCTTCTTTATACTTGTTGCTGATTGTAGAGCAGGAAGGATCCAGGAAACAGGTGTGAGCTCGGCATGGATGAGGATGTGATTCCTTGGAGGAGAACCAAACAGGTGTTTTTGGTAGGATTGCCAGCTGGATGAAAGCACATAGACGAATGGATACCTTAGTAGAAGAATAGAGAGAACGGATACGTGAGACGGAAGACCAGGTTATATGGTCTTGTGGAGCTGCAGGACAGTAGTACAGGTTTTGACAGGTGGAGGACGAAGCATGGCTTCAGTCAATGTCAGGGTAACTACTGTGGTTTGCCTTACCAGGAGGATGATGAGTCATGACATCATTCTATTGCTGTATGTGGATGGTATGTTTTGCTAGCAGGATTGTACATACAGGGTTTTGCTGAGCTAAGGGTAAGATTAGTTCAGTGGCATGTCAGGTGGAGTTTGGAGCAGTGAAATTCTTTGACATGGGAGACATGGAGATCACAGGTTGATTTTGTCTCGAGTGGGAGCTGATGTGAATCAGGTGTTGGCGAGGTTCAGGATGCAGAGCCGGAGCACACTAAGGGCTGGATAGGTACAGTGTCTGAAATCACATGAGGTCTAGTATAGACCTGAGTATTCCCATGCAGTGGGAGCTGTCAGAGAGTTAGGAGCCAATTCAAGGAAGTGGGTTCTCAGGTATTTGAGAGGGACCAGCAGCAGGTATACATGTAAGGTCAGGACTTCACTACATGGATTTGTAGGTTCGGATGTGGCAGGGTACTCGGATGACAGGGGGTACACCATGGGTTGTGTGGTGGGTTGTCTTCAGGGTTGAGCTTGAAGAGGGATACAAACCAGGAAACAGATTAGACAGAGTACAGGTACAGGTACAGTTCAGCTGTTTATCTCCAAGTGGGAGATTGTTAGGTTGTGGAGCTAAAAGCTTCACTGATGCAGACATGGAGGAGGTTGCAGGATGAGTTGCTAAGTGTCACGAAGACTGGCGTTTGGTTTGGCCAACCGACGTCGGCAGTATTAGACAAGGAAGCAATCGACGTCGATCAAGGATCGACCGGCGTCGGCGACCCCAGGCGGACAGGGACCGACGTCGATCGCCTGTGTGGTTCGACTGCGAGCTAATTACGGGCAGTTAGCTAACGAACCAAGTGTTTGCATGAAGAGAGCTATTTTTAGACTGAGAGCTGCGGATCTAATTATTGTAATTAGACGTCTAATCATTGTTTGGATGAGATCTATATAATAGACTCATGGTTGTATTGGAAAAGTGTTCTAGTTTGAGTTGAGCAAAGTTTGCTCCTTCTGTGTGTGAAGTGAGTAAGGGTGCTCCTCCTAGTTCCCTATCAGTGCCAAGCTTGGTACTGGTTGGAGAATCATAAGGACTTGGTGAGGCAAGGACAAGGGTTCTTCAGGGTGTAGAGTGATCTACATGGTAAGTAAGATCGTTGATCTGCAGGTGTATGTGTGTGCAAGGTCAAGGTTCACAGGTGAGTAGAACCGTGTTTGATTTGCAGGTGTGCAGGATCATATAGACAGCAACACAACAGGGAGCAGTATCAGGCAGGATCTACTTGGAGTACAGGTGTGTACTCGGATAGAGCAGAGAGGAAGGCAAGGGAGTTCCTTCCATAAGTATGGTCTGTTGAAGTGCAGGTTATTGCAGGTTCATGGGAGATCTACTTGAAGTACCTTGAGTACTTGTGGAGCACGTGGAGTGCTTGTGGAGTGCGTGGAGCACTTGTGGTGTGCGTGGAGCACAGGAGGTGAACACCAACTCTGTATTTTGAGTTGGGTGTTGGGACCTGAGAGAGAGAGCTTTGGGGAGAAGATTTACTGTTCACTTGAGGTGTGGGAAACCTCTGTAAGGTGGTGGAGAAGAAGTGGCATCTTCTTTATTGTATTCTTTTCTGTATAAAGTGTTAATACAATTTGTGTATTGTCTCTCATATCTTGTGTTATTCTGAATTCTAGTTACTTGGTGAATCTGGTTAATTTCCGCATATTAAGTTGCTTGGTTTAGTAATCAAATTGTGTGCTTCCGGTTTATCTCCCAACAAAAATCTGATGTGGAACAAACTATGAAGATATGTTAACTATGTAAGAGTCAAAAGCATATTTTCTAAATTATAAAGGGAAAGGACTGCACTAGTTCGATAAGGGTGCACTATGGCATTATCTATTGATTATAATTGTGTTTGAGTTGATTGTGTAGGTCAATTTTATATACATATAAATACACCTATATATAAAAGGTTATTTATCTATCTTGATTGCATATTCGACATGTCAAAACACATTTAATGTCAAACCATAGATCCTATACACAAACCAAATATAATTCAAATATAAAAGGTGGGAATAGGGTTAGGCGAATTACCAAAACATCCTAATAAAACATCATGTAATCTAAGTGCTTCCTATAAAGCCAAAATGGGACTTAGACTGATGCATTTCTCCATCCTAAAATGAATGTGTGAATATTAATCTTTCACTATGTGAATGTAAAAAAATAATTTTAATTAATTTATTGATAATGAGTACACTTTACCTTTAATAAATTATATTCAAACATAGCCTATGATGATTAGAGTAAATCATAACTTGAATTGGGAAGAATAGTGCTTTTTTGCTTAACATGTAATAATGTAAATAGATAATGATAAATTATTAATTTCATAATTTTGATGTGTTTATATAGAGATATATTTGGATTATTTATCACATTGAATAGATAGTGATAGATGATTCATTTCATAGTGTTGATGTGTTTTAGATTAAGGTAAAAACAAGTTTTGAAGGGACCCCGAAACCCATCACAAAGAGAAAGATAAACTTTAAAGCACAACCAGGTTAACAAAAGAACCTGATTACAGAATAGAAGTAAATCCAGGTTTTACAGGGACTTGTTACCATCAAATATGACCATGAAAAACCACTGTCAAAACACTGATCTGAAAGTTAACCAACTGGAACAGCATGCTGAACAACCTTCCAGACCAGTAACCAGAAAACCAAAAAAACAACCAGTTTTTGCCCCCAAAAAACCAATCAGCAAAAGGGAGCTTTAGATGAATCTTTTAAGTTAAGATTTTTTTTTTACATGACCAAAGGTTCATATCTAGAGGAGGGACCAAAGGCTTAGACTTCTTTCTCCTAATTGATGTCCATCCGTCCTCTACCTTAGCTGCCTCAGCAACCCATGCCTCAGAATACAATGATCTTTGGACACCAGTAGGCATAAAATCCTTGTGAGAGTCAAACACAGTCTGGCTCTTAGAAAGATCCTCCAAAACAGGGGAAGAGACCATCACCTCCTCCTCTGGCTCAGTTGTATCACTAACCACAGCCTCTGCAGGGGCTACATTAGAATGATTCACCAAAGAATCCTCTTCATCTTCCGGTTCAGATTGCGAACTTTCCTCGATCTCGGTCTCAAAATTTGTTGTTGTTTCCAGTGATTGTTTGTCAATGTTATGTTCAGTGGTAACCTTAGGCCACCAAGAAGGTGAACGTCTGGGAATGGATTTCCCAGCAACACAATGAGCAGCAATATGTCCCATCTGGTGGCACCTCCTGCACTGAAAAGGGATCCCCTCATAATCCAAAATTTGTGTCCAGACACCCCTTGGGGATTCAAGGCAAATCGCCTCAAGAAGGCCCTTAAAAACATCCAGATCTACCAAAATTCGTGCACAAGTCGAGTGGAGACGAGTCGCTCTATCTTCTTCATATAAAAAATCCCCTATTGCGTTTCCAATGGTTTTAAAAACCGCCTCTTCCCACAGGTGTATCGGAAGATAAGGGAGTCGCACCCATATAGGGAGCTTGTTAAAGGATTCCGAGAGAGGATTAAAATCCTTGTGCCAAGGTTTGGCCATAAGAGGAAATCTGCCCTGCCAAGAAAAATTATTGTGACACAATATAGACTTTCTATCTTTAGGGCTTTGAAATATTACTATAAAAAAGCCCTTGGCGCAAGGATGGATTTGACTGTCTTTAATTTGCAACCAGTTCTTGGAGATCCAATTCTGTAGATCTACAAAAGAGGGCCAGAAACCACGAAAATGAAAAATGGCAGCACAAGAGGAAAACCGTTCTTTCGATTGGAATATATGTTCCGCTAATTCAAGGTCTAGAGTTACCTTAATAGGTTTTAAAGCACTTACAGGCGAGATGCGAGTTGGCTCAAATGTTGCGTGAGGCAAAGCATCATGTATATCTGCTTCGAAGGCCGCCACATCTGCAAAGGTTCTCCCCCAGGTCCAAACCCTGAACCAGGAGCGAAGGCCAGACGCAAAGCTATAGTATCTCCATCCTCTGCAGAAGAAATCATTTTAAGGGTATTCAGATCCCTCCCTTTAGTAGCAAAAAAAACCCCACCCGTGACACTAGCCGCAGCCACACCATCCACCGGATTCACGACAGCCGCTTTCAATTTTTTTGAGAGCGCGCGCACAGGAGCCATATTATTCTTAGTTTAGATCTATATGTTAGTTTAGTGGGAATGGGTTTAAAAATGGGAGGGCCATAGTGTTGATGTGTTTATATAGAGATATATTTGGAATATTTAACACATTCAATAAATAGTGCTAGATGAGAACTGAATTGCCTTTATCTATTTATGTAGAGATATATTTAGAATATTTATATCAAAAAACCTCACCAGAAACATTAGAGAGTCTTTATGATACATATAACAATTTTAAAGTGACCATTAGGATGTGAAGGAAAGGCTTCATAGCGAATAGATTTTGGCTATGACCTTGTCTAGCCTAGTGCAATCATATCTCATAAATGAAGTGAAATTACTAGAGTAAAGGAGGTGTAAACCAAAGTGCATATACATACCTTTTATTTTGATATGGAGCTTGATTGTGTGTGATGCCTCCATGCAAAATGTTCAATAATGCCACTAAAATTATTTACTTTCCATATTTGAATATTTGAAATTTGAAATTTGAAAAGAGAGCAAAAAATTTATATATTTGAGAGAGTATGTATTGTAATCATCCCCCCCCCCCAATTCTAGCGATGAAATTAAGTGATATTAATAGATTAAAGGAGGTGTAAACAAAAGTGTGTATACATACTTTTTATTTTGATAAGAAGCTTGATTGTGTAAGATGCCTCATTACAAAATTTTCAACAATGCCAATAAAATTAGTTATTGTCCTTATTTGAATATTTCACATTTAAAAATCTAAATTTGAAATTTGAAAAGATAACAAGGAAATTATATACCTGAGATAGCATGCAATATAATTTCCTTGTAACTTGAAAGTGTAAAAGTGCATGATTGCTTGTTGAGCCACTTGGATAAATGTTGAACTTATGACAAATTGAGAGTGATCAAGTCTCAATTGTGGAAAATAATGAAATCTCTTGAGTTCAATCATCATCTAAATATGTAGAGTACTCTTGTAAAATAATTGAAAGAGTGGAATAGTGAATTATGGCTCACTAAAATGAAACCATATATGTTGAGTGCCACTAGACTCTAATGTGGTCCACTTTCAACATTGAATATAAATCACACTACTAAAAATGGATGTGGATTCTATTCGAAATGTTTTACCTTTGAAACTAGTTGAACTTTGAAAATTTGAACTTTAAATTGCAGTGTAGAAATGTGAGCATGAATCAATATCATGCCCACTGTATCTATACTGATTTCATATATAATGCTAATTGAGCTTGTAATTTTTTAAAACTTTTAACTTTTAACTTTAGGAATGAGTGCACATGATTGGAATATGATCTTGTAATCTAAAAATCATGAATCATATTTTAAATTATAATACTTTATTCTAACATATTTTAAAATTTTCTCATGAAGTATTGAATTTTCAAGGAAATCCCATTGTAATGTTCACCATGTTGATAAGAGATAAATAACCTATAAGTCACTAATCTCAAAATAATATTTGTAAATTATGTGAAAGATATAATCGTGTAGTAGCATGCCAACATTGGAATTTCATTGTATCATAGTATATGAAGCATGTGTTGGATAGATATAACATTGACACACATAATTAAAATGTGTAATATATGGATTATGTTACAAGACTAAAAGTAAAAATTAAAATCAATGTGTGATATGAATCATCACACCATAGTAACAAATAAGGCCACATAAAATGGGCATGTAAAATTTGCAAAAAAAAATAAGGGTAAGGGCCACACATAAAAGGAATGATGATGACATATAAGAAAGAACATATATATGATTAAAAAACAAGGCCAAGGAATGCACACACTAGATAATAAAGTACTACTTTATCATGTAGCATAGTAAGAATTTGAAAAATTTATGATATTGCTATGTCCGAGAAGGAGTCAGTTTCCTAGTGCCTCAATGACACTAAAAATATATAAATGAAGTCCAACATATCATCATAAAACTAAAATTTGGATAACAAGTGTGCAATAGATGATAATGCCATAGCATTTGGAGCGACAAATAGTTGGTGAAGGCATTAACAACCCCAACTGCATTAAAGAGAGAAATTTCCTCCCATTTGGAGCTGGGGTTTCCTATATGTTGGCATATTTTAGATTAAGGTTTAGATCTTTATTTCTTTTGAGAGGAATATTGAGTCAAATATAATTTTAATATAATTTTATGCTTTCATAGTTTAATTTATCCCTTAATGTACTTGCCCTAGCATTATGATGCTAAATTTTTAATCAATTAATTATTATGGACGTGTTCTGATTATCAAAATGAATATTTTGGTTAATATAAATCTATGGAATTTTAATTCACAATATGCACATGCACATGGTGGTTGTGGCTTTTTATTCCATTCCTTGGTTTTCCTTTGAAGCTTGCATCATCTTTAGTAATAATTATGTACAAGATAGTCACATGAGAGACTGATTTAAAACATATGCTTAATCAAAAGTTGTAGATTTACCTTCATTAAATTGTAGGCTTTTTGCCTCCTTTTTCCCCTTTTGGTCTTGTCATTTTTTAAATCAATATTTTAATCTAGGGTTTCATCTGTTTAAAAGTAATATGTTTATATATGTATATCTCAATTTTTGTCTTTATTTCATTATCATTTTAATATCACATTACTGAACATTTAAATGCACTAAAATTACATTAAAATTACCCATACTCTCATCTTTTTAAAGTTTTAAATGATTATTTCACATTTGGGTAAACCCAAAAATGATTTGTCTCCATTGTTCTCTAAAACATGATTAAAACCCATCTTCATACAATAACAATACTAACATTTTCTCCTAATTTATTAAAATACCAAATCAATGTTTGAAATTCTCAGAACTAATAAATTCCCCTTTGAAGGGAACATATATGCATAGATCTACTAGGACATTTAGTGGACCATGAATTAGCAAAAATAGACTTTGTGGAGATCCTACAGGTCTCCTTTCAGGAGAGGCTAGATGGAAGATTATCCTTCCTAGGTTGGTGTGTTGAATGACCCATCGTTAGTTTGATTCAAGATAAAAAAAATGTTATAAAAATGTCATATAAAAAAAATGTAAACACTAATGGCAATACTATAATAAAGATACATGTTGTAAAAAAGCAAATAAAACATTGACCATGATAAAAGCATTAAAATTTGTGAAACATTTTGAAGTAGAGAAATAAATTCAAATCTAATAGAAGTGTTTTACAGATGCTACTTTATTAAAAGTTCTTCAAAACTTGGTTATGTTTGAAAAAAAAAATGTTCGAATAAATAATTGATGTACACATTTAAACAAATAATTTTTTGTAACTCTTCAAAACTTATTCAAATTTAAGTAATAATTTGTTACAATCCAAGACCCCTAATTTTTTAATCATTTTTGTTTTTGTTTTGGTGAGACTTTACCTATTGAGATTATTTAGTGTATTTACCCTTATTTTCTATTATATGAGCCAAATATCCCTATAAAAGTATATTTTCCATTTAATATATTTCAAAATGAGATTTAATTATTTATTTTTATTTTTTGGAAACAAATTAGTCTATACATATTGGATTATTTAGTGTATTTACCCTATTTTTTATTAAATAAACCAAATAGACCTAAATGTTATTGTTCCATTTCATATGTTTTATAGGATTTTGCCAAACCAACATGGACCCATTAAGATTTTAGTTGCAATTACAATTGCACTTGATTTTACTATTTTATTATTAGTGTATGTATTTTTCTATAAATATGATGTCTTTGGAGAGACTAATTTACAAAAAAAATATTGAAATTTTTATTTAAATGTGCTATAAATGTCATATAGGATAATGTTTTCTCTACAATTAGGGTGAATAATTTTTGTGCTTTCTATAATTGAATCTTATTATTTGGATTTAAATTACTTATATTGACATGAAACAACTTCGATAAGGTCTTTTTTAACACAAAATCCGAAGAAATAACTTTTCCTTCCTAATTATAAAAAAAAACCTTCTATTTATGTTACCAAAAAAATTGATTCCCATTTTGTAGGAACCATAAAAAATTAATGAAAGACATAAAATAACAATTTTTTTTTTTTTTTGCATAACTAAGAATAAAATACTAACATTTTTTGGTATTTTAAAATATATTACAAACACACACATGCACATGTACACGCACCCGCACCCGCACCCAACCGCACCCGCACCCAACCACCCACCCACACACACACATGCATGTGCATGCACATGCGGGCACACACACACATCAAAGTTGGTCATTTTCAACATACATGCATTCTAGGAAAAACATACATAAAATTATTATTTGATGTAGGATCAAATAATTGGGGACAAAAACATTTAATAAATAAATAAATGTGAAGGTGTTGAAATTATCTATTTTATAATTTAGGGTTTTTGGGAAAGATAATAAATAGGAAGGTGTTAAAATTGTCAATTTTACATTTTAGATCTTGAAGAAATAAAAATAAACTAAGATGTGATTGTTAGTTTCCTTATTTATGCTTCATCATACAAAGATGATCTAACAAAGTGCGATGAAGTTAAATTGTCAAAGGGAGCTTTGAGTAAATGTGCAAGTGATAAGTGTCACATTCACGAAACTTGTCAAACAGAGACCCAATGAGCATAAGTTGGTCAGAGTTAATGATCAAGATTGTTAGAAGATATAATGGCTCTCACTCAATCATGCAAAGGAGATCCAATGGTGTAAGATGAGTCAAATAGTCAGATAACTTGAGAGATCAACCTGTGGCATCAATGCATAAGCTAAAAGACTGATAGCAAGATCCTGAGGATTAATGCAAGATTAACACATGGCATAAGCTAGGACAAGGTTTAAAATTCAAAGGTAGATCCGAGGGCTCATGCTCATTCAAACCTAGTAAATCTAATGGAGTGAGCTGAGTCAAAGTGTCAATTAGCCTTGTTAGTTCTTGATGAGGGTTGAAAGGTTATTTACGACCATGGAATCAAGGTTTTGCAAAGTTTTCCTAACACCATAGAAGTTCGTTCAAACTCCATGGAGTAGTTAATAGATGCAGTCAAGTACAAAGAACATAAAGGGATCCTTCTCTGGCTGTGTTTATCATTTCTAGAAGAAGGAGCTAATATTTCAAAGGGTGATACAAAGGCGAACAAATAGACCCTAACAATTCATCTAATAGACCAAATACTTGAAAGTGACCTTTCTCTCCATTGTAAACACCATGACAACTAGTCAAGAGTAGTTGGAAATAAGATATGATTTTAAATGATAGACCTAAGTATTGTAACTACACTATTACCAAGACCTAGTTGGAGATAACTTGATCCTGCCATTACAACCATTAGGGAGAATCAAGGGGAAAATGTTCTAACTATGCAACCACTTAAGGTGACTTAGAAATTAAGTTATCTAAATGAGCATATTTGTAGAGGTAGTTGTAACCACTTTTCAAATGGTTTTGAACTAATTTATTCCCTTTTTGAGTGCCAAGGTCCCCTTTCTCTTACGGCCTTTCTTCTATAAGTATCGCTCTTGAACTATTGTAAAAAAAGTTATACTCCATGTATGGTAAATCCCTACTAGAATGACATCATATTTTACCTTTGAGCATTAATGCAAATCTAATTTTTATTTCTCGAGCAATTATCTAAATGTGTAAGTGATGTATGGTGATGCAAAGTGATTATTCTCTATCCTTTCTTCCCTTATCCTTTCATGTTTGTGTAATGGTTTTCTATTACAAAATGTCATATGAAATGTTGTTAAGTGTATGAGCCTATCTTTTAAGTTTATAATGATCCTTCATTCCTACAACTTGCCTATGGTTTAATTACTTTGGATACATCTCACGTCCATATTGAATTGCTCATGTTATGATCCATAAGACTTAGAAGTTAGTTTGTGTGCTTTTTTTCTTAGTGTAGGAATGTATGATGGTCATATGGAATAGATCTTGGTGTATCAACCCCTTAGATTAGGTTTATTTCATGCAACTTATAACTCTTTTTGCATAATCAAGCATTAACATAGGTGAAAGCACTTTAAGATACATTTAGGGAGCTATCCCTTAAAATATAGAGGCTCACTTCCACTATAGGTACACCCACATACCTGAAAGTGTACCCATATTTCCAAAATTTGGAAGAGGATTGAACACCTTTGTATAGGGTGTGAGATTTGGTGACAATAGTTATGGCATGATCGTTGGGAATAAAGTCCAAGAGAGTGGAAATATTGTTGGTGTGTCTTTCCTATATCATCTTTTAGAAGAAAGCAATCTAGCACCAATGGCGACTCTAAATGATAGTTTTTGGTTGTAAGTAGCCCAAGTATATCTTATTGAAATTTTGATCAATTTTTATATCTCCCTTGATGCATGAGGTTTACATGAGTATCCATGGTCAATATCCCCACCATGGACCTCCTAACTAGCCTTGTTATGAATACAATATACTCCCCAATAGTCCTATCAAAATGGCTATCAGTCCTATGAGCCATGATAAACCTATAATTCTCCATTTTCTCCCCCATACAGACACTAGGTTATTAGACAACCCTATGGGGAAGGCTACCAAGAAATCTATCAAGAAATACCTTCCTACCAATCCCAACATCAGTCTTATCAACCATACCATGACACCTATGAACCTCAAGAGTACTCCTAAGAGTCTTATCATGAGGAACAAGATGTTTCTATGGATTCAATATCAAGGTATTACAAGGTAAGATATAGATTCCTACAGGCTAGAATGCAACAAGATAAAGCTTGTCTTGATCCTTGTTATTACCCTCCCCTTTCTCCAACTACCCCACCTCATGTTCAATCCTTCTTGGCACTCTTACCAAAGATGATAGATAGTGAAGATAATATGGGAACATCGGGTGATGAGTTTGATGTGCTTCCTAACGATATCATGGAATGGTTAAGATGTTTTGTCAAAAAATGGATGAGTGCATGGGGGATGGTTGAAGATGAAATTTAATGGTATATCAAAGGATATATAGACTTGGAAAATAAATGCCTTCAATGTTCAATAGATAAGTTATGTATGTAGGAGGATAAAGAGCTCAAAAATAAACATGTTGTTGTTGAAGAGTTTCAAGAAAGTTATTGGCAAGATGCAGCTCTTACTTATGTAGGTGTACCTCCTTCCAATCATCCCAATAAGTCACTTACCTATGAGTTCACTAGTGCTTTCCTCTTTCCTAAATCAACTCACAAGCCCTCTCCTTCATCCCTCACTCCATCTCCAACTCACCAAACTTCCACTATACTTCATATCCCATCTTCTTCACATTAGCCCATCTTGAGGGAAGTAAGTGGAGAGGAGAAAATCCAAGATAAAACTAACCAAAAGGATTTCATGAGAAACTATGAGGAGGAAATCACCATAGGAACCCCCTTGGTGACCAAAAGTGCAACTCTACCTTCCTGGATGTATAAAAACACATTAAAGATCCTATCACAGGTACTAGTGCAAATTTTAACATGGTGGAGGAACTTATTAAAGACTCTTTTGTAACTATCCATGAGAAATGTGGCCAAGACCTGAAGGGAGAGGCATTTGAAAAAGACTCCTTGTCTAATCATGAAGTTATAGATGACCATCTCAAACATGAAGTGCAATGTGCTATCAAGGGTGAAAGTCAAGTCACTCTTCAAGAAGTTTTAGTCCTAAAGGAGTCTCATGAGATCAAGGTAGAAGACATAGTTCTTGTAACAAACTGCTACACCAAAAGCCCAAACTATTAGTGAATCTGCGCACCAGGATCATAACATCCCACCATGCTTTCGAAGCCCAGACTCTAGGTTGGCTTTGCACACGTACATGAGATCCACTACGTGTACGAGCCCCAGCTAAACATTGCAATGCCGGTGTAACCCACCCACTCCATGACTCGAACATGGGTGGTTGCTCTGATACCACATGTAACGAACCGCTACACCAAAAGCCCAGACTATTAGTGAATCCACCCACCAAGATCATAACAGTTCTTAGAGATGACTCCATGCCTCTATCTAATTTTGAATCACCCTCAGATGCATTGAAATATGAAGAATATCAGCCTGATAGCCTCATACATCAAGAAGATAAGATTGAAGAGGAAGGGATCCTAAATGACAAGGATAGTAAGGATGACTAGCAACAACAAATAGAGCTCCATCAAGTGCTTGAAGATCTTTGCCAAGTTAATGGACAAGAACTTGAGAAGGTGGAGGAAATTATTTTTGTGGAAGACAATGAATAATATTGGGTGGACTATTCAGAGCTCCTTGATGATCTTGAGGAACTTGCAGTTGAAGAGAAACCCAATCTTATTGAAAGCACCATGAAGATCAAGAAGGTAATCTTTGTTCAACCACCATTGGAGGTCATAACTGAGGAACCATATGAAAGGGTTGAGGCTATCTAGATGCACATAAATTACCTATTTGGAGATACCTGTTTCTCACTCAACATCATGCAAAAGAGGTTGGCCCTTGTAATAAAGAATAAGCAGGCATTAAGACCAAGATTCAAGGAGCTTTCTACCCCATTCAATCCCTCATCTTATGAGGCAAGAAAATTATCAAACTTTCCTTTTGATCCAAGAGAAAAGGCACTCATAGTTTTAGGTTGTATATGTTAGATTAGTTTTATTCAATTCTTCTAAGTGTTGTTTCTAGCACATTTTCTAGTTGTCCATGTTTTAGGTGCGTGTTTCCATTCTTATCGTGTTTTGTTCAATAAGTGCCCTTAAATCAGGTGTTATTTTTCATCTTGTGTGTTACTTCTTTCTGTGTTCCCTTATGTTTTGTGTATTGTTCAAGGCTTTTTGTATGTCAAACCTGATGTACATGTGACTCCATATCCCAATGGATAGGATTAGGCAACTGGTCTTTGTTCTTTTTACATAGACATACATGCAACCATTTGGAAATAGCTAAGAATGTTAACCATTTTTTCCCATAGGCTAAAATGGGTCAACCCCCTATAGACAAAATATGGTATAGTGTCTTTTTATAATGTTATAGGGTATGCTACAACTCATTTAGTGTCATTCCTTATGCCTTTTTATTTACTCATAGTCTAACTTGGTCCTTATGTCTTTTCATGTCTAAGGGACCATTTTAGAATCATTTTATATAAGTGGTATGTCTTCATGGCGATCAATGCAGTTAGGGCATGGATTAGGTTGCTAATGAATGAGTAGATAGAGAGTGTTACAAAGACCCTATGGGATGTTAAGAGTGCTTGGAATGAATTGGGAAGCTCCTGGTATTCATCTAGTTATTCCTTGTATTCACGTAGGCATTTTGAGTTTAGTGGCAGAAAGTGCATGTGGGCAATTTGTTGAGGCCAGATCTCACACTTATGGATAAGTAAATGGGAATTGGTCATATGGGTTTGTTTTATTTTATACCAAGATCATATTCACCAAATCTTAGGTCCTTCATCAAAGAATATCAAAAGTGACCAAGGTCCAAAGTTGGCTCCTTAGTCACTTTCTACTTATTTTCCCATACTTATCTACTTTTAGGAAGGTTCTAGCAGAGTTGAGTGAGCACTTTTACAAAATAATATCTTACACATACAGTAGTTTTAGAAGAAGGTGACCACATCAGTTTATTAACCTTAGTCCCAAGTTTATATGAGCCAAACTTGAGGTCCTCCAACAAAGTGTAAATAGAGTTATCCATGTGCAGAGATGGTCTACTAGGAATTTTTTATAAGTTCCCCATACTTAGTCATTTGAGCTTGGTCATCACTAGGACATCACATAGAAGTAATTATGGACTAGACATCTTGAAAAGATCCAAGCCTTCAAAGTTGGTAAAAAAGTATAATATATTCATGCAAATGTCAATTTTAAGACCTAGTAAATAGCCATTAGTTTTCAAACTAAAGTAGATCTAACAGTCCACACTTTATTACGTAGATGATCTGAGGGAGCATGATGAAGTCAAATTATCAAAGGGAGCTCTGAGTGAATGCACAAGTTATAAGTGTCACATTCATAAAGCTTGTTAGATAGAAACCCAATGAGTGTAATCCAGTTAGATTTAATGCTCAAGATTTTAATAATATATGATGATTTGTGCTCAATCATGTAAAGGAGATCCAATAGTGTGAGATGATTCAAATAACCAAATAGCTCAAGAGATCAACATGTGGCATAAGCACATAAGATGGTAGACTAAAAAGAGGATTTTGAGGATTAATGCAAGATTGACATGTGGCATAAATGGGGACAAAGTTGATAACTCAAAGGTAGATCTGAGGGATCACACTCATTTTAACTTGACAAATCCAATGGAGTAAGCTGAGTCAAAGTGTCAATGAGTCTAGTCAATTATTGACAAGGGTTCAAAGGCTATTTTTAACCATGAAAGTAAGGTTTTGTAGAGTTTTCTTGATGACATTGAAGTTGGTTCAAAGGCCACAAAGTATTCAATATGATACAATCAAGCATAGATAACATAAAGGGATCCTTCTCTAACTTTGTTCACCATTTCTAGCAGAAGGAGCTAATATTTCAAAATGTTCCATAAAGGCAAACAAGTGGACCCCAATAGTTCATATAATGGACCAACTACTTGAAAGTGGCATTTCTCTCCATTGTGCATGCCACACTAACTAGTTAGGAGAAGTTAGAAATAAGACAAGATTCTAAATGATGGATCTGAGTGTTGGAACTAAACTGTTACCAGGACCCAGTTAGAGATAACTTGATCTTGCCATTGCAACCATCAGGGAGCTTCAAGGGGAGAATGTTATAACTATACAACAACTTAAGGTGGCCTAGATCAATCAAATGTTTTGAATGAGCATATTTGTAGAGGTAGTTCTAACCAATTTTTAAATGGTTTTAAATTGATTGATTCCCCTTTTGAGCACCAATGTCCCCTTTCTCTTTCAGCTATTCTTTTATAAGTATAGCTCTTGAGCTATTGTAAAAAATGTTCCACTCCATATATGAAGAAGCCCTGCTAGAATGACATCATATTTTGCCTTTGAGCATTAACACAAATCTAATTTTTAGTTATCAATAAATTATCTAAATGTGCAATGATGTATTGTGATGTAAAGTGTTTGTTCTCTTTCCTTTCTTCCCTTATCCTTTCATGTTTGTGCAAGGGTTTTCCATTCTAATAGGTCATATGAGTGTTGTCAAGTGTATCAGCCTATCGTTTAAGTGTATAATGAGCCTTAGTGCCTGCAACTAGCCTATGGTTCACTTACCTTGGATAGATCTCACACATCTCACCTCCATATTGAAATACTCATGTAAGGATCTATAGGACTTAGAAGTTAGTTTATGTGCCTTATTTATTAGTGTAGGAAATTATGATGGTCATATGGAATACATCTTGGTATATCACCCCCTTAGATAGGTTTATTTCATGCAACTTCTAACTCTTTTCCCATACCATTGATCTTTAATCTTTTTTAGTGCAATGTTATTATGCCAAAATACCTCCAAAAAGCTTCAGTTGTGTAATCTTACTATGCAAATTATTTATAGAGAAGCTTCATTTATTTCACCCAATTGGACCATATTAAAGAGCCTAAACCATTGGTGAACTAGGATATGATGGAGGCTTATGCCATACTTCATTAATAAAGACTTGAAACATCAAATCTAGAGAAAAGCATGCTTCTTAGCTGCTTGTGAGGGAGAATAGCTACTTGGAAGGTCTAACATTGTCATACTTTCATAACTAGTTATTTTAATTCATTAAAAACACCCCTTAAGGGAGTAGGCTTGGTAAGTTAGTTTCTTTATGCTTATTTTTATATATTTTCTTGAATAACGTATGATCTAACCTATCTCATAATCCTACTCTACAAAAATTTTATGCAAAGTGTTCATACTTTGTTGTAAGATAATTTATCAGTTGTTTAGATGAAGAAAAGATGAAAGTTTCCCACATTCTCATTGTAGAATAGATTAATTAACCAAAGTACAAGAAACACTTGATCAAATCAAAAAGTCTGGATCCATTGGGGGATTTTTTTAAAGCTCCTTCTCTCATAACACATGCAAAATACATTTACAAATACATTAAAATGCACTTAGCATAAATTGATCATAGAGATTTAGAGGTGGAGAGAAGTGTGATGTTGTAATTAAACCCATAAACACAATATCTAAAATACAAGTTGTACAACATAATCCGAAAGCTGAAATTATATGTGTGGAGTTAGTTCCCATATTTTGGACTAGTGTTGAGTACTACAATGGTGCTATTGAATATATCCTACAAATACAATTTGTAATTGGACCAACCCTACTGTATCACACTACATGTTATCTAGATGGTCACATGTCTTCCGCATGAAGGGTATTTCATTGACAAATATAATGGAAAGAAGAATTTTAGTACCAACTCATTATCTATGATTACAAGGATAAAATTTAGTAATCAATCCTTATCAATTAAGAACATAAAATATCTTGGATTCAAGTTTGCAAAAAATACAATGGCTTGAAAGATATATTACACAAATATACATGACCTAAAAATGATAATAAATGTGTAGATAACATACAATATGGTGTCCATAAGCATGTAGTATGATTTGGATACACACTCCATGAACAATACTTTAAGAACGTCCAAAAGATCAAGAGAGGTAAAACTATCCATGACTTTTGTTATGGTTGACTACTCTTAGTACTAGTTATGTACTTTACACATATTATTCCTAGACATGAGGGGTCAGTAGAATAGAGCTAATATTCACCTATAGGATCCCATATAATAACTACAATGAAAGATATCCCTATAGTGAAAGGGTAGGAAATTTTATTTAATGAAAAAACATGATTAGATAGATGGTAGTAGGTAGATACTACATTTCCAAAGAGATAGTTAAAAAATATTATTTTGAATTAAAATTCATAGTAGATATTAATTTCTTATATACATAACCTTTTATTATAAAAACTACCTCTATTCCACCCCTACCATACATAGTCAGTGATGAGCAAGTAGAATAAGTCATTCTTGGTGTTTGTGACTTACCATCAGACCTTGGATATGAATAGTTCATGCATGCATTAGGGGATGGTACCCAAACCATGGAGGAAGAAGAGGAAACCATGGAAAGTGAGATTCCATTACCAAAGGGAGAAATATATGCATACCAACCTCAACCCAGTATACATAGATCCTAAAAAATAAGAAGATAAGTCATAGATCTAGAAACACTAAATGAGGAAGAAGAAGAAGAAGAGGAAGAGAACAAAACTACACTTGTAGTCAAGGATTCTACCACCAGGGAGGATTTGGGAGAAGAAGATATGACAAAAAAAGGTACTTCCCCTTACACACTTAGAAAGAAGAAAGTATCACCTAGAGAAGGGTTGTCCTCAAAAACCAAAAGAAAATGTAAATAATAGAGGAACCTGAGGTATCCTCCACAACATCCCTAACAACTGGTTAAACACTATTACAAATGAGTGGAGGGAAAAAGATAAGAATCTTTTCACCACAGTTTGAGCATAAGGGCAAGAAAAATTAGAAAGTGGTAAAACCCAAGGGTAGAACCAAAACACTGGTGATTTACTCAAAAATAGAGTCCTTAAAATAAGGGGATGAAGAAGAAATAGAGTTAGATGAAGAGAGGAGGTTACCATAGAGGTACCAAATATGAATACTCTCCTGGTGTGTGCCACAATAAATGTGGATTATGTAAAGTGGGCACACTACATAAGGATGCAAATATAACAAAAAATAATAGGGTGGTAAGAGTAATTATAGACTATGTTGATATTAGCCCATATGAGTTGGATGATGTACTAGGTGGTCTTCCATAATATTTACTGGACATACTCATCTATACAAAGGAAAGGAACAAAGATGGTAAAATGGTAGTTAAAAAATATCAATAGGAAGACTCAATTAAAACCGTTGTGGAATCATAAATGTCTCCTATAGATAAGGAAAGACTATGATAACTCCAACAAATATAGTTTATAATGAAGCAATAGGCAAATCTAGTATATGAGGCCTTATAAAAACAAAAACAATTAGAAAAAACCTAAGCAGTAGAAGAAGAGATCATCCAAAAATGCAATAAATTAGAACAAACACTTGTAGAAGAAACTTAGAAAATCTAGGAGATTACAGAGTCAGTTGCTCAATAGGCTAGACAACTATTAGAAAAAGAGAAGGCAGAGAAAGAAGAAGCAGAGAGAAAGAGGATATAAAAAGAAGAGGAAGAAAATATAAAATTAGAAGAATAAAAAATTGAAAGACAGAAAAATGAGGAACAAAAAAGAAAATCACAAGAGGAGAGGAGAGTAAAGGAGGAAAATTATAAGAAACTAGCAGAAGAGGAGGAGAACATAAATAAAAATTCAAAATTAGAAGAGGAATAGAGAAAAGAAAAGGAGGTGGAAAAGAAAAAACAAGAATAAAAATAAAAAAATAAAAAAGGAAGCAAACGGGAAAGAGGAAGAGGTGAGTAGCCCCTCTATAAATTCTGGAGTAACAAGGGATACCATTCAAATTTCAACATAGAACATTTTGAAAAAATTGGGAATGGGACATAGTAGCACAATTACTCCTATGGACCGCCTGAAGAGAATAAAATCAGAGTTGGTAATGTACATACAAGCTGCATCCACCATCATAGTGCCAACAAGTTTTCTTTAGTCTGTCAAATGCAGGCAAACTCAAGTAGCCCTATAAAAATTGACCCCAATAGAGAAGTAAATAGTTGAGAAAACTCTCATTAAGATTTCTTGAGGAGATTGGATGGTGTGGTGTGTGAGTCTTGAAGAGGGCATCAAAACATGTCTCAATACATTAACTAATGACTGACCACAATATGATCATGATACATCCTTATCAATAAATAAATAATTGGAGGATATTGTGGATAATGTTATAAATGATGTAGGAGCCACAATTAATAAAAGCCTCAAAAAACTTGAATCTAGGGAGTAGTATAAGGAAGAGTTGTTAGGACCGCTCAAAGAAGAAAATCAAACAAGAAGAATAGAATATAAGGTGCAAATAGGGAAACCACAGGATACAATGGGAGATGTAGGTACCTATTTTTATTAATTTATTAGTTGGATACTATGGACACAAGATAAGAAGGTAGAACTGAAAGCCATGGAAAAATAATTAACTATTACCTCAACTAGCTTTGGGACCCATTGCATCCCATCCCAGGTAGAATGAGCCAAGATGGTATCTATGCATGAATAATATAAGGAGAAATAATTACAACAAATATCAATCTATGAGGATATAGAGGATTAGGGTATTTACCATAGCGCATAGATGGAAAAGATAGAGGTAAAAATCAAGGACCATGAAACTTACTTGAAAATATTTTGAAAAATCTTTAGTTTGAAATGATTAGTGATGGCAGTTAAAGAGAACATGGCCTTAGAAAACAAAATTGTGGAAGCAAAGTAAATCCTTTTGAACTGTGATACCTTTTCCAAGGAAATGATGAACAAGTACAATAAATATCTACCCAAGGGAGGGGAATGCACCACATGATTCACATGTTTTGACATGAAAATTTTGTTACGCTTAGGTGAATTAAGGAATTTTTGGTACCTGTCAGCAATTGGAGTTGTTTTGAGGATGAGACAAAGGTACAAAATTATTAAAAATGTTGGCAGGAGTCTCTATTAGCTAAAGTACCAAGAAACGGATACCACAAAGTTGATTCCTTTACCAAAGTAGCATGCAACTTCTCCAGGTTGATAAAATAGAGGATTTTACTACTTAGGTGTTATGGTAAGAAATAATTATTTGTGGAAACAAAGGAAAATTGGATTAGATAAAGGGCATGTTTCACAGAGACATGACAATTGAGTTGTTTTGTATTGAGTCAGTATTTATACTGCAACATTGTAATAGAGTAGATATAACATATACAAGATAATATACAAAGAATTATTATAATAGGTTACAAAGCAAAGTAACTTGTGTAATTACATAAAATGGTATAGTGTAAAGAGATATCCAAACATTATATTTGATACTATATATACATGTAGACATATATATATATATATATATATATATAGACAAACACACACACAAATAAAGAGAAGTTAGAGTAGGAATTACTATGTACCGTGTATTGTGTGATTTACTGTAAATATAAATACTAATTATTTTTCTTAGTGAATGTTAAATATTACAACCAATACTAACTCTTGCATTACATTATTCTAACTAAAGTTAACCTAGATCAACATAAGCCATCTACAACCAATAGCTTTAGATTTTATGTCAACATTTTTTCTAACGTTGCATTGTGTTCTTAATTTTTTTGTTGTTGTGTTTTGATCTAACATTTTCCTTCAGTAAGGTGTATGATTCATGCATACCAACCAATTGATTAAAATATCTATATTGAGGCATTTTAATAGTAAAATTTTGTGAAATTATCCTCCAATTTACATATCTACTTGTAGGTATCTTTAACCCCCACCTCCGAAGTTTTGTTGTGTCGATTCATATACAAGAGTCAAGCAATAATAGTCTCCAATTGATTCTTAATATGTTGTGTCATGTTATTTTTACACTTAGCAATGTAATTATGGTAATTAGGGATGTTTCATCCTAACGTGCTCACACAACCATCAATTCCATTCAAAATGTACCTTGGAGTGAATTGTAATTAAATGTTTCTTTCTTGGTGAAGGGATGATCATGGTTTCCTATAAATTAGGAGGATTCACTTGAGTATGAATTGTATACCTAAGGACATGATGTGGGAAATGAGAGGAGGACCTAGTATTTCTCAAATAATTCATATTGTATTTTAACATATAGTGACCAAATTTTCACCCCAAATAACCCCTTAATGTCAAGACTCTAAACAATAAAATGACTATGGAGTAAAACAAACCTTGCGACCCCAATTTACTATCAAATTCATTGTAAGTTCTTGTGTAAATGATTAAATATGATAAAAAACTAGAAAAAATAATGAAATTTCATTTTAACACAAATACCATGTCAAGTCCCTAATATTATATCTTCATAAGTGTATTAAGGTTATGAAGTGGTCGACTTGTGGCATGCATAATTTTTGTCTTTTAAATCATTAGTTATAAATATTTATTTAGGGTGACCTAATTGGGATTGTGGGGTAACCTTTAACTAATTATGTTTATAACCAAGGATGGATATTCTCTTCTAAATAATCATAAGTTATATTCTCAAATTCAATCATTTATATTCTGCATTCTAGATGTATCACCCTCAAAGTGGCTTGTATCTTTGAGTCAACAATATCACTTCATATATCATTCACCCACCAATATCTTGGATATGTTCTTATTTTTAAAATTCAATTAAGTATATTATTATTGTAAGAGTGTGTTTTTAAAAAAAATCTTGAAAAGTGGTATTGGAGGGACGATTTGGGATACAAACTTTGTGGCATGAGGACCAAGCAAGAACATTATCCAAAAGCATTGATTGATAATACTAAAACACATGACACTATCAAAGGTGAGTACCGTTATGTTAGCCAATTATTTATGAAAATGATTTTTTGTTTCTATTAGGCATCATTGTTTGACTTACGTAGATTAATACATATGTTGAACTTCTATTTGATCAATTCTTAACATAAAACACAAACTTTAATATCTTTCAAACCATTAATATTTCAGGGGATCTGATATGAGTATTATAATTCGAGTTAAAAATATACATTTTCACATTTTGGGCACTTAAGGAAGATAAAAACCATTGGATTTATCTTATCTAAATGATTGTAGTGGTATATCTCTTCCAAAACCATGTTTTTAAACCCTCCTTAGCCATTGTTTTTTGTTTTGTCAACCCTAGTTGGAGACTTTATCATTTGATATATTTTTTTATTCTGAGTAATTTTGTATAGGTCCTTAGTAATGCTCATTTATGTCTTCTAAATCCTAAATTTATATATGGTCGCCACTTACAATGGACACTTTCCACCCTTAAGTGATTACAGATCTAGAGCCCAAAAACAAACCATACCATCTACCATGTCATCCGTCGCCACACAACGTAATGTATCTTATGTTTCTTCTATAGTCATAAATTAAAAGGGGGTTCATTATTGCACATCACCAAATAAAACTAAAATATTTCTTATTGGTTTTGAAGAGGTAGTAACATTTATCAATAATATGGTAATTGCTCCTTTTGTGACTTTTCTAAACAATGCATTGGAAAATTTTAGTGAGAATATTTTTTTTGAATTGTGTTCATCTATCCCAAGCCTATCTTTATATAACCATACCCATGGATTTATCCCAATACCAAATAGACATACATCGTCAAATAATAATAGTTGAAACACCCAAAACTTTTTGAGTCAAATGATGGTGATTATTCTCAAGGAAAAAGACTACAATCACAAAAATAAATATATGCAAGTTTAATGGTAAATATGTGACTTATTGGTTAAGCCTCATGGATTATAAATTTAAGCTACATAATATACCGGATTATGAAAAGGTTGAAATAACCTTGTTACACTTGGAATTTGAACCCTATCAAAGGTATATTGAAATTACGACACCATAAAAATAGAATCACATCAATAGATAACAATATGATTGATATAATATCATAATAATGGAGCACAAGAATAATTCACTTTAAAGGAAAAACCTCCAAAAACTTACAATAAGAATTAAATTGAAAATATAATCATATAATACAAACCAATTCCTCCTTTCTATACCCTAATTATGTTATGAAAGCACCATAGGTCAACCCTACTAACAATATGAAGATACATAGATGATCATATGACTTAGTTAAAGGTTATAATATCCACAAGTCAACCACACATATCCAAATATATTATATAGGTTAAGGGTGTAGCATGCCCCTCTCCTTCAGACAAACATTATACTCAATGTGGACAATCATCATATGATTTTTCTAGAACATTTCATCCTCTCATGTTGCATCTTCACTGGTTAGATGCTTGCACTAGATTAGACACTTTGTAATCACCCTCATTTTTAACCTCTTAGTGTATGTTTAAATTATTCCCTTTCCAAAACAGTTCTTCCTCCTTATTAATGTCTAGTAACACTAGGGTGAAACTCTTTGTCTAACGACCTTCAAGTAGGAAATATGGAAGACCAAATGTATTTTTTTTGAGTGGAATGGCCCCAATTTGTATGCTACACTACCAATATTTGGTAAGACTTGAAAAGGGCCATAATAATTATGTGAAATCTTGTTATCCTTATTTTTTGTTTTAAGAATATTTTCTTAAAAGGCTATAAATGCACAAAAACCTAATCATTGACTTCAAAATTCATTCACTGTGGTGTTGGTAACCTTGTTTTTTTATATGGTCCTATCATTACCAAGTTAGCTCAGAGACTATAGAATATCTCTTGTTAGTGTTGAATGTGTTCTTAAACAACTTGAAAATTTGGTTGGAACCTCAAATATGACATGATGGATGGAAGATGGTCCACATATATTGCCAAAAATGGAGATATTTTGGATGAGGTAGGTAAATAAGTGTTATACCACCACTTTACTAGTGTCAGACATTGAATCCATCTCTCATATTTATCTAAAGAAAAGTAATGAAAAAATAACCCTCCAAGCACTTGTTAACTAAATTTGATTACCCATCTTATTGGGCATAATAAGATGAGCTAAGAACCAATTGGATACCAAACAATGATAATAACTTAGTCCAAAAATTACTAGTAAAGATAGGATCACAATCACTTACTATTGTCTTTGGGGTTCCATGAAACTTATGAATTGAATCCATAAATGTTGTTGATACTATACTTAATACAAATAAATGTGATAATGTGTAAAAATGGGCATATTTTGTTAGTCTATCTATGAAAACCATGATGACATTTTCCCCTCAAATTTTTGTAACCCTATGATGAAATTAATGGAAACCTCCTCCCACCTTTGGCTAGGAATAGATAGAGGTTGCAACAATTCAGTTGTCTTGATTTTCTTTCCTTTATTTTGCTGACACACCATACATTATGCCATAAATTTTTGGACTTCCCATTTTTATCCTTCCCAAAATAAATCCTACTTAACTCTATGATATGTTTTCAAAAATACTGAGTGCCCACCTATTGGAGAAGCATGAAGTTCCTATAAGCACCTTACACTTAAGGGTTGATTTTTTGCATAGGAAAAATATATCTTTGTACTAGAGAGCATTCCCTTTCCAAAAAAAATATTTGACATGTTGTAATGAAATTACTTAGCTAATTCACAACAAGGAAAGGCCTTGTATTTATAGCCTCCAAAAATAACTCTAACCCAAGTGTAGTTAGGTTAGAGTTAACCATGGTTGAGTTCAAACTAAGCGTGATTTGAGTTAGGCTAACCATGAGGGCCATGTGAGAGACATAGATCAAAATTATTATGTCTATTAAGAATATAGAACACAGAGCAATATTAATGAATTAAAAAATGTAAATAAAATGCAAAAAATACAACACAATATAGACATAAATTTAATGTGGTTCACCCAATATGGGCTATGTCCACATAGAAATAGCCAGTCTTTCTTATTATTCAGCTAACAAATGAAGTGAAAACCCTGAAATACAACCACTGCAATATCTTCTTCACCCGCACATAGTATGATGCCATGATTATAATGCCCTCATATCAAATGAAGGTTACATATTAGGGTGAAAATACACAAACATTATTATACCATTAGATCTGTGACCTAATAGTGAATGGTCTAGATTTACTATGAAATTACGATATTTTATAATGTATTTTTAACAAAATTATTCAGGTATGTTGCCCCTGAATGCCCACCAGGGGGCTTTCAAGTAGGTCACCACCCCTACAGGACCCCCATGGCGACCATAGTTTGGGGGAGGGAGGGGGCAGGGGTACACATTCCCCCCCACACCCCCTCTATCAAGAATTAAGCATTATAATAACATCAGGCTCCACCATCGAACAATGTCTTCCACCCAATCTAGATATTTTTTAAGTGGCTTGACAACTCACAAAAACAATGGTGAATAAGCATAATATTTTGTATTTTTGAATTTCCATTTTTAGATATTCATTAATTGCAAATGGATTTTCCACTTAGGCTTATAACTTGGATTAACTTATTTAAGTGAGTTTGATTAATTTTCTATAATTATTTGGAAATTTGTTACACGTTTAATCAACCTAGTCAAAAATGTCATTTTACTGAGTCATAATTTGATTAGAGTATAATCAGAAGAAGGTGTCAGTTGCATATGGGGTAATACCCCAGTTATGGTATTATGGGTGTGAAATAACACATGCATGTGATGTGTGTTGTTGAATTAGAAGAATTGAGTGGTCTAGGACATCATTTTACATGATCATAATTTGACTCTAATTGTTTTAAGAAAAGATAGTAATCACATAAAATGCATCAACCCATTCAGGGATACATTAGCACAAATCAGCACTTGTACATGAGAATTTTGAATGATTTAGAGTGTTTTTTGTGATTTTGGTCTAGATTGTACGTTGTTACAAAATATTGGTTAGATTGACAATTTCATCATAATAGTGATAGGAATTGGATGTCTACATTTTGCCCCTATTTTGAGAAGGCATGGTGAGATATTTCATCAAAACAACATCTTTTCAAATAATAAAAAGGTCACTAAGAAGAATTTGGGAGGTAATAAAAGAACAAATAATTACTGACCCATGATTACCCCTAGAGAGGGAATGAGGGGATGAAAGAGAGGGGTAGACTCTTGAAAAAGAGAGAAAAAGTGAAATTAACCCATGTATTAGATTAAATCAATATGAGCTAATGCTTCCACGCATTGATTCCCAATGATCAAAATAGAATAAAATATAATGGACCCCAAGATAGGGGGAAGAGGAAAGAATGCATCACAAAATAGAAGCAACACACTTTGATATACCCAAAAGAGGTTAAAAGTTATGAGCTTAGGGAATGATCAATCCTGAAACAAGTTGCCCACTTTGAATTACCAAAATGAGGGTAAAAGCTATAGAGTTTAGAATTATAATAAAAATAAAATAAGAGCATTGATCTAGAGAAAGGAGGTCCATGAATTAATAATGGGCCCCAATAGAGTGAATTTGATCAGTTGATAAATTGATTTTGCCCTAGGAGGGATGATTTAACGACTAAGATTGATCTTATCCCAATAGGACTTATTGGATTGGTGATTGGTCTAAATATTGTGCTCTAGTAGGTAAAATTGACAAGCATAGCTCAAGGATATAACCTATTGCATAGATTAAATATGAGTGGGCACAATTGTAAATGTAAGCATCTAATAATTGAAGAAGCCACAAAAAAATAAGCATATGAGGATGCACTTTAATGTCCCATTTTTTATAGCCTTACAACATTTCTTAGAAGCTTCAACTTTCTTGGAGAGTTCCAACATTTTATAGATGGAATCGACATTGTGTTCAGAGATCAAGCTGAATCCATTAGATCTTTTAGGTAGTTATGACATTTAACAAGGAGTACAAGGAGCCCAAGAGTGAGATCATTTTTCATAAGTACTATTCATGTATCATTGTTCACTATCACTATTCATGGTGATGTGGCAAGTGATGTAGGTGATGATGCATCAAGTGAGGTGACTTGTGGATGAGGTGGCATGGCCCAAGAGGGTCCTCACATGGGGTCAACTGCATATGCATGGAGTGGGGTGTACCACTCCATTAAGAGGACAAGTCAAATTACTTTATTGACCATGTGATTTGGTCCTTAGAGGAAAAAGGCAAAAGGAGAAGCATGTGCATTTTCTTGTGGGATTCATGATGTGGGTGTGTGGAGAAGTAAAAAGGAGGTTGGGGACCCTCTTAAAGGCATGTGGGCACATGGGTGATTGATGGAAAGTTGCCATCATTTATTCTCTTTCATATGGGAGAGATAGGTGTCATTATGAAGGCATGGGAGAAGGAGATGATTTTGTCTCTTGCACATGGTGACAAGCTTGTCATTTGTGACAATTTCCCCCATATGAAATCCTACACCCCATTTTCCCTATATCCTTCATTCTTCCATCTCTCTTCCTTATTTGTGAATTCTTTAAGTATAAGATTTCTTCCTTTGAAAATCATCTTTGGAAAATAATAAACCCCCCCCCCCATTTTTTTAAACTTGAGCTCTTAGTTTAGCTTCATCACTTGTATGGACAAAAACCCATTGAAGATAGGATCAGAGTTTGAAAACCTTTTGGTGCAGTAGGACAATCTCATTTAGAGATTATGAAGAATCTTTCAAGAAGATTCAAAGCCATGATGTGTAAAATGTGTTGTTTTTAGGTCTTTCAGTGAAGTCATCTAAAGTTCATCCAATTTGTGTGGAGTTTGTACGTTTCTACATTTGGTGAGTTTATGTATTATTTTTAGTAGTTTATGTGTTGTTTGCAGCATCTCATTTGAATATGTGTGGAGGCATTATGATGTGGTTACAATCTTTGTAAGTATGTAATGCAAATTTATTTGTGGTGTTGTATTTTATGTAAGTGTTTACTATGATATAAGTATTTGAATATATCAATGTAAGAGTTGTTGTGTATGGATATTATCTCCAACAATATCTTATGTAATTTAGTTATTTGTATTAAAAAACTAGAATTATAGTGTTGTTAGTTTTTATGAAAGTGTTATAATAGTAGTTTATTATGTTTTTCATGGGCGATTCCCATATTTTATTTATATGTAGTTTGGATTTTTATATTTTTTAGTGTATTTAGTAATATTCCCATTAGGGTATATTTTGATCGTATCAAAGCTAGTGATCTTTCTAGCATGTAGGTCTCGTGTTGTGTGATGCTTGTAAGTGACAAGGAAACTAGATACTAGAGAAGAGAGTAAAGGAAATTGTAACAAGAATAGATTAATCCAATTGATGGAGATAAGAGGGTAGAAGTGAACATGGGAGATAGAGACCATAAGGATCATAGCCATAGGGCTATGCTTAGTGATATTTCTAGAGGGAGATAGGAGATGCTTCAGTTTATGGGCCAATTGATGCAATAACTTATGGCCAATAAAAATTAGAATACCAATCATCATGGTGAGACAAGTAATGTGGGAAATAATGTACAAGGCCATAATCACACTAGAACCACCAAGCTTCACAAATTAGGCCTATTGTGCCTACTTTTATGGATCAATAGAGGACACAAGGTGGTGGACAATAGGATTCAAAAGAGAGATTTGCAGAGTATATGTGTGAGTGGAAATCTTTGGGTGAGGAGTTTTAGGGTGCATGTCATTACAGGACTTCTATCAATTGAAGTATAGAAATCAGCCTACAGGAGACAAAGGGGACAATAAGGAATTGTAGATGAAGTTGGGAAAGGTGTCTCTTTAACCTTTTGATCATTCAAGTAAATGCACTACACGCATAAGGATATATAAGTTAGACATATATGTTAGTTTATATCCCATGCTTGAGAGGGAGGCCATCCAATTTGTTGATTTGTACTTGGAGGGTGATGCACATGATTCATGGTATTATGGGATGGTTACACATGGACACATCCTTGTCACTTCATATGCAGAATTTTGCTCAAAGATTGATGGATTGGTTTGACAAAACAAATCTCGAGCATTATTTTAGAGAGTTAGCCCAACTCAAACAAAAGGATTTAGTAGATGCCTACATACCTGATTTTCAAAGGCTTATAGTTATGGTTCCTGATGTTTCAAAGGACAAATTATCTTATCTCTTCATTGAGGGATTAGAGGAGCCACTCTGTGGTTGGGTTAAAGCATTAGAACCACCTACCTTGCATGATGCTATCAAGAGAGCTAGGAACATGGATTTTTCTACCCCTAAGGGTAAAAATAGTTCAGAGGATTTGCATGCAAGACAACAAAAGAAGCCCCTTCAAAAGGAAAAATCTCAAATTCTGCCTCAAAGGAGCTTACCATCTAGAACAAACAAAGAAGGTGAATCCATGAAAGAGCTTACAAGGAACAAATTATGTTTTCAACGAAGAGATCCATGGACTATATGACATAGATGCCTTGGAAAAGGGAACATACATTATGTTGAGGTGGTATCTGATGAAGAAGAGACTGTAGATCCAACTTATTTGGTAAAGGATCAAGATCAACAATTGGATCTAAATGATAAGGGTGTTGAAGAAGGTACACTTTCTTCTCTTTCTAGCATACCAAGGTATAATCCCTTGAGGTTCTTATGAGTTGTGTGTGGGTATAGAGTTAAATTACTTATTAATATAGTGCTACTCATAATTTCATTGATGAGGGCCTAGTGGTATAGAGGAATCTACATGCAGAAGAACTTAAAAGCTTTGATGTGGTGGTGGTTGATGCATTTAACATCCCTTATAAGAAGAAGATTAGTAACCTCAGCATCCTCATTAGCGAGCACATAATTTCTGATGATATTTATGTTTTTAGTACAAAGGGAAGGAGGTAACATTGAAGGTCATTCCTCACCCTTTACCTCATCAATTTACAAGTAAGAAAATGGAATATATTAGCTCTAAATGTTCCATCATAACCATGGGTAAGCAAACAAATTCATATTTTCATGATAGGAAAGATGAATTTGTTGAGGATGTTGAAGTTTTAGTATAAGATAGTAGATTTACACATGATTATGGCCATCAATAAGAGGCTCTTGAGGTGGAAATAGGTAATATTTTTAGTTTGTTAGTTTTTACCAAAGTGGTGAAATGGAAAAAGGGAAGAGCAAAGTTGATGACAAGGGAATTTTTTGCATACTTGCAAAAGATTACTGCATTGTTGGTTGATAAATTGCAAAGGATTCCATTTACAAGTGTCATACATCATGGAATGATAAAAAAGAAATTGTGAAAACCTCCTAGATTGATCTAGGATCATGTAACTTCATTGGATTCTACCGAGGATCAATCAGAGCTTAATTTGTGATTACTTGAGGACAAACAATATTGGGGAGGGAAGATTTGTAATGTTCCCTTTCTTATAGCCTTCTAATATTTTTTGGAAGATCCAACTATCTTGGAGAGTGCTAGCATTTTTTGGAATGAAATTTAGCTACTGGCATTGTGTTCAGAGGATCAAGATGAGTCCATTGATCTTTTAAGGAGAAGTTATGACATTCAACAAGGAGTACAAGGATCCCAGGAGTGAGATCATTACTCACAAGTATTATTCATAAGTACTAGTCATGGGTCACTATTCACTATCATTATTTATGGTGATGTGGTAAGTGATGCAGGTGATGAGGCAAGAAGTGAGGTGGCATGGCCCATGAGGGTCCTCACATGGGGTCAAATTCATGTGCATGGAGTGACATGTGACATGTGCTGAGTCTTACAGTCACCGGCATCGGTCAGGCAAATCGACGTTGGCAGGGTATAGACAGAAGGCAACCGATGTCGGTCAGAAGTCGACCGGCGTCAGCACCCCCTAGGTAGACAGGGACCGACGTCGGTCACCTGTGTGGTTCAAACTATGAATGTTATGGGCAGTTAGCTAACGAACCAAGTGTTTGCATGTCAAGAGCCAAATTTAGACTAGAAGCTACGAATCTAATTATTGTAATTAGGTGTCTAATTATTGTTTGCATGAGATCTATTTAAGAGACTCATTGGTTGTATTGTAAACTTGAGTGCTAGAGAGTAAGAGAGAAAATAAGCTCCTTCAGAGAGAGGAGAGCAATGGTGTGTTCCTCCTAGTGCCATAGTACCAAGTGTGGGTATTGGTTTGGAAAATTAGAAGGGTTCTTCGTATATGTATGATCTTGGTCAGCGGATGTGCATGGCTTCTTTTGGATATCTACAATGGTGAGTAAGGTCTAGTGATTTGCAAGTAGCAGCAAAGAGCAGGAGATCTACTTGGAGTACAATTGTGTACTTGGTGTATTGGCAGCGTTGTTACTAACTGGTTGGAGAGGTGAACATCAATTCTATATTTGAGTTGATTGTTGGGACCGAGAGAGAGAGGGAAGAAGGTCTTGAGGTGTGGCGAGCCTTTGAGGTGGAAGAAGAAGTGGCATCTTCTTTATTGTATTTTCTTCTAAGTATTTAATACAATTGTGTATTGTCTCTCAAATCCTGTGTTGTTTCATATTTCTAGTTACTTATTGATTCTGGTATAATTCTGTGTTTAGTTGCTAATACAAGAGGTAATCATATGTGCTCTAATTGAGGAGTAAGATCCTGACAAGTTGGTATCAGAGCTTTTGGTTGGGTTACTAATAGGTGGTTTCAGATCTGGATAGTGTGTGTTGATTACAGGTTACTCACAGGGGTTTTTGATTGAGTGGGAGTATAGCAATGGCAGAAGAAAGTAAGCTATGAATGGAGAAACTGAATAGCACAAATGGTCTGATTGATGGAAAGAAAGAGTAGGTAAAGGAAGATTGTTGGTCGGTAGAAGATCAGCGTGTAGAAGCAGATGTTGCAGGGGTTGTTGCACAGGGTGCTCTAGATAAAGTAGAATCTTGGTTTACAAATTCTTTTGCCTCTTTCCATGCAGCTTGAAATAGAGCATCTTTTCATGGGTACGTCTTTGGAGACTTTGGAGAGATTTATTTAGGAGCTGGAGAGCCTTGTCAAATGATTGGCAAAGGGGAAGTGAAGCTGAAATCGCAGATGGATAACACATAGGTGTTGAAGGAGGTCATGCAGGTACTAGTCTTGGAGATGAGTCTAATTTCTTCAGGAAAGTTAGGTGATGGGAGATGCACAGTAACTCTCACAGCGGATGCACTTGAATTAGACGGTGGTAAAAAGTAGGTATCCTTTATCTATCTACTTATATTATTGATTCACCTTCTGTTACAGAGATGTGGCTTTGTAGGCTTGGTTACATATGTAGGAGGGGAATGCATGTTTTGAAGCAGAAGATAGATGTCTTTGATAAACTTAAGAACTGGAAAGCCTTGGTGTTCATGGAGGAGATGAAGGATAGAGATCAGCTGAGGGGACTGAATTATTATGAGCAAGGCTGTGTTGATTTGAACAAGGTTTTGATCCATGGAGAGCTCGCAGGTAAAAATTTATCACTCACAGGCGAACACAGGTACCAGCGTCGGTCACACAGAAACTGACATCGGCAATAGGTACATCGGTGTCGGTCAGATAGCTGATGTCGACAGACAGGGTTAGTGCAGGAAACCAACGTCAGTCGGTTGCAGACTGGGAGATGGCCGAGATCAGTCAATGGAATGGATATTGGACGGACAGCAAGCTGTCAACAAGTCTCAAATGCCCATATGGAGGTCAGAAAGGGTAAGTGAACCTCATATTCGTTGTTCACCTTCTTTATATTGCTTACTGATGGTCGAGAACCAGGAAGATGTGAAGAGGCAATGAAGGTAGAATCCAGAAACAGTGGGAGCTTGGCATGGATGAGGAGTGAGTACTTGGAGAAGAACCAAACAGGGTTTTGTTGGTAGAGTTGTCAGCTGGAAGAAAGCACTGAGAGACAGATGGATTCCCAAGTTAAAGAAGAGAGTGGATGGATACGTGAGACAGAAGGCCAAGTTATATGGTCTTGAGGAAGCTGCAAGACAGTGGTACAGGTTTTGATAGGTGTATGACAAAGCATGGCTTTGGTCAAGGTCATTGTAACTATTGTGTTTGTCTTACCAGGTGGATGATGAGTCACGACATTATCCAGTTACTGTATGTGGATGGTATATTAGTTACAGGTTCATACATACAGAGTTTTGTTGAGCTAAAAGGTAAGGTTAGTTCAGAGGTATGTCATGAAGAATTTGGAGCAGCAAAATTCTTTGGCATAAGAGACATGGAGATTTTGTCTCCAGTGGGAGTTGATGTGAAGACGGTGTTGGCGGGGTTTAAGATACAGGATGCAGAATCGGTAAGCACACCAAGGGCTGGACAGTTCAAGCTGAGCTTAGAAAAGGGTTTGAAATCACATAAGGTCTAGTGTAGGCCTGAGTTTTCACAAGCAGTGGGAGCTGTCAGAGAGTTTGGAGCCAATTCAGGGAAGGTATATTCTCAAGTACTTGAGAGGGACTAGCAGCAGGTTAACATGTTATGCAGGGTCAAGGACTTCACTACATGGATATGTAGGTTCGGATGTGGCAGGTTACTTGGATGATAGGAAAGGCATCACAGGGTGTGTGGTGGTTGGTCTTCAGAGTTGAGCTTGAAGAGGGATACAAGCCAGGAAATAGATTAGATGGGGTACAGATACAGGTACAGGTGTAGCTGTTTATCTCCAAGTAGGAGATTGTTAGGTTGTGGAGCTAAAAGCTTCACCAGGATGCAAATAGGAGGAGTTAAGGAGGTTGCAGAGTGTTTGTTGAGTGTTACAGTCACTGGCATCGGTCAGGAAAATTGACGTTGGCAGGGTACAGACAGAAGGCAATCGACGTCGATTAGAAGTTGGCTGGCGTCGGTACCCCCCAGGCAGACAGGGACCGACGTTGGTCACCTGTGTGGTTTGAACTGCGAATGTTATGGGTAGTTAGCTAACAAACCAAGTGTTTGCATGTCAAGAGCCAAATTTAGACTAGAAGCTGCGGATCTAATTATTGTAATTAGGTGTCTAATTATTGTTTGCATGAGATCTATTTAAGAGACTCATTGGTTGTATTACAAACTTGAGTGCTAGAGAGTAAGAGAGCAAATAAGCTCCTTCAGAGAGAGGAGAGCAATGGTGTGTTCCTCCTAGTGCCACAGTACCAAGTGTGGGTACGGGTTTGGAGAATCAGAAGGGTTCTTCGTATATGTTTGATCTTGGTCAGCGGATGTGCATGGCTTCTTTTGGAGATCTACAATGGTGAGTAAGGTCTAGTGATTTGCAGGTAGCAGCAGAGAGTAGGAGATCTACTTGGAGTACGATTGTGTACTTGGTGTACTGGTAGCGTTGTTACTGACTGGTTGGAGAGGTGAACATCAATTCTATATTTGAGTTGATTTTTGAGACAGAGAGAGAGAGGGAAGAAGGTCTTGAGGTGTGGCGAGCCTTTGAGGTGGAAGAAGAAGTGGCATCTTCTTTATTGTATTTTCTTTTGAGTATTTAATACAATTGTGTATTGTCTCTCAAATCCTGTGTTGTTTCATATTTCTAGTTACTTATTGATTCTGGTTTAATTCCATGTTTAGTTTCTAATACAAGAGGTAATCATATGTGCTCTAATTGAGGAGCAAGATACTGACAAGTATTATTCATAAGTACTAGTCATGGGTCACTATTCACTATCATTATTTATGGTGATGTGGTAAGTGATGCAGGTGATGAAGCAAGAAGTGAGGTGGCATGGCCCATGAGGGTCCTCACATGGTGTCAAATTCATGTGCATGGAGTGACATGTACCACTCCACTAAGGAGATAATTCAAAATACTTTATTGACCACATGATTTGGTCCTTGAAGGAAAAAGGTAAAATGAGAAACATGGCACATTTTCTTGTAGGCTTCATGATGTGGGTGTGTGAAGAAGTCAAAAGGAGGTTGGGGACCCTCTTGAAGGCATGTGGACACATGGGTGAGTGATGGAAAGTTCCCATCATTGATTATCTTTCACATGAGAGAGATTGGTGCCATTATCAAGGCATGGAAAAATCAGATGATTTTATCTCTTGCACATGGTGATAAGCTTGTCATCATTGACAAATTATTCCCCATGTGAAATGCTACACCCTATTTTCCCTCTCTCCTTAATTCTTCCATATCTCTTCCTTATTTGTAAATTCTTTAAAAATGACCTTTCTTCCTTTGAAAATCATCTTTGGAAAATCATAAACCCCCCTCCCCCCAGTTTTGTAAGCTTGAGCTCTTGACTCACCTTCATCACTGTGATGGATGAAAACCCATTGAAGAAATGATCAGAGGATGAAACCCTTTTAGTGCAGTAGGATAATCTCATTAAGATATTATGAAGGCGCTTTCAAGAAGATTTAGAGTCCCAGTATGTAGAGTGTGTTATTTTTAGGTCTTTCAATGAAGTGGTGTGAAGTTCATCTAGTTTGTGTGGAGTTTGCAAGTTTCTACATACAGTGAGTTTGTGTATTATTTTTAGTAGTTTATGTTTTGTGTGCAGCATCTCATTTGAACAAGTGTGGAGAGATTAGTGTGTGCTTACAATCTTTGTAAGTGCATAATGTATATTTATTTATGGTGTTGCATTCTATGAAAGTGTTTGCTATGATATCAGTGTTTGAATCTATCAATAGAAGAGTTGTTGTGTATGGATATTGTATCCAATAATATATTATGTAATTTAGTTATTTGTATTAGAAAACCAGAAATTATAGTGTTGTTGGTTTTTATGAAAGTGTTATAATAGCATTTTATTATGTTGTTCATGGGTGATTTCCATATTTTATTTATATGTAGTTTGGATTTTTATATTTTTGGGTGTATTTATAAATATTCCCATTTGGGGATATTTCATGCAAAAAGTGATGAAAGAGATGATTGGAAGAATAAGGGTGGCTGAGCTAACCTAAGATATGTCATCTATCTAAGTGCTACCTACATAATCTTGATGGACCTCAGGCCAATGTAGTTCTCCTAGAAGTGGGAGAAAATGGAATGAGGAACAAATAATATAAGAAAGATGGACCATTGTTTAATTGTGTCTATGATATCTTGTTTAGGTAGTGGATATGCATGATAGTGTGTTTAAATATGATCTTTGATGCCACATTAACTGTTGGATTTTGGAGCACTTGGTGTTTAATTTAGCAAAATGAAATTATGCCTCTTAAATATGAATAAATTATAAGAACATTGTATTTTATTTATGATTGCCTGATTTATATGTGAATACTTATAACTAAGGATAATGATAAAATTACCAAAACTAGAGTTACAACTATTTACGTTTAAACAAAAAACAAACAAAACAAAAAAAATAACAAGATAAAAGGAAGCATTAAATATAAAAATGTAACGAACCCAAAATCAAGATACAAATGATCAAGACTTAAGTAGAAACAAGAATGTATTAAAACATAAATAAATAATATAAAAATAACAAATTGTTAAACAACCAAGAATCAAGATATGAATAATCAGGGTCCATGTGTTAACAAAGTGTACTTAAAAAGAAATAGATAATAATAAAATCATATAACTACAAACATAAACAAGTCAAGCCCAAGGTAAGGCCAGACTCAAAATGTTTATGAAATGTATTCAAACACTACAGTAAAAATAAACAAAACAATATAAGAAATAAGACAAAATAGTAAAATAAAAGACAAGAAGAAAAGGCACAACAAAACACCAAGAAAATTAATAAAGCCACAATAAAACATTAATAAAAATAAAAGTAGATAATAAACACATGTAAACAATGTTTAATCACAATGTTAATGCAAATAGAAAACAAATTGTTTATGTATGTGTAAGAGAGACATTAAGTTCTATGACAGGGTGACCTCTAAGATAAGAAATAATGATGCTTGTAGAATGAGACAAGATCAATGGATACAAAGTTTCCCCCAAGTGATAGGGAAACAATGACACAAGACAAACAAAAATTACCTCTAGAACATAGAAAGCAATAGAACAAACAAATAAAATGGGGGGCAAGAAGAAAAGGAAGGGGTAGCTGAGCTGACTCTAGATGCACTAGGCAAGCGAACGTTGCCTACATAGTTTCATGGATACAAGATCCAACATGAACATCATGACAAATGTAGTTCTCCTAAGATATGGGATAGAATAAAATCAATGATAAGGGGACATGATTATCGTGTATAAGAATATGGGAATGATCTCAAAAAATGATGCGTGCATGAAAAAAAAGAAAATATGGTTTTAGGTCAAAACCACACTAAAAGGTAAGAGATGAGTATCCACCAATGAAAAAAGTTGAGAATTTAGAATGTTTATTGCGCCTAAGGTTGAGAAAGAGAAAAAGATCATAAAATAACAAGAGCATAAATAACTCACAAAATGGAGAGAGCATAAGAAATCTAATGGTGCGATTATGGATCTTATTCAAATGAACAATGCACATAATGGTGACTTGCAAAATGGTGATATCTATAGGGATATATTTTATTTTAGTTGTTATCTAGGATCCTATAGGTGAATATTAGCTCCATTCTACTAACCCCTCATGTCTAGGAATAGTAAGTGTAAAGTACATAGCTAGTATTTGTTAGAGCATATTTCTCATGCTTGGTAGGTTCTAGCTAAGATTTTCATCATTTTGTTAGTTTTGTCCTATATGTGGATTTATCCCACATTGGCTAGTTAGGCTTGAGTCTTTTTTCTCCTTGCCTACTTAAGCAAGGGATATCTATTGTATTATATATCCCTTTCATATGCTTTTCTAAATAACAATCAGTTTGTTCAGAGTTAGTTTGTTCTTTGTGTGTATGATAAAGCACTCATGGTTGTAGTAATGATGTGTTGGAGAGATATTGCTTAAAGAGTGTTGTGAACTCTTTCATGGTACTACATCCACTCTCCAATAGTTATTATTCAGCTTGCTTCATTGCTTTTTTTGTCCTTACAAAGTGTTGATTTGCCTTTTGTTATGGCTCCTTTCTATGCTCTTGCATTTTGGTACTCAAGCTCATAGTCAACTCAACATGTTATTCTAGCAATTGCATATTTTTGAAAAATTTTATATTGGTGGTATAAGGTATTCTTGTAGATTTGAAGTTTTTTTAAGACTCCATTATCATTGCTCCATGTTCTTTCCCATTTTTATCCATGTCGTATGTTATATATGATGCAATCATATTATAAAATCATCTACGGTTAACACATACTACCAAGATCCTTATGGAAAATCCCTCACCACATGTTGTTCACTTTGATATGCCATAATGACTTCAAATCTCATTATGATTTGAACTAGATAGAGGTTTGTCCCTTAGAGGGGCAGAAGATCTGCACATAGTACCACTTCTTTCTTCTAACAAAATTTGTATATAAATATTCAAATAAGAAGAAAAATAGAAAGGAAAGAAAAATGTCAAAGAAGAAGGATTTCAGTAGGTTGACAATGACCCATAAGGACTTCCATGGTGGCTCCATTCCATCCAATCTTTCACTTCCTTCAGTACCATGCACCATTGTAAAGGTTTCAAAGAGGGAGAGATAAAACACTTGATTGTGTTGGGTTGGTTTGGGTAATAGGGGATTTTATATCAGGGCCAAACAAAGGTTTGGGAATATTTTTCAATGAGGGTTTGAAGATAAGTTCTCTTATCTACCTAAATCTAAAAACATTGCTTGTAATTTCGATGAGGATGAGTGTAAGCCTCTAGATAGTTTTCCTCACCGTGGTGGTGTTAGTGAATAGGTTTAACATGAGGAGCATCGGTATAGATCTGGGGATCGATTTGTGTCAGGATGATCCAAGACTAAATCTAAATCTAGTGGATTTGGAATTGCTAAGCAACAACATTCGACTTCTTCACAACATGATCATGGATTGGATGGCAATCAAGATCAAGGTGCAAATCAAAGTTTGTTTGCTAACTAGGATCTTGTCCCTTTCCTTTGAAAGGATTTATTTTTTTATTATTATTTTTTACAAAAATAATATATTATAAAGGAGTTTTATTTCATTGCTTGGTTATATACCTTGTTCTTTCACCTATCAAATATGAAGAGTGAGGCTTGGGTTGGTAGGAGGCTAATTCCCCCTCATAATATAAACCATTGCATTCTACACTCCGTGCCAGTTCTAATGAGTGGTTAGAAGGCCACCTTACCCCTTTTCTGGTCATGCAATTAAACTTTTTTGCAAATTTAATTAAATTAGACCATTAATTATGGGAAATTGATTATGCCAAAACTTTTATTCGATAACTTGGATTTGAGTGCCACTTTTTACAAAAAAAAATTATTTTTCATTTCCATTCCATTGATCCTATTTTTATTATAAATTTACTAAAGTTATAAAGTGTCATATTCAGGGGGGTTATATGTGCCACGAGCCCTACTACTTTTTGCATTGTACTTTGTGCATGCATTATCTTAGATGTATTTTTGACTGAGCCCTATGTCCTTTTGCATGTGCTTTACAAGTTGTTTATGGTTGTTGATCCTTTTTGGTGTATTTTTGCATACATGATGGCTATTTTTTCTATTTACCACACTCTTTCATCAGCCCACAACATGCATTGGTACTTTGACACACTAGTAGTTTGTGATGTCTCTTTAAGGCCCCTTTCTTAGTGTCGTGCCTTCTTCTATGGAGACATCTTTTCATTCCCTTATTTTTGGAGCATCTCTCATGATACTCAATGGATTTTTTGATAGGTTGATAGTCTCCTTATTTGGAGCTATTCTAATGAAACCCAATATCTTCCTTGTTTCTATTTGATATTTTTTGTGTATGGGTTATATTGTCCTTGCACTAATTTTAAAGTGTCATGGGGGGTTTTTTGATTTAGCATGTGTTTTTATGCTCTATTCTGAACACCTTTTCACTTCTTCAGTTACTTGTCTCTTCCATCACCACTATGTACCATCATCTTTGAGAGATTTTATCTATATTTTTTACACCACTTTTTTGACAATTGACAGTCTCCCACAACTTGAAATGTAATTATTCTAGTGAATCCCAGTGTCATCTTGTCTTCTTCAATAGTTCGATAGTCTCTTTTAGTGTGATATGGATCTATTCTGGTGTATATAGTATCAACTTGTTCAGTGTTTGAGTAGTGGATTCAAAGCACTCATGCAGAGCTTTTTTTCCTCCACTCCACCCATTTAGCATTATGGGGGGGTGTACATACAACTTTTTTGGCTTCATTCCACCCAGTCAATAGTATGGGGAGGGGGGGCGCAGGGCACGGTGTGGTGTACATTATGCGTATTAGGTGTTGAGCATTCTTTGAACATGGAGTACTCTTCTGGACTTTCATCACCACTAATAGTCTTCTCAATTAAAGTTATTCTGATGAATCCCAGTGTTAGTTGTTTTTGTGATCAAGTAATAGATTTGGACCACTCATACAGATTGAGTTCCTTTGTGACTTGCAGGTACTTAGATTACATACTACTGCAGCATCATATTTGGGAGGCTATTCTAGCTCTCTCTTCTTTTCTCTCTTTTTTGGGGGGAAGTTTTTTCTACAAGTTTTCTCTCTTTTCTTCACTTTATGAGAGCTATATGTATATTTTGCACTCTTTTTTTAGTGTTTTTTGGATTCCTCTTTTGTACATGGGTATCTTATTCATGCACTTTATTTTTTGAAACCCATATGAGGATTGTTACTTGACTCCATGGACTTCTTGGTGATTCTTAAAGTGACACCAGTGTGGTAGCCCCACTAGTATTTGTGTTCACTTCTCACCATCTTGTTAAAAGGTGTTCAGGCAATGCTTCTTCAAGTTCATCATTCTACCTAGTATTCTAGAGTGCAGTGTTTGTGTTCAATGATCCTTATATTTGACACCATTCTTACTTTTACTTGGCAGTTATAGTGACTTGACATCTATGTACTCCAACAAGATATATTGGCATCCATAGAAACACATGGATTCACATTGAATCTTTTATTGTTATCCCCTAGATTCACTTGAGGGATGGTGTTAGAGCATATTTCTCATGCTTGCTAGGTTCTAGCTAGGATTTTCATCATTTTGCTTGTTTTGTCCTATGTATGGATTTATCCCACATTGGCTAGTTAGGATTGAGTCTTGTTTTTCTTTGCCTAATTAAGCAAGGGTTCTCTATTGTATTATACATCTTTGTCATATGCTTTTCTGAATAACAATCAATTTATTCAAAGTTAGTTAATTTTTTGTGTATGATGAAGCTCTCATGGCTAGTGTAATGGTGTGTTAGAGAGATATTGGTTGAAGAGTAGTCAACCATAATAAAATTCATGGATAGTTTTACCTCTCTTGATTTTTTGGAGGTTCTTAAAGTATTGTTGGAGTGTGGTAAACAAATCATATTGCATGCTTATGGAGACCATATTATATGTTATCTACACATTTATTACTGTTGTTAAGTCATGTGTATTTATGTAATATATCTTTCAAGCCATGGTCTTTGTTGTAAAATTGAATCTAAGATACTTGATATTTTAAATTGATAAGGCTTGATTATTAAATTTTGTCCCTGTAATCATGGATAGAGAGCTTGTACTATAATTCTTATTTCCATCATATTTGTGGGTGGAATACCCTTCATGTAGAAGACATGTGACCGTGTGGATCACATCTAGTGTGATGCAATAAGATTGGTCTAGGTCTAAAATGTCATTATGGGATCTATTCAATATCACCTTTGTAGTACTTGAAATGATTTTGAAATATGGGAACTAACTAAACTCATCTAATTTCATCTTTAAAATGATGTTGTACTCCTTGTATTTTAGTTGTTGTGTTTGTGGGTCTAATTGCATCATGACACTTCTCTTCACCTCTAAATCTCTATGATCAATTTATGCTAAGTGCATATTACTATATTTATAAATGTATTTTGCATGTGTTATGAGAGAGGTAGCTTTAAAAAAATCTCCTAATGGATCTAGACTTTCTGATTTGATCAAGTGTTTCTTGTACTTTGGTTACTTAATCTATTCTACAATGAGAATGTGGGGAAATTTCATCTTTTCTTCATCTAAATAGCTGAGAAATTGTCTTACAATAAAGTATGAACACTTCACATAAATTTTTTGTAGAGTAGTATTATGAGATAGGTTAAATCATGCATTATTCAAGAAAATCTCTAAAAATAAGCATAAAGAAACTAACTTATTAAACCTACTCCCTCAAGGGGTGTTGCTAATGAATCAAAATAATTATTATGAAAGTATGACAATGTTATACCTTTCAAGTAGCTATTCTCCCTCACATGTGGGCAAGAAGCATGCTTTTCCCTAGATTTGGTGCTCCAAGTCTTGTTAATGAAGTGTGATATGAGCCTCCATCATCTCCTACTTCACCAATGGCTTAAGTTATTTTATTTGATCCAATTGGGTGAAATAAATGAAGTTTCTCTATAGATAATTATGCATAGTAATTTACACAACTGAAGCTTTTTGAAGGTATTTTGGTATAATTGCATTGCACTAGAAAAGCTTAAAGATCAATAGGTGAGGCCTTGTATTTATAGCCTCCAAAACTAAGTCTAACCCAAGTGTATTTAGGTTAGATTTAACTGCGGTTGAGTTCAAACTAACCCTGAGTTGAGTTAGGCTAACCATGAGAGCCATGTGAGAGACATAGGTCAAAATGATTATGTCTTCTACCCAATCCATATATTTTGCAAGTGGATTGGCAAATCACAAAAGAAATGATGAATAAGCCTGATATTTTACATTTTTGAATTTCTATTTTTAGATATTCATTAATTTTAAATGGATTTTCCACTTAGGCTTATAATTTGGATTAATTTATTTGAGTTTGATTAGTTTTTTATAATTATTTGGAAATTTGTTGCATGCTTAATCAACATGGTTGGAAATATCATTTTACTGAGTCATAATTTGACTAGAGTATAATTAGAAGGTGTCATTTACGTATGGGATAATACCCTAGTTAGGGTATTATGGACATGAAATAACACATGCACGTGATATATGTTATCAAATTAGAAGAATTGAGTGGTATAGGATGTCATTTTATGTGATCATAATTTGACTCAAAATGATTTAAGATAAGATAATAATCACACAAAATGAATTGTCCTATTCAGGGATATATTGACATAAATTAACACCTGTATGTGATAAGTTTGAATGATTTAGAGCATTTTAGTGATTTTGGTCCAGATTGTAAATTGTCATGAAATATCAATTAGATTGACAATTTCAGCACAATAGTGATAGGAATTGGATGTCTACAATTCCTGTAGAGTGTCAGTACTCAAACTATTGTGTAATTTTTTATTAGTAAAACCCTTGATTTATAGCACACTTAATATGTCCATTAATCACACTAAACTATTTTAATGAATTTAATATAATTTATTATCTATGTTCATTCCCTCATTTCGCTTACTTTGGTGCATAACAATACGTCTTATCATTCATTTATTTCATTCTTATCTATGTGACATCATTGTTTTAATAGCTTTTTTTATCGTGGATTTCCCTCTGTCTACTCTTTGCCTGTGTTATCTTGTATTAAATTAATTCACTTCATTTTTTCATTATGCAAAAAACAAACTCAACTACTATTATGTTTTGTTTGATCTGCTTTGTCACCACTATTTATCTATTTCTTCTATAGATATGCCTTTTCCTTATTTCTAAGTTATGTGTCTATATAACAAATTTCCAATTCTTTTATTTTTAAAATATCGTGCTAACTTACCGTTGTGTACTAGTTTCTTCCACATTACCATATTTTTCTCATTTCTATTTTTTATATTAGCTAAAAAAATGTCAAACAATTTTGTTCATCTTTTTTTCCATGTTCTTACTGCCATAAAAAAATTTATTACCGCCCATTAATATTTTATTTTCACACCTGATAAGTATCTTAAAAATTATCTTCTCTCTATTATTTATGTATTTTGGGGTTCTGAATTGTTTTTTATATCTTTTATTCATATATATTATTTTTCAAAATTTATTTTATCTTTTCTAATTTTTTGTTTTCTTCATCACTTATTTCCTATTTCTTGTTTTTCTTATTTGTCCATAAGGATGCCTTGGTAGCATTAGAGAACAAGGTATCGAGACAATTATTTTTAGGATATCATAATAGCCTTATTCAAATTTCTCATTTGGGAGGATAATACCAGCCTAATGGGGAGGTGACATGATCTACGACCAAAAATTTAAATGTATGGTATCATGAACCTAGTACCTTCTACCAAACTTCACCCAAATTGAAGGATAGTGTCACCCTATCAATGCCTTCATCATTGATGTTGTTGTGCTTCACCACAGGTGCTTGCAATGTAGGTTTTTAATTGGGATCTTTTTACAAACCCTTATCTCAATGTATCTGCCAATGTTCTTAGCTTTATTTCTCCTGGGTCTAAAATTTTATCCTCTATGTATATTCTAAGCCATCTTATTTTTAGCTTGCCTAAATTTTTATATTTGCTATCATTGATTAAAACATTATCCCCAACATCAAATTCTTTCACTTTTATATACCTATCATGCAAAGATTTTTAGCAATTTTTTTATTGCATTTGGTTATATGTTGCTAACCATATCTTTTCATTTAATTTGTATAGTTACATAAACCTCTCCTAAATGGAATCTTTCACATTCATTCTAAATTTTATCTCAAGTCTTAAACTTGGTAATATGTACTCCATTGACATTACCGCTTCTAATCCATATAATAATTAAAAGGGACATTACTTATTCAATCATTTATAAGTAGTGTGGTAAGCCCATAATACCACTAGTACCTTGGTATCCTAGTCCCTGGCCTCTGTATTTCATATATTTTTAATACCTTATTTAATACCTCAACCATGTCATTTGTTTGAGGGTGGTAATGATTGCTTTTATGATACTAGATCAAGAAGTGCTTAAGCAGTTCCATAATTTTTTTATTGATGAAATGCTTACCCTAATCACTCCTTATACTCAATGGACATCCAAATCTTGTAATTATATTTTCATACATAAATTTCATGATAGTCTTAGCTATATAATCTTTTGTTGGCACAATTTTCACCCATCTTGTTAGGTATTCAATTCTAGCAATAATGAACCTGATGTTGCTCTTCCTTGTCATAGGTTTTATAGGACCCATAAAATCAATTAACCATTTCTCAAATGGGGATAGCACTAGAGTTGGGTGGAGAGTCATCTCATCTCTAGCATTCAGTTCATGTACTCTCTAGCATATGTCACAATTTCTCATGTATGGATGTGTATCCTTAAAAAGTGATGCCACCTTAAACTTGCCAATAATATTTTCTTTCTCATAGCTTCTCTGGAGTTGTGCCCTTTTACAACTCCATCATGGGCTTCTCTTAAGATGAGATGTCATTCATGTGGCAATGTTATTCTCCACAACACCTCTTCTCTTCCTTTATTATATAGTGCTCCTTCAATCAACATAAAAGGAAATGTTGGAATCATCAATCTCTTCTTTTGTAATGTACTAAACCTCTCCATAAACTCTTTATTGGATAGAAATTATGTAATACCCTCCATGTATTTGGGGAATGCTTCCATGCAAAAGATGAGCTCTAGGAAACTCATCCTTGATCGGTCCTATATCTTCCCTATAATTATTATTGATAGGTAATTAGGCTCATTATTTACATTCTTAGGTTTTACCACAATTTTGAAATTAATTTTTTGAAATAACATAAGCCAATGTTAGATTCTTCCTTGTATTATTGGTTTATTTATCACGTACTTAAGTGGCACATGATCCATAAAGGATATGAATAGAGTTACCAATAAGTAATGCCTAAATTTATACATCGTGTAAACCATAGTGATTGCCTCCATTTATATAGTGGAATAATTCATTTATGCCCTTGCCAATTTTACGCTAGCAAATGAAATTTGATGGTTTATGTTTATGTAAGGTGTGCTAGCTATTAAGGTATGAAGCCACTATTCACATGTCATTATTCATAGCCATTATTCATGGTGATGTGGTATATTGAGATGGCATCTTGGTGATGTCGCATGTGGATATGCATATGAGTTAGCATGTAGGTGATGTGGCAGGAGGGCCCATGGTGGGTCCCAAGATGTGATCAAATTGAGGTGACATGGTGTGGGGCGTGGCACTCCACTATGGACATATTTTGTCCTTAGTTGTCACATGTGGATTATCACATGGTGCAAAAGACAAGGGTCATGTATGGGATCTAATTTCTAAGAGGCTCCATGATTCACATGTCTAGGAAAGATGAAAAAGTGATTGTAACACCTTTTAAACTCTTTTGATCACATGTGAATATGAAGACAAGAAAGCATTATTGTAGATTGTCCTCACATGTGTGAGTGGGGCAAAATTCTTGGAATCACATAGAGTGGCTTGGATCTTTTCTAAGGTGGAGTATCCAATTTGTTGAAACTTGGAGATGAAGACAAGAAGAACGCATAGAGGTGGCACATGTTCTTGTCTAAAGTGAAGATGTTTTGAAGATGTTTGCATATGGTGACAAACATTATGGATATCACATGACACCCCACTCATGTTTGGGTCAAATTTATAAGGGGAAAATATGCATTTATCCCTCTCTCTCTCTCTCTCATGTAAAATGATATAAAGCATTGCTTTCTTTTTGTATTTTGTGAGAAGCCCATTTGGGGCTATCCACTCTTGGATCATTTTTGTGGGTTAGAGCTTTGAAGGCATGGAAGCTTAGTTTACCTAGATGTTTGGGTTGTAAGCATCATTCATGATTAGGTGCTTAGATCCTATAAGGCTTAGATGAGAGCATGGCTCACCTATTTTGTTGAAGTATGGAGATCCTTGAGGTTAGAGGTTAGAGCCTAAAAGGCTATGTTAGCTTGACTCACCTGGTTTGAGATTGGAGGCTTGTTATCTTAGCTCATGTATATGGAGATTATGCTTTGTATCTCACCTTGAATGTTATGTTGTTAGCATCATGATGGAGTTGCATGTTATAGCTTAGAGGTTGGAGCCTATAAGGCTTGGTTGCAAGCTTGGTTCACCTATGTGCTTGTAAGCACTGAAAAGGAGTTACTGAGAGGAATTTTTAATATAGACAGAGTTGCTGATGAATATGAAGTCTAGATGCTACCATTGCCTTGTGGTTTTTCCCTTGCTGATTTAGAAGGGTTTCTATGTATATCTTGTGTAATGTGTTCTCCTATTATTTATGTTTTAATGTAGCTTATTTTATTTCCATAATTTATAGTTACTCATACATATAAAATGTTTATTTACTAACAATTGGTATCAAAGCTTTGGTTTAGAATCTAACATGTTGTTACCTAGAGCCATGCCCTTGACATTATAACAAGTGGTCTCAGATCCATGGTTGTTGGCCGGTTTGTGCAAGTGGAAGCTACAAGTGAAGAGACCAAGATATAAACAAAAACAAAAATTTACATGGAAGGTATTTCTATCTTATCGGAAGGTGGAGAATGGATGAAAATATGAAAAAACTTTACCAAACAAATCAACACCAACACAATGTTCCTGATGAAGAAGCAACAATATAGTTTAAAGAGCAAACTGATCTCCATTGGTGTAGATGGAGGGTGATGACAAGACATGTACCTTGTTATGTTTCTTGGTTGGTGAAGGGATATAATTTGTGGGATCCTAGTACCACAATGTGTGAGCTGAGATGATGCTAAAATTTTATGTAGAGGAGGAGGTACAAGAAACCTAATATTGTACCTAGTGGATGGAAAAGAACAAGAGACTTGAGGTTTCATGGAAGGAGAAGGCCATGTGTGTGACACGCAGTAGAGCAGGATATAACTTGACTAAATTTTTAGGGCTCTAAAACATAGTAGGTGTAGTGATGCACTGAGTAGCATGATGATTTCCCAAGAATTATAGACAAGTACCATGTTGAGCATGGTGGGTAGTGATTTACTAAATGTAAAAGGCAGGCGTTGAATTTTGTGGGTTCTTCTCTTCTATTGTTGAAGTAGTTTAGGATGGATGAATAAAAATAAGAGACATAAGGTTCTATGGAAGGAGAAGGTCATATGTGTGACATGTGATAGAGAAGGATGCATCTTGACTACATCTTTGAAGTACATAAACTTGGTAGTTGCAATGATGAAATGAGTAACATGATGACTTTCCAAGAACTGTGGATGATTACCATGTTGATCATGGTGGATAACAGTATGTTACATATGGAGGAGTCATGTGTCAAATTCTATGGATTTTTCTCTCCTACTGATAACTATTATCAAGAGTGTTATGTGCACTTATTTCTATTCATGGTTGGAGTAGTGGGATACAAAAACATCATTCCTACATTGTGATCTCATGATGAGATGGAGTAGTCAGACAGTTATGAGGATGAGGCAAAGAGTTAATGGTTTGTAGAATTGAAGATTATATGGATTTTAGTAGGCATGCTGATGTGGTACAAGAATAGCTTCATGAAGAGCTAATATTTAACATAGGTTGATGTTATGGATTGAATAATGTATTGCTACAAGAGATTGATCCTGAGGAATTTGTCCTATGGGGCTTGCTTATGGCAATGGCCTGGTTTCTATCCAAGTTTTTGAAGATTCTTGTAGATAGGTTTCATTCATAACTTCTGGTTCACTACTCAAAGATGTTGAAGGAGTGTCAACTTGTGTTCTTGGAAGAAATTTTGGGATGAATCATCCTTTAGAATCTCTAGGATGGTACATCAATTTATTGAATTATTTTTGGGAGTTTATGTTTTTTTTACATTTTTTTCTATTTTTCATTCTATACCAATAATTATTACCTTACTAACACCTTGTTTCCCTGGCAACGGTACCAAAAATGATGAGTGTAGTTTAACTCTTCATTTAATCAATGTTCAATTGATGTCTTATCAAGCAGGGCTGGTGTCCAAAGCTATTTGCAATAAGGTGTAGGATGATAGATCTATAAGTTTGCTTAATGGGGTGTTTAATGGTCCTATTCTAACTTTGACTAATGAAATAAATGTGTCCTAAACTACTTGATTCACTCTTTTTGCTGAAAAGGAAAAGATGTAACTATTTAATCAAATAAATCTACTCTTTTGCTTGAAAGTAAAATCACACTCCTATTTACGCTTACGTGGAAAGTAAAATCACACTCCTAACATAAAAATGAAATTTGCTTCACATGTTTGGTGTAAAATAAAACACACTTTGCTTAGAAAGGAAATGACTTTAGAATAAGGAAATGCCTTTTCAACTATGAATTTCTTTTGATGTTTTATTAATAAATGCAAACATTAACAAGAATTTGATTAGTTATAATAGAGAGTTAATATAACATAATATAAATACCATACATAGTTCTTGGTTCTAAGGAGAGTGGGCCCTTGCTCCTCTCAGACTTAGGAACAAAGATTAATCAATGCTGGAAATTGAAGTGATAATTCATAAAATTGAAATGATTACAATTTGTCTAAAACTTGTAATATGTATGTACGTATCTTTCATCTATTATATATTATTTTTCAATGACAAAAGTCTTACATTTTATACTAATATAATCAACTCAAAATAGGATGTAAATAAATAGGATTCCTTGGTCGATCCACTCATCCAAAGAGAGAAGATTGGATTTCCAAGAGATCCAATTATTCTGATGAAATAGATATACTATCCTATAATAGTCCTAAGATCCAAATCTATACAACTTTATTAAAAGTAAATCCTAAAAAATAGCAGGTAGGTATTTTCCTCATTTGACTCTAGCTAGAATGATTCTCTCTCATCTTATCTGGCCACCAGCTTCCTCATTTGTAGCTTTATCTTCATAGAATCCATGAAATTAACCTTGCAGAGTCTGTAGAAACAAGCCTACAAAGTCTATATAAACAAACCTACGAATTCTATAGAGACAAGCCTACAGAGTCTCTAGAAATAATCCTATAGAGTCCATAGAGACAAGCCTACAGAGTCCATAGAAACAAGCCTATAGAGTCTGTAGAAACAAGCTTACGGAGTCTGTAGAAACATTCTGTGTGAGTTCGTAGCTCTACTGGATGTAGATCAAAATTGAGCTTTCACTATACATCACCTGTGTCTTCTTCCTGAGAATTATTCACAACAAAAATCACTAAAACATGTTGTGTATTAGACATTAATGACAAAGTAAAGGTTTAGTCTTGGGTTCAATATAAACAAGACAAATATCTATTTTCCATGTAATAGTTATTTAACAATCTATGATTTACATAAGATAATATCCTTAAAGAGATGAATTAAGGGAAATAACATGTCAATAATGAGCCATATTCTAAGATCATCAATGAAATATTGGTTTCAAGCCCTAACATTATGGAGATCAATGGTATGATGGCTCAGGTGAGTAGGATGAGATGAAGGAACAAACCAAGGATGGATATGCATAGTGGATGAGAAAATAAGAAAGTCAAGTATCCCACTTATTCTAGTATTTGTAAGTTATCTTCCAAAGTATCATAGAGGAGGAGAAGATGGTTGTTATGTGTATTATATTCATTAGGAGTAGGAAGCCTCAAAAAATCCATGGTGTGCACTAAACTAGATACTTCCAAGCAATAGGAGTTATGGGCAGTTCATGGCAAAATCTTGAAGAATGATGGGTCTGTGGTGAAGTGGAAATCACTTTAGTTGCTGAAAATCTACTATGGAAGAGCAAATTTTGACAAAGTAAGTTAGGGTATAGAATTTTTAGTAGTGTGGAAAACTTCTACTAAGCTTGTGTGTGAACAACAGTGGGCATTAATGATAACTAGATGGAAGCTAGTTGGTAGAAAACATAGGTGTGGTAAAGTCCTATGTATATGACTTCAAGTGGGAGATTATTAGGGTGTGAAGACATTATTCACAAGTCACTATTCATGATGACTATTCATAATCACTATACATGGTGATGTGACATGCTAAGATGGCATCTTGGTGATGTGGCATGCAGGAGTGCATATGAGTTAGCATGCAGGGGATGTGCCATATAGGTGATGTGGCAGGAGGGCCCATGGTGGGTCTCAAGATGTGATCAAGTTGAGGTGGCATGGTGTGGGATGTAGCACTCCACTTTGGACATGTTTTGTCCTTAGTTGTCACATGGTGTAAAAGATAAGGGTCATGGTATGGGGTTGAATTTCTAAGAGGCTCCATGATTCACATGTCTAAGAAAGGTCAAAAGGTGATTGCAACACCTTTTGGAGTCCTTTGATCACATGTGAAGATGAAGACAAGAAATAACTCTTACAGATTGGCCTCACATGTGTGACTGGGGTACAATTTTTAGAGTCACATGGGGTGGCTTGAATCTTGTCTAAGGTGTAGCATCCACTTTGTTGACTCTTGGATATGAAGATAATAAGAACACTATTGAGTTTTTGGACTCACATGTGGAAGTGGGGAACAAGTTTTGGAGCCACATGGAGGTGGCACTTGTTCTTGTCTAAAGGAAAGATGCTTCGAAGACTTTTGCACATGGTAGAAAACATTATGGATATCACATGACACCCCACTCATGTGTGGGTCAAATTTATAAGGGGCCATTGTGCATTTCTCCCACCTCTCTCTCTCATGTAAAATGCTATAAATTATTTCTTTCTCTTTGTATTTTGTGAGAAGTCCATTTGGTATCCACTCTTAGATCATTGTTGTAGGTTGGATCTTTGAAGGCATGGAATATTATCTCACCTAAATGCTTGGGTTGTAAGCATCATTTTTGCTTAGGTGGTTAGAGCTTGTAAAGCTTAGATGAGGTCATGGCTCACCTATTTTGTTGAAGCATGGAGATCCTTGAGGTTAGAGGTTAGAGCTTGAAAGGCTATGTTAGCTTGGCTCACCTAGTTTGAGATTGGAGGCTTGTTATCTCAGCTCATGGAGATGGAGGTTGATGCTTTGGAGATCACCTTGGATGCTATAGTGTTAGCATCATGATAGAGTTACATGTTGCAACTTGGAGGTTGGAGCTTATAAGGCTTTGGTTTCAATCTTGGTTCACATGAGTGCTTGTAAGCACCAAAAAGGAGCTATTGAGAGGAGCTATTATTGTAGAGAGAGTTGTTGATGAATATGAAGTATGGATGTTGCCTAAAATCTATGGTTTTTCCCTTGCTAGTTTAGTAGGTTTTCCACATATGTCTTGTGTAATATTTTCTTTCCTATTGTTTATGTTTTATTGTAGTTTGTTTTATTTCTGTAATTATTTTACTTGCACATGTAGGATGTTTATTTCCTAACACTAGTAACGCTCCTATTATAATTCCAGAGGCATCAACAAGTAAATGTAATGGACTTTTCTAATATATAAATGATAATATTGGGGCATCTACAATCTTATTCTTCAATTTATCAAATGACTCTTGACATTGTTTTGACCAATCTAGCAATTGGTTATGCCATTTATTTAATAATTCTTATATGGGTGCACTTATAGCTACGTAGTTCCTTATAGACCTGTGATGATATTTGATATACCCTAGTATAGTTTTAAACTCATTTTATGTTCTTCGTGGTGATAGGTTTATGATTATGATAGTTTTAAGTAGATCTACCATCAACCCTTCTTTGCATATTATGTATCCCAATAAAGTACCAAAAGGTGTAGCAAGGATTCATTTCTTCAGATTCAGAGAAATATTTCTGCACATGGTCTTTGATTAAATCATATACCAAATAATCACCAAGATATACTTCCAACAACTCATGTATGAAATCTCTATATACATTCACTGTTATGCAGTTGAACATAGTTGGTATATTCTTCAATCCAAAGGGCATCATTGTATACATAAAAGATCCCCATTTTGTAGCAAATGAAGTTTTTTGGCAATCCTCTAGTCCTATTTATGACCTAATGGTGTCTTAAAAATCCATTAGTGAAGGGATAAATTTATCTTCTCACAACATTATCCAAAATTTCTTTAGTGAATGGTGTTGGTAAGGGATTATGCAGGTAGTCCTTATTCAATTCTCTGTAATTAATGCATATGTGTATCTCGCTAGTTTTATTATTTTGAATTACCATGGGACTTATTCATTTAGTATCTTTCATAGGGGTAATGATTCTTCTAGATATCATTTTATCTAATTCAATCTTGACTTTTACCTTAACATTAGGATTTAGTTTGTATGGTCATTTCTGCAATGGTTTAATATCCTTCTTCGATTAAATTTTCATAGTACCCACATTGTTTTTTATGTTAGGACCCAGAAGCACAATTGATTACCATGTACAAGCAACTAAACACAGAATTTAACCAGAATGCATAAGTAACTAGAATTCGGAAATAACATAGAATATGAGAGACAATACCCAATTGTATTAATACTCTTCCAGAAGGAAATACAACAAAGAAGATGCCATAGTCTTCTTCCTTACACACCTCTAGGGCATAAACAGTAAATCTCTTCAAGACCTCACTCTCTCTCTTACGGTCCCAACACACAACTCAAACACAGAGTTGGTGTTCACCTCCACCAGTCAGTATCACTACTGCCAGTACCACCAGTCATTATCACTATTGCCAATACACAAGTGCTCCACACACTCCAAATCTGAGTACTCCATGCACTCCAAGTACACAACGTACTCCAAGTAGATCTCTCCTGATCTTGCTACCTGTTGTGTTGCTGTCACCTTTGATCTTGCTGCCCCGCAAATCAACTTTGACCTCGCACCCACACACACCTGCAAATCAACCGATCTTACTTACACATGTAGATCTCCAAACGTGGCCTTGCACACCTGCCGACCAAGATCCTACACACATGAAGAACCCTTCTGATTCTCCAAACTAGCACCCCTGTGGATCTTTAACCAAACCTTGCAACAAGCTACAGATCTCCTTGATCATACACACTTGGCACTGTGGCACTAGGAGGAACACACCTTGCTCTCTTCACTCTGAAGGAGCTAACCTTGCTCGTACTCAACTAGCACAAATTACAATACAGCCCATGAGTCTATTGTATAGATCTCATGCAAACAATAATTAGACACCTAATTACAATAATTAGATCCACAGCTCAAGACTAAAAATAGCCTTTCAACATGCAAACAACTGGTTCGTTAACTAACTATTTGTCAACAAGCAGTTTTAGAACCGCACAGGTGACTGATGTCGGTCCCTGTCTGTCTAGAGATGACCGACGTCAGCCGATCTCTGACCGATGCCAATTGCTCTGTACACTGAATATGAACGACGTTAGTTGCACCTACCGACGTCAATTTTTGTAACACTGAGCAATCCTCATCCATGTCTGCATCAGTGAATCTTTTAGCTCCACAACCTAATAATCTCCCACTTGGAGATAAACAGCTACACTATACCTGTACCTATACACCGTCTAATTTGTTTCCTGGCTTGTATCCCTCTTCAAGCTCAATCTTGAAGACCAACCACCACACAACTTGTGGTGCACCACCTGTCATCCAAGTAACCTGCCAAATCTGAGTACTTGACCCTGCATAGCATGAATCCCTACTACTGGTCCCTCTCAGATACCTGAGAACCCATTGAATCACTTTCCAGTGCTTTCTTCCCAAATTGACTACAAACTTTTTGACAGCACCCACTACTTGGGCAAACTCAGGGAGTACACATGTACTCAACCTCATCATGTGAATCAAGACATTGTTCATAAAACTATCCAACCCATCGGCGTGCTAACCAGTTTCACAAAATCATCCGAACACAAAATCAACCTGTGATCTTCCATGTCTCTAGAACACACTTATGCCAAAGAATTTCGCTCCTCCAAATTCTTCATGACACACATCTGAACTAACTTTACCTTTAGCTCAGAAAAAGCCCTATATGTGTAACCCTGCATCAAGTAAACACACAACATACAGTAACAGGATGATGTTGCAATCATCACCCACCTGGTAAAGAAACCACAATAGTTACAATGACATTGACTAAAGCCATGCTTTGTCATCCACCTGTCAAACCTGTACCACTGTCCAGGAGCTTCCTCAAGACCATATAACCTGGCCTTCCATCTCACGTGTCCATTCTTTCTATTCTTTAACTAAGGTATCCATTCATCTTTCAGTGCTTTCATATCGGCTGGCAACCCTACCAAATCTCCCGTTTGGTTCTGCATCCTATTCATGCCATGCTCCCACTGTTTCCTAGATCCTTCCTGCTCTGCAGTGAGCAACTAGTATAAATAAGAGGAACAACGAATTTGAGGCTTACTTACCCTTTCAATCCTCCATATGGGTGTTTGAGACTCCTTGACAGCGTGTTGTCCGCCCAAAATCCATTCCAATGACCGACCTCGGTCACCACACAGTCTACATCCGACCGACGTCGGTTCCATGCGACTGTCCAGGTCGTTAACGTTGTTTATCCTACCGACATTGGTCTCCACCTACCCGACACCACTGACTTTTCCTGTCTGCACATGACCGACGTCGGTGCCTGTCTGTTCGACATCGATTTTCCCTGACCGACATCGGTACCTTTGTTCACCTGTGAGTGATGACTTTTTACCTGTAAGCTCTTTTTGGATCAAAACCCTGTCCAAACTGCCCTGCTCAGAAGTATCCAGTCCCATCCGCTGATCTCTGTCCATCATCTCCTCCATATACACCAAGGCTTTCCAGTTCTTAAGTTTGTCAAATACATCTGACTTCCTCTTAAGAACATGCATCTCCTTCTTGTTCATGTAACCAAGCCTACAAAGCCACGTCATTGCAATAGAAGAAGAATCAGTAATATAAGGAAGTAGATAAAGAGTACATACTTTCTTACCACCTGCTAATTCAAGTGCATCCACTGTGAGAGTTCTTGTGCATCTCTCATCACCCAACTTCCTTGAAGAAATTAGCTGCATCTTCAAGACTGGGACCTGCATGACCTTCTTCAACACCCATGTGTTGACCGCCTACAATTTTAGCCGCACTTCCCCTTTGCCAATACTTTGGCAAGACTCACCAACCCCTCTATTTGGGGCTGCATGGAAAGAGGTAATAGAATCTATAAACCAAGATTTTACTTTATCTAAGGAACATCCCAAAGCATCCTGTGCAACAACACCTGCAACATCTGCTTCTTCAGTTCCTTCATGTTGATCTTCTACCAACCAACAATATTTCTTTACCTGCTCTTTCTTTCCATAACACCGTAATTGACCATTCGTGCTTTTCAATTCCTCCATTTTTAGTGTACTTTCTTCTGCCATTACTATACTCCCACTCAATCAGAAACCCTTGAGAGTGCCCTGTAACCAAACACAAACCTGCTCCCTGCAACCTTAGCTCTGATACCAAATGTTAGGACCCGGAAGCACAATTGATTACCATGTACAAGCAACTAAACATGAAATTTAACTAGAATGCACAAGTAACTAGAATTCAGAAATAACACAGAATATGAGAGACAATACCCAATTGTATTAATACTCTTTCAGAAGGAAATACAACAAAGAAGATGCCACAGTCTTCTTCCTTACACACCTCTAAGGCTCCCACACCTCTAGGGCATAAACAGTAAATCTCTTCAAGAGCTCACTCTCTCTCTTACGATCCCAACACACAACTCAAACACAGAGTTGGTGTTCATATCCACTAGTCAGTATCACTAATGCCAATACCACCAGTCAGTATCACTACTGCCAGTATACAAGTGCTCCACACACTCCAAATCTGAGTACTCCATGCACTCCAAGTACACAACGTACTCCAAGTAGATCTCTCCTGATCTTGCTACCTATTGTGTTGATGTCACCTTTGATCTTGCTGCCCCACAGATCACCTTTGACCTCGCACCCACACACACCTGCAAATCAACTAATCTTACTTACACATGTAGATCTCTAAACGTGGCCTTGCACACCTACCGACCAAGATCCTACACACATGAAGAACCTTTCTGATTCTCCAAACTAGCACCCCTGTGGATCTTCAACCAGACCTTGCAACAAGCTACAGATCTCCCTGATCATACACACTTGGTATTGTGGCACTAGGAGGAACACACCTTGCTCTCTTCACTCTGAAGGAGCTAACCTTGCTCTTACTCAAATAGCACAAATTACAATACAGCCCATGAGTCTATTATATAGATCTTATGCAAACAATAATTAGACACCTAATTACAATAATTAGATCCACAGCTCAAGACTAAAAATAGCCTTTCAACATGCAAACAACTGGTTCGTTAACTGACTGTTCATCAACAAGCAGTTCTAGAACCACACAGGTGACCGACATTAGTCCCTGTCTGTCTGGAGATGACCGACATCGGCTGATCTCTGACCGATGCCGGTTGCTTTGTACACTGGATATGACCGACGTCGATTGTGCCTGCCGACGTCGATTTCTATAACACTGAGCAATCCTCCTCCATGTCTGCATCAATGAAGCTTTTAGCTCCACAACCTAACATTTTATTCCTTTGAGCTTGATAAATTTTCTTGGGAATAAATCTTCAAATTTATTAACTCTAATATGTTCTTCACCTCTACTTCAGCCCATTAGTTGCCTACTTTTACCATCTTTGGACTTCTTTATGTGGTAGAAGTATTATGTTTTGTATTTCATGATGTCAAGGAGTTGTCTCTCTCCTTACTCAATGTTTAATTTTATGTTTTCTAAATTTTCTTCCTCATCCTTTTATTGTCTTTTAATTTTTTGGTAGTATGCCATTTTCTCAAGCTCTTTTATATTTGTATTATTTTGTACATTTTTTGGTAATTCTCTTACAATTGTGCCAATTTGCTCCCAATCATTCATATGTCCCAACCTTGTTTCTTCTATTTTTAATATATAAAGTTATTACTTTGTGGAAGAGTCTTCCATAAATAAAAATATTTTTATTTTATAGAATGCTTGATAGATTTTAGTATCCACATCCTAAAAATTGAAAGTTCTACAAAAATCCATTTTTAGGTCCACTCATCTATTGTTTCCTTTCTACATCTCCTAATGTAGGTACCATATTTTTGGAAATGGGTCCAATTTTCAATTATAGAATTGTGCCCATAAGCATCTATCAATTTCCACTCTTATCACCAATACATTTTCATACATGTTAATATGTAGGCTTGGTTTGGTTTATCTCGCATAACTTTTTATCTCCAAAAATTAGCTCCCTGATTTAACAAAACCTTATTTTGAGTAGTACACAAATAGTTTTCTAGGTATATATTATTTTTTTATGGGTGTCCCACCATCTCATGACATTTATAAGTGTATCATCAATGGATTTCATCCTTATTTCTTCTTGCAAAAAAACTCTCATCATCTGTTATAAATAATCATCGACTAGTCCAATGTTGGTAAATTTTGGTAATTTGTTATGAGAAGCTCGTTCTATGCGATGAGATTTTCTTCTCTATGGTGATGGAGTTTCTAGTGTAATAGTGATTTTTACTTTACAAGGTGATTTTAGTATACAACATACTTTCCACACTTTGGTTTTTGGCTCATAGTATAGTAAATCTTCAATTTCATCCCCCAAGGGTGTCTCTCCTTATTATTATTCTACTATAAGTTCCCCCTCATTATTGGGGTTCATGGTCATCTTCTATTTTTATAATTTTCTTCAGAGTGTACACACCATCAAGGTTCTTGAATTCACTATCCTCATCTTCTAGCCATAGTTATTCCAACCATGTCATTATCATTCATATCTCAAACAAGAAATGGACTACTAAGCCTTTTTTTTCAAATGTGATTTATTTCTATTTAGAATCTAATGATCTATTAAAATCCACAAACCATTCCAGGTTCAACAATGTTGGGTATCTAGTATCATATATACCTATTACCTCAAAATCTACCTTCTTCTTTATTTCCATAAAATCAACTTCAACATTATGTAAAGTCCCAATTAGTGAGCACAGAGTAATATCAACCATGACAATGTCATATGTTGTTGTAGCATGTAACTTCAATTTCCCCAGTGATTCCCATGTGCTTTACGATAACACATTTGTATTTGTGCCAAGGTTTAAGAGTGTTTTATTTATTTCATAGCCACTAATTTTGATATTTAGCAAAATGATAGTCTTTTTTCCATTTTTGATTTGTTCTAAATACTTTTTTTAATTTTGATTTTGATTTTTATCCACTATTTGCACTCGATGTTCTCTTTGTTTCTTATTTCAATACTTACAGTATTGAGTGAGTTTGGTTAATAGGTTTTTTTCCTTAATTTCATTATTATTTTGAGATACCTAACCTCATATTTATCGAAGTAGGTCAGCTTAAGCTCATCCTTATCATCTTTCTATGTTATTATCTTCTGGCTTATATCTATAATTAGGTCATATTCATAAATATTTGGTTTTTCTCCTTTAATATTTGTGTCTGATTAGACATTAGAATAAATGGAAACTTCTTTGCCTTTGTCAGTCCTCATCCCACTTCAAGTGGTTACTGTTAATCTTAGGTTTGAATCATTATTCATAATATGGAGAGCTTTTGTTTATGGCCTCTCTTTTTGTTATTTTATGGTTTCTTTACATTGTTTAATTTTTTCTAACATGATTATTCTTTGGGATGAACTTCCCTCTTCTTCTACATTTTTCTCTTCTTCCTTCCCATAGTGAACTTCATTTCACCACCCTTCCATATCATGTCCTTTTTCCATTTTTATTTATGTTTAACCCCTTTTCTTGAGAAAGATTATGCCAACTCTTCAGTTTTTATTCTGCCATTTTTATAGAATTATGTTGCTTTAAGACATGAGAATGAGTAATATGTTCATCTTTCATGGTATAATCCACACTCTATCTAGGGTTATTCAACATAATTTATAGCAATGTGTCCAACCTTTCCCTATTTTTAGCACATTGGTGGGTGTCTCTCATGATTATAACCTTGGTTATAATTTTGATTATATCCTCTTCCCCCTTAGTAATTTTCCCTTTTGTGGTATCCTCCTCTATAACTACCTTGGATACCTCCTTTATACCCTCCTTGATTGTTATTATAGTAATGTGGTTGGGTATTTTGAGATTAAATTTTTTGAATTACAGGAAGTGTTTGATATTGTTGACTAGGTTGTGGTATACTAACATTATTCATGGGTAGTTGTGTTAGTGACATTTGATGTATTGTTTTTGTTATTCTCCGATCAGTATCCTATATATATGAGTACATTTATAATAGGTAAATTATTATTATAGTGATTATATGATCCATAATTAGTGCATTATATTAATTGATTCGTAAGTGTTGCCACTTCCAACATGGGGTATAAGTGTTGTGGATGTTGATCATATATTCAATATATTTTGAAATAAATCCTTTCATCGTATATAGTTTGTTGAATCGATGGAGTCAACCCTATCATTGGTTATGTTGACCTTATTGTCGATGTTTTATTTGACATATCATTGTCGGGACATTCTATCCTAAAGTGTCCTTCCACACAACAAGTTATGCACCAAATTATTGCTCACGATGGTGTATGATTAATATGTGGTGTCCCATACTCATCCCCCTTCATTTTTATTTCCTATTTTAATCTTAATTATTCCAACTCCAACTACAATATTTTGACATTATATTTTAATGAGGTATTTGTATCTCATCTTTAGGACTGAGCTTCTAACCATGATGCCATTTCCAATGTTTTCATAAATGTGTTGAAAATTTTCCCATCCATATTGGCTCAAAGGCATGGGATTAATCTGGATATAAATCATTCTATTTTCTATTTCCTATGTTTTATTTAAAGGCTATTCTATTTTTTTCACTATGGATTTAAACCACTGATCATAATCTTTTATAGTTTCCTTCTCCTTGTGTATTAGCTCTCTCATTTTGTTGATGCTTTCTATCAGTATATTTGGATAGTTAAAATCAAACTTAAAATATTTTTGGACATTAGCCCTTACACTAGCATTTCAAAACAAGTCTTAATGTATCATTTAAGTGTATCATCCCTTAAAGTTCTGACGAATCAAATAACATCACTTTTCATCAGTAATATTTTGACTCCTCCAATATGATTATAACATAACTAATGTTCTTCCACATATTTTGTATCTTTACCATATTGTGGTAACCTCATCCTATTTTGTGCCATTTTGCTATTCTTATGTTGGTTAGGAATACCATTGTTAGTATTGTTAACACTATTTACCTAGTTACCTAATGTACTTTCTCCTGTAATTCTATGAAAATTCTACTGCTCTTTATCTTTCTATTATCTAACTAAATTTCAGTTATGACTTTTATCTATTTTTAATTTTGTTTGAAAGTATCTTCTTCCTAACACTTCCCCCTGATTCCTTACAAATTCCCTTCTTTTCTCAATCTCTTCTTTATGACTCTGGTATCAAATTTCTACTTATTCTCCAATAAGTATATCTCTTTAACTAAGGGATGGATGTAGGTGTTTATTTTGAAGCAACATGGGGGATGGTTATTCGTCCAAAGGGTTCATTTCCTCCTGTGGCCTCTTGCAGTTGGGGTTTTGGGGATTGCATCACTTTGAATCTCTTATTCAAGATCTTATATCTTTAATTGTGATTCTTCACCAATTTTTTATTAACTAATCTTCATTCTATTAAGTGATATTCTTCCTTATCTCTGTGTTATATTTATCTAGTATGATTACTAACACTTATCTCTAAATCACCTTCATCCTAAATGTTAAAATCTCTTTCCACATCTCTTTGTTGTTATATATTATTTGTAAAACTTTCCTCCTAAATACTTATTGTCAGACTTCCTTCTATTGATAAAATTTCCTCCCTTGGTTATACTATATAATTAACATCTCATATCTTAATCATCTTCTTTTCACTTCTTACACTATTCTCTAGGCCTCACCCATTGTGGGACAAACTATTCATGACCAGTTGGTCTTTTTCACCCAAGGTTTTGAATATTTTGGGTGTTCCCAACAATGTGACTAAATCTATTAATCCTTGTCGCATGCCATTTATGACTTTTTGAATTATGGTATATGACAATTCTTCTATTATGTTTCTCTCATTGTCTTCTTTTGTGCCTTCCATCAATGTGAATACTAACTTGTTCATTTTTGGTGGAGGGATAATATTAGGATGTTCAATGTTAGGGTTTTTGTTGGTAGAGGCCATGTCAATTTTATTTTTTATCTTACTTCTTCATAACATTTTTTATTCACTTTCCTTATTTTGTATTTATTTCTTAATTTTTGACTAAATTCTCTCATCCTCTATTTGATTCTTCATTTTTTGATTCACCATTTTCTCTTAACTATCTTTAATTTATCCTCTTATTAATATCTTCTTCTCCCTTAATTAACTTACTTTTAATTGATACTTACTTTTCTAACAACCTACATCTTGTTTAAGCTACCCCAACCATGTAGACCAAATATTTTGAGTAGTCACATCTTTTGAGACCCCCCTTATTTTTGTATGCCATCCTTAGGTGTTTGTCCCCTAAACGAATTGTTTCCCTTCTTTCGCTAACCCTCGATACATAAATAAGTTGTAGATGGTACTTTGTTCAAGAAATGTTTCCTTTCCTCTTCAATAAATTTAGATTTATTAGTGTTGAATCTCATCCAACCCTATATAGCCCAAACTATGATGAATGAATTTAGGGTAGTCTTGAACCAGTAATCAATAGCCCAAGTTATGGGTGCATCAATTTTTGGAGATTCTTAAGCTTTTCCATAATCCACTAAATAGGTATTTTAATGTGAATTTGGAAACTTTCTGTATACTTAGCTTTTTGTAGTGTCTAAGGCCAAAACTTTGGGCAAAGGTGACCCATAGTTCTTCTTTCTACGGTCTAAAGAATGATGTCTTTATTTTTGGTAATATCTCACCTGTCCTTTTAAATTCTATGTGGAAATAATATAGTGTTTCAATATAATGTTTCTTCCCACCACTCTTCTATTTTTGTTAACATAAGCTTCTAGAACTCCAAAGGATATTTATCAATGGACATTAGTCAACTAAAGTCTGTGGTGCCACTAAATGTTGACATAAAATTTGAAGTTGCTGGTTAAAAATGGTTTATGTTGATCTAGCTTAACTTTAGTTAGGTTAATGTAATGCAAGGGTTAGTATTAATTATAATCCTTAACATTATACATACATACATACATACATACATACATATATATATATATATATATATATATATATATATATATATATATATATATATATATATATATATATATATATATATATATATCAAAAAGAAAAGTGTCAGTATCTTTTTATTCTAGATTTGGTATAAAGATATAACCAATAGGGCATACCAGATATATGGAAGCCACACATGGACCATAAATTCTAAGATGAAATAATAAAAAATAAATATAGTTCCTGGGAAGCAAAAGCCGCAACCAAAAAAATACATTGTAAATAAACAAAAATACATGTCGTAAAATGTATAAAGCATCACCAACAAAGAGCCAGAGATGCCCATATTAAACGAGGGTAAACACCCTCTCAGTGATAGATCCATGTTCCTCTTGGACCTTTAAAATACCTTACCTTAGTTTAAGAAGCATGCTTCCTTTTTCAATTCATTTACAATGTTGTTATACTCTCTATATATGTGTGTAATAGTGAGTAGGTGAAGTAGATTAGAAACATATATAACACATTTGATAAGGTGAGAAATAGTGTTATTTATACTATGAGCCCTTCCATTTATCCACTCACAAGTCATTTTAGAGTCAGAGTAAACCTATAAAGAGGCAATACTTTAATCATTTGTAATGGTGAGAGCTGTCACAATAACTTGTATCTCAGCAAAAAAAATTAGTATTAAAGTCATTACCCTACCTAAAGGAGATTGACCTCTTATTGAAATAGATGATACCCCTAGCCCCACTCTGTCTAGGGGTCCCTCCAAAAGAAATATCACAAAAATAATGTGGTGTTACTGGATCAAAACATAGGGGTGTAATACAGAATGAGATCTTGGGAGAGTGTTGCACTAGAGGCCTTAATGAGTATTTGAATTTGTAGCTAGTTGAGTGGTGAGAAGGATGAATATTTGTGAATATACCTTCATTCCTAGTGATACATAAACTCCAACATATTTGTAATGGAAAAGAGATAAAATCTATAAAAATATTTATGTGCATTGTCTAATTTTGCCATACTTCCAACAAGGAGGTGCCTTCCCATTTTGAATGATAGCCTTGAGGAGTGGTAGCATCCTAGATCACTAAGGAAAATTGGAAATGAATAAATACGTGATTGATGAACTCAAATTATTGAGAATGAAGGGTGTAAATATTAGGACCATGCCAACCCTAGTGCACAAGGTTATCCCATGTCAATATCCTATTATGTAATGCTAGCCAAAAGAGTAGCTTTGATTTGGGAGGAGCTCGCAACCTCCAAAGACCTTTCCACCACCATGGATCATCCTCAATCACATGTTGATATAGTAAAGCACGATATCCTAAATCACATATTGATATAGTAAAGCATGATACCCTAACTTGACAAGATAAAAATCACCTTCAAAATTTTTAGACTAGCATAATTCATCAAGTTTGTCTATGAGATAAGTGGCATTAAAAATGAGGTAAAATCTATATTTATCCCACTGAAGAGCTTCATGTGTAGAGAGTCTAATGTCCTCAGTCAATTTCCATCTAGATGTCCATTTAGTAATCAAATAAGAGTCATAAGCATCCACTAAAGAGTGAATGTTTTTTGTTGAAGAAAGGCCTTCATAGCATCCAGGAATCTATTCTCAACAAGTATGCCAATAACAACATCCATTATAATATGTAAATCCACCCCATTCCCTCGGTCCCATGCAAGTGAAGACTCAAATATTTCAATGCTTTGAATAATAGCCTTACAAAAAAGTGAGCCATTGGTGTGCTTCTTTGGATGTATATGAATCTAATCCAACATAGATAGTGGATGGATGCATTTCTGATATAAAATATTCTTTCATAACCCTTGTTTGTTTATGAGATTCTACGCTCCTTTTGTTGCAAGTGCCTTGGAGAAAAAATTTAGATCCTTGAGACCCCACTCACTGAATGAATTTGGCTATGTTCTGATGCTCCATTTGATCAAAGGAATGCTTTTATTCTCCTTGTTACTAGACCATAAGAAATGTAGACAAAGTTTTATAATGTTTTTGAGGATCAAACATGGAAGGAAAGCAAGAGATAACAAATAAACCAGAATGACCTCTAGATCACTTTTAATTAAAACCAACTTCTAGCCATTAAAATCTAATGATTACACCAAATGGTAATCCTCCTTTTAAGTTTATCGTAAAGCCACATCTGGTCATTTGCTCTATAGCCATTTATATTTAATAAGAACCCCAAATATTTTATGCAAGCATTAGAAGGAGGGGTGGAGAAAGGAAATAATTTTAGAATGAGAGACTTGGTAGCCAAGGGGATATTGAAGAAGTAAATAGTTATCTTTTGCATGTGTATGCACATTCCAGTAGTAGCAAAGAGGGTTAAGATTTTATCTAGACATTTAGCTTCCTAAATAGTACCATTTTCAAAGATGGGGATGTCATCTAATGAAGAGGATGTGTGAGAGGTGTGTAGTTAAAGTAAGTTTAAAACCCAAAATATGACTAGTAACCCTTTCATGGGAAATATGGCAAATAAGAGCTTCAATAATCAATACGAAGAGGACAGGTGAGAGCGAGAATCCTTGTTGAAGACCTTAGTATGGGGTGAAAAAAGAGGGAATAGAGCCATTAACAAGAAATGCATACGATATGGATTGAAAATAATCTCCAATATAATTGATGAAAGTCAGAGTAAAACCCACATGGGTAAGGATAAGTTGGAGATAGAACCATTTAACCCAATTGATGTCTTTAGATAGGTCAATTTTAAGGAAGAAGGTAGATATGGATTTGGATTTAATAGTGTGTAGAGCCTCCTAGGTCATGCCAATGGCATCATGGATAAGCCTATTGTCAATAAAACCAAACTATTCAAGGGAGTTGTTCTTGGACAAAATAGGTTTTAAGTGAGCAACAATGATTTTTGATATGATCTTGTAAATACAGTTGCAAAGAGAAATAGGTCGATAATGCTCAAAGTTATCAAGATTATCATCTTTGAGAATATTGACAATGAAGGTGGTAGATAAGGGTGTATGAATTCTAACCAAAGTACAATATTCCTCCACATCCAGAAAGAGGCCATTTGATAGTAGATCCCAAAAACACAAGTAAAACTCAATAGCCCAACCATCCAAACTAGGAACCTTTTGAAGATGAAAAGTGAGAAAGGTTTTGTGGAGTTATCCATAGTAATTGGGTTAAGAAGAGGAGTGTTTTGTTTTGCATTTACCCAACCATCAAATAAATATGCCACAACCATAACATCCCTGATATTTTCTTGAGTAGGTTCGATGTATATCTGTTTATAATGTGAAACAATTGCATTCAATATGAATGCAAAATCATTGCACACCACTCCATTATCATCCCTAATTTTTCATATGCATTTCTTTGCCCTATGAGCCATTGTTTGATGTTGAACATATTTGGTATTGTCATCCCCTTATTTAAGCTAATTAATCATGTTCTTCATCTACCATTTTACTTCCTACCAAGTAATAAGTCTAGATTTTTCCTTTTGTAGGGAGTGAAGTTCTTGTAAAGTATCCCCATTGAATACAACTTCATAGAAAGTGCCAATACAATCCTTAATTTTTGTTTCAGCCCCATTTATTTCTTTGTCACTCCTATGAAACTTACTCTTTTCCTAGGACATGGTAGAAATATTTGCTTTTATAAGGTTTTGTTGTAAGCTGATCATAATTAGTTCAACTATACATGTAAGAAGGAATTCCACGTCACCTCGATGAGTTGTTTATAGTCCTCATATGTCAACTAGTGTGGGTTAAATTTGAAAGGAGAGGGTGGTTATTTTACACCCATAACTAGTTCCAACTATATGGGTTGATCATCAAAGGTGAATTATTTTAAAGTGGTTGCCTTGTAGGCATTTATATTCATTAAGAGGCTTTCCTTAATAAAAAACTAGTTCATTCTCTTTGAGATACCATGTATCCTAGTGTGGTGGTTGGACCATGTAGGTTATAATAATGTGGGGGTAGCATCAACTAAACTGTGTTATTCCAAGTAGTTCTAGAAGAATTCCACTAGAGGATACATTCTAGCATCATTAACCCATACTTTACATTCTCGCATCATTACCCCATACTTCAAGGTGATATGTAGTAAGATTCAGGTCTCCTCAAAGAATGAGTCATGGTGAAAGAAGAATGCATGTGTTTTCTAAGTCAGACTAAAATTGTTTCCTCTGGTGTGAGGGTGCATACACATTTAATAAATCCAATGTCCTATTTAGTTCCTTAGAGTAGAAAGTGACAAGTGTATATTATGTATTAGATACCAAGTTTCACACATCTAAGATTATATTCCTTCCCATAGCCAATGCTCCAGATTTCCCAATTGAACTATTGGTCATGAAAGACCAATCCGAGAAGTATTTTTTAATAGTCTCTTTGCTTCCACATCAGTGTACATTGTTTCTTGTAGAATCAATAAACATGATTTTTGCTTATATACCATTCTCTTGAAGGATCATTATTTCAAGGCCATCCCAATACCCCTTATATTATGGGATATGATGATCATTTGGTAACCATATTAGGGGTTGTTCTACTAAGGGCCCTGTGAATAATTAGTTGTCTACTTGATAAAACTTCTCTTTCAACATCTTGTTGTGCATCAGGGAAGCTAGTACAACATCCTCTAGTGGAAAAAGGTGCTTTGAAAAAATAGTCTTCAAAACCACCTATATGAATAAAATCATTAGACTAATATTTATATTGTCTGGTTTTAGATCTAGTCTTATAACTCTTCTCCAATGATGGAGTGGATGATCCTGGAGTATTTTTAGCATCCTTTATATTAATAACTCCCTCTTTTGATACCCACTTGATCTGATGTGAGTGGATAGTATGTGCATATAGTACCCCACGCACAGTTAAAGGATGTGACTCTATATTTTCCTCAATGTAAGACTATGAGTCAGTGTGAGGAGATTCATAATGAGCCATATAGGTTGAGCCATTCATACCTATGTTGATAATATGTGATATATCCATACCATCTAATTCAGTAATGCCTAGAGCACTAATATTTGAATATTCTCTAGTTAAGATCAGTTTAGTATCCATTAATTTTGTACAAAGATCCTTAACATATTGTTGATAAGAAGTAGTAACAGACTTCAGTGGGAGAGATACTATACCATGATCATTTTCCAATGTTGCTACTAGTTTTTTTTTGAGATTTTAGTCCTTGTTAACATCTCCCCCACACTCTCCAAGTTAGTGAATAATGCAGGCCACCTAGTTCTTCCTAATGTAGCTAGCCTTGTATCCTTGTGTGTAATAGAAACACCCTCCAAGCTCACCAATGTTTGATCCATGACTTTATTCTTGTATTATTTTCCCTTTGTGTTAGGGTGGTGTTTGTATTGCTCATTAATAAGGTCATGATCATATGATGACCATATCTCAGACTCAGTGAGTCTATAAAGGTTGAATAGAAAAGACCAAAACTGGGAGAGGTGCTCCCATTTTTCCCTCCCCTCACATGTTACTATAAGTGGGGTGTGTAGTCAACATGTATTCCATGTTCATGTTCTATAAGAACCACTTGGGGATTTTTTGGGGTCATATCTAACATTTGATAGTCTATTACCAATACAAATTCATTCCTCTAGTCCACGTTCATGTGCTCATTTAATCTACCAAGGTGTTTGTACCTTCTACTCTGTGTGTAAAAGTTATACCATCCCCAATCATGCATGGTTGGTTAACCTTCATCCAAGAGTGCTCCAGTATCTTTGGCCAAGTCTGTGTTGTCAACTTTTTATTAAGTGGGTAAGATGTCTTAAGGTGACTATGTTTGCAGCATAGTGTATACCTGAAAGGTAGATTCTTATAATTTAGTATTTGTTGATAGTGAAGATCTCCAACCACTAGTTCGATGTGATTAAGGAGTCCTTTGCTGATGTTCATCTCCACACATATAATATCCACTGTAGTATTCCTCAAAAGAGATCACCTAGGGTCAGTTCTAATATATTTACCCATGTTGTCGCTGATGGTTTTGAAGATTTGGGGATCCCACCATTTAATAGGTAGACCTGACATCTTGATCCAAAGAGGAAAAGTTTTAATGTGTTCCCAGATGGGGTCAAATCTTGAATACCATCTATGCGTAATAAGATTAGTAGTTCCCTAGAACCAAGGTCCACCCAAAGATATCTTCTCTCTATCCTTGATGGATTTGAAAACAAAAAAATGTGTCCTTGAGCCCCTCTCTGAATAATAAGTATGTATTCCAAAATCATTGACCAAGTGTTCTTGACCCATCTAAGGAGTTCTGCCTCTTTGTAAACCCTATCATGGAATTGTCCTATGAGAGCCTACTTAGTATTGTGAACATAAGAATCCAATAAGGGGATATTAATATTGTGTTAGTATAGGAAATCAAATCCAAAATAAAAACACACTAATGAACTAACACCTTAAGCCTAGATCTTAGAGGGAGTTTAGTGAATAAACCAAATGAAGACACAAATAGAATGCAAAGAAATAATAGACTTTCCTCACCTTCCTTAATGGCTCCAAAGGATTCATTTGTTGGTTTGCTTGGCTTGTGCTTCAAAGGTCTTCATCAATGGAGCTTTGGCTATTATCCACCTCCTTTTGACATCATTGGCTTTATGGCTTTGGCTTGTGAAGATTCACTCAACAATTTACCATAATACTATATCAAAATGGATTTGAAAGCATTTGAGCATGATAACTTTGGCTTGAGAAAGATTTTGAAATCATTTGAGCATGATAACTTTACACCAAGATAACTTTAAATTATGAGTGTGAGGCCTTTTATTTATAGATTTTCCCATTTGAATAAAATGAACCTAGACTGTCCATCTCAAGATGAAGATGTGTGGCCAAGAATTCATTCAATTTTGGAGGCTAAAATCAATAAATGCCCTCATAAATATTTGGGATAGAGAGGCATTAAAGAGGCATGGGAGGGCTTAATCAGATATTTGTGGCATTTATGACTTGTGGATGCCATCTCATAGATGATGTCTTAGGTGATGTAGTTATTCACCATCAATTTCTATTAATGAAATAATCAATAACTTCTATGGAAAATCCACTTAAGCTCTTGATTCAAATTAATTAGCTTTAAACATGATTAATCAATTTTGGTGCAAATTCTTTGGAAATTGGTGCTCAAATTAATCAAACTGGTCAAAATGTCATATTATTAGATTGAAATTTGACAAGAGTGGAATTAAAATGTGATGTTAAATGCATTGGAATCGTTATCCCATTTAAGATGTTGCCAACACAAAATAACAAAGGCACATGTCTCATGTAAAAAAAATGGTAGAAAAGGGCAATCTAGAGCACCTAGATGCAAAATCATCATTTTGATTTGAAATGATCCAATCAAAGTTAGGTATCATATAAAATGTATCACCCCATTTAGGGATACATTGGCCAAAATTGGCACTTGTATATGACAAATTCAAACCATTTAGTGCATTTTAGTGTTTTTAGCCCAAATTACAATGTTTGATAGAAATTGGTTTGAAGGTTGGTTGGAGGTCATTGGTGGCCACTTTTAGGTGTCTACAGTTTTCCCCTATTTGGGAAGGCATTACAAGATATAGGCACAATAAAATCTTCTCAAAGAATGAGAAATGGCCTGCATGCCAAGAAAGAAGATGATGATTGAATAAAAATCTCCAAATGGTGTTTGAAAAGCCTATGATGATGTCCCCTTGAGGGAGTGGTCATCACATATGTGGATGGATGGTCCCTCAAAAATAAGCAAAAATAAAGGTGAAATTAACCCATGGGTAAGATTAGTCCAAATGATAAAATGTTTACATACATTGATTTAAAAAAGAGTACTAATTTACCCAAAGGCGATTATAATCAAGAACAAAAGTCAAAATAATGATTTGCCCATAGGCAGTTATAATCATTAAGAGGACATGGATTGGCTAAAGATGATGTTTGATATGGTTGTGCCCTAGTTAAGGAAGATTAGCAAGCATAACTTAAGGATATAACTTGTTACATAAATTAAATATGAGTGGGTGAAAATGTATATGCGATGGTCTAATGACTAAATAAGCCACAAACAACTAGGCATATGAGGATGCAAAGTGATGAAAGAGATGGATAGAAGAATGAGATTGATCAATAGAAAATATTTAGTTATATCTACCAACGAGGAGATGCTCATCCTTATTAACAATGATACAACTAGAATGGTCAATGGGTTATTTTGATCAATATGGGTGGAAATATTTGACAAGGTACCAAGAAGAAACTTCTGTAGCTCCATTGCTTGTAGACCTTCTTGAAACTAATTTTTGCTATAGTATGTGATGGTAGGCATAATGATAGAACACCATGAGGACTTGGCCAAAATATGTATAAGGACTTACCCCTGATCTAATACTCAAATTAAAATAATGCACCAATGATAAAAACCATGATGACAATGTTGACGTATGAATATGGATGGACCATATAAACTAAGTCCAGGTAAAAATGCTGAAATTAAACAAATAAGCAAGAAAAGAAACAAACAAATAAATAAAAATCCCAAAAATAAAAGCAATAGAAAGCATCCTACAATGGATTTACCACAGCAAGGCGGTTCGTGGATGACTAACTAGGCTTAAACAGGACAAATGTTTTGAGAATTTTTGAAGTGTCTCAACTCAATTGAGAATGATGAGATACTAAATGGTCTAAGCTCACAAAATAGTGTGAGAATTGCTAAGTTTACTTTCAAAATGATGAGAGTGTGGCTTAGTTTGCTTGCAAATTGCGAGAGCATGGCTTAGGTTGCTTGTAAAATAGTGAGAACATGGCTTAGGGGGACTGAGATGACCTCAAAATAAATCAAATGCAATCCACATAGTCCCAAAATGTCCCTAGATCATAGTAGTTCCACCTTATAGTGGAGGAATCTGACTAGTGTAGAAGTCAATTCAAACAAAACATGCACAGTTGGTATAAAGGCATAGTACAACATAGGAATGTCTAGTTGGTACATCAAGGCAAAATAAACAAATGTTACCCCTAGTTTGCCCATAGGTAGTTATAGCTAGGATATAATGGATTAGATCAATGATATTAATTTTCCTATAGGCGGTTATAATTAGTAGCAAGATCAGTGAACACTCATTTACTCCAACAAGTGATATAATCAGGCTCACATAAACAAACATGATTAAAAGGGAAACAAGAAAAAAAAGATGAAATTTCCAAAATTATGTCATACTACTCCAAAATACTACCTCTATTTGAAATTCTTGAAATAAATGTTGAAGCTAATCTGATTCTTTATGCTAAAAATGTGAAACCAATGGCTGAACCAAGGTCAAATAGGCTAGGTTGATAGGATTTGAAACATGTTTTAGTTGATAGAATGGACTGATAGAATAGATAGGTGATATGATAATGATAGGATGGTAGAATTATAGGATGATATGGTGGTAAAAGGCTAGAATGAATAATTGATAAGATGGTATAATGGTAAGAGGGTTGCCCCCAGTGGTAAGGTGACTGGTTGGGTATGCGATAATGGCAAAAGGAATGGTAAATGAAAATGGAAAATAAAAATGGCATGGTACATGTTTTTGGCTAATGATGGTTGTTTGTTTTTGATGTGTCTGTCCTAGGAATGGTTTATGGCATATGATTATGTTGTTCTTGGTAATTGGAGATGCACATCCTGATCAACAATTGATATAATCAAAATACCCAATCATGTTAATTACTAGCCCACACCTCATCTAAATAGTTGATCTATCAAGAACCTACTATAGATTTGGATGCAAATGATGTTGTGATCTTCATTGGTCATTGATTATATTTCCTTCAACTATCGAGAAAAGGTATTTTTATAGCCTTTGCAAAGGAAAGTGCAATTGTAGATAGTAAATAAGGATAAATGTTGGATGATAAGTTTGATTGGGAAATGGAATGGTGGATGATAACGGAATGGATGGTGGTGGGGAAACAAATGAAGATCAAGATTTTTAGGCACACACAATGGTTTTGATTCTGGATTTCACATAACTTTAGATGTGGTAGGGCTGAAGACTTTTGAATATTCTCTCAATAAGACCACTAGATTTTTCTATTATTTGGGCCTAAGAGTAGCTACCATCTAATTAGGTTGTATATGGGAAGCTATATTAATTTTGTCTTCATCAAGTAGTGAAGAGCTTTTATCTTCAGCTATTGGCACCTCAATGAGGTTTCTACTAATGAATTTGTCATGATTGTCCCATAGCGCTTCTAAGACAATTTCACTAAGGAATGTTAACTTTTGACTTTGATTGTCTTAAAATGCTTTCAAAAAGGTTTCACTAGAAGATGTTGAGTTTGAAATTTGATTGTATCCTAGTGCCTCTAAAAAGGTTTTATTAGGAGATGGTTCTCCATCTACATGAATTTGGTCTTAGTCTCCTTGTTGTTATTCAATTAATATGTTTCCATGGATGCAATTCAACAAGGTGTGATTCTATCGGTCCCAATCAACACTTGTGGCAGATGGAATGTCAATGATATGGATATTTTGGTTGATGGTAATGGATTGGGGTTTGACAGTACAATCCTCATAAAAGATACTATGAGAACTTATGTCAATGCTAAAGTAATCCTCCTTAAAAATTATAGAAGGATCACAAATTTATTCAAATTGATTTATAAGGCATGTATAACCAAAGTTATAACAACCAAGAATGTTTTATGATTCTGACTCAAAGGACTCTGAATTTGATGTTGAGACTATTATTGATTCTACTTTTGATGTTAAATCTGATGTTGGTTCAAGAATAAAACCTAACTCTAATTTTGATTCTTCATCTGGCATGGATGATGATATGATGATGTCTTGTTGAATGCTTGGTATGAGACAAGTAATGGCCTGTGATGGCATGATGGGCTCCATGAAAACTAGCTTGTCAAAGTGGTACTCCTCTATGATAGGAAAAAGGTCAAGAGACAACTCCACAAAGACTAGCTTGTTAAGGGGAGGTTCTTTAAAAATAGGCATATGACCAAGATAGTGATTTGACCAAAGATAATTATAATCATTAGGAAGTGACTCAATAAAGATTGGTTTGTTAGAGTGAAACTGCTTGACAATAGCTATAGGATCGAAAGGTGATTCATCATAGGTTAACTTATCATAAATGATTGGCTCAACAAAAACATCACTGATTAGTTGGTTCTCTTGGCTTTAGTTTCTAATGAGTTAGAAAATACCAGTTTTGAATACAACTTGGTCTTTGAATGATTGGCTCGGTTGAGGGATTGATTGGCTCAGTTGGATAGGTAATGATTGGATTGGTTGTGATTTGGATTGGATTGGTTGGGATTTGGATGGACGTTATGGAGCTTGGTTTCTCACACAAGCCAAAGGATAAGGTCCTGGTATAGAAATGGTGTGGCATTGTGGAGTTTGGTTGCTCACACAAGCCAAAGGATGAAGTCCTCGAATGGTATGGATAGGGCATTATAAATCTTAATTGCTATCATGATCCAAAAGATGAGGTCCTATAATGGTAATAGTATTTATTAGATGTTGTGGAGTTTGGTAGCTCGTATACTCTGAATGAGGGTTAATGGCAGCCAATAATTGGATAATGAAAGGGCATCATGGAGCTTGATTACTCACATGAGCCAAAAGACAAGGTCTTAGAAGGACAAGTTTAGGGGCATGGTTGTTTGCATAAGCCAAAGCACCTAAGTTCTCAGAAACCATATCATCCCAGTCGGGGTTTTGAGTTGAATTATAAGTTAGTTCTTGTATTTGTTCCATATATTGATCATTATAAGGAGGGTATTGATCCATCTCTCAAACAACATTGTCTGTAGTTAGGTCTTCAACAAAGTGCTCCTCACAAACCACTTCTTCCTCAAAGAGGTGATGAATATAGTCAATTTGTGTGACCATTCTATCATAAGTTGGATTGTACATGACTCTAAAATAAGTGTAGCTAGACATATTTGAATCAATGATGAAATCTCTAAAACAAAATAAGTTGAGAGTTCTATGAAATCTAAAAATAATGTCTAAAAAGATAAAGTGGTTCCAACTTAATCTAACTTGGTAAAAGGTGGTGGAGCTATATTTCTAAAAATAATGGTTTGAAAGTGGATTCGTATCTCCAAAATGGTTTGTGCTAAGACTTGGCATAAAATATTCTAACATCAAATGTCATACACATATAAGGTCAAGTGTCTAAATAAAAACCGGTGTGTCAAAGTCTAGGTCAAAGTATTCCAAACAATGTCTAAACTAGGAAAGGGAAAAGAGTCGCTAGGTCTTTTGTCCAAATGTGGAGTCAAAAGTTAGGATCAAATAGGATATGCTAGGACTTTTGGAAAAACAACATAAAAAGATATACTTGAAACAAAGGCATGATGGGATGTGATTTAATCCAATAAGTTTGGAACAACTTTAACATAGACTCAGCATATAGAATCAAACATAAACATGATTAATTGGTATAGGGCACAAGACTAAAGGCACTTGGAGAAAGGTTATGTTATCCCAAATAAAGGCATAAAAAATGACGAGGATAGGCTCTGTGAAAAAATAAGCAATGAAAACAAATCTCTTTGAACAAACAAGCAATAGTTTTCAAATTTGGGTAATCAATTAACCAAAATTACGCAACCCAAAAGAGAAAGATCTATGTATCAACCCCTACGAAGTGAGGCCTAAACAGAAATCAATCAATGTTTAAATTCAAACTTATGAAGAGGTTATTTGAAAACTTAATGTTTGAAGACTAGGATTTGATTGACCAAACAAACTAGACAAGATTGGACTGCATAACAACACAAAATAAAAGTTCAAAACAACACATGTAATTGGTTTGAAACAATGGCTTTGGATATAAGGTAAATAAGTCTTGAAATAATTTGAGCAACATAACGATGTTTATCACTCTCTAATGATGTGGTCAATGTTTTATTTCAAATACTCAATGACATAAACTTGATAATGATTTGGGCATCATAATGATACCCATTTCGATCAAGTAACACACATACAAATGAGTTTAGCAAAAATTGCAAGTCGCAAGTGTGGTGTAAAATGGCTAGCATAATGCCTCTTTGATGAAGAAATGACATATAAACAAACTTGTTTGGACATGTTTAAAAACAAACATATAATTTTTAGTCTCAAAACACTAAGCAAGAAAAATATAAGTGAACAAATGCAACTAAGCATAACGTCCTAGATCCTATCAAGGTGTGGTAAAGTGGGGTTGACTAAAACTAATTGGTTTTTGATCATTTAAATTGATCCCATGTGTACACACTTTCACGTATGCACACACAAGAAGCAACATGTCATTTGGGTCTACGTCAAGTGGCTTATTGAACAGGTCTAGTCCTTTTCATAACCACTACATCCATCGCTTGCTTAGTGTAGTGCGATGTCCAAAATGATCATGTCTTAGACTTAGCCTATACTAACAGAGATGGTTTTAATGCTTTAACCACCATCCCAGTGAGGGGATCCCAATTTTTATACCCTCTATGGAGAGGGGTTGAAGATGATGTTAGGAGATAAAGCCCTGAGTCAAAGCTTCTTTATATAACTTATGGGAGGTAATGAAGTCCCCATCATAAGCCAAAATGTGTAAAATGAAAAAACTAAGTAAAAAGTCTTTATGTTTTTTTTTAAATCACCCAAGCCATGTGGGTCTTGGGGAGAGCCTTCAAAACATCTTTTTTACACCTTTGGACTAAGGAACTTATTGAAATCAAGATGGCACTTTTGATCCCACAAGTTCCCTAAAGGGGACAAGGGGAGAGCATACATGCACAACTTATTTTTTGCTCAAATAATTTTAATTAAGTAAACAATAAATGACTTGCATGAAGTAAAAGCTTTGAAGTGAGTTCAATTTTAAAGCACTAAATTGAAAGATTTGGTGGTATTTTTTTCCCCCTTGGCCTTAAGTTGTAAAAATTTTGAAAAACACCTACAAAATATTCAACATAAATACCCAAGTTTTTCTTTAAGCACCAAATGGAAATTCCTAATTCTTTTTAAGCACCCAAAAGAGGTTTAAAAAGACTTAATTAAGCTTGAATTAATCATTTTCCAAGTAGGTCCTACAAGAAAATTATCAGAATTTTGTTTATCTTTGAAGCTCTTTTGCAAATGAGATAAGCAAATTTGAAAAGTTTGCTCTCAAGTTTGCACAACACAATACCATAGATACACAGTCCAAAACCGCAATTCTACAAAACCATAACTAGTTAAGCCAATATCACAACTCATGAGTTAGATAGTAAAAATTATAAAATCACTACTCTAATAGACAAAATCATAAGTCATTCTACTGAACCGAAACTTCATTCAATTTTCTCACTTAACCCTAATGACTAAGCTAACCGCTAGTGGTTTAGCCACAAAACCATGACTGCAACCGACAATATTGTAACTTACAAAATCATGGTATTGCAATATCATGACTAGGGAGTTGTGATAGTGTAATATTCCAAATTGACCTACAAATAGAGAACTCGTTAGTCTCTAAATATAGCTAAAATGTAAAATTATGATTGAAAAACAAAACTGTGACTGTGTCAGTTGTGGTTTTGTGATCCAAAGGACAAAATCACAAGTCCATAGTGATGAAATTTTTACTTCCAAAAAATGTCTTTTTGCTCAAATTTTTCACCCACTTTGGCATCAAACTTCAATATTTTGCATGAAAATTGTTAGTAGTATGATTGTAGGTGTCATTTAAGTAAATTTGTAGGGTACAATCCCATCGAGCATGCCATTTGTGAACATAAGAATACGATAATGGGATATTAGTATCATGTTAGTATAGGAAATCAAATCCAAAACAAAAACACACTAATGAACTAACACCTTAAGACTAGATCTTAAGGGGAGCTTAGTGAATAAACCAAATGAAGACACAAATAAAATGCAAAGAAATAACAAACTTTCTTCACCTTCCTTAATGGCTCTAAATGATTCATTCATTGTCTTGTTCGGCTTGTACTTCAAAGGTCTTAGTCAATGGAGCTTTGGCTATTCTCCACCTCCTCTTGGCATCATTGGCTTTATGGCTTTGGTTTGTGAAGCTTCACTCAACAATTTAGCATAATACTATAGCAAAATGGATTTGAAAGCATTTGAGCATGATAACTTTGGCTTGAGAGAGATTTTGAAATCATTTAAGAATGATAACTTTAGATCAAGATAGATTTAAAATATGACTGTGACATCTTCTATTTATAGATTTTCTCATTTGATCAAAATGAACCTAGACTATCCATCTCAAAATGAAGATGTGTGGCCAAGAATCCATTCAATTTTTTAGGCTAAAATCAATAAATGCCCTCATAAATATTTGGGATAGAGAGGCATCAAAGAGGCATGGGAGGGATTAATCATATATTTGTGGCATTTATGGCTTGTGGATGCCACCCAATAGATGATGTCTTAAGTGATGCAGTTATTCACAATCAATTTTCATTAATGAAATAATCAATAACTTCCATGGAAAATCCACTTAAGCTTTTGATTCAAATTAATTAGCTGTAAACATGATTAATCAATTTTGGTGCAAATTTTTTGGACATTGGTGCTCGAATTAATCAAATTGGTCAAAATGTTATATTATTAGATAAAAATTTTATTGGAGTGGAATTAGAATACGATGTTAGATGTGTTGGAACCATTATCCCATTTAGAATGTTTTCAATACAAAATAACAAAGGTGTGTGTCTCGTGCAAGAAAATTGATAGAAAAGAGCAATCTAGAGTACCTAGGTGTGAAATTATCATTTTGACTTGAAATGATCTAATCAAAGTTAGGTATCACATTAAATGCATTACCCCATTTATGTTTACATTGGCTAAAATCAGCACTTGTATATGACAAATTCGAACCATTTAGCATGTTTTAGTGTTTTTATCACTAACAATGTTTGATAGAAATTGGTCTAAAGCTTGGTTGGAGGTCATTGGTGTCCACTTTTAGGTGTCTAAAAGTATATAGGATGTCTTTTTCCCTAAGGAGTGATGACTCAATGACATCTTGATATGGGATGTTGTTAATCTTGATACACTTTGGTTTTTTGTTTCTAAAGTGCCTCCTAGGCTTTTGTGCTTCATTTTACGTATGTGTATCAAAATCTATAGATTTGTCAAAATCCCTTGTGAAACTGTTATGTTGGTATAGTAGGTTCCTATCAAGATGAAACTTAGAGATGTACTTCCAAATACATGGCTCATGAAGTGTAAAGTGGAGTTGACGATCAGAAGTTAACCCAAACCATTATTGTGGTATACCTCTTAGGGAGATAAATAGTTGTTCGATGGAAATAGAATCCTTCATGCCTTGTTTGATGCCCAATGTCCCTTATATGGTGTAACTATTCTCTCCAAATCTTGTGCCCTAGAAGAGAGTGTTCAATCCTCTTCTAGATTTGGGCAACGTTGGAACATTTCCATGCATGTGGGTATGCTTATAGAGGAAATGAATCTCTAGATTTAAAGGGCTAGCTCATGAATGTATCTCTGCAAAACAAATTCCATCTAAACCATTTTTATTGAAAGAAAAAGAGTTAGAGATTACAAAAAATGAAAACCTACTCTAAGAGTGATGATAGACCAAGATTATCTTCCACATGAATGTCATATTCTAGTGCATAATACATCAAAATGCATAGACCATTCCCAAGCTCTAAGGATTTATAACACAAGTATTTTAGTATAGAGGTAAGATGCATGAAATGACACAAGATAAATGAAATAAAAGACAAATTTCACATTCCAAGAATAGTTATACACTTACAACAATTCAACACACTTGAACACACTCTATATGACCTGTTAGACTAAGAACTTTTGCTCAGGCATGAAGGATAAAGGATAGGAGGATGGAAAATAATCATGTATTGGCACTATACATCTCTTACACACCCAGATAATTTTTCAAATTTTTTGAAGGAAATAGATTGGTACCTAATTCTTAAAGGCAAAATGTGGCATCAATCTAGCAGGGCTTCGCCATACACTATGCATTATTTTTTACACTAGCCCAAGGGTTATATATATAGCAGAAAGGAAGTGAAAGGAGGAGGCCTTTGACACCAAAAAGAGGAATCAAAAGTTAAGAATCTCCATCTTTAGATAAAACCATCTTTGAAAATGATGATCATTTGGGCCATTTAATTAATCCATGTCACCACAAGTGGTCACACGGCTAGCTTGATCTCTTAAAGATGCTTCCCCAATGGTTGCACTAACAGAAATAAGATATTTTTGAGCTAAGTAATGAAATAAATTAGTTATGCAAATGAGATTCCACTTGTTATAGATTTGTCCTGATGCTAACAACTTCTCACTGGCTTGTTGAGGTGTGCAATGGCATAGGGAAGAGTCACTTTCATTCTATTGGCCTTGGAGAGGCATCACTTGGAGTCTACATGTACATCTAATTATTCCTTTGATTGGCCATGAAAAAATGACTCAGATCATGCCTTGATCAATGGTGAGATGAACCCTTTGATCTACTTTGGTGGATGAAGAACGTGAGCCCTTGGATCTTTGAGTGTTTAAATAAGGACCATCAATCTACCTGGTACCCACCATTTAAACACTAATGGCTAGTTCATCACCTTGAAGTTGACGTCCATATAATCATCATTCTACTAGGACCATTCCCTTGAAGTTTTTTTTTAGACCTTTGCTTTGGTATTTTCCCTAAACAATTTTCTTGCAAACCCTTTTCTTCGAAATAAATAACCTTTCGGGCCCCTTCTTAAACTTGCAAGTGGACTATTCCTTTGATAGACCTACCCTTAAGGACTTTGAAAAGTGCCCTTCAGAAGGCTCAAACATGCCCTTCAGGACTTTGAAAAGTGCCCTTTGAAAGGCTCCAACATACCCTTTGGGCCTTTGAAAAGTGCCCTTCAGAAGGATTAAAAATGTCCCTTTACTTTGAAAAGTGTCCCTTCAGACTTTTTGAAAGTGTCCCTTTGGAAGAGAAAAAAACCTTTGACAAAATTGAAAATGTCCCTTTAGAAATATTTCAAAGGACACTTTCATGAGAAAAAGATCCTTCGCAAAGATTGTTTCAGATAAAATGTCTGAAATAATTCCTTCGAAAAAGTTGAAAGAGCCAATTCCTTGAAAGAAAGATTTCTTCGAAAAGATTGTTTTGGACAAAATGTCTGAAATAATTCTTTCACAAAACTCAAAAAGTGCCCTTCAGAAAACTTGAAAGGACCAATTCTTTGAAAGAACAAACCCTTCGAAAAAGTTGCAAAGGACACTTCCTTTAGAAATCTTGAAGATGCCTTTCAAAAATCTTGAAAAGGACACTTCCATGAGAAAAAGACCCTTTCGAATTTTGTAAGTGACCCTTCAGAAAGCTTGAAATGGAACAATTCCTTTTAGACTTAGAAAAAAAACCTAAAGTGAAACCTTGTCAAAAAAATAACACTTGAGAAAAAAGACCGAAATAACACTTGAAAAAAGACCGAACAAAGACTTTTGAAGGAAATAACACTTGACACTTATTGTGGAGATAAACTAATAAGGATGCTACACTTAGCCAAAAATAAAGATGCAAAACTTAGGTGTGGAAATTGGTTAATAGTAACCGATGGCCATTGTTGATTGGTGTGAGAGAGGTGGCTGAGCCCTGGTGTCACCATATACCCTAGTGTCATCTTTCACCCACTCCCAATACATTATAAACCACTAAATATAATGTGTGTATATCTCTTTACACTATACCAAATTGTACAATTGCATAGGTTACTCTACTTTGTAACCTCTTATAAAAAAAGTGTATCTTATCTCTTTTATGTTATATCTACTCTATTACAATGTTATAAATACTGACTCAATGCAAAGCAATTAAATGGCCATGTCTGTATGAGACATTCCCTTTCTCTAATTTCATTGTCCTTTATTTTTACAAAGCATTATTTCTTACTATAACAGCTAGTTGGTAAAATCATTTTTTTATCAGCCTGGAGAAGTGTCATGTTGTTGCCAGAAAGGAATCAACTTTATGGAGTTTATGGTTTGATTCTTTAGTTGATAGAGATATCTATCACCCAAAAAAATGCCACCAAAACAACATTACATATATCTCATGCACATAAAAATAGTTTAGGAATAGGCCAAAATATTATAAGGATGAGGTGGAGGATCATCCTTGGGTGGCATAGTAGGCAAAGAAGGTTTTATTGAGAGAGGATCCAAAGCCACCCAACCATCTATGGGGTCTATAAGATCCAAAAAAATAATGTCCCATCCATCAATAGGATTCACCATAGGGCTTTAAGTGTCAGTTGTTATCCCCACTATGAAGGACTAACATCATCTTTTCCACATGATGACGATGATCTCCATCTTCCTTATTAAGGGGTGGTGGAGAAATTATTACGACTGTAAGACCACATTCACCAATGCCTATGTGTTGGAGGTGGCAGGTCCTATGGTGGATAGTTTATGGGGATGTGAATCGTAGAATAAGGGGAACACCCCCAATGATCAATTAAATCTTAAATATGTATGACTTCAATGATGGTTTTTCTAGCTTGGACTTGAATTTGAATGCAGGTCTAAGATAATACAAAAACCTCGTCGTTAATAGAGAAATGACAAAATGATTCCTAATTATTAAAAAAAAGTTTCTAGTCTCCATAATTTAAATAAAATGACAACTTTGAAAAAATCCATAAAAAAACCATAGAATTTGGCCAATTAGCAGAATCCTTAAGGAAGGGCAAGCACCATGAGAAAGGCTCAAGATGGTATGGTTAAAAGAGATTGTGTTGAGTATAATGCCAATTTCAAATCTTGACAGTTGATGTTATTATTAGATTTATTTTTATTTTATTAGTTTAATAAGGTTATTTAATTAAATTATTTCTTAGACTATTTTTTTGGTCAGTTTAACTCCCTAAAAAATAGCTAGAAGTGTTAGTTAGAGTGTAATTCATTGAATGTGTACTTAACTAAACTCAAGCATATATCCATTCATCCCAAAGATATGGGGTGCATTTTTTATATATTATTTAATTAAAAATAAAGTTATTTTAATCAATTTCCTATTTTCTAGGGAATTAGGATGCGTAGTTTGACTAAGTTGCATGAGTTACTTGCTAAGAAAGGCTTCTTGTACGTTGACCTTGTCTTGTCAATAAGTCAACCTTGTTTTCTTGAGTCTAATTTTATGTTATTTTAGAGTCTATGTTTAGTTAATTAATGGCTAATTAACTATTTTAATTTATATTTCATTTTATAAACATAACTTATTATGCAAGTTATCTTATAATAGGTTTGTTTTAGTTTTATTTATTAATAAATAATTGTGCACAAATAAATATGGTCCAATAGTTACTATTGGGAAACAATTTTGCATGTCTTAATTTCTAATTTTATTGCAGGTATTTATTAAGGAATACCAACAAGCATATGTTTTCTATTTTAAAGTTATTCAGTACATTTTTTGGTCAACAATCTCACTTATAACACAACTAGATTAACAGTTAGTAATTTTGAGACAAATTGGTTGATACATAGCTTTAATTTTAGATAAAATCAGAGGTAATTTTCACTTCCTCCATATATTCAAAACCTTCATATTATGTGTCCACTGCCAAGTAGATTGGGCTTTGGGACATGTCCAAAATGTGTGTTTGAAAGACTCTAGTATGTTACAAGCTAGACACTTGAGTCAAAAAATTCCCAGGTAGGAAAGTCATTCTTGAGCAGAAGGCCTTGATAGACTAGACACTAAATAAAGTGGTATTACTTGGTTTTGAATGAAAATAACATCACACGAAATAATACAACAATGAAACAATACAAGAAAATAATAAATACACACCAGATTTATGTGGAAAACCATAGAAACATACCAAGGAAAAACCACATGGTAAAATGTCTCTCTATCATACTTTATTAATAGAAAAATCATAATTAAAATGATATATATAACCTCAATGGCTCATGATTATTTTATATAGGGAAAATAAGGTTCTAGAAACTACATCATATGACTTCTAAAAGAGTAGTACTGCATCATACAATCTAGAATCACTATACTACATTGTATGGTATCATATGATGTTGTGCAATCATATGGTCAATAAAAATATTAGACATAGGATTTCCATATACCACACCATAATGCTGAAGATATAAATATTGATTTCATCTCCTAATAACTTTTAAGTTTGGCTTTCCATATCCTGTCAAGCTAAGCAAGCAACGTTCTCAGTGAGGAGTTAAGGTTTTAGTGCATATTGAACTTGTCAAATGCTAAAGAAAAGGGGTTCATCACTTGATAAAGGAGGCCTAGAGAATAATTATTGAAATGGGTATCACAATTCCACCTCCAATCTTTCCACCACAAGCTTGGAGATTGAAGACCCACTTTATGGAACATGACATCCGACATTAGCTCCTGAATGTGAAGAATAATTAGTAAGTCATATTTAATTAGATTGAATTTTAATTTTAGCACATGTTAAGAAGCCTAGTCCTAAGTGGAAACCAAATAATGTATAATATGAATTCCTTTCTTTAAAAGCCTCAAGGCTTTTATACCAAGAAAATTTTCCAACAAAAGATTAATATTGGTCACGATGGGAGACCGCTAGAGATTATAGTCATTAAAAGAAAGACACTACAAAATCCATCACCAACACACTTAGATAATACTTAATAGCCTCATAGGTCTTCTAGATACTTTTATCTATAAAATATCTTTAAATTTTGACCAAAGCAAACATGATTAGGAAAGTATGAAAACTGATGTTTTTCTAACTAAATTTACCATAAGGAGATCTAGATGATATACAATGACGTAGCTGAATTTTTTAAGATTCATTACCTTTGATGGCTCTAACCATCAATTTATCACACAAATAAATGCTCTGTAGATAGATGTTAATAAATTCCATACCTCCTTTATCACGAGGCAAACAATCAATATCCCAAAAAACTCTGTGGAAACCCCATGTTTGCTTCACATTAAACTAGAGAAGCTCTCTAATAATTTTATCCAACTTTTCATTTGAGGACTTGGAAGGATCCTAAGAATATGAATAGTATACATGATTAGAAACAATAATTTTGGTGCACATCTAGGACTTCCCTGTGAAAGAGAGTGGTTTGTGACCCATTATGCCACCTTTTTCTCCACTATGTTTATGACATACTTTTACAACTCTATGGGGAAACTATCAAATGTTAAAAGGATCACCAAAAACTTTACTTATTCCCCTATATAAATACATTTCTATCTATATTAGATTAATCACTCAGGCATGGGCATCATACTTTGTCTAAAACATTAGGTCTTATTCTAATATAAGCTAGCCCAGAAGCTAGACAAAAAAATGTCAAGACAATGCATAGCTTCCTTGAACAACTTTTCTTGATCTTCCAAAGTGAGGAATATTTCATATTAAAAGTGTCCATTGATGAGTTTAAAGGATTGATTAGGGAGAACAATACCTCGAACAAGACCCTGTTTGGTTTTCTGAGCTAACATTTTAACCTAGAGTTTCAACCGATAAGACATATAGGGTTGAGGCAAGGGGTAACCTTGATTAATGGAGTGATAGAGGCCAACAAAATCAAATTTGAACCATTTATAGTGAGATATGCCAAGGTATCCAAAAATAGGTTTTGAATTGTAGAAATAAAGAATGGTCCAAAGCAAGGGCCTGCAACATGCCATAATGAAAGGTCACTCATTCTTATCATAAGTCTTCTCAAAATCAAGTTTGAGAAAGATGGTTCTCTGATAATAGGATCTCACCCATTATATACCCTCCCAAAAATTAATAAGGTTATCAATAATATATTTATTTTTGATAAAATTAGTGCTTGAGTCTGCTAATGGTACGCAAGATGAGTCAAAGGTAGTTAGCCAGAGCTTTAACAATGATTTAGTAAGACAGACTTGACAGAGTCATCAGGTGCTATCTAATAATAAGTTTTGAGTCACCTGATTTGGGTATGAACTTGATAATTCCTTGATTAATAAGAGAACCCAACAATGTTTTTTGAAGAGCCTCTTTGTAAACTTGGAACAGGTTGGGCCCAACAAACTCCGAGGTAGTTTTATAAAATTAATAAGTCAATCCATCAATTTTTGGGGATTTGTCATTATTCATGCTATGAATCATGCTATGAAGGGCCTAAGAGAGATCATGTAATGATAAAGGAGAATCACATAAACTTTGGTCTGTAGGTTTGAGTTTTCATGGAACCAAATCGAGGCATCCATGCAAGGCTTGAACCCTCTCCATTATTTCCTCCTCAGCTTGAAACACTAACTTTTGGTGGTTTATAAAATGAAAGGAGATGTTAGGAAGAGAAGTGAGCCTTGAATGGGCTAAATTGATGGATTGTATTTGGTCTCGACCTTGTTTGGATCTAATATACTTAATTAACTCCTTCAAAGCCTTATCTCCAATTATGATCCACTAAAAGTGAGCACAAAGTTGCACCTCTCTAGATGCATAATGATCTGCCACTTTGAGTCGGTGTTTGAGAAAAATGAGTTGGGTTGAAGCTAGAATTCAAAAGGGTTGCATTCAATAATAGAGGGGATCCTTTGGTATTATTTGAGCATAACCTCTTCCCCCTAATTTTAAACATGAGAAACTACCTTCCATAATAGCGAAAAAAGGTGGTGGTGTAACAAATAGCCTCATTCCACCACTCTATCCAACTAAAAGCAAAAGGTGGCTGAGGCACAAAATTCCAAATCTAGGCAATGAGGTGGATGGTTCCCTCATGGCATAGGAGGGAGGTGGTAAATATGAATTGATTACGTGTCACCTTGTAATGATTGTTGTTCCACTCTACTCTTCAAGTGTTCAAAGAATGTGTTTAGGATGTATGACAATAGGCTGCCCATTGATAGTCATAAAAGAGAAAATATTTTGCTCTGAAAGCATATAATGGTCTAATCTATTAAGGATCTTATTAGTGTTGGCATGACAATTTTACTATGTAAACTAAGGTGTGGTAGTTATTGAGCATTTTCGTAAGAGATGGTACACTAGGCCTCATTGATTTATAGAATAAAACCAATCCTCGTGTTCTCCCATGCACCATCTCATTGGTAATCCTCTAAAAAAATTCCTTGAAACATTACACCATATTAAAATCTTGGCACACCAACCACATGACAAGGGGTATGTTGTCCATCAAATATCACCATAAAATTGATCCATAAAGGCTATCATTGGGAGCATAAATGTTAATAAGCCCTAATGAATGTCTATTAACATCGAGGATAATCCAAATATCCCAGTGTGATGAATCACCCCTTGTGGCAATAACTAAAGAGGAAAACTTTGGGGAAACTAATATACTAGTGCCACCTCATTCGTTGACATGGAAAGTGGAGAATTGAGTGGCATTAGTCCAAATGCATTTCAAAGTAGTCTGCATAAGAAATCCTAAATTTTTAAATTCTTACAGACAAACAAAATCTAGTGATCTAATGTGTTGATAGATAGCTCACATAGAGAATTTTTTAGAGCACTCTATGAGACCTCAAACATTATATGATATAAAATTCATTGGGAAACATCATTTGTAAGGAGTTCCCCCTAACCATTTTCAAATCCTTCAAGAGTTATAAAATTATCATTCTATTTTGGTAAGACAAAATCCCTAATAGAAATGGAGCAGTATTTGGCCCCATTATCCTGTTGGGGAGAGTCTTTACCACCACAAGGTGGGTTGCATAATAGCCTAGAAAAGGAACCACTTGTAGAGGATATCCCATCAGGAGAAGATCTCACTCAAGGATGTGAAAATTGTGTAACATAACTATGTTGGGTTGTAGGTTAAACTAAGATATTCATGTGGGGGGTTGAAAAAGCATGCCTCTAAAGAGGTTTTGATCACAAGGGGAGTAACAATCAAGGGGGAAGGTTTAACCCCAACTTACACCTTTATTTTAGTAACCACATCATCCAACCACTATTTTTTTATGCCACCTTGGGCTTCTCAGACCATGAGGTTTCAATCGAGGGTTTCAACTGACCCATGAGGGGGAAATCTTTGATTTGGTGGTCATGGGATTAACAATAATAACATGTGTTGGGGAGGTTGAAATACACCACTTTTTATGCCCAACACTCATTTATAATTTGAATGTTAATGGATTCCTTAAAATTGTTGGTCAAGTGGACCTCGACACAAACTCACCTATTCAGGCATGAAGAATAAAATTTTGGAGCCTCGTGGCATAGGAGATGCCCTATGAGCCAAATAATCTCATCAAGAAAAGACCAAACAGGGGTTGGGAGGCTAGGGAGTTCAACTTAAATCGACACCAAGAGGGAATCTTGGTCACTTACCTTAAAGTCTCTGGTCCATTTAGACAAAATCATAAACATGTTTATGAGGAGCCAACAACTCAAGTTTTCAAGTAGAGATTGGAGCTTGAACGACTCCTTAAAGGAGAAAATTAAAAAAAACCTTAGTAGGGTTCTAGACACCAGTGATTTTGATGCTGAAGGGATCCCATTAGCATCAAATCCAAGCATTGAGGGACTCCTCTGAGGGGATTCAAACAACAAAGTCAGTAATAAGCAAAGTATTTTCATACCATTTGCATACATTATCAATGACATCAGGGTTTAAACATATCTTAGGCTAAGAGGGAGAGTCAGAGGTGCTACCTCATCATATACCTTTGGCACAAACTTCCTGGCTTTGCTTGGGCACTATCCTTCCCACTGCTTACAACAATAGTTGCAACAAAGTGGGCATAGGGCATTATAAGGCAAGAGCTCACCCAAAGGGCAGTGCATCGAGCACAATAAATGTGTGTCTACCCTATCAAATCTCATGGAAGTAGTATGAAAGATAGGGGGACAAGCAATTAGTTAGCAAAGATGACATAAAATCCTAAAAAAGCTAGCAAAATTGTTAACAAACTTTTAGGTAGAGCAATTAACCATTTTGAAGCATCAAAAACATAAATAATATTATGAGATATTGGCCAACAAAATAAAAAAAGTTACAACTTAAATCTAGGAGATTTTGTAAATTCATATTGTGGATGTTTAATTTGTTGAATGAACTTTTAATCAAGGGTTCAATATTGTCATCCAATTGTAATATGGAAGCAATGACTAAGTCATGTTTCCACTTAATCCTTATCTAACAATTTTTAATGGTTGGATGGAAGAATGGGACTAGATCTCTTAGGCTTCAAAGTTCCATCGATAGATTTTAGAGGTTTTGCATGATTACTAGTCCCTGAAGTATTTCTTAGATGTCTTCTTCTTCTTGGTGTATGACTTTATGCCTTGTTGTCTTATTGATGTTCTAGACAGTCTTATGTGATGTTTTGTTTTTGTTACAATAATTCTTGTCTTCAAGAATTTTTTTAAGTAATACCCTTTATGTAAATTTTGATTAAATAAAACAATAACAATTAATTAAAAAACAAAAATCACTTGTAGAGGGTAAAAATACCAAAGTGGTGGATGCTTCTCTCCCATTTTAATGAATGCTTAGAAGGGCTTGTGTACTTTGTTATTCCATGTTTTAATAATTATTGTTTTTATGCCATTCCAACAAACACTTAGAGGTGCCTACGTGATTTTATTAGACCCCTTGCCTTAGTATTCTTATGACCAATATACACGAGGAAAATTCATTAAAATAACAACTTTGAATGAAGATATTAGAATTGTATAAGTGTTCATTAAAGAATTGGATTTGATTTAGGGTGGTAAAACATGTATTTATAGGCATTCAAACAAGTTTTTTTGTATTATTAAGTCATAAAGGAAGATAACCACTTGTATTGTTATTAAGAGGGCCACTTTTATTTTGGCATCACTCTCATTAGCATAAGCAATATGATATATTGGGTTTGTACATTGTCATTTTTAATATGGCATCATCTGCATTGGCATAAACAACATGGTATATTGGTTTTATATATTGTCGTGGACCAATCCTACCAACTAGGGGTTAAATTTGATTGCCATATGACTGCATTTATATTTTTTCCTATAAACCACATTCACATTTTTTGGTAGACTTTATCAGATGCAAGATGAAAATTTGGGTAGACCGTCAAAAATTATAAAGGATTATAATTATGTCGACAAGTATAACTTACAATAACAACTCAAGTAGTGGTTTTAGAGTGTAATAGTGTGAGATGTCAATAAAAATGACCAATCTTATATATGGCATCCATTTAATCTTCATATAACTTTTTTATTTTTGCTTGGAGAAGGTGATTGAAAAATTGCGACATCTTAGGCATATAGTGGAGTTTGGAGCCTTATATTTTTTAAATCATTTGAGATAGGAAAAAAAATGAAAGGTCTATAATCAAATCATAGTTTCATCAGTTGGTGTTCTCACTTCGGTGGGCATAATGACTCCGTAGGCTTCACATTATGTTGCACATAGTGTTGATCCACATGGTACTCAACGCCATGTTTTTTGATGCAACACTTTTGATCCTAACACTACAATGCACCTTTTCTTGTGACACAAAACTCAATATGAGCACCTTGAGTTTACATGCAACCATAAATCATACCATGCATGTCCAGCTCAAAATCAAAACTTCACACTACACCCCCAACATGTTAGATTCCACTCCTAAAATTCAAATTATGTTTGTAGAGTCATGAACATTACACACACACAAAATTCAAACCATTACACCTACATGAAGGTGAACCATCATACATTGCAAAGGTTGGAATGTTTCAAAACTTTCAAATTATTATATGATGATTGATGATAATTTTATGTGTATGCATACAATAAATTCAAACATTTCAATTCCTATAGAAGAACATATGAAACATATTCAATACACTGTAATCATTTATATGAGCCTCATAAGCCCAAAAAACCATCATCATTAATTGAGGAATCCTTTCCACTTTTTGTTTAATTGGTTTTAGAGTCATTTAATTTGGTTTTATATGGTTAAAGCAATTCAAAGTTTCTTCTAATTAGTTTTAGACTTGTTTAAATTGAATGCAGTGCATTCTTCACATTTTTAAGAGTCATTGGATATTTAACATCTATTTCCATCTAGATGACACCTATTTCAATCATGTAGTGGGTAACTAAAAAAATAGTGAAATCTATAGATTGCATCGACATATGTAACATGTCACTGAACTTTGTGCGTGTATCAACACAAGGTTCTTTGATTTCATCCCTTGAAATACCCTATCATTGCCCATCACAACAACCACCGATCTCACCTTGAAATCTTTTACCATTTTCATGTTTTGTATGGCCTTGCCCTTCCCCATCACTTCACCATTACTCAAGCTCATTATGAATTAATCCTCACACACCTCATTGCCACATCATATGAAAGAAAAAACCACCTAATTTTGTACCATCACCTCCACCAAAAATATAAGATTATTATTGCTTAATGTTTTATACACAAACGATGAGACATGGTCAATAATAATGGGTTTCAAGTGGGGTTTAACTGTGACTTTACACTATTTTACTTTACAAAACCTCACTTTACTTAATAAAAAAAAATGATATGTCCCTTTTAGTGTAACTTGCACCCTTGGGGCAACTCCTAGCTTTAAGTTTGACAGTGGTAAAATGACTGAATCTATTGTGTAAACACTACAAAAAAAATTATAATTCTTTTATTACACTGGAGGCATTTACATTGACATACAAATGCCATAGACTCATCTCATGGTTTTAGGAGATTTGCATTTAGGGTTACCCATGTTTTTTGAAGGAGGTTTCTAGTAAGGAATGGATGCCCATACTTCTTCATTATGTTGATCATCATCTCAATAAATATATGCACCACCTTCATTACCTATAAAGTTAAAATTCACCTCTTAAGATTTTGATATGCATGAATATGGTCTTTGATTTGCATGTGGTGACGGCTATCCAGTTCCCCATGGCAGAAGTGCAGGGTGTGAAGTCATCTATAAATGAGGGAGTTATCCACATAGGTATCAAAAATTGGTATATATTCAATTTTTAGATGCTCCACCACTCGTATTCTACTCTTTTGTGAAAATACATAGTATTCTCATCAACCCAGCTTGGCCAACTTCCTTGCTCTATAGCCATCTACCTACTAGACCCGTAGCATAAACCACACACTAGCTCTTGATGGGTTTGTCTAAGGGATATAGAAATACACAAAATAGACCTTGTCGTTTCTAATAATGGGTCTAGCAAAGAAGAATGTTGGGTGTTTGGTGTGCTTTATTGTGCTCTTCTTCCACGGGTCTCCCTCCCTTTTGCACAATGCCCACAAGCTGGATTTTTATTTGCTTTGTTGTTGACTAGATGGAATACAATACAATAATCAATGTGTTGTAATTATGGATTTCCTCTACACCACCCAAATCTAATGACAAAATTGGACAACTAATTGATGTGGGATAGGAAAAAAAATTGGTTTAAAAATTGAAGCGTGTGTTATGATACAGGTTTCAAATTAGCAGAGTTATGGGGTAGAAACAAGTTAATGCCCAAATGCCATGCCATTAACATTTATTGAGATAACCATACTATTTAAGTGCCATGAATCAGGTTTTGAATTCTCAGTATAAAGATGTATGGTTCATATCTATATATAATAAATTATACAAGATAATATTTATATATATTATATAATTATTTGTTAACATACAAAAATATTATATAATAACTAATATTTAATATATAAAAATATCATACTATTATATATATATATATAGAGAGAGAGAGAGAGAGAGAGGTAAGAAGGATTTTGTAAAGCAAGAGTGTAAATCGACACTTAAACCTCACTCAAAATCCATGACTACTAACTTACCATTGCTTCTCCCCATTATCGCCCAACTCACCATTATCGCCCAACCCACATTTAAATATTTCATTGCTTTCATGCTTTGTAAGAATGTATTTGGATGTCAAAATAAGTTCATGTAAAGTAATTATGAGACAGACCAATCGGGATTTGAATTCCATGCATTGTTTTAATCTACGATGGCTTGCATTCTTTGTGGCCATGGGTACATACAATCCCTCAACACCTATTTACAATACTGGATTGATGGGAACGATACCTCTAATGGCCATGTGAAAGGATGACACAATATAAGGAGGTATTCAAGTTTAACCAATGAGATAGAGGCACTAAGCAATTACGTAGGACAAGTGTCCTAAATTGTAGTTGCCCATATAATATATTTAAATAAGAATTATATATGGTACTTATTGGATATACATACCCTGCACCCATTACAAAGGAGATTGTAGCTTGTAGGTGGTGGCATATTTTATTAACTATTTTCTATTTGATTACATAAAGAGTCAACATCTAATATGTGGATCGAATCAACAAGACAATGATGTTGATGTGGGGAAATACATTGAGGCTATGGAGTTTATCTTGTTGCTTTCATTGTAGTCAAAGTGAATATAAATGAGGGGGCATTGTGCATGATACAATGTCAATGTCGTGGTAGAGGAATCACTAATTAAAAGAAAATGTCGTTGATTGGCAATCGTTCCAAGGTGGCAAGGAGATTTGGTATGTGTAATTTGCATGCATTAGGGGGTACCCACATCATACACTTAAAAGGGGAATATACTCTACAAATGTAAATAAAACACTTCCAAATAAAATCATAAAAATTAAATATACTGGCCACACTATTATCTTTGCCTAAGATATATCCTCTATTGTTAGGCACCTACCACATCAAGTTAAAAACCTGGGCATCCTAGTGTTAAAAATAATTAGATCAAAAAATAAATCATATGATTACTTTGTAAGTAGATCGCATGTCATGCAAGCCCTACATTAAAAAATGTAACATGAGCCTTATTATGTAGACGTCTAGCTTAACCATCAAGCAATTCATGCCTTACCATCTGAACCTATTGATATCTCCTTCATCCTTCAGCACACCACTGTGGCACTTCCAAATGCACAAATCAAAAATCTAGATTTGGATGACAACGTAAATGCAACTACACACCTACACTATCATCAAATGTCATATTTTGTTGCTTCCTTTTGAAATATTTGAGACAATGATGTGGTGACATCATGGACATCTAGACTCGACAAATTAATTAAATAGTATAACCAAAGATCCTTAATAGAGATTCAGTGCATGGGTTCCACGTGGCAACCTACCAATAGATTGAAGGCCCAAAGGGGTAGTAAAAAAATTGCAACAAATAAAATTAGGAGTTCCTGACCTTTCTTAGAATGCCAATATGAATTGTTAGTTGTCCACAGTGGGGACCAAACATAAATATCCATGAGTATAGTTGGAGTCCCAAAGCTGTGCTTTCCTAGGGTGTCAGTATGGAATGTCATTTATCTGAACCTGGGAACCAACCACAAGCCGACATGTTTACATTTACAGTCCTAAAATCCTAGCCTTCCCTAGTGTGTCAATCCTACTTTATAGGGTTATTGGTGTTAGAAACTAGTCATGTTTGTATACAAATGCCATTGGAATTTCAAGTGAGATATGTGGCAAAAGGATTTATCCCTTGTCAATGATGATTCATTTCTTGGAAACTAGAGGGCCCATGAGTGGCAGTGTTCAAGAACATTTTCATTACATAGATACTAAAAAATATATACTCCCAAACAAAATTTGGCCCCCACTCCCCAATCTATTTTGTGTGCTTGATTCATGGCAGACTATCCCCAAAATAGAAATGGCCTTGTCTAGTATTCTGGAGGCCAGTGAATAGGCATTTGTTTGCGCCATCAAGGTGTCTTCAAGGATTGAACTAGATCTAGTGGCTATGTATCTGCCCCAGGGCTTCCAAGAGATAACAAACAATAGAGGGCTGGTCATATGGGGATGGGTGCCTCACTTGGTGATTCTTTCCCATCCAGCTATGGGTTCCTTCATGATTCATTATAGATGGAATTCTATTGTGGAAAGTGTGACTTTGGGAATTATGTTGATGACATGGCCCATGTATGTTGATTAGAATTCCATTACATGTATTTATAGAATGTTGTTCACATACGAGGAGGCCTCACTTCTTCATTAGACGATACCACCTCCTCTCCTAATAAATTAACCTCTTTCCCATGTGAGGCAATAGGTCACAGTGAAAGCACCTCCCCCTTTTTGACAGAAAATGTCACAACATCCTCATTATCTCCATTAAGTCCACACAGATAAGATACCTTCCCAAATCTTTCCTCCACCATGGGGGGCAAAGGCATCACCTTCGCGAATCTATCTAATACCATAGGTGGAAAAGGTGGGCCTTCGATAAATCTTTCCTCTCTCATAGGTGGTAAAGGCAGCCCCCTGACAAATATTTCCTCTACCATATGTGGCAAAGGCAACTCCCTCTTTGTTTCTATAGATTGCACATCATGTATACACCTTCCTTGCATGTTAAGCTCTTGGGCCATGAAAGTTATAAAGCTTCTGATTCCTCAGATGTTATGTTCATAGGGCATGAAATATTGAAGAGAAACAAAAGATAAAGATCGTTCCTTCCTGCATCTTATTCTAGGATAATAATCCAACAACCTCAACACTCTGAGATATGACATCTGCTTGACACATTTCGTTCAAAATCCTTAAAGCTTGGTCAAGAAAACCATTCAGTGCATATCTTGAGACCACATCATTCCATTTAATCTCCTTCCCTTAGTCATGGATTGAATGGGAGATTTTTTATCAGGTCGCCTAAAATACTAAGAGTGAGAGGGTGGCCCAAATCAATGAGCATCAACTGTAAAAATGATCGTGGCTTCATGACGGGATAAATGCAACAATAAAAAAAGAAACAATATAATCATCAACGTGTCTGATACAAGGTTTTCCTTTGTTGCTTACCTTTCCTTAGACTACAAAAACATGTGAGGCTAAACAACTCAACAAGGGTTGTGCGAGCAACTCAACAAATGTTTATGATGTATGGTTCACTTGCTTATTTCTAATTAACTATCTTCGCGAATTAAGTATTTTGTTCACAATTTCAATGTTGAGAAATTTAAAACTAAATTAGGATATATATTATATAATATAATCTATCTATCTGTTTGTGTATATATATAATATAATATAATATATAATATTCATATATATTATATAATTAATTTTCAATATACAACAATATATAATATTTATATAATAACTAACATTTAATATATAAAAATATTATACTTATATGGAAGTCCTATACATCAAATTGGAAGATGGTTAATTATTAAATCACACTCATTGATATTCCTGTATTTTTAATTTGACTGATTACATATATATCAAGCTCCTCATTCAAAGTTGTTTTCTTGCAAGTTCATCATCGACATGGATTAGACATTATTTACATTTCATAATACATTTTGAACTATTGTAATAGTTCAAAGTATAAATCCACAATAAAGTATATACCATGATTTAAAAAAATAACTGAAAATCAGAATTAGAAACACCTCTCTGTGTTTGTTTTATTGGAAATGAGTATGAAAGCATGAGGTGGAAAGGCAAACGTTAATGACGAACATTGGTGTAGCATTGTAATGGTGACAATGTTAATGATAAATAGGACGCAAATGTAATTTAAGGTGCCTTTTTGGTTTAAACTGATGAAGAAATTTGACATATAGTGATTATTTGTCCAAGCTTCTACTAATTGGTGACTCAGGGATTGGAAAATCTTACCTTCTCCTTAAATGTGTCATGTCACTGAACTTGGAATGTGTAGCAGTTTCAATCACGTCTATATCCTCCAGTTTCAAATTCATGTGATTGTTAGCATATCCATTTCTTGTCCAATCCTTCTTGCATCATTCTCCATACTTGGCTATCTCGATGCAAAAAAGGATTGAATTGTGGACAATGATGCACTGAGCTCCGTGTTGCCGCCTAGAGAAAGTGAAAAGTATCTGAGCAAGAACTATGAGAATTGCATGACAACCAAGTCTTCAAATGATAATTATATGAACAAGTACAAAGAAAGGAGGATAAAATTGAAAAGTCACCCATGATATAAAAAAATCAATTATAACCTATAACATTTATAAAGTACTTGAAATCCATTAATTTTATATGATTTACATCCTCAACCTTTAAATATAATTCAATATTAATTTTTTACACTATACATTACCATATTTCCCCAAACCACATCCTTCTAAACAATCCCTTCAAGTTCCCTCTAGCATTACTCACACCTAGTTTAATAGGGGTTGTTCCTATCGAGGCACTTGCTATGGTTCGCCTTTTAAGCTATTTAAAAAGAATTGAAAAAATGGAAGAGGATAGATGGCCTAAAGTTTTTTTAGTGATACACTATGTAAGCGAAAAAGGACATGGATGCAACAAAACATCACATGGATGAGTAAATGGAATATTCAATTCAATATGTGCCCCACAAATAATAAAGAAATAAAAGTCTTTGTTATGGAGAAATTCTACAAGAGAAATTGGGGAAGCGAGATCGGGAGGAAGAAACTATATTATATAAATGAGTTCAACCCCACTTGTGATCAACTCCAAAAAGCGTACATAGGAGCCAACATTTCTTGGAGGGCTAAAATTCTTATTGCTCAGCTGAGAACCAACTCTCACCAACTTCGTTGTGAGACCGAGCGTTGGAAGAGGCTAAAGGAGGCTTGGGAAGAGAGAATTTGCAGATTTTGCAATTCTGGGAAAGTGGAAACTGAACAGCACTTTATTCTAGAATGTGAGGCCTACAAAGATAGCAGAGATAAATTTGCGAATACTATATGTGGCAGTTCTTGGCATAACCTATTCAACGAAGAGCACATTGAGCAATTAGGGGGGCTGATCATCAACGTACACAAGAAGCGAACAGTGCTACTTAAATCTGCTTGAGTTGTCTTGCTGTCCCATAGGCTATTTTTAGTCTCGTGGACGTTAAAATTTTTATTATTATTATTATTATATATAGTCCATTCAAACTTAATCTAAATCATTCGAGACGGGAAAAAAACCTGAAAATAAAAAAAGGTTCGTTTGGGCCTTCTCGGGGTTTCGCCAAACGTAGCTCCTAAGAAAGATCGATACAAGCCAATACATAGCAAATAATTCCCGTATAAGCATGAGTTGCGGCAAAACTTGATCGAAACCAAGGCGGGCAGAGGAGTAGAAGATTGCTAAGTGGGCGGCTGCCTTCGTGAAATTTCTGTAAAACAACAGGTATTTCTGTGACCAGATCCGAATTCCTTATCATATTTAGGTCGTCTTATTGCAGGGCGTTTCCATTGGGGAGGCAAATTTCAGCAAAAACACCACGTAGCGAATTCTTTTGTGGGTCTCTGTTCTAGGCAATTGGGTGTACGTTAAACTGCATTTCCAATAATGGGTTCCAGAGAATTTAATATACCTCCAATGGATTTGGGTGGTGGCATCCCTGTGTCCCAGCCCAGAAGGCCCTTAAACCCTCCATTCCAACCCCAGGTGAGGCCCCCCGTTAGCACAAATCTTCAATTCATGTCATTCGACGTTGGATCCGCGCCCACGTCATTTGCACCCCCTACTGGTTACTCCAGAAACAGCTTTGGAGCCTTTGAAGACGAGCCCCCTTTGCTGGAAGAATTGGGCATCAACACCCGCCTCATAACAAAGAAAACCCTAAACCTTCTGAACCCCATTAGGGTTAATGCCAATTTACACGAGAATGCAGACCTGTCGGGGCCATTTTTATTCTGTATTGCATTTGGGCTCTTTCAGTTGCTGGCAGGGAAGCTTCATTTTGGGGTAATTTTGGGTTGGATTACTGTGGCTTCTTTGTACCTCTATGTAGTGTTCAACATGTTGGCAGGGAGAAATGGTAACTTGGATCTGTACCGGTGTCTCAGCTTGGTGGGTTACTGTATGTTGCCCATGGTGATTTTCTCAGCACTTGCACTCTTTGTTCCACATCAAGGTGTTGCCATGTATGTCATGGCAGCAGTGACCGTGATGTGGTGCACAAGGGCGTGCACCAGCTTGCTACTTGTTCTTGCATCTTATGGCGATGAACACCGGAAATTGGTGGCATATGCTTGTAGCTTGATCTACATGCTGTTTTCTCTCCTCGTGATTTTTTGAAAGAGGTATTACTGTATTTGTTCGAATTTTGCAAGTTTGCTACAGCAACTGTTTGGTGAAAGTCTCCGTTGTGATTGTAGGTTTTCTGTTGGAAAAGATCTACACTAAAAAGCCTTTGAAGATTCATTAAAATTTGAAAGAATTCTAGGATGTGATGGAATTGTTTTTAATATATTTTGACCATTATATTCATTAAGATTTGGCAAAAAGTCAGGTGTTTTGGTCCTTCCGATATCTTTTTGATACAAAATTTGATAAGTTTATGTTTAATACAATTTGATAAGTATATGTTCTTTCTTTATAATGAGAATAGTTGTGCAATTCCAATCAGTTCATAAGAGGATTGCCTCTACAATCTTATTTTTGTTATGAATGAATCTGCTGTTGAAAGCAGTATTGTTCTGTATTCCTTTGTATACAATGAATTCTATATTAAAGATCTATGATATGTATTTGTCATGGCGACTTGTGAAAAGCAAATCTAAAACACAGAAATATATGCAACCAACATTTTGAAATATGTTGAACTATTTGCAGCAAAATAAAATACTCAATGGGGTCTTTCACGATGTTCAATTTTACTTCAAAGATGCCAGAGAATTTTGTTGTGCACATAATCAATCTAATTTCATCCCTTGTTTATAAATTATATATTTGTTTTAATGGTAATTTTGTAGCTTGTTTATGATTCCTATACCTCTTTATTATTTTTGGAGTGTTTTTAAAGATCTGAAGTTAATGTATGGTCTAAGCATTTGGCATGGGAGATATCTAGTCAGTGTGGCCAACAATCACTTTGGAATAATCTAGATAACAGAGTTTTCTCATCTTGGGGTGGTTGATATAAAGTTTTTGTTTCGACCCTATAAGAGTTAAAGTTGTTCAAGAACTGAGTGTGGCCAGTAGACCGATCGGTTATATGCTGAATGTTTGACAGCTTGAGGTCAGTGGTTCAAAACCTGCACCTCCCGGGGTCTCCCCCACTCCGGGTCAAGTTTACTGAGGAGAGGCAGGATATAGTGGTAGCTTTCTGGAACTGAAGCCCCTTGTGGCAAGGTAATGATGGAAATGCTGTGAATTCTCCTACTCAACAAAAAAAAAAAAAAAAAGTTTTGAGATTAATTTTTCCAGTGTTATAATAAATAAGGTTCTTCTGGAATCAACTGCATAACAAAGTTATTTTTCCAGATAACTTTGGTAAATAACTTTGTTATGCAGTTGATTCCAGAAGAACCTTATTTAAAAAAAAAAAGTTGTTTAAGCACATATTTTACTTCAATGCAAAATGAATAGAGTAACGAGACATGTAAACACAATTGTGGAATATAAGTTTTTTAGTATTAAAGTAAGGTACCAGATGGTTCTTTACTGATGCAAAGCTCAATAATAAAAAGATTTCTTTCAAAGAACTAAAATATGTAGAAGCATATTTGATTCCTCCAAAGCCAAAGTATGTCAAGCACCCACTCCTCTAATGTTTAAAGTTGAGAAGAAATGGGAGATTCGTACTGAGATGATGTACCCGGTCTCACCGACTTGAATGTTTGGTCACAAAGTCTCTTGCAGTTTGGGAACCTCACATAGTGGAAGTAGAGGTGATAAGTTTAGAACCATCAATGTAAGATGATCTCAAACCAAGTATCTTGTATCTAAGTTGAAATATCTCGTGAATAAACAAAGCCAGACATAGTTGAGTGTCATATTGAACAAAGGTTTTTAAGGAGAGTCAAGAGAGTCTCTAAAGAGGTAGTAGTATCTCCAACGGATCTCATAATATACAGGACATTTGAAAATGAAATGATCTTCAAAATGAGGATCTTTTCGTCTAGGAGCTCACAGTACATCAATTTCAAATCTGAACACAGTGTTACACCACAAATTTCTACCTGAGAGGGAGAGAGGTTTGCAAGACAAAGCCTTTGCCTGATTGCAATCTGTCCTCAAGAAGTTGGAGGCTTTATCATCGTCTCTGCAGAGTACATTTTCCTTTTCCGCTAGGAGGCACAAGACATCACTGTCAAAATCAGAGTACATTTTCCTTTTCCTCTAGGAGGCACAATGCATCACTGTCAAAATCAAAGATAGTGCTACAATAGAAATTGCTGTCTGATAGGGGGTGATATTTGCAAATCAAAGCATTTGCAACCCTTATACGTACCCTTGCTGTTATATAGAGAACAGGACATTTGATAGTGACAGTAAATCTTCCTGGTATTACAAAATTGATCAGAAAACATCCATGAAATTGTCAACAAGAGAGTTACCATGCAGAGAGATTGTCTTTGTGTGAAATCTTGTACTCTTGGAATGCAGTCCATATTTTCCAACAAAAACTCCAGGTTTGTTCTTTTCCATTCTTACATCAAGCTTTCACTTTTCTTGAAAGTGGTTCAGTTCTTTTGTTGGATGCCTCAAGTGTTTTGCAGAGCCTTAATTGCAGTTTAAATTATTGCCTGATTCAAGACTAGCCCAATGGGCATCATGTCCATGCCAGAGCGACCACCTTGTGCAAATGATTGAGATGGTATTACTTCAACAAAAGACAAAAGTACATGCCATTGGAGAAGAAGAACCGTCATGTCCATTGTTTTCATTCCTTTTCGATTGATGCTTTTTGTCATATACAATTACGAAATCAAGGCAAGGACCATAAATATGAAGTGGGCCCTTCCTACCTTCTTTAGCACCAACCAATCATGTGTCTCCCCTGGTTATACACTCGGGGGAACCATACCCATTTTTTAATGGATTTAGTTGAGTTTTCTAGCTGCATGGAATGAACATCAAGCATTCTTGATAGCCATTCACGACTTTTTCTTCTTCTTCTTCAACATATCAGCCCATTGGTCCCCTTTTGGAGGAATCAACAGTGACCAAATAAGGGACGGACTGCTTTGGACATCTGCATCACGGTGAAAAGACAATTTGCAAGTAAAGAGAAGAAAAAGCAATTTGCAAGCAAAGAGGGTGCAGCATCTGAAGCACTTGTACTGTAGCCAGCTGAAGGAGGTCTCCTTTTGCAGACCAAGGAGGAGGAGAAGGATTCTATTTGGCCCTCTGTCCTACTGCAATTGAACTCCTTAACCCATTGCATGAGAAAACATTGAGATCTAGCTCGAACATGTCTTCTTCTTCTGAGCCTCCACATATGTCCTATTCTACTATTTCCTGTGCCAGTTCTTCTTCATTTTACTTTTCAATGTATGTACTCTGGATCGGAAGACTGATGTTGGCCGCTGATAGCTTGGTGGGTCTTGATGGTTTCCCTTGGGAAACAATTTGAAGCCTCTCTGACAGAGTTCTTCGGGGGCATGCTGAAGATTTTGAGTTGAATTGAAGGCTTTTTAGCTCTTTGGAGGCAATGTAAGGAGAGCTTGAAATGGGTTGTGATTTGGAAAGAAAAGCTTTGGCTTTCCAGATGATTCCTAATTAAATGGAAGTACTGTAGTAGCTCTGTCGGCATGGGAGGATGTAGAGAGTCTGAGACTGGAAGTGCGTCAGTTTTGAATTTTTTTGGTGGCTTTCCTGGGGCTTCCTCCCACTGAAATGGGATTGAAGCAGAACCTCTCAAGGGAGTTGATGGCCGAGAATGTTGCTGCTTTCCCCCGAGATGTGGGGGTATGGGTTCTGGGATGTGGACGGAGATACCATTTAAATCCAGGGTATGTGAGTGAATAAATAAGTGTACGGCAAAATTGTATGTAATTGTTGTCATAAAAAAATGTGGGTACGGGAACTGGTACACGTTCCTTGTCCCTATATTGGAGTTTCCTGGTAACTATGCTTTTCAACTTTTCCTTCAAGCAACATCCTTGCAAAGCCTATCAGAGATCACGAGTGTCTTTTAATTGAAATTTTTTATTTATTGAACTTGCTATTAAAGTGGAGGCAGATTTTTTTGCGGTCAAAGCAGGTAGTTACTTTTTTTTTCATTTGTCCCTTGTTTGGATTATTTTTAACTACTAAAGAGTTGATAATTTCGCCGATATGTGTAACGTACAATGACAGCCAGGGGTGGTGGTGGACTGTAATGTCTGTGATATGTTAATTCTTAATGGCTGACCATAAATTTGATGTCCATTTGATTATCATAGGGCAGTTTCAATCTTAAATTTGACATCTATTTGACTATCATATGAAAGTTTTTCTTCTTTCTTGAAGAAATCAATCGAAAAATTGTAATATATTGGGCATACAGTAGACTTTGGAGCCCTTTTTTTCCCAGATTTTTTTTTGGGTGCAGTGTGATTGAGACCATCTGTCATTGGGCAGTGGAAAATTCATGGAGAAGGTAATGGAGTCATTAATGAATGTGGTATGTGACAAATCTAAGATGGATGCACCTCAAGATTGATATCTTTCAGTGTTTTCCAGATAGATTTGTTTAAGATGTCTGCACTAGTTCTGTATCAGTAGGGAACACTGCTTTTAGATACAGAAGTATGTTATGTTCTAGGACTTTTGATTTATATCGGGGTGCATAGGATCCTGAAATGATTGCTATACCTCTATACTATATTCAGAGTGTCTTTAAGGCTCTGTGAACGTAATTTTTGGTCCCAAGTATTTTATTGGGAGATGCATAGGCAGCATGTCGAAGATTGCCTTCTTATTTAGTTAGTTAGCAGAGTTTTGTCTTTTTGAGCTAGTTGATATCAAGTTTCACATTTGACTCGTGATAAAATTGTTCATGCACAGATTTGACTTCAATAAAAAAGACCCCTATAGTGAGAAATGTTTAAAAAGTTGTGAAATATAGGCAAATGGTTCTTTTCGGTTTGCTTTTTTCTTTTTAATAATAGAAGTCATGATTATTGTATTGATATATAACACTAAAGTTATACAGCGTTCAGAACGGTTCAACTGCAGAGGAATGTTAAAGGAAGTGCTGCTTAGATACATAAAGATAGGGAGCTATAAGCACAAACAACGGTATTTAACAAAAAGAGGGAGTATCCCTGTTCCATGTGAACCACGGAGCATTATCAAAATTTGAGGATGGAGCACAATAGATATCAGATCGAATGTTTTATAGACAGATTTTAGTATTATGATTAGTGTTTTTTTTTATTTTTCTTTTTCCTGAGATTAGTGCAATCTATATAAGATAAAACTATTGAAATTCAGATTATGCAAGATAGATATTAACCATACAAATTTGAATGTAAAGTGCATATTGATGTTGCACTTATTGTTTTTAGAATTGACAAGACAAAGGAGAGAAGAGGCATTTAGGGGATTTTCTAATTTGTGTTGCTCATTGTCTCTGTCACTTCCTCAAGATGACTCTGTACAGTAATTGCTTGGATTAGAAAATAGGTTCTTGAACCCTGTCAGGGCGTTCTGGATGAAGCCCAAACCCCTGCGGTGACCGATACTATCCTTTGTCTGCAGGCACTTTTCAGGTTGACTGTTGTTCTGTGTTGCCATAGATCGTTGAGCCTATCTTTATAGATGATTTATGTCTACTGAATTTTCCTTGAATCTCTGTGCAGATTTTTTATTTACTTCTTTTTGCCTTAAAACTTTACCTTCATTTTCGACACAAGATTGACTTGGAGATTTTTTTGACAGATGGGTTTGACAGTTCTAGCCACCACCTGTTGAGTGATGGAGTGTTGTCTATGTTCCAATATTTTGAAAAAGGTTCAAACTGCATGTAGCTCTCTCACCTAAATGTTTATGTGCTTAATCCTGATCCACTAGAATTTAATATAATGCTTTGGCTTTTGACACTTGATAACATACAAATTTGATTTCTGTTTTGTATTGAGACTATAGGGTTTTCTATTGGAGTGCGAATGGCCACTCCAAGGTTTGCTAAAGCTCTTTGAGAGCCTATAGGTTTTCAATTTTGCTTGATCAGGGCTGGGAACCACGAGTCCAATGGGTTTGTGTGGCCTTCAAGACTATGAAATCTTGCTCAAAGTGAGGATCAGAGGAACTGATAGAATGGTAAACCTAAGGAGCATGGAGAGATTGACAGTTCAGAGTGTGAGGAGTTGCAAACGGGAAGGTGCATGTAACCAAGTTGTTGTGGACCACCTCAACAATTCACTTTAAGGGAAGGTATATCTAATTTGAAATGTATTCCTATCTAAGTTGTTGTGGACCACCTCAAGTTGTTGTGCAACCATGAATCGTATTGTGTAGGTTGGGCTCTACGCCAAGATTGTGTGCCATGTAGAATCTTTGTGTCATTTGGCACCATGTCAGATTTCACTCTTGGGGCTTGTTCCACATTAGTAGACTCGTGAGTACCCTACACACTTATAAGTCGAACTGACACACCATCACAAAGGTGAACTATCATCCAATGCAGAAGTGGAACTATTTTATAGTTGCTTTCTTGTAACTGTATAATTATAACCTTTTACCCGCTAAGGTCAAGAAACAAGAAAATATTGTATTCAATATGCTCTACATTATAGTTTGAAAAAATTAGTTAGGATGTGTGCCTCCCTTTTCTGATCATGTGAATCTTCATGTTCAATGTTTTGGGCCTTTGTATGCATGTGCACCATACATTTTATTTTTTATCAAATTAAAGACCATTATTAGGCCCTCATCTTCTAAATGCGTAATGGTACTGTGTTTGATTTCTATTACATGTTTAGTTCATAACTCTATAGTTTATTGCTATAGCATTGAAATCTACACTGCGATTGTGGCCCTCTTGGTGCAAATCAATGATATTAGAGCATATTTCAAAATTTTATTTAAAGGGTTGACATTTGTATGCTTGTAAACACTAGGACATAGTATTAGAAATGACACTACCTCGATAATGTATTAGACTACTCAAAAGAGCATTGACTTAAGAGTAAGATGTCTAAATCTTAGAATATACCTATTAATGACTTTTTAGATGTCTAGTAACTCATATGTGATACACTCGAGGAACATTTAACTGCACTCTTTGGCCAATTCCATGAACTCGTGATGCAACTTGGTCCTTGTTTTAGCAACATGGCCCTTTCAAGTTCCAAGTTAATCTAGACATCCTTTGTTTCAAGGAAAGATAGATGCACATTCGCTGATTAGGTTCGATAGTTATAAGCTTACTTATCTATCAACTACTTCAGTAATGCTCAAAACATTACTTCGATGCATTGAATATGTCTACATTGATCCTACATTAGTGGCAATCTTATAATGCCAATGTGAGAGACTATGACAACATTGAAACATGGAATAGATTTGTTACTGATTTTCACAAAGAATACCACCCCCTCAATCACTCTAAGTACAAGTACATGAAATTTTAGTAGTTGTGCCAACATATGGAGTAGACTATACAAGATTACACCAACAAGTTTGACGACTACCTTGGTCACTTTTGAGAAACCAAAAAGGAGCAACATAAATGTCGAAGTACATCGATGGACTTTCCTTATATTCACTCAAATATGGAATTATTAACCTACAACACATTGGGGTAAGCATACTTCGATGCCACCAAGATTGATATAATGCCAAGATGAAGTAGAAAATTTCTTCTACATCCACTACTGCATTTATTACAATTTCCACCTTAAATAGGGTCAAATTTGTGCCGAAAATCGATGGCTTTTGGTGTTTTTGCACCAAAACATCGTGTGTACTTTGGAAATGCAAATCCGACACACAAATAGCACGATTAGACATTTTTATTGCGTAGTCTTTGTGTTGAGTTGTGTCAAGACTCCATTGACACTTCTTGTTGTGTTGACACCGATTGAGTTAAAAATTGGCTTATATATATATGATATTATTTATTATAAATTATATTTAATTATTATTTTTATTTATTTATTATATATATACTATTTTAAATATGTATTGTTTGTTTTTATACATAAAACTTGCAGTGAATTTGAACATTCAAAACTTATTTTTTTAAAATTTATCAAAATTTTATATACAAATATATCCAAAAACATTATTTGTAACAAACAAGAAATTTATAAATTATGAGATACACACACACAATAATGTACAATGTTGGACATAGTCAACCTATTATCAAATGTAATCTCTGAAAAGATGGTGGAATACATATGGCACATTTGCAATGTAATTTGTAGGAAGCATAACCCAAAGTATAACAATCCAATCAACAATTCATTCTCTATTTTGACAACCATGTGTTCATGCTAAACCTAAGGCAATCTAAAGTTACACAAAATCACAAAGCTTGAGCAACGGAAAAGGATATATCAAGTAACTACCCTGACACCTTATTGCCCTGAAACACCCCCTCTCATCATTTAGATTCTTGGCTAGTGGTCTAGGAGAGTCATATAGAGATAGGGGGCCCTCTTCCCATATAACTAAAGTAGAGGTAGGTATATCTCCCAAGGGATCACTCAAATGAATTGATGAATTGGGACACCTATATAAATATGGGGTACTCCTCACCCCTCGTGCAACCATCTTACAACCATAGTGGTAGAAGTGGATGGAAATGTAGCCAAAAACCTAAATGACGAGAAGGGATATATTAGGGCAATTTGGTGTCAGGGAAGTCTTTGATAATTTATCCTTTGCCATTTCTCAAGCTTCATGATTTTGTGCAACATTTGAGTTGCCTTGATTTTAACATGAACACTCACTTTCCAATGTACGATGTCCCTTAACGTCGGGTTTATAATAACATACAAAGGACAGTAACTCATCTCAACACACTCCTTCCTCTCACCCTCCCTATCATCAATACCAAATAATTGTTTTAATAACTAATAAATAATGGAATTCAAAATAAAAATTGATATAAAAAAGTGCAATGCACTCCAAGTAACTATATTTAAAACATTCAATTAGTTTGTAAAAAATGAAAAACTAATCCTATTTGTAAGCTCTAAATTTTATCCTAATTACATAGTCAAATTTTCCTTTTATTGTCTTCAAAAAAAAATTGTGCAATTGATAAGTCCTTAATCATGAGGTTCGAGTTTGAATTCAAATTTGACAACGATAAAGTTCGGTTCAAGTTTGACAATTGATAAAGTTTTAAATAATTTGAGTTCAAACAACAAAATTTAAATAATACAAACTTATACTAAAAAATGATTATGAATGTATGTATATATATATATATATATATATATATATATATATATATATAATTAAATATGAAATATAAATAAAAAAACATAAAATAAAACTTAGTAAAATAAAAAACCAAAAAGATATATAAAAAATCAAAATAAATATAAAATAAAGATAAAAAATCTATAATCAAATTTAAACATTTCTACCACGCTTGGCCCTCGATGCAACTTAGTCCACACACCACGCCTCAAACAATCCCTCCACTTGTGCTCACGTGCAACTCAGAGAGCTCCTTCACCCACATGCAACTCACATAGTTGTTGCTCATGTAACCCCTAGGGGTTTTTAAAGTGGTCTTATGGTTATTTTTGGGGTTTTCTTCCTAAGGGTTTTTAAGGTTTTTTATCATTTTTTATATGGGTTTATTCCTAGGGTTTTTAAAAGGTTTTAGAGGTTTTTAGGGTTTTTTGTAGAGTTTTATTCCTAGGGTTTTGCAAGTTTATTTCATGGTTTTTCCTAGGAAGAAGATGGATGGAAAAAAGATACAAATGTAATTCATACTTCTTCAAGGTTCCTTGACATTTTTTCCCTAAACTTATAGTACAATTCCCAGCAATTACTTCCATGTAAAAAAGTATGTATAATTTGCCAAAATTCCTTATTGACATGTACAAGAGAACAAACATTCCTATAAATTACAAAGCAGAATCCCTAAATCTAGTAACAATTTATAAATTCCTAAGCAAAAATCCTAAACCCTAGTACCAAATAAAAGAGAGATCGAACAACAATTTTATAAATCGTAAAATTTTTTTACACTGCTAATGTAACAACCCTAAACTACTATTTAAAAGATTGCATAATGAATGGAGAGACCCAAAAAAAATTGAATAAATCAAATTTCTTCCTAATAAATATGTAAACATAAATGACAAAAGCAACATTGACTAACTTGTATCTATCTCTATCTTTGTCTGCAACTCCCTACGTAATTATTGGCCTCTTAGCTCATGTCCTCTCATCCACAATGCATAATGAAAAATAAAGCCACATAAAAATAAATGAAAGCACAATATGATTACCAAACCAAGCAATTTAATATGCGGAAATTAACCAGATTCACCAAGTAACTAGAATTCAGAATAACACAAGATATGAGAGACAATACACAAATTGTATTAACACTTTATACAGAAAAAAATACAATAAAGAAGATGCCACTTCTTCTCCACCACCTTACAGAGGTTTCCCACACCTCAAGTGAACAGTAATTCTTCTCCCCAAAGCTTTCCCTCTCAGGTCCCAACACCCAACTCAAAATACAGAGTTGGTGTTTACCTCCTGTGCACCACGCACAACACAAGTGCTCCACGCACTCCACAAGTACTCCACGTACTCCACAAGTACTCAAGGTACTTCAAGTAGATCTCCCATGAACCTGCAATAACCTGCACTTCAACAGACCATACTTATGGAAGGAACTCCCTTGCCTTCCCCTTTGCTCTATCTGAGTACACACCTGTACTCCAAGTAGATCCTCCCTGATACTGCTCCCTGTTGTGTTGCTGTCTATATGATCCTGCACACCTGCAAATCAAACACGGTTCTGCTCCCCTGTGAACCTTGACCTTGCACACACATACACCTGCAGATCAACGATCTTACTTACCATGTAGATCACTCTACACCCTGAAGAACCCTTGTCCTTGCCTCACCAAGTCCTTATGATTCTCCAACCAGTACCAAGCTTGGCACTGATAGGGAACTAGGAGGAACACCCTTACTCACTTCACACACAGAAGGAGCAAACTTTGCTCAACTCAAACTAGACCAACTTTTCCAATACAACCATGAGTCTATTATATAGATCTCATCCAAACAATGATTAGACATCTAATTACAATAATTAGATCCGCAGCTCTCAGTCTAAAAATAGCTCTCTTCATGCAAACACTTGGTTCGTTAGCTAACTGCCCGTAATTAGCTCGCAGTCGAACCACACAGGCGACCGACGTCGGTCCCTGTCCGCCTGGGGGTCGCCGACGCCGGCCGATCCATGACCGACGTCGGTTGCTTCCTTGTCTAATACTGCCGACGTCGGTTAGCCAAACCAAACGCCAATCTCCGTGACACTCAGCAACTCATCTTGCAACCTCCTCCATGTCTGCATCAGTGAAGCTTTTAGCTCCACAACCTAACAATCTCCCACTTGGAGATAAACAGCTGCACTGTACCTGTACCCGTACTTCGTCTAATCTGTTTCCTGGTTTGTATCCCTCTTCAAGATCAATCCTGAAGACAACCCACCACACAACCTGTGATGTACCTCCTGTCATCCGAGTACCCTGCCACATCCGAACCTACAAACACATGTAGTGAAGTCCTGACCCTGCATAGCACGAATCCCTGCTGCTGGTCCCTCTCAAGTACTTGAGAATCCACTTCCCCGAATTGGCTCCTAACTCTCTGACAGCTCCCACTGCATGGGAATACTCAGGTCTATACCAGACCTCATGTGATTTCGGACACTGTACCTGTCCAGCCCTTAGTGTGCTCCGGCTCTGCACCCTGAACCTCGCCAATACCTGATTCACATCAGCTCCCACTCGAGACAAAATCAACCTGTGATCTCCATGTCTCCCATGTCAAAGAATTTCGCTGCTCCAAACTCTTCCTGACATGCCACTGAACTAATCTTACCCTTAGCTCAGCAAAACCCTGTATGTACAATCCTACTAGCAAAACATACCATCCACATACAGCAACAGAATGATGTCATGACTCATCATCCTCCTGGTAAGGCAAACCACAGTAGTTACCTGACATTGACTGAAGCCATGCTTCGTCCTCCACCTGTCAAAACCTGTACCACCGTCCTGCAGCTCCACAAGACCATATACCTGGTCTTCCGTCTCACGTATCCGTTCTCTCTATTCTTCTACTAAGGTATCCATTCGTCTCTGTGCTTTTATACCTGCTGGCAACCCTACCAAAAACCCCTGTTTGGTTCTCCTCCAAGGAATCACATCCTCATCCATGCCGAGCTCACACCTGTTTCCTGGATCCTTCCTGCTCTACAATCAGCAACATGTATAAAGAAGAGGAACAACGAATTTGAGGGCCTACTTACGCCTTCAGTCTTCCGTATGGGTGTTTGAGACTCCTTGACAGCTCGCTGTCCACCCAAAATCCGTTACAGTGACCGACCTCGGTCACTCCACAGTCTGCATCCGACCGACGTCAGTTCCCATGCGTCTGTCCCTGACTACCGACCCTGCGGTGTCCCTACTGCCGACGTCGGTCCTCTGACCGACATCGGTCTTACCTACTGCCGACGTCGGTCCTCTGACCGACGTCGGTCCTCTGACCGACGTCGGTCTTACCCTGCCCGACATCGCCGGCTTCGGTCTGCACATGACCGACATCGACACTTGTCTGTTCGACGCCGGTTTCTCCTGACCGACATCGGTACCTGTGTTCGCCTGTGAGTGATGACTTTTTACCCGCGAGCTTCTTTGAATCAAAACACATGTCCAAACTGCCCTGCTCAGAAGTATCCAGCCACATCCACTGGGTTCTGTCCGCCATCTCCTCCATAAACACCAAGGCTTTCCAGTTCTTAAGCCTGTCAAATATATCTGTCTTCCGCTTAAGAACATGCATCTCCTTCCTGCTCATGTGACCAAGCCTACGAAGCCACGTCTCCGCAACAAAAGAAGAATCAGTAATATAAACAAGTAGATAAAGGGTACCTGTTTTCTTACCACCAGCTAATTCAAGTGCATCCGCTGTGAGAGTTCTTGTGCATCTCTCATCACCCAATCTTTCTGAAGAAATTAGCTATATCTCCAAACCTGGGCCCTGCATGACCTTCATCAACACCTGTGTGTTGGCCACCTGCAATTTCAGCTTCACTTCCCCTTTGCCAATTCTTTGGCAAGGCTCACCAGCTCCTCTACTTAGGGCTGCATGGAAAGAGGCAACCGAATCTTTTATCCAAGATTCAACTTTATCCAAGAAACCTCCCAGAGCATCCTGTGCAACAACACCTGCTACATCTGCGTCTTCAGTTTCTTCATGCTGATCTGCTACCAACCAACAATAATCTTTTACCTGCTCTTTCTTTCCATAGGACCGTGAGTGACCATCTGTGCTTTTCAACTCTTCCATTCTTAGCTTACTTTCATCTGCCATTGCTCTACTCCCACTCAATCAGAAACCCCTGAGAGTGACCTGTAATCAAAACACACTACCCAGATCTAAACCAATCTGTTAGTATCCCAACCAAAAGCTCTGATACCACTTGTCAGGATCTTGCTCCACCAAAAGAGCACAATATGATTACCAAACCAAGCAACTTAATATGCAGAAATTAACCAGATTCACCAAGTAACTAGAATTCAGAATGACACAAGATATGAGAGACAATACACAAATTGTATTAACACTTTATACAGAAAAGAATACAATAAAGAAGATGCCACTTCTTCTCCACCACCTTACAGAGGTTTCCCACACCTCAAGTGAACAGTAATTCTTCTCCCCAAAGCTCTCCCTCTCAGGTCCCAACACCCAACTCAAAATACAGAGTTGGTGTTCACCACCTGTGCACCACGCACAACACAAGTGCTCCACGCACTCCACAAGTACTCCACGTACTCCACAAGTACTCAAGGTACTTTAAGTAGATCTCTCATGAACCTGTAATAACCTGCACTTCAACAGACCATACTTATGGAAGGAACTCCCTTGCCTTCCCCTTTGCTCTATCTGAGTACACACCTGTACTCCAAGTAGATCCTTCCTGATACTGCTCCCTGTTGTGTTGCTGTCTATATGATCCTGCACACCTGCAAATCAAACACGGTTCTGCTCACCTGTGAACCTTGACCTTGCACACACATACACCTGCAGATCAACGATCTTACTTACCATGTAGATCACTCTACACCCTGAAGAACCCTTGTCCTTGCCTCACCAAGTCCTTATGATTCTCCAACCAGTACCAAGCTTGGCACTGATAGGGAACTAGGAGGAACACCCTTACTCACTTCACACACAGAAGGAGCAAACTTTGCTCAACTCAAACTAGAACAACTTTTCCAATACAACCATGAGTCTATTATATAGATCTCATCCAAACAATGATTAGACGTCTAATTACAATAATTAGATCCGCAGCTCTCAGTCTAAAAATAGCTCTCTTCATGCAAACACTTGGTTCGTTAGCTAATTGCCCATAATTAGCTCGCAGTCGAACCACACAAGCGACCGACGTCGGTCCCTGTCCGCCTGGGGGTCGCTGACGCCGGCCGATCCATGACCGACGTCGGTTGCTTCCTTGTCTAATACTGCCGACATCGGTTGGCCAAACCAAACGCCAGTCTCCGTGACACTCAGCAACTCATCCTGCAACCTCCTCCATGTCTGCATCAGTGAAGCTTTTAGCTCCACAACCTAACAGAACAAACATTTAGAATTTCAAAAACAAATGCCCTAAACCCTATAAATTACAAAGCAGAATCCCTAAATCTAGTAACAATTTATAAATTCCTAAGCAAAAATCCTAAACCCTAGTACCAAATAAAAGAGAGATCGAACAACAATTTTATAAATCGTAAAAATTTTGTACACTGCTAATGTAACAACCCTAAACTACTATTTAAAAGATTGCATAATGAATGGAGAGACCCAAAAAAAATTGAATAAATCAAATTTCTTCCTAATAAATATGTAAACATAAATGACAAAAGCAACATTGACTAACTTGTATCTATCTCTATCTTTGTCTGCAACTCCCTACGTAATTATTGGCCTCTTAGCTCATGTCCTCTCATCCACAATGCATAATGAAAAATAAAGCCACATAAAAATAAATTAAAGCAAAACACTAACTTACAAACTTTATTTTTCAATTGAGGTATTTTTTTGATGCAATTTGTATTGCATCTGTGTCAAATGTGCGTTGCGTTTGCATTGCAAATGAGTTAAAAACGTAAGAAGTTTCAATACAGAGCCAAAGTTAACAAAACCCAATTCACGATATCATTGCCACAAAATGTAGTAGTGACATGGTGTTATGTGCAAAAACAAGCTTATATTCAGTGTGCCAAACACTCTTGCACTGAAGCATAAATCCTAGTGCCAACAAGAATGACTAAAACAACCTCCGACATATTACAAGGCCCTAGTGCAATCAAAACCAAAAAAAGGGAAAAAGAAACAAGAGGATAAGTGGTGCCACCGACAATATACGAGCACCCAAAATGATTATAGATTATACACCCAATAATTCTTGATTGTGTAGTCTACTTCAAGTCCTTCACAAGCAAAATAAACTTATCCAAATGCCTACTTACTTGTGTGTCAACACCTCTACTATTGACACTTTCTAGGAATAAAAACACCTATTTGACAAAAAGTGTTGTGGGAAAGGTTGTTTCCTTCATATCATCATTGACAATGGGAGACAAAAGAACATCATTGCGACATATTTTCAACGCCTAGGTCTTACCACTTGAGAACATCCTCAACCATACTCTTTGGGATGGCTATTGGAGAGTAAATATAATCAAGTATGGCACCAATGAACATTTTTATATGGAATCAAACACATGTACAATGTAGTCAAAGGGTGTAACATCATTGGAGGTATGTGGCATTCTAATCGGCAAACCATTTTTTGATAACCATGATGGTACCTACAGAGCTAAATCACAATGTTGGTTCATCAAAGTCGATGATCACATCTTCAACGTCTCAGGGTCTCTTCTAAGGCTAAAGTCACTTTGGCGTCTTCTAAGGAATGCTACTATCTTATTTCACGAGTGTATAAGTTTATGTTTCTCATGGTCATATACACAAGGAAAACAACATGGCCTCCTCAAGCACCCGACTTCCTAGGGACAACCCTAGACAATACAAATAATGAGAAAAATAAAAATCAAGGAGTAAGTTATTGGAGTTGATTAGGGGGTTGAGAGAGTTAGAAACAATTTTCTTTGAACTTGAGCTCGTTGGGCCCAATAGTCGTCTACAACTTATAGGAGCTCTTAAAAGATGTTGACCTAAGGAACATTTTGACATGGATGGTGAGTGGTTACAAATATCATTTGGTGAAGCTCTTGGAAAACATTATTTTGAATCAAAATTGACGGATAGTGAAAGATAACTTGTGCAAAGTCTCTCACACATTAGGGTTGAGCTTTCGTAGAAAATGCCATTAAATGCTTTAAAGGAAGAAGGGAACATAAAGATAACATATAACTCAAAACAACTTACCAAAGAAGATTTGGCCAAGAAAGGAAAAAACAAGAAAAACGGAACACAACAACTAAGAGTAGCTTTATTATTGTTAATAGCTTTTAATTTAATGATTAATCTAAATAAAATAAAATAATTTTTTCTACATGAAAACAACTAAAGATAATAACGGAAACTAAATTTTCCACTATTTTCGTATAATTTATTAACTTCACTAATAATAATGTTTAATTATAACAATGTAAGAAAATATGCAATTTGAAATATATATAATATATATCCTTTATTCAATTTCAGTTATTTTATCATTCTATAAAATCAAAACATCTTTGTTGCTTGTTTTTGTTTGTTACATGGTTTTCTAGAACCTTATGTGTTTGTACATATGAAGTGTTGAAGTGTAGTAGTCATTTTTCATTTGTCATTTTTTTCCCTTGTATATAAGACAAACTATAATGACAAATGACTACTACACTTCAACACTTCATATGTACAAACACATAAGGTTCTAGAAAACCATGTAACAAATAAAAACAAGCAACAAAAATGTTTTGATTTTATAGAATGATAAAACAACTGAAATCGAATAGAGGATTGATTACACACATGTAATGGATATGAAACAACAAGGAAATGGACTTAAACTATGTTTTGAACTATAAAATACCAAACAAGTAAAGCAAATATTTTTCCACAACTAGTAATGAACTATACATAAAAGGCTTGCACACTTAACAAGGTTTAATACCAATATCACTGTAACAACACTTAAACAAAGATGTAACAACAAACCATGAATGACTTAAAAAGGGAGGGAGAAATGAGCAATATGTGTAAAATAAACTACTAACAATTAACAAACTAAACTATGCTCAAATTTAATATGTTATAAATTGAAATTAAAATCTCCAACTTTTCATTCAATATATGAAGATAAGAATTGAGGGAAGAAGCGAAACACCTTTAGTGTGTAATCTCCAAATATGATTAATCATGTATAGTCTCAATTGAAATCCATAAAAAAGAGAATGAACTCCACTCACACAACCTCAACAAAGTAAAAGATGGGAGGACAACTAAACAAAGGTTGTGAATTAGTATAACACAAATAAATGGGCTATAATATTTGGGAGAATGACGGGATTAAATCTCAGATATGAGAGCTTATAGTCATAACACTAGAGAAAGATGTTTCAACAAAATAACAATGAAAAATCAATATTTATTATCATAAATTAATAACCTTATAGTTTAACTCTAAGGTACAGAATACTTCGTCAAAATGACTTGAAATCAAGGTACCATCATATCCCAGTTTAGTTACAATTGTAGTCAACACAAGTCATTTTTATTCTTTGATCACTTGAGCCAATTAATACTCTTCATCCATGATGTTATTTTTATGTTGGGTAAGGTTGACATAAAGGAAAATGTGTAAAGAAGGATAAAATGAAATGAAAAGTTGCATGAATGTCTAAGGCCATATGCAGTTATGTCAGAACGACTAAAAAAGAAGAGGGCATAACATTTTTCCCAACTACTCTTTTTTTTAATAACTTCAATTGTCATAAATATAACTTTTATGTCAATCTACGAAGGGCATTTAACCCCTTATGTTTTCCTTTTTATAATGTCAAGACTTAAACCATCATAAATCTAGCGTAAATTTATGTCAGATTTAAGGAGGACAATTAACCCATTGTATTGGCCTTACAACCAATTTATGCACCTTAACACTTTTATGACTAGGCTTTATTTCACATTTAATTTAAGCTTAATGCAAGTCAAAAGGAAAATCGAATGTTGTGTACTCAAGGAAGGGGACCAGTCATTAGATAGGGTCCAATAGTTGTGACCCCTTTCCCTTGTTATAATATATTTAGATTTATTTGATTATGTACTATGGTTTGTATAATTTTTGTAAAAGTTACTTAAAATTTTATAAAGGTCTTTTCATTACTTAAATAAATAATATTAAAAATAGGAATCTTTATATGAAATTAAAAGTACATATCCAAAATAGATTTGCAAATAAAAATGTACATCATATTTAAAAAATGAATATGATATTCATAAAAATGAATATTGGATTCATTTTAGTGAATATCATATTCATAAATACAAACATCTTCTTCACAATTGAATACACTTTAAAAAAAGTTACATCTTTTGCTAATATTTTAAAGGTGCAAATACTTAAAAACCACCAACTTTAAAAATAAATTGAATCCCAAAAATTCACTTTAAGATTCTTGATTGTAGGTTATACAAGACAAAATATAAAACATCTAGGGATATATAATATTTTAATTAGTCCACTTATATTTTATTATATCTTGTTGTATTCAAAATTCAAACATTTAGCTCAAACCTCTGACTCTACCTACCTCTTTTAATACGCCTCACCTAGAAAAATGAATGAAAATACAACATATAAGCCTCACTATTCACATACCATTCAAAATTCAAATTACATAGTTGACATACAATCTATATATAAATAACAAAAAATTGAAGACCAATAAAGTTATCGACCATGCCACGTTAAACAGAGGAGTTTCAATCAAAAGAATTGAAGGATGAAAGGTTACGTACAAGTGTGTTGTCTATAACTACACTCATAGCTATGCTATTTATATTTTCACATGGTTATTATTGTTATTGCGCCTTCTATGTTCATTTTTTTATTGCATGACTTCTATATTCCTCGATTTTTTGTGTGCCTTCTTTGTTCATGTTTCTTTTATGTGCATTCACATCTAAGTAAACATTTACTTGTATGTCAATGGACTGAAATAGTTGTTCATATGTTTTCCATTCACTCTGCTATGTTATTTATATCTGCAAAACATTTATGTCAAGTTGAACTCAAGATGGAAAACACACGACTCATTAATGTGGAAGCCACCACCATTTTCTCCATTACTGTGGTAAGTTAATGCCACCCTACGTGCCACCAAAAAATATTCCTGGTTATTTATATTTTCACATGGTTGTTATGGTTATTGTGCATTCTTTGTTCCTTTTTACTACTAGTGCCTTATACGTTCCTATCTTTTTCGTGTGCCTTCACATTGGAGTAAATGTTTACTACTATGTTAATGGAGTGATTGAAAATTACACCAATAAACTTCTCTCCTTACATTTTCATGGACCTCCTTCTATCAAATGACCGAGGATCATACCCAAAAGTTCTCAAGCATGTAGTGTTTCACAAAGGATTTTACGTCGGTAGAAACGAGAGATGAAAATTATTTCTATAGTGTCTTCTATGTTTATGGTTATTTTGTGTGCCTTCACATCATACTAAACATTTACTAACATGTACATGGAGTGATGAAATGTTGCACACATGTGAGTTTCCTAGAACTGAACCTGCAACTATGTTATTTTTCTTTTTGCATGCCTATTATTGTTATTTTTCCCTCTATGTTGATGGTGTTAATTTATTCACAAAGCAATAAAGATATTTATTCACAATGTCAAAGTATTCATTCACAAGGTAGTAAATGTTATTGTTTTTGTATCAATCAATATAGTTTTCTAAACTCTATGTCATGTTATGAGACGTTTATCTCGTTAATATGCAAGAAAGTTCCATGTTAGAGGGATGAAACATTACCAACATATGAACCGACAATGTTGGCCTATTTTCATTCCCATCTGAATCCAAATTTGATAGTATTTTAATGGAAGCACTGGATGTTTTCATAAATCATAGCTTGTGTGCTTCATGTGTGTGTCACATTTCTATTTTCATACACAACATTGGTCGGAAGACTAAACAACACTGGTATGTGATGGAAGCCCTAAAGGTTTTTATTCATTACCAGAACATTTAAAGTCACTCCATAATAGTGGATATTTTTTACAAACTACATTATTATAGAGTGACTTTGGTTGCTCCTTTTAGTTAACAAGAAAATGTTCTCACTAGTACATTCGACAAGCCCAGAAGACAATTTCTAGCCATTTTTTTCATTAATGTGTCATGTTAATTCCACCATGTGTTTCATATTCAACCTGTTCACCATGTTGAAGGGATGAAACATTGCCCACACTTGAAACCATTTTTTCATTTACATATGACTCAATATTTGTTGGTTTTCTAATGGAAGCACTAGAGGTTTTCATTCATATACCACTAAATGTTATTGTCTTTTTATTCAACCAAATTTTTATTTGGATAGAAGACATAAAATTTACTGTTATGTGTATAGAAGCTCTAAAATATTTCATTCACATAGCAATAAAAGTAAGTGTCTTTGTATCAAAATTAAGGTTATCATTCACATATCAGGGAATGTAATTATTTTTGTATCAAACCAAATTATTTTTTATTTCATATTGTTGTGTCTTTTATGAGTCACACATAATTATTGGAGAATTAAGGCCAATGTTTGTTGTTCCCTCCTTCAATCAATCTGGTAGGCACACCTGGGAACACAAACTTAAACCATCTGATTTTAAATTTTGACTAATAATAATTTTTAAATAAACACATTATTATATCATTGGCTTATAATCTTGACTAGTAAGGCACATAACAAAATTAATATGGGTCAGTAATATAAAACAAAGAGCCATGTTGAAATACAAGTGTGTCCACAAGATTGAATATTTATTGGTATGTGGATGGAAGCCATGAACGTTTTCATTTGCATAACAGTAAATGTTACTGTCTTTCTTTCAAAATTTAGAATTTCATTAACATACCAGTAAATGTAGACTCAAATGTATCAAATAAAATCTTTATGTGAAATTATGTTGCCTTGATTTACATACTTGGTGTTGATATGTTTTCCACTCTATTGTCAATTTCTTATTTACTTTGTTCACTATTATAGTTCACAATGAAGAATGCAAAGAAGAAGTCACAGTTTGTTAGAAGATGGCCACATGCAATAATGAGGAATAGAGAAGTGAAATTTCTTGAAGTGATTGATGAGGAGGTAAATGAAGAAAAGCCACCCACTGCAATGATAAAATAAATTTGAGTAGAATGGTTGAGGGAGGGAGAACCAAATCTTGGCCTCAATCAAAAGGGGACATCATAAAATTGTAAATGAAATCAAAAGCCAAAATATGTTACAAGAGATGATATAACCAAGGCAAATAAAATGATCAAAATAAAGAGCATGATAGAGGGTTAGGGAATTCAATAATGGTATGGGAATGAAGGGCACATATCAATTTTACCAGCTTCAATGCAATAATAAGGAACGAAAGAGTCAAATTTACTAAAGTTGTTGATGAAGATGTTAACCAAGAAAATGAACCACTGTTTAACCCTAAAAATCTAAAGGTTGGTGAGTGTTTAAGGTTAATAATATAGAAATAAATAAACACAAGGATGATAAAATAAATCTATAGCAGACCAATTATTTGTGAAACTCAAATAAAACATATATTTAATTTATTATACTGAGATATGCTAATAATGAAAAGTACAACTATGATAGATATTGCAATGATAATGAAAACAAGTAATTAGTTGATTTTGATGCTAATACAGATCTATATCAACAATAAGTAGGAATCAAACTAGAGGAGTATTTTAGAAAAATCATCAAATTTTGGATTTAGTACCTCTACAACTCCAGACACTTGTGTTAACCTTGGATGGTTACATTGATGCTAGTGTCTCGGTCAAATGTAGGTTTCATGTACAAAATACCTGTTGGAATAGGATGCCACCACTTGGATGCTTTTGGGTCATGACCTTTGCTATAATGCATTCATATTTGGGTCACGGATTGTCGCTCCTTATCAAATAACAAAACCCTAGTTCTTCCTCCTCATAGTGGTTGTGAAAAAAATGGGTTAGTGGGCAAATGATGTCGATCTTTCTCAAAGATACCTCTATCAATGAGTGCTATCTACATAACCAATACTTCAAAGAAGGTCTCAGACCTATGTAGTTCTATCCTACATGTTGGATTGTGTTTGAATCTTGTAATGTGATAAGCAAGTACAATAGTGACCTAGCTTATAACTTGAAAAATATAGCTCTTGGGTTGCTCTTTCAATACTTTAGACAAAATTATGCATTGTTATTATGACTAATATGAGAATAAGAAAAATTTGATTTATTTAAAGCTTGATTGAATGCTTTTGAAAAGTTCCCTTAGTCTATGTTATATGAGGAATGAGTGAGGGTTTATCTTATATTTATACCAATCCCTTTGGATAAATATACCACATTAAATCACTTAGGTTGATCGTTAGGATATGTTTGATTTTAAAATTGGATGACTTTAGGGCATTGAAAACTTGCATCAAATCAGGACACCTACATCGATGCATGCATTTGCTCAGGACACAAGTGTCTAGGGAGCATAAAAATAGATACAAGTTTAGAACTTGTAGAGGCATAAGATAAATAGGTTTTAAGCATTCTGGGCAAGATAGAAGGCCTTGGTCATCAATATATGACTAGTTGGACTAAGAGATAGGCCAAGGGGTACAAGAGAGAGTAGATTCAAGAATTATGAAAGTAGGAAAGGTACATAACTAATAGGAACAACTAAGGTCCGAGTTTGTTAAGTGTAAAAGACTGAGGTGATATATAATTCAAAAATAGTGTCTACAACCACTATAAATGTTGAATGTGTTGGATTTCAAACAACAAATGCAAATGTAAATTCAAAAAATGTCTTAATAGACTGCAAATAAAAAATTAAGTTTCAACTAAGAAGGTTTAAGTCTGTCTATAAAAGAAAGCTAAGGGAATGAGCACCAAATCTTGTCCTTAGTCAAAAGGGAATATCAAGAAATTGTAAGCAAAATCAAATGTATTTAGTTTGATATCTAATGTATTGAAGTGTATCAATAAATGTAATGAAAGTACATGTATTCAGTTTCATTATGTAATGTAATTCATTTTATTTTATGTCTACTATCCAACCTGAAAATGGATCATAAGCTTAACGAGAGTTAAAAAAATTTGCCTGTAAGTGAATACCCCATTGTTGTTCTCCGCTCTTGAATTTGAAATATGTCATCATCACCCACATAAAACAAACATCAACAACATATATAAACAATAGAAGCAATATATAGTTGTTCATTACAAACTTCATAAATTTCAGGGGATAACCATATGAGCATTTCGAATTTCGCAAACATATACCTGTTAATAAATAAAATGGGAAAAAAGTAAATATCTAAAAACATAACACGTATCAAGAAACCTAACATATGCAAAAATGTCACAACTTGAGTAGCCCATCAAACATTCACCCTCTAAAATAACTCAATATCTATAAACAACAAGAATGCACGAATATAGTAATTGAAAATAGAATGGAAAATTTATCAGAAACATTGACAATAGAGTGGAAAAACTATCAACAACATGTCACAACAACATTAAAAAAAAACAACAATGAGAAAACAACATAATAGAAAAGGTGAAGGAATATCATAACATGTCTGTAATACAACAAAAAGATTTCAAGTAGGATTTGGTTTGATACATCTGACTCAACATTTAGTGGTATGTTAATGTATTTATTATTTTTTACAGAAAGATATTAACATTTACTAGTTTGTGAATCAAAGCTTTCAGGGCTTTCATCCACGTACCAATAAGAAACCATTCATTGCATATTAATGACCCATATTAATAAAATTTACTAGTATGTTAATGGAAACCATAATTGTTATATAAAGACATTAAAATTTACTGGTATGTGAATGAAAAACTTCATGGCTTACATCCACATTCCAATAAATTTTAACTCTGCCATCAACGTGAGTGTAAAACATATGAACAACACTCATGGAAAATAATATTTGAAAAATTGAACATGTTAATGAATAACACAACAAAAATAAATCACAATAACATATAAATAACTTTTTTGGTTTCCATCCACATAGCTGAAAATGTCTAGTAAATTAATAACATACATAAAGCAAAACAACTTGAATCCACATAAAGAATTTTTTTGATAAACATGAGTCAACACTTACTGATACGTTAATTAAATTCTTAATTTTAATATAAAGACAACATTTACTAGTATGTGAATCGAAACCTTCATGGATTTCATCCACATAACAATAAATATTCACTCTTGCAGATGCACTTGTCTTTCAACAAGGCCCTTCGTTTTATAATAATGACCCATATTAATTTTCATATCTTAAAAATCAAATACGTATCATCTATGGTGAGAGAAAATCGGACAAGTGGTAAGTATATGCCAACAAACCATCAAATAGGTTTTCCAATAGAAGGGTTATACGACCCGACCTTGGGCAATTCTAACAAATTTTAGAGGATATAAAACTCATTGATATGCTTCTATGCTTTCAAATTTGGATTTTGATGCATGTACGGCCTAAAAACATCAAAAAATATGCATAAATTGTCTTAAAAGCTTCTAAAACAAACATAAACATGGGTCTAGTAAAATAAGTACATAATGGTACAACCTAGGATCCATATGAGATAGTTAGTGGCCAAAAAAATATAGATCACAGATCCATACAAAACACCTCCACTCCACCAAGAATAAATTTTGATAAATGTGCAAACCCTTGCAACAACAAACTCACAAATGAATGGCTACAACACTTATTGCTATGATACCATGAAATGAACGTCGATAAAATTGTTCCAAGCAAGAGATATAAATTATTGACAACAAAAGCATCACAAGAAAAGTTGGAAGAGCTGAAAAAATGATATGAAAAGACAGGCAATATCATAAAATATCCCAAAAATAACATGCTTATTATAAAGGAGAGGCCTTGCATAAATAGACAAGGAAAGACAAGAAGCAAGACAAACTAACGAATGGGATGTGTTGAGTGAATATTTTATCAATCAGCGAACTGATGAGCAAAATAGGTCTCTTTAACCACAGCGAGGGAGATTGGTCAACCAAATGTGCAGGTTTACCACATCAGAGGTGGACAAATCTCTCCTCTCATCAAGGGGAGGTTCCCTATAAATATGAGGAGCTATATACTATATATATAAGCAGAAAATAACACTCAGGGGTAGGATAACACCATCCATCTCTCTTTTTTCAAAGATGATGTTCACAAACAAAGAAGAAAATCCTAGTGAAAACACTGAATGCACTTCTCTTCTTTCAGAAGCGATCTTGCAAGAAACAACAGGAATTCTTTCAGGTAGTGACAAGTAACAGGTAACAAGGGCACAGTGACCAGCAGACTGAGATGTAGCACAAAGTCTTCACCTCGATTGCCTAAGAGTGAAATACGAAGAACAATGAGGGCACAAAGTCGTTCCAAGGTCCTTTACACAGAAACAAAAAACAAACAAACACATTAAAGTCAATTGCAGACAACACAAAGTCTTCCCACAGTTGGCTTCAGGACACCTTCCTGATTACTTTCGCTAGTTCTGCTTATTTCATTAACTAGACAAGAACACATTTAGAAGACAGACATAAGAACAATCTCTTAAAATGACACAAGCTATAACAGCACAAAGTCTGAAAGTAACTTGCTTTCTCATTCAAACAAAGAAATATGATGAACAATCTGAGCTTAAAGTCTCAGTAATCATCTCTCAATTTTGGCAGAGTTTCATTTCTATAATGAAAAGATCTCTCTTGCATAAAACAAGAGATTACAATATATAGCGCCAAGAAAGATCTCATGCATTTTTAGTTCTGTCAAGGGGCCATGCTTGGAACAATGCATCCGTCTTAACTGTGGCGTGCCAATTTATCTAATATGTCTCCTCCAAAGTATAGGTCGCCTGGTCCTTTCCTTCTTACTTACGCAGCTGTCCACTTTGCCTTTACTTCATGAAAGAAAAATAGGCTGTGTCCTTGATTTGGTGTGCTTAGATGACTACTTGGTGAACTGTTTCACCTACTGGAAATAACTCCCTTGTAGATATTTCTGATCTTTTTGTATTGTTCTCTCTTCCCTGTAGCAATTGGAGCTCCCAGGCTATCTTCTTCAACTGGTCGCTTGGTTCATCTTTCAAATTTCACGTTATATTTGAATTTTAACGGATATTTCATTACCTTAAATTTGACATCTGTGGGGATGTCAATGGTTTCTGGTTGTTTGAACCATATTGAACCATGAACCTTTGAACCTTTGAAAGTTCATTGGTTCAATAATTCTACGGTTCAATCTCTTTATCGGTTCCTTGGTTCAATTGCTTCCTTGCTCTTTGGTTGAACCATCCCTTTGAACTGGTCTCTGGAATCATCTGTTTCTTTCCTTTGTCTGGAGCTTCCTTTGAACCGTTGAACCTGTGAACCATTGAACTTTGAACTCTTTTGGTTCAAGGTTCAATCGGTTCATTGGTTCATTCTCTGCTTTGGTTCAATCACTGCTTCTTTTATTTTTTAAGTCCCTTTGAAGCCTTGAAAATCCTTCGGCCTTTTGTCTTTGGAATGCCCCGAAGGGAAGGTGTCCCTTCGGGATTTGAGAAAAGTCCATTTTCTTGGTGTTGAGAGCCCCCCACAAGGGTACCTACCCTTTGGGATTCTTCAGGCGGTCTTCGGGCTTCAATTCCTTCGAACAAAATGTCCGAAGGAATTCCTTCAGACATTTTGTCTGAAGAAAATCTTTTTTGGCTTTGTTTGATTTCCCTCAGGCTTTTCCTTTCGGGCGAATTCCTTCGGACAAGACTTTTTGTCTAAAAGAATTCGCTTTGTCTTCGTGAAATTCTTTCGCGAAAAATATTTTTGAAGGAAATCCAACTTTTCTACCTTGTTCACTTTTTCGAAGAAAATCTTACCGAATGAATTCTTTCGGTTCATTTACTTTGATCTTTGAACCAATGTTCCCTGCCCTCTGTAAGGGCACTTTTTCCTTCGGCTTTGGGGCAGTCCTTTGAACCGACCGATTGAACCAACTTTGGTTCAACGGTTCAATCTTGCATTTGAAACCCTCTTTTCTTCTAAGTCTTTTGATCTTTTCGAATCCATTGAACCCGTTGAACCATTTTGGTTCAAGGTTCAATGGTTCAATGGTTCATTCCTTTGTTTTTAACTAAGTCTTTTGAAAGAATTGAACTTACTAAAGCGGTTGAACTTTGAACCTTTGAACTTTTAAGCTTGCCGACATCGTTGAACCTTTGAACCCGTTGAACCGTTGAACCTTTTTGGAAGCGGGGTTCAATGGTTCAATCCTTTCTTTGAAGCTTGCCGATGAATATTTTTGGTTGAACCAAGGCATTGAACCAATCTTGAAATTGCCTCTAAGTTTTGGAAACTTGCTCCTTTGAGAGAGCTCACCTGTTGAAGCCGTTGAACCTGTTGAACCTGCTAGTCCCTTAACTTAAAAAGCTTGAATAATGAAAATTTTGAATGCTCAGAACAATTTTTTGAGAAGGGAAGAGATAAATTTGACCTGCAGGACCAAAATAGTTCATCTATTGTTTCAAAAATGAGTGACATTTTTGGGGACAACATCTGGCTCCAGTTGGGGAACTTCCTTCAGTTAAAAACTTGGAACAACTGAGGGGAGTAAAAACCAGAATCTCTAGTGCCTTCAAGAATGCCATTGGGCTACAGAGTCATGCTACCCAAAAAAAAAGGTGCCAAAAATGAAAATGAAAAGCACAAAATAGAACTAAAGACTATATAAATATACATATGTACAGGTGATCTTATCTGATGCTTCAAGAATTGAAGCGCTTCAGATGCCGCCCACTGTGAGATAATGAAAATGGCATTCCGTCCTGATAAACCAGCAAGAAATCATTTTCTCCCCTGAATCGGTGATGGGTGAATGGAACTCTCCACCAAGAATCACATTTTCTGTGCACTCCTTTGGGTTTTCTCTTCTTGCCCCATGGCAAGGCGTGGTCTCCAATCTGAAAACCATAAATCTTTGCTCTCTTGGCGAAGAGTTCTTTTTCCTGACTTTGGTGCGCAGCAATATGGTCCACTACCATAGCTTGTTGCTCTTCTGGTTCAGTCCAACACATGATTTGATTGTCCCCATCAAATACCTGTCAATGATTGGCATTGTCAGGCACACTTGGTTGCAAGACCAGTTTGACAGTATACTTATTATGTTTGAAATCGGGGTGAGGAACCACGAAGATTGCGAGGACAACCAATGAATTTGCACGATTATGAGGCTCTCTGGGCACTGCAAAAATATTGAAAGCTTCAAAACTTTCAATACAGTCCCATACCAGATTGCGATAATAGTGCAATCTTTTGTTCTTGATTTGACACAAATTCCTCACCTGACAAACCATCAGTGCAACATTTCCTTTAGCATGAAAGAGTTTAACACCTCTATTTTGAGCAGCCTTCAACCTGTGCAACAAAGATTCATACTCGAAAGTGTTGTTGGTGTTGCTAAACTGCAACTTGTATGAAGAAGAAAAAATATCTCCTTGAGGAGATATTAGAACAATCTCGGCTCCAGCACCGATAGAGAAATTGCTGCCATCGAATTCCAGAATCCATACCTCATAAGACACTAATTTTTTTTTAGACTCTTCTTTATTTAGAGGGGGAGATTCTTCTACACTTGCATTGTGCTCCACCAATCCTTTTACTGTTCCATATGAACAAATTTTCAGATTGTCGTCTTCAAAAGCTTCATCAAACGCCTCATGAACTTCCTCCATGGATAAAAAGTAATTACCTATGCCTAAAGACTCAAACAAAATTTGAGCTTTAGGCACTGATGTTTGAGTAACCATGTATTTTGCATCCTTCTCAGGGAGCAATCTTTGCATAACGCTCTTGATTGGGATCCTCGCCTCAGATAGGTCCATGCTTAATTCACCACCAACATCCTTACAAAAATTTCACCCAAAAAAGATGACGTATGATGCTGGAATGTCGCCCACCAAGACAGTCATCTTGATTCTCTTGTCTGGGAATGCTGCAAATGCAAATTGGGCGTCCTTGATTTGTTCCAGTAGTAGCACTTATTTGTTCTCCATGGAGAAACATCTCCCAAATGTCTTGGTCAGTGTGAGACCAAGGGATTTCGTCACTTTGGCAGGCATGACATTGTCAGATGCACCAGAATCTATGATGTAATTATTTAATTGGTGTCCATTTATCAGCAGAGAGACATAAAATGGTTCAGTCCTCTCAGGAGCAGCAGGAGGAGTAATGACAAGGTTATTCCTGGTAGATGTGTTCTTGGGGAAATCACGAGTTACCTTCAAAATTGCTTGTCCGACAGGGATGGCTTGGTTCTTTACACATTGAACCAACTTATCTAATTGCTCAGGGTTAGATTGCAAGAATGCAAATTCAGACATTTGAATTTTAGTTTTTTTTATATGGTCAATTATGTCAAATGTCTAAAATGGACTAGGAATAGAGGATGGGAGTTCATCCTTTTGGTTTTTGGGAGGGGGAGGACTGGTCTATGAATTTGAAGTAGAAGGTGTAGGGATGTTTGATGTACTACCTTTCTTGCAATCACCGGGTCCTTTGACTGGAAAGGCAGAGTGGTTCCCCGCTTAGTAATTGAAATTGTTGGTTGAGGTCGCTCATCTGTCTTCTCTTTATCAGCTTGTTGCGTTGACTGGTTCTTGGACTAGGGGAATACAGCGTAAGTTCCCTCAACTGCTCCACCTTCACTTCTGGGTTCATCTTGGTAATTCAGGAAACCAATGTTGGAGTCGTTAGCTAATTTTTCTTCTCCCTCTGTGAAAAGATTAGCATCATCTTCTTGATTTAATTCAAGCTGGAAGGAGAAATCTGATTCTGCTTCAAGATATCCAACTGTTGAATTGGTTGGAGGTGCTTCAATGGCCAATTTCTCCTGAGTGGGAGGAAGATGATTTGGCTACCCTTGATTCCTGGCAGCATGGCCTTGGTATGACTGATTGGGGAATGCCCTCGATATATCTCTGTATGAATGATCAAATGACATCCCTTGCGCCATTTGCTTTTTAAGAGCTAGCAACTCGTTTTCCAGCGTCTGCACCATTGGATCAGTGGTGACTATAGGTGAGTATTCAGAAGATGAAGAGGCTTTACCTTTGTTACGATCTCTCCTTATCTTTTCTGCCAAGATAAGGTCATCTTCTACCTCAATAGCCAAATCTTGAGCAGCAGCAAGGTCTATGTGGCCAGCTTGTCTCAGTAGAAAACTCACTTCAGGCAGCTGTCAGTTGATGAAGAAGTATTTAAGGTTCTAAGGTGTTGGCTGAGCAATTATAGGAATCTAATTCCTTAGCTTGTCAAACTTGGTAATGAAGTCCCTCATAAGTTCATGAGGTTCCTTCTTCATCTATGTGAGTTGGGCCAGCAAGGCATACGCATCTTCTGTAGGCTTGAATCTGGCTTCAAATTTAGCTTTAAGAGTGTTCCAGTCGGTCACAGTCTGGGCCTTTAGATGGTAGAATCAGTCTGCAGCAGCACCTTGCAATGTTTCTACAAATAGCCTGAATGCTACGTCTTCATATTCCACGCTTATCACACCATAGGCTATGCTGAAAGCTGCAATGTGTTCATCAAGATGAACTCTCCCATCCCCAAAGAATTTAGAAATTTTTTTCTTTGAATTGCGTGGAAGCTCATGTAGAGGTGGGGTCAAATTAAGTGGACCAAAAGAGTTACCCCAGAGGCCTTGAACAACCATGATTTGATTATGTAAAAGTGGGATAACAAATCTGGGTGGAGTATGTATAGGCAAAGCTCTGCTGACAACAGAAAAAGAGGCTCTACCTTGTGTTGGTGACCTGGTATGAGTAGGAGGAACACTCCTGGATCGTTGAACTTGAAGTTGGGGAGAGAACAAATCAAAATTGCCCTGCTGCGCCAACTCAAAAATAGGATCAACAACACCTTGGGCTCTCTGGCTTCTAGTAAAGCGTGGAGTTGCCAGATTATAGAATAAACAATGGGAAAGAACTGGCCCTACTTCAGCTTAAAGCTTGAAGCTTCAAACTGTGCGTTCTTCCCTAGTGGCTCTGGTTTGCAGACCAAATTATATAACGGGAATGTATATAATATAAATGGATAATGATAAAAATTGCTTCAATCTAAAACTTGAGGCTTCAGACTGCACGTAATATCTCCAACGGAGTCACCAAAAAATTGTTACGCGAGGCTGGCAGGAAAATGGTAAAGCTATAATGATAATGGATAAGACACAGAGCAAAGTCACCAGAGTATATAATAGATAAGGATAGGCACTGCTTGTCGGTCCCCAGCAGAGTCGCCAAAAAACTGTTGGGTGAATATTTTGTTAATCAGCTAACTGATGAGCAAAATAGGTCTCTTCAACCACAGCAAGGGAGATTGGTTAGCCAAATGTGCAGGTTTACCACATTAGAGGTGGACAAATCTCTTCTCTCATCAAGGGAAGGTTCCCTATAAATATGAGGAGCTATATACTATATATATAAGTAGAAAATAACACTCAGGGGTAGGATAACACCATCAATCTCTCTTTTTTCAGAGATGATGTTCACAAAGGAGAAAATCCTAGTGAAAACACTGAAGGCACTTCTCTTTTTTTAAAAGTGATCTTACATGAAACAGCAAGAGTTCTTTCACGTAGTCACAAGTAACAAGGGCGCAGTGACCAGCAAACTGAGATGTAGCACAAAGTCTCCATCTCGACTACCTAAGAGTGAAATATGAAGAATAATGTGGGCACAAAGTCATCCCAAAGTCCTTTACACAGAAACAAAAAATAGACAAACACACTAAAGTCAATTACAGACAGCACAAAATCTTCCCACAGTTGGTTTCAGGACACCTTCCTGATTACTTCTACTAGTTATGCTTATTTCATTAACTGGACAAGAACACATTTAGAAGACAGACATAAGAACAATCTCTTAAAATGACACAAGCTATAACAGCACAAAGTCTGAAAGTAACTTGTTTTCTCATTCAAACAAAGAAATATGATGAACAATCTGAGCTCAAAGTCTCAGTAATTGCCTCTCAATTTTGGCAAAGTTTCGCTTCTATAATGGAAAGATCTCCCATGCATAAAATAAGAGATTACAATATATAGCGCCAAGAAAGACTTGGCACTTTGTTCCATGCTGCGGTCAATGCCTTGAATGCATTATCAGTTCTGTCAAGGGGCCATGCTTGGAATAGTGCATCCGCCTTAACTGCGACATGCCAATTCATCTAATATGTCTCCTCCAAAGTATAGGTCGCCTGGTCCTTTCCTTCTTACTTGCGCAGCTATCCACTTTGTCTTTACTTCATGGAAGAAAAATAGGCCGCATCCTTGATTTGGCGTGCTTAGATGACTACTTGGTGAACTGTTTCATCTACTGTAAATAACTCCCTTGTAGATATTTCTGATCTTTTTATATTGTTCTCTCTTCCCTTTAGCAATTGGAGCTCCCAAGCTATCTTCTTCAACTGGTCGCTTGGTTCATCTTTCAAGTTTCGCGCTATATTTAAATTTTAACGGATATTTCATTACCTTAAATTTGACATCCGTGGGGACGTCAATGGTTGATGGCTGTTTGAACCATATTGAACCATGAACCTTTGAACCTTTGAAAATTCATTGGTTCAATAGTTCCACAGTTCAATCTCTTTATCGGTTCCTTGGTTCAATCGCTTCCTTGCTCTTTGGTTGAACCATCCCTTTGAATTGGTCTCTGGAATAATTTATTTATTTCCTTTGTCTAGAGCTTCCTTTGAACCGTTGAACCTGTGAACCATTGAACTTTGAACTCTTTTGGTTCAAGATTCAATCGGTTCATTGGTTCATTCTCTGCTTTAGTTCTATTGTTGTTTCCTTTACTTTTCTAAGTCTCTTTGAAGCCTTGAAAATCCTTCGGCCTTTTGTCTTTGGAACACCCCGAAGGGCAGGTGTCCCTTCGGGCTTTGAGAAAGGTCCATTTTCTTGGTGTCGAGAGCCCCCTGCAAGGGTACCTACCCTTTGAGGTTCTTCGGGCGGTCTTTGGGCTCCAATTCCTTTGAGGAGTCTTCGGGCTCCAATTTCTTCGGACAAAATGTCCGAAAGAATTGAAGGAAATCTTTTTTTGGCTTTGTTTGCTTTCCCTTGGGCTTTTCCTTTCGGGCGAATTCCTTCGGACAAAAGTTTGAAGGAATTCTTTTGGACTTTTTGTCCGAAAAAATTCGCCTTGTCTTCGTGAAATTCTTTCGCAAAAAATCTTTCTTAAAGAAATCTAACTTTTCTGCCTTGTTCACTTTTCCAAATAAAATCTTACCGAAGGAATTTTTTCAGTTCCTTTACTTTGATCTTTAAACCAATGTTCCCTGCCCTCCGCAAGGGCACATGCCTTTAGTTCACTGCCCTCCACAAGGGCACTTGTTCCTTCGGCTTTGGGGTAGTCCTTTGAACCAACCGATTGAACCAACTTTGGTTCAACGGTTCAACGGTTCAATCTTGCATTTGAAGCCCTATTTTCTTCTAAGTCTTTTGATCTTTCGAACCCATTGAACTCGTTGAACCCGTTGAACCATTTTGGTTCAAGGTTCAACGGTTCAATGGTTCATTCCTTTGTTTTTCGCTAAGTCTTTTGAAAGAATTGAACTTACTGAATCGGTTGAACTTTGAACCTTTGACAAAGCGCTTAACTCTTTAACCTTTTCGACGTCGTTGAACCTTTGAACCTGTTGAACCGTTGAACTTTTTTGGAAAAGAGGTTCAATGGTTCAATGGTTCAATCCTTTATTTGAAGCTTGCCGATGAACATTTTTGGTTGAACCAAGGTGTTGAACCAATCTTGAAATTGCCTAAGTGTTGGAAACTTGCTCCTTTGAGAGAGCTCACCTGTTGAACCTGCTAGTCCCTTAACTGAAAAAGCTTGAATAATGAAAAATTTGAGTGCTCAGAATAATTTTTTGAGAAGGGAAGAGATAAATTTGGCCTGCAGGACCAAAATAGTTCATCTGTTGTTTCAAGAATGAGTGACATTTTTAGGGACAACAGGATGAATCCACAAAAGAACAAACTAGAAAAAGATGAAAACTAGCTATATAAGCTAGCAAATATGAGAACCTATGCTAATAGTTACTATCATAGATTTGTGAAAAATTATGGTAGCATAGCAGCATCACTCACAATTTTTTTGAATGAATCCTTCCATTAGAATGAAATAGCTACCAAATCCTTGCAGAAGTTGAATGAGGCCATGTACACCACTCCAATTTTGACTACCCCTGATTTTTACAAAACTTTTATTGTTAAATGTGATGCATCAAGATATGGCATGGGTGCAGTACTCATGTAGAAAGGAAAACCTATTGCATTTGAGAGTCATCAACTAAAGGGTAAAAATATGCCAAAGAAAATCTATGAGAAAGAGATGTTGGTTATTCTTTATGTGTTCAAGCAATTGATACCTTATCTAATGGGTGGACACTTTAAGGTAAATACTGATGATGATAGTCTCAAATATTTTTTAGAATAGCGATTACCATCAGAAAAAACAACAAAAATAGGTGACTAAAATGTTGGGATATAAATTTGAAATGATCTATAAGAAAGGAAAAGATAATGTAGTAGATGCACTATCCAGGAAGGATGAATCTACTAAGTGTTTGTTATTTGTAATGACCATTTGGTAGGTCGACTGGTTGGAAGAGGGAACATCAAAATGGTAGAATGACAAGGATACACAGTTTATGATACATAATATTCATCATGGTTCGGTTACTTATAAAAAAATTTAAGGGGAAAGGGAACACATTATTGTATATAGATCAACTATACCTATGTATGAATTTTATCCTCAAGCACAAGATCCTTATGAAGGTTCATGCATCTTCAATATGGAAGCACTCTGGATTTTTGAAAACTTATCATAGAATCAAGCAAGATTTATTTTGAGAAGGACATAAAGGGGATATGTAGAAATTTGTGGTTGCATGCAAAGTGTGTCATCAAAAGAAGGGTGAAACAATTAAGCCACCGAATCTTTTACAATCTTTATCCATTCATATCCAAAGGTGGGAGGAGGTTTCCATGGATTTCATTATAGGGTTGCTAAGGTCTAAAGGTAAAATTTCTATCATAGTAATTTTGGATTGGCTCACCAAATATGCTCATTTTTTCTTCTTGTCATAACCATTTGTAGCTAGTATATTAGTTGTTTCTTTTTTGGATACAGTTTAAAATTTACATGGTACTCCCAATATCATTATAAGGGATCATGATCTAATCTTTACCAGTAAATTTTAGAACGATTTGTTCTCATGTTTGGGCACTTAGTTGGCTCATAACTCGTCATATCATTTTTAATTTTACAAGCAAATAAAGGTGGTCAAAAAATTCCTAGAAGGGTATCTCCTTTGTTTTGCATCAGATAAACAAGAACGATGAGTTCATTCGCTGCTACTAGCAGAATGGTGGTATAACACTTCCATACCTTTTCTAAAATGTTTCCATTTGTGGCACTTTATGGTTACCAACCCCCATCCATAACTTCATCCTTAAGTGTGCAACCCAAGGTTCAATTTGTTGAAGAACACATTCAACATCAATAGGAGGTACTAACTAGTTTGAAAGATAATTTAGCAATGACACATAATATAATGAAGCAACAAGCAAATCAACACCGTAGTGAGAGGCATTTTGAAATGAGTGAATGGATATTTGTGTGATTGCATCCATATAAGTAGATGTCTTCAAATCACCAAAAAAAAGATAACAAAATTTTTCTTAAGTATTATGACCCTTATAAGATCCTACAAAAAATTAACAGTGTTGCATACAAGATGGAGCTACCCTAGTCCTCTCGACATACATCTTGTATTTCATGTACATGTCTTAAAGAAGGTAATTGGACATAGAGTTTCTACCAAGAATGGATGAAGAAGCATGAGTCATTCTATAACCTAAGTAGATCCTTCACACAAGCACAAAATGGTTGAGAATAAGAGAGATCAAGGATTATTTGATCAAGTGGAAGATTTTGAACCGTGAAGATGCAATGTGGGAGGATGAATAAATCCTACAGTGGCACCTAGAGTTGTTCAACATTGACAAAAACATTATTTTTAAGGGCAGGGGCATGTTATGCCCTTAACCTATAACATGTCTAGAGATATATGTGGTCAACTTTTGCTTACATAACCTTTCAGATTATCTTATCACATTTCTCTTTGTTCTTGTATTGTCAGTAGGGTCAACCTATGGAATAACCATGGCTTAAGTAGAGTATATATAACAGGTAATGGTTAGTCTTTCTATATCATATTGTGAATTCTAATATTATTGCATTATTGTGTAGGTTTCCCCCTTGAAGTGGTTTAGTCATATTTATCAAGTATTCTACTTTTTCATCAATTATTGTTGTGGATCTGCTTATTATACTCATATTTTTTCAATTTATTACTCCATTGGTGTAATCATCTTAGTAATGTCATTACACTCTCTAGCCAAAGCATGTGTCATATGTTTACTAAACCAACTATTTCAAGATCAATGACCAAATGCACTAATGGATGGATTTGAAAGTCCATGAAAGAGATAGGAAGTCATTTTTTTTAATTTATATGTAATATTAATTTTCTTATGCTCGATCCTTTATTTGGATATATATTTTGAAGATAAACAACTAGTTTACAAACAATGCTAGGCATGTATGTTACTCTACTATTTCTCAAAATTTGTCGAGTTCTTTTATTCAAAAGGGAAAATTATATTACCTCAAAAAAATTGAAAGTCAATATGGTGCACAAGGTAGTAGATCATGCGTAAATTATGATATTTAGCCCTTAATTCTAAGGGAAATATATGTTACATAAATAAAAATTCAAATGCAAAGTTTCTAAATTTCATTTTTTATGCAAGTCTAAAAAACATTAATTAAAGCCGATATTTGTACCTTCAAAATTTTATGTCAATCATGTGTCTTGAGGATTTTTATGTGTCCATAAATAGTTAATGCATGCTTCATAAAGGACCAACATACGTTTGGTGTGATAAACTCTCACATTGTTTGACTTATCAAATTAACTTGGTCTATACTTAATATTCATGGAGCACCTTAATCTTTTCGTAGATTCCTCTTTATCATCGTGGCTTTGACATCTACTCTATGTCTTTCTCTTTGCTAGAGATGTGATTCCATATATAAATTGCCACATTCGTAAATATATGCATTAAATCTAAAAGATATGTAACTAATAATCTCTCCTAATATAGGAGACTATATAAAGTAGATAGTTTTTTCATTTTTGCTGGCATTTACACCTTTTGATTAATTTCTAGCAGCCATAACCAATGTCTCCACCAATCCTGAGGAATGTCGACATTTTATGTTTTGCAAGCTTCTGTGAATTATTTTTACTAATCCCTAGGTAGAATAAGTTTTGTAGTTTCTCTACCATCAAATTTTACATCAAATTTATTATTCTTCCTATCGTGGTATTCATGGTTCATCAACAAGAACTTGTGATGGCCTTTGTAACCAACTTTTTTGAGATCTTTGGACAATCTTCCACAAAACTGATCATTACAACTTGGACATACATACTTTCCCTTTGTTGAAAGATATGCATATAGAAATAACTTAAAAACATAGTATATAATGTGCATAAATATAAATTTGAACTTAATATTTCATTTTTTTTACAAAAAATAAGTACATGAATTAACAACCATCCTAGTAAAATCATGAATTGCCCAGTATAAGATACCATAACAAGTGAACTGCCTTTAACCAATTGGTTTTTAAAGGTCATACATTGGAATGTCATCCCATGATTTTTGAAACTTATCAATTAGAGGTTCAAGGTGGATATCCATATTTTTAACTTAAAGTTTACAATGGACTGATAATGAAAATAATAGATGTTCCTTACGAATCATCAACCATTGAAGAATATTATAAATTTATTTACATTACTGCCAAAATGGAGTACCTAGTTGATAAGGTGGAAAACTAGTTAACACCATCCATTTCCAAACCAAATTGTAAAATGTATGCCCTAACTTTGACTTTTTTAGGCCAAAATTGCTCAGTGTGCTTTATTGCATTTAAATATGATGGAACATGCTAAACTCCATCAATGCTTTTATTGTTATAATGTCGTGTCAATAAATATACAAATGACTTGTAATGGGAAAAATGCTTAAAACAAAGAACTATTGGAAAATGTTTGAATAATTTATTATGAATGGTAGTGCCTCTAACTCCTTCTCAGTAAGTCATGCCCTGCATTTGGGACAGTTAGCTCTCTGCTCATATTCCTTCCTATATAGAATGTAGTCATTTTTTAATGTGTCATAGTTGATGTAAAGAATCCCCATATTTTATATATTTCTTTCACCTCCCAATATGAGGTTAAACTATGTTCTTTTCAAGTAATAAACTAGTTTTTTGGAGGCTACAAATTCAAAAAACTCTTTCTATTGTACTATAAAATAAAAGATAAATCAAACACATTTTTTGTTTATATAGTTTGTGGATTATTGTTTAACCTCAAAAAATATTCATTTCAATGTTTGACCATCCAAACCTTGATTTCAAGTCCATCGATGAAAATATAACACCTAACATTGATGTTTTGTAATGTTTCGATGTAAACAAACAAGTTTGAGCAATTTTTAAAAAAAGTCCTTGTTGAATATCTACAGGATTATTGTCAATATTAATTTCTTCTTGATATCCATCCCCAATTTGATCATCCACATCATCATTGTAATGATGATCATCATGAACAATGGAAAAAAATGGTCTACCATATTTGCAAACCCAACGCCCTCATCTTAAACATCTTCACTATAAGTTTCATAAAGAGGTGGTTTCTTCATCTAATGCTCAACTAGATCAGGGTGTAAATTTTTTGTACAGTGTTTACTCTTAGCCCATGTTATGTTACTAGGATGTATGTCACCATCAATATGACAGAAAAGGAACTTGTATGCCATTTTTGGTTCTTTGAGGTAGTTGAATATCAACATCACTATTTTAATACTCACTATCACCTACCTGCATATTAACTTTATAATAATCCAATATCTATACACATAAAAATTAATGTGAATTGATTTCAATGTAATATACATAGCCCCTTATTCCACTTCTACTTTGATCGCCACCTCAATGAGGTTGTGAAGACTCTCCCTATACATAAAATGGAAAAAAATAGTTTCTAAATATTTATAGAATATAAATGAAATAAATATTAACATAATTATAAAAACATCATTGCAATATTTATATCACATGTAAACTCATGTTATATAGGTATATTTACTACCCTGAGTGGTCTATTTGTAGGAGATGAACCCAAGCTAACTAAAGAGCTATATAAAGGGATTAAAAAAGTGTCATGTGTAAGTGATGTATGATAAGTACTTGATAATCACATTTTATTTGTGACACAAAAGATAACTTATTTAAATAATCTTGTGTTTATACAAACATATTTCTATATAATGTAAGTAAAATGCAATAGGTAATTGGTAGGTGACTTAAAATGAATATTTTATCTCTATCTAGTTATTAGTATTTGCAATGCTTAAAAAATGTATTCATGTGCAACTAAATTAAATAGTAACTAATAAATATAATCACATAATTTATCCTATCCTCCACCAAAATCACATCACTTCCACCATTCTTATTTCAAATGAAAAGTAAAAATTAAATGGCTTTTAAAAGTCTTATGCACGTGTATACAAAAATGTCCTAAATTAAAATGCACTGAGTCGTGATGCTTGTTTTACCTTATTTTAAATTAATGTGATCTTGACAAATGTAAAAATAAGGAATTATTCAAATTGTTTAATGTATTACAATATCAAATGAATCTAAATGTTATGAGACTACATGCAAGTGACAAAAAGGGTTAGAAATTGGATCAAGAGTCGGTTGCATTAGGAACTAGGTATTTGGATGCACTAGACAAAATCTTCAACCTATGGATGCTATCGATAGACCTTAGCATATGTCTTCTAAGAGATTCATTTGGTAAGATTATTTCTCTTTGTTTTCGTAAAGGCCACATGTTGCATGTAATATGTCTTTGTGTGCAATATTAAGGCTCACTATGTGCATAATATCCAAAAACTTGTCTCCTTCTCTTTGAAACCTAAGTCCACTTTTAACACTAGGTTTAGGCTTGTAAAAGGGGAAGAACTGAGGTTGAGTTGACATCAACCACTCTCCAATAAATGGTTGAGCATTGCCTACATATCCAATACTCCTAAGAAGGAAGTCAAATCGCAGATAACTCTCCTTGTTAGATAACTCTCTTTGTTAGGTGCATGTGTGCAAGACTGCTATGTCAATGAATGCAACTTGTGATCTAGATCTATCTTTTGACACTTGGCAAATGACAAATTTGACTTGATTAAGGTGCTTCTAACTTGTCTAGGACCTGCTCCTTGTGACTAATTTCTAAATTGGAAAGAATAGGGTGGTCTATTTTGAATGTGTAATTGATTTTTTGTAAGTAATAGATGTTTGCTAAATTGGGAATAGGCTTAGACCTATTGTGTATTCATATGGGACTCTTTGGATACTTCATCATGCCACCACCATGTGAAATGTAAAATTTGACCCATGAAGCTAATTTGAATTTGAAAAATAATTATTGTTTGGCACGGGAATGAATTCGTTAGATTCAAACACCTATGGAATTTCACAAGCATGTGAAACCGATGTACTCATCTGAAATATAGGTATACTAATATGATAATCTCAATATAAAATGAATATGACAATGTACAGGTTAGGCAAGAACTATGAAATTCCTATAGATGATTGATAATAAATTGAGAAGGTCAGACCCATGTAAAGCATGAGGATGTGAGAGAAGGGTGCATGAGAGCCATATGTTTATGCACAAGTCATGTAATTCAAGACTAACATTGTCAAGTGTCTAATCATCTCCATTTAGTGTCAATTTTGAGTCACCAATGATTAAAAACATAAATAAATAAATTGCAACACTATTCCCACCCAAATAACAATTCTAATTGCGTCGTTTTTATTAGTGCCATGCATTGAATGTCATTCAATTAGAGTTGAATATACTCAAGTGCATTCACCCAATGAATCAATCATATATTATAATTCTCAACTAGCCACGATCAAGTATATTAATCTTAGATATAGCTCATGTCATGACAAGTAAATTAAAAAACATATAGATTTAGGTATATAACAATATACAACTATTATTGCATTAACACTACACAAATGTAAAAATTAAAATATGCAATAAACCTCTCACTTTCTAATCTTCATTCCATAAATAGGCAATGTTGAAAGTGGGGGGGAGCTTTGTTTTTATAGAGCATGAAAGGCCTCATAAATGCAGGAAGTTGCATAAATGCAATAATTGTAATTAGTTGCATAAAGTCATGAGAGGGTTAAAAGAATATTATAGGCCAACCCATACATGTCAAAAGATTTGTTAATTTGATCATTTGTAAGGTACAGACACTAACATCAAACTTGGGGCACTAACATCAACGTTAGTGTCCTAGTCTGGATGATAATATTCTGGAGGATGGAGAATTGTTGAAGATCTGTAACTAAAAATGTAAGATATTTTTCAAGATTTAAGTATATTGTGGGCTACAAGTGATCTAAGTAATTAGAATATCAGGTTTGAACTATAAGATAAGCATTTAGGCACAGAGAGATGGTGAACGTGAGCCTTACGTAGCAAAAAGATCTCAACTGAAGGGTTGAGATATGAATGATATTTTCTAAGTGTACAAGACTAATTTATCATGTAAAATCCAAATTTAACAACTACATTTGTCTCCCCTTTAATCTAGTAATGCATAAGGATGAAATTACTAAGTTAAAACAAAGAAATGTGTATCATAGTGTGTACAACCCACCTTGTCCTTACTTGAGCCATGTTTAAATTTTTTATATGTGTGTATTACCTATAACCAAGATATGTTACAATATAATTAGTGCATATAATCAAAAAATTGAATAATTAAAATACTTGAAAGAAAAGAGAGTAAGGAATGAGTACGCATGTGTGTTGATGCAACTATGGTGCCTCTTGGTAGTTTGCTTTAATAATTATACTTATTTGTTGAAGCATTTGAGAAAGAGGTTCACAATTGAACCTTGGAGATGGAAGAGGAGAAATGGAGGGTGATCATGCCCTGAATTGAGTGCAAAAGGGTGAGTTGTGCTAAGGCTACCAAAGTCACTGAAATTCAATCGCACAACTCAAATGTATACATAATCTAGCCAATATAGTCAATATTGCCCAAGTTAAATGGTATAACCATCTCAACTTGCAACATGGAAGTAATGCCAAGGCCATCAACTGCATTGAATCTCAATCACACTACAAAATGGAGCCAACTACTACAAATAAAGAAAATCTCGAACGATGCATCTTGGTAAGGTCAATGCATAAATGTATATATAATCTAAATATGTATCTATAATTTGATGCATTTGTATGGCATATGCACCTCAAATGTGTCTCAAGCTGAAGCACTTGTCAAAATTTAACCTCTACTTTGTAAATTGTGTATAACATCTATCACAAACCTGAAAAACTTTGTCCCAAACATGTTAAAATTGGTGCCAAGTGCATAAGATTCTGACCTAAGTGTATATTTGAATCATGTAAAGTGTACCAAATTTTGTCAATTTTTCCAAATGTGTGTATGTGGATTCATGTCTCTATGACATGCCTCCACTGATCTACCCCCTTTTGAGGTGAAGGGAATGCTATCTGATGGTCACTTTATCTCAAAAGGATAAGAAAATCATGTTATATATGTATCAATCATGTAGTGAATAAGCATATAGTGGAATCATATCTAAAGATATGTATCAATGAAGCTCGTAATATAAAAATATAACAAGCCCTAAGATGTATGATATGGATCATAATAATATCTAAAAGTAATAAGTACAAGCTCAACAAACAATCAAGCACACACACAAGAGCGCTCAATGTCACACAAAAGGGATATAAGAAAATAGCATACAAGAGCCATGTTTAAATATCACACACTTAAAGGAGAGGACATGTTCAAATGTCCACACACCAAACAAATAACACTCGGGGCACTGGGGGCAACAAGCAAATGACATGTTCAAATGTTCCACACTCCAAACAAAATAACAAATAATAAGTACACTCAAATAAGCTATGTGACGAGATGAATAAGTGAAATATAAGCAACTAGCATAAGCATGTCCTACTAGTTCATTCATACATGTGTTAGTGAAATGTCTTGTAACATGGCATATCTAGCACACTGTAAGATATAAGCATGAGTATAGCGATGCATAAATGTTTGTATAAAAGTTCAGCATGATAATGTAAATTGATCATAAAACAATAGAACATGTATCAATCATGATCAATAGAATTAAAAATCCTTCAATGTAATGAGTCATGCGAGAAGAGGAAACATCCAATATATGCATGTTTGTGTATCATAAATCTAGTGTATGCATGGATCACACTCAAGTACTCGTAAAACATGTTTGTAAAGAAATGATATGATATATATTGACATAAATTAAACAAAATATGCAGAAGCTAGTAAACATATGAATGCTAAAATATTTTGGTATTTTTTATTTATTTGAATGTTTTTGTATTTTATCGAATTTTTTAATTTTTTGAATATTTGAAAAAAATGATCAAGATCGATCAAAGAGGTTATCTCTATCATGATTGAATCCTTGAGCTTCATATTCATCTATTAAATCATGTGGGCGAGGACTCTTTTTTCTTGTTGCTTGTATAGGTAATACTTGTGGCATGTTCATAGTAGAAAGAATTTGTTGATTGTGTAATATGCTAAAGATACCATCAAATTTATATTTTTTAATTTGTCCTTGAAAAGTAATACAATGGTTTGTATCATGTTTGGTTATTCTATGATAAGCACAAAACGATTTGTCCTCCCTAAGCAAATGGTGCGTTGTTGATCGATGGCTTGTAGTAGGTGATATGATGAGCTTATTTGCTATTAACATTGGCAAAAGTATCGAAGGGGTATCCTGATGAGGTTGAATTTGGATTGTTTGTGTGCTCTTTCCATCTGATATCTACATGTTATTGATTTTGGTGCTAAAAGGTACCGTATGATGATTTTGATTTTGACAATTTTTTACATGATCTTTTTACAATTTCCCTTCACCAAATGCTTAACCCATTTTAGAAATAAAGGTAAAGATAATATCATAATCAACTAAGATAAAGACTATTCTAAAAGCGGACCAGCTAATTAATTCAGATTCATTATATATTTTGATACAGTGTTGAATTATGGAAATATGCTAAATATAAAACATGCAATGTCAAACAATAATTTGATTACTTAAATACAAAAGGAGATAATATTTATCTTGTTTATTGATGCACAAGTGGATATGGGAAATACAAGATGATACTCAAATATGATTCGTCATATTCTAGGAATCAACTCTCTATCAACCCAAACATTACTGTTGAAATATGAACAATAGCATCAACGCTTCTGTCCACAATGAATTATAGATCATTTTATAGAAATTCCACTTGCATCTATTAGGTCTTACTATCACCTTTCAAATTCTATATATGGATCACGCGCACAAATTTCAGATATCATATGTAGCTCAAAACCCTAGGTCTTTCAATTAAGGCATGTGATCTTGCAAAACAAAGGTTAGTGGGCTCAAATGAAATCAAGTTGATCTCAAAGAAGTCTATGTCGATGAGTGTTGCCTACATAGCCATATACTTCATAAAAGGCCTTAGACTGATGTAATTCTCCCCCTTATGTGGACTTGTGACATGTTTGATTTGTACTTGAGTATAATAAATGGTCTTTGACTTGTATTTACACCACACCTTTTGAAATTGTCTCATGGGAGGGTTAAAATAATACCATAGGCTTACCCATATATGTCAAAATATTTAATAATATGATCATTTGTAACATACAAATACTAGCATCAATCATGGGACACGACCATCAACACTAGTGTCTTAGTCTAAATGGTAATGTCTTGGAAGATGGAGAATTGTTAAATATTTGTAATTGGTAACGTAAAATAATTATTAAGTTTTAAGCATATTTTGGGCTGTAAGTGATTCAGGTAATCAAAATATCATGGTCAAGTTATAAGATATGTAATTAAGCATAGTAATATGGCGAATGCAGACTCACAGCATCAAAAAAATCTTAAATGAAGGGTTGAGCCATGAATGATATTTTTCAAATGTACAAGACTAGTTTATCATGTAATATTCAAACTTAGCATTTACATGAACCCAACATTCAATGCCATTTCTTAATCTACCTAGCAATTACACCAACTCATTAACCATGTACTTCAATAAGATAGATTGGCAACAATACTGACATTTGGATACATTGTTGTAGTGGCAAAAGAGCTACACCTTGTTAAGTTCATATATCGATTTAATCATTTCTTTTAAATATTTGGTCTAGTCATTAATGGAAGGTGTTAGATTAATTTGCTAAATAAATAAATATAACATTTGCATATTGTATTATACTAAAGTGATTAGGTTGTTATAGTTTTTTAAGTTTTCACCTAGCTTCGTAGATTTACTATAAAAGTTAATAAAGCTTGTGTTTATTGCTTTGTTATTTAAACTACTTTTATCCCTTAATTGTAGCGTTATTATGAGGTATTTCAATGGCTCGTACATTCTAATAAAGGTAATGCCTTGAGGTTTTAAAATAAATCTTTTAATGAAGGCACATAATTATTAGAGTAAGACCTAGATTTCAAATAGCAATTCACATTTAAAAATATATATAATTTAATAATTCAGTATAAATATCTATCTAAAGATAACCCTATTCTCATCTGCATATTACAATCCATTATTATTTTGAATTTTCAATAAATCTATAGTTAATAATATAAGAATCCAAGTTATCGTTTTATACATATCTTTACATTCATTCAATAAGCCTAGACAATATTTAAAGACATTGTAATAGTAGAGTTTTCATATTTCCTATTATACATAATATAAATAAATGGTTTTAGACATTTATTTTGTACATTTTATATAATTAAAATTTTAACAATAAATACATAAAAATTGATTGTAAATTTATTTATCATATTATAAATATAACTAAATATAATTCTTAATTTATATAGACGTCATATACAATTTAAAAAGCAATAACAAATATAAAATCCATGAACAAAATCAATATTTTAAAATAGATGCATGAAAGTCTATACACTAACTTCTAAATTATTTAAAATTAAATTTTAACATAAAATTAAAAATTAATATATATAATGATTATTAAGATTCCTCATTGCCTAAAGAGAAAAAAATTACACGTTTCTATTCTAAGTTTTATTAAAAAAAAAAACTTGTAATAATAGAAATTTTATTATAAAATGTGTTAATTTTATTGTTTAGCATATCATTGTTGATTATGAAGTTTGAAACACATTCCTTTTAATAACCTTCTTAAAGGGATTTTAAATACTCAAAGACAAAAATAAAGGATGGCAACTTCGTTTTACCATTCAAAATAATTTTACTTTAATATCTTTCAACAAATTTCCATTCCAATAATTTTCTAAATTTGTGCCATGTATGTTGGCCACTCAATCAAATTCCAGATAGATCTATTTTCATCTTGACTTCGGAAAAAAATTATAAATACCAATTAAATTTCAGTTTTTTCGAAGAAAAAAAAAATAGAGTGAACATTTAGCTCAAATTTGTTAGTCAATCAAATTCCAAATAGATCTATTTTCTATGATAGAAGTTTTGTATTTCAAAGCATTCTTGGCCTTGGAAAAAAATTATAAATACCAATCAAATTTCAGCTTTTGAAGGAGAAAAGAAAAAGAAAAAATATTTAGCTTAGAGTTGTTATATTATTAGTTCTAAAGGTAAACCTTGGTAGATGAGGAACCAAGCAAAACAAGCCTTTGTAGCTTATAGAGGGGCTTCCCAAGTATGTTGGGTATGACTTTTCCACATTTTGTGAGGAACAAAGTTTGTGTCATTAATTTGAAAGAGTTTTTTCGTATATAAAAAATTATTTATTTGTCTAGTTATTTATTATTATTATTGTTTTATTTTATTTTATTTTCATCTTCATCTTAACCCATGTTAATTATAAAGCTTTGAGTAAAATTACCATTAAAATGGATATTCTCTTCTCAATTACATGATGTTAAATATTTTACAAAATTTTATTTAAATTCGTACAACATTTAATACGAGTGAAAGGAGAAGATATACATAAATCCACCTTTTATATAAATGGTTGGTTCTCCCATTTTGGCTATGGAATGTACCATCCACCTTCATGAAGGTAATGAATGGTGTTCTTAACATTTATCAAGATCATTTGTGATTGAAAATAAAATACACTGAGAAATTTATGCAAGAGAAGTGATGCTAACAAAATCTAAAGATATAGCAGAAAAGAAAAATAGCACACGCAAACGAAATACAATAGTTTCACTAACAAAACACTATCAGGTTTAAATCCCAACACAAAAGCCTTCTTCATTATTGTAATAACTCAACTATTTATAATATAATAACGTACTTCTAAATTTTGCTTAACCCTAATGCATTTGCAAATATTTATAACCAATAAAAAAAAAATAGTTCAAGCGATATTACAATACAATGGGTATAAAAACATCGGTTGAGAAACCACCCATACAAAACCAAAGTTGAACCACCAACAAGAACCCAAAAACATTATGTTGGCCATAATTGTTGAGAACTCACTCGATTAGAGAGCACCTCCCCCTTTGCCAATGTAAGAATACCTTTAAGTGTAACCAAGGTATTGAGATATATTAAATACATATCTATAAGGAATGGAAAAACATGCAAGGTATCACAATAAGAGAAAACTTGAGAAACTTCTTTTGTTAGGGTTTGTATGGCAATCTTAATGTGTTGACCTATTTCACCTTGTTGTCATACCGTCTCTATAGAGCTTCTAAGACTAAGCTCACATTTATTTCAATTTATTCTCCACCCTTTGGACGGATTATTTTGCTTTAAATGGCCCTCAACCAACCTGTCGCAACCATTGTTGCCAACATTAGGAAGGATGGTGCCAAAATGAGCTTGAAAGTTTATCCCAAAGGTTTATGATGAGGTACAAATTTTGATAATCCTCCTTATCTTGATGTTTGTTTACAAGTATATGTTGTGAAAATGTGTGTAGATGGTATGAAAATAAGTGTATTATTACTTACTATGTCGGTTGTATACCCTCCGAGGACTTCCTCAATGCCTAGCTTCGACACCATTGGGAACTCATGGGTTTCCAATTTACTAGGGTCTATTAACTTTACTGAGGGTTTTTTTGGGGGTTCTCATTTAAGGAGCCCTCTCAAGTTCAAGCCCTCCTTTCTAGGTCAAGTTGTTGGTTCTTAATAAATACCCCCATGATTCTGACACATCTCACTTTTGTACTTCGCATGAAAATGGACATGGCAACATTAGTATTTTGGATTCACCAAAATTTACCTCATTATTTAATGCCACAAGAAAAGACCTTCACATTGAGTTATTTAGGTAATACTTGACGTTCTCAATGTCTACGCCCCAAATGATGGCCCTGACCGAAAAATGGTATGGAGATGGCCCATTGACAATCTATCTTTCCACCTAGCTGATTGTGGTGACTTTAATATGATTGAGAGTCCCAGAAAAAAAGTTGGTGGCTTTCAGATGAGATGATGTGTTGGAAAACATGAATCATGGTATTATTTTAAACATTGATGGGGCTTGGTTGACCCACTCCTTCAACAATGTGCATTAACTAATAAGCCATGGTTTACTTGGTCCAATTGTTGTGCTAACACTAATAACATCCTCTGATAGTTGGACCATGTCATGCCTTCTCGAGCAACATGTGTTCCTCTCAGTGTCCGACGAACAAGTTGTCATAATCCATCCAAAAAATGTCCTTTCTGATCATAGTCCCATCACTTGCACAGTTAAGCAAGGCAACAACATTCTTAAAGTCTCACGCAAACAATTCTTTCTAAACAAGTCCCTTCTCAACCACAAAGGCACCATCCAACTCATCACTACAGCGTGGAATTTGGCTCCACATCCACCATACGATGTCAATTGGATTGAATGGTGGAAGAATGCGATCAACAACAATGCAACCTTCATCCACCACCATGGCAAGCAAATTGCATGAGTTTGAAAGTGGGCCGATGGCACTATCATCAAGAAATATTAAAGGATTTCCTCCATCCTTGAGCAAAACCCTTTTGACTTATGACTTAAAGCCATGGTTGCTTCTCTCAATCACAAAATCAAAATTGTTAATTAACCATGCACCAAGAGGGTCACAAATTAGGGCTTGTTTGCATTGGCTTAAGATTGGGGACTATGCCTTTTAGGATTTCTTCAAGTCTCTTAAGGCCAAACAAGCCAAAGAACAAATCATAGCCATCAAGCTTACTCATAAGCACCTCACCAATCTACTAGAAATCCCCTCAGCTTTCTTGGACCATTACAAATTTGTGTTCCAAGCCCAAGAAGATTCAGTGGGACGAGCGCAAGCTTTACAAGAATGTTTGGATGTGGTGCCCCATAAATTAAGCCTTTTGAACCAAAAACAATGTAATGCTCCTCTTTCTCTTGATGAGCTCTTTCACACAATGCAATGCATGCCCAATGACAAAGCACCAAGGATTAACAACTTGACTATTTGTAGGGCTCCACTTGTTACAAGTTTACAAAGAAGCCCTTCTAAAAAATCATTAGGAGCTATCATCAACAAAGGCAATATTAAATTCATCCTCATGTTTCATTACTTAGAGCTTATTACCAATATGCACCCAATCACACTTCTAAATGTTTCTTATAAAATCATTGCCAAAGCCCTAGCAAACTACCTCCACCATATTTTACCTGCAATCATCAAACCTAAGCAAACAAGCTTCATCAAAAATAGATAGATACTAAATAATTTAACTAAAGATTGGGAAGGAATGGAATGGAATCAAGCCTCTCACCAAAGAACCATCTTTGTCAAACTTGATTTTGACAAAGCTTATAATCAAAGACTGGCCCTTTATTCTCACTATGCTGAAGGATCTAGGTTATGGCCAATTCTCTTTCTCAACAATGCAAACTTTGTTTTTTGATGCTTCAGCCCACCTCACCATCAATGCGCACAAGTCCGATAGTTTTGAACTTCTTCACTTCATTAGACAAGGTTTCCCTCTAGCTATTGCTTTATATGTTTTGGCTACTGAGGTGTTTGGTTATCTTCTTGCTCATAGAGTAGATCAAGAACTTTTCAACGGTATTGTTCTTCCTGATTTGCTCTTGTTAGCACATCGATGGGCATTTTGCAAATGATGCATTCCTCACTCTCGATGAGCAAGAAGCTTCCTTCAAACAAGGACTTCATTTTTTATACAATTAATTGTGGGATGAGCAGACCCACACCCAATCTAAACACAAGCAAGTGTTCTAGTCCCCATACCTCCACTCTGCGAATCCATCAATTATATGTCCCCCATTGTGGGTAACCAAACCACTAGTGGGATTTGATCATGGGTCACTCATAAAAAATGCATCCACTTTAACCATTTCCCACATCCTAGGGGACTAATAAAATTTGACATATTTTTAAATGTTTACATTAACTGAAGAACACCTCGAAGTGGGACAAGGGTTGGACCTAGGTCCATATTTTCTCATGTGTGTTCCACATGGTTCACGAAGAAATGTGACCCCTAACTCAAGGTGTCCCCATGGCCACTTGTTGAAAATGTCCAGTGGGCTCAATGGAAATGGAACCTAGGCCAATGATTACAAACTACTTGTTTATCACCGCTTGCCCAAGCCTTTGAACCCATTCAAAGAGGGACTTCGTTATCTTGACATTTTTTACAAAGCCTTGAGATCTAATCTACAATGGGCCAAAACTCATACTATAGACAACATAATGCATTTCCCTGAATGGCTCCATCACCATCAAAGGATGTGGATACAAAAAGGAGAGTGATTTAAAATCCTTAGTATTTATTTTGCTTTTGACAACTGCTCTTAGATATGTGGCAATATGTTATTGATAGAGGTGAAAAGAAGGTTTCATATTGGATTTTCAAACCTCTCTCTTAAGCCGTAAGTTTCAAGTTTGTACCAAACTCCTTGCAACCACTCATGTTGGGCCCCCTTCAAAGTTTTGTATTATAAATTAGCAAAAAAAGGTCTTAAAAACTTTCTTTGAGCCAATGCTAAGCAAACTTAAGGCTATCACAAGGTTGCTTGGGACATTTGTTGCTTCCTCATGACAAAGGAGGAATGGGCATCATTTATGTCTACAAACAAAGTATTGCCCTTTGTTCTAAGTGGGTGGTTAGAGCAACTAAAGGTAATGAACTTGGAAAATCCATCTGAGACACTACATTTCTACAATACCCTTTATAGCAAAAACAATTAGAAAAAACATGGGCTTACACACTATTGATTACCACTGCTCTTGTCAAGATAAAAGGTTCTTTTGTTGCCAAGAGCATTTGAAAAGCTTTTGAAGCTATCAAGCCTTTTCTAAAATGGGTTGCAAATGGATATCACAATGGTCTTTCCTTTAAGGACTATAATATATGATGGTCCCCTTTAAAGACTAACACCAATCTTCCTTTATTAGAAATGTCAGGCATAAAAGCTCTGTCTTTTTAAGAAAAGAATTCACACTATTAAGAATTTGACTTCTCAAGATTGGATACCATGGCATATGCTAAAAAAGATATATAAGTTGCTTAATAGACTTACCTTTCATTTTGCATAACCAAGAGTTGATGTTTGGTGTCATGCTGCATAATATGGGAATACAACCTCCCCGTACATGGTAAGAGGACTAGAGATGGAATTATGAAAGTCAATTCAAAAACTACTCTCTTGGTCTCATTTATCAAATTATTACCCCTCTTCTACTCTAGACAAGTTAAATAAGTATTTAAATTTAAGTTATTCACCCAAGACTTGGCTCACCAAATTTAACAGAATATGGAACGCCAAGTTTGAGTGCAAACTCACACATTTTCTTTGGTGTCTAATATATCAAGGCCTTCCCCTTGGGGAGCACCTCTTACACATTAGAATTGTTCAACCCAAACATTCGATCTACTTTAAACCTCAGTCCTTCAAACATCTATTTTGGACATGTCCAAGAGTTCAATCCAATTAGCAATGGATTCACAACATTTTCCAATTGTTCTACCCAAAGCCCTGCTCTTGGTGCATAGTGTTTTTTAGGGATAAAGCTCAATGACCTACATATTGTTTTTATATGGAACTTCATAGCTATAATTTTATTTCATCTATGGAAATCTAGAAATTCATATATTTTGAGCAATGAAAAACCATCTTCACAATTTACTACTAATGACAAGGGAATTGTTATCTCTTTGGCTCTTATGCAAGTCCAAACTTAGATCGAAAGGGGGGCACTCAAGTTTCAACGCTTGCAAGAGTTGCTCAACCACTGGGGGAGTGTTCCCTACACTATAAGTTGCATCCCCCCAAACCAAACACCTCATAGCTCCCCTCCTTTGCCACCCAAGTGCCAAAAGAGCCACTCTCACAACTGCAACCACTTCTCCACACCTTAGCAAGGGAGTTGGAGTTTGCCACCATCCCATGTGATGTATGTCACTTGTAGGTTGCGATGTAACTCCTTTGTGCAAGAAGGTAGTCCGATTGGTAGGTATGTTCAATCGCCTTCTAGTTGGGACATCAATGTTTCATTCCCCTCCTCCCCCACCCCCACCCCCACCTTGAGACCACTCAAAATGGTAAGATGGCACTCGATCCTCTTTCAATCGAACCTTCTACTTGGAACACAACCTTTCAAGAAACGATTCACCCCCAACTCCTAAGATTTTAGCTTGTGCCTAAAGATGTGTTTTTTTGTTTCTTAAATGTAATCTTGTGGACTCTGAGTTATCATGCATAGCCAACAAATTTTTGTTGAGTTGTGTTCACTTACTGACATGGGTTATAGTGATGCATTCCAATGATAAAAAATATGCAAGGTATACAACAAATATCCAACAATGATTGTATATATTAATGACATTTTTGTTTTCAATGCCACATGGAAGGAACATATAGAACACTTGAGGCAAGTTTTGCAAACTTCAAAACAAACTCAACTTTCTTGGAATTTGAAGAAATGTGAATTTGCATGCTAAGATTAACTTCAAGGAGAAGGTAAAATCTTAAAAAAAAACCCAAAAGGTAATGTCCCTTCAACATTCTTTGCGAATTGGCAAAATCTCGCATGAGAATGCACTCAATTGTTTAAGTTGATAATTTGAAGTTGTTTAAGCCCTCTTTGTTAGGAGAGCACAAAACTCATGTTCTTCCAACTGTAGAAGATTTATCCCCTATGCATTTCAAAGAGAAGGGAGACACTATCCTTTTGCACAAGACCAAGCCTACAAAAATAGGTGTGCATGAGTATTGGTTGGCTTGCCCTTAGGGCCTGCTTGCAAAGAAGGCGTCAAAGTTGTTTAAGTTTCCTCATCTACTCCCACAATAAGTTTTGGAGGATCAAAAACTTCTCCACATGGTAGGAATGATCCAAAAGCATCTTCAAATATATATATATATATATATATATATATATATATATATATATATATATATATATATATATATATATATATATATACACTTTGCACATATATTGTAGTTAGTCACAATGTATAGTCTTCAATGTAATATGTATATACTGCTTCTAAGGAGACAAAACTGATGATAATGAAGGGTCATTGATCTATCTTTTGATTGTTTCTATTTACATTGGTCTCTTGACCTTCAAATTGATGCTTAATCTATAAATAAGAGGCCTTATTTTTTATTGTGGCAATTCAAAACAAAGAGGAATTGCAAAGTAACAAGCAAAGAACATTGTAAGAGGGATGATAAAGCATTTCAAAGTAACTTGCACTTCAATTTGCTCACATATGAGACATATCAAATCAAATCTTGCTTCGTTGAACTCAATGGAGGCCATAAGGCCCAATTGCAATGTCAGTTTTCCACACACTTAGGTTTCTAGGTTTTTTTTATTTTGTTTTTATATGCATCTTGAACTATCTTTAGTTATTGTTATGTTTCTTCTATTCTCGCAACAATTTCAACCACAATTATTGAAATGTTTGTAAAGGTGATTGATTTTGAACCATAAAACAGGGAATCACTTCCATTAGAAGTGGTTTTATAAATCAGCTAGTCATAGAAATTGTCCTCTATAGATGCAACAAATGCACATGCTAATAATCAAAACTGAGTTTGTAAAGTCAAAAAAGACAATTGCATTTCCATTTGTAGTCTCAACCAAAAACTAGGAGAAGAAATCCCTTGCTAGTGGAAGAGATTGACCAGAATGAGCTATTTAATCGCCTTGTGAATGAGGTGATCAAAATTACAAAGATGATAAATAAGTTTTGAGCTCAAATCAAGAGATTCAATGTCTATCTCCAAGAGAAAAGATATCCATGATAGTCCTTTTACCTTCGGAAAAAACAACAAAAATGCAAGCCATGAAACATCTGCTAATGTAAGGAAGTGAAGGGGATGCAACCACCATTAGGATTAGCTATTTAAAAAATAAAACGGTGCAAATTTGATCTCCAACCGAACATGTTAAAGCTTGATAGTTTACTAGAATTTCAAAACAATTTGCATAACCAAAGTGTCATCTTAGCAAAGACAAGCATAATAATCAAAGAATGAAAGCCTAATATATATCAACAATTTTTTCAAGAGGGGCTCCAGTCTACACAGTTCCTTGAGTAAAATTTTCCAAACTTCAGAGCCCTCTAAGGCACAGATATTCCACTTGGCAGAAAGAGGCCTGCCTTGTCAACAAATGGCAATAATACCCATGGCCCCTCTATCGCAAGGAATGCAACAAGTTTTTCAGCTCTGGAGCAACACTTGAGGAATAATATTACGAGTCTACCAGCTGAAACTTTTGTGCAGATATAAATCTTCACAAAAAGGACAGCATCTGCCTAATAGAGATCACAATGCATTCGAAATGAATATTGACAAGAAAATTTTCCACTAGGTTGGACATTCATGTACAGCAATTTGAATAAAACTCTGACAAAGATCATATTATTAGTGAAGTGAAAGTGGGCAGAGTTGCTTGAATTTAGAAACAAATTGTTGCAAGGTCAAAAAACACACTATCTATAAGCATAGTTACATAACACTCTGTGATGGCATAAGAAAACCAAATTCTAGGGACAGCAGGGGGCAGCAATGTAAATAATACATCAAAAAAAAAAGTTCAGTAAACGCTTTTGACCAAAGCTATGAACTAGATAGACCACAATTGAGAGCCCAATTCCCACAATCCAACACAAACCACCACAACCAACCTCAGAGCTATGAACTAGATGGACCACAATAGAGAGCTCAATTCCCACAATCCAACACATACAACCACAACCAATCTCAAACGTCCAACTAGAGATTTGACTCTAGATAGGGTGGAGCACAACCAACCCACTTAACCAACGCACCAACATCTCATCGACAAAATAATATATAAATATTAAAATATATATATGTGAACAAATTACTGAATAAAACCATTATAATTAATCATTAATCCCAAAAAGTAAATGATAGAGATACATCAACAATAACATGCTAAATTGGAATGTCAATAAAAATGACTGATCTTAAAATGCACATCTATTTAAAATCATTACTTTGAGCATAAGGTGGAGTTTAAGTATGTTATTTTTGTCCCAAGAATATTTTTTCCAGCTGATGCAGTGGTGCAGGTAGATTGAGACCATTTGTCACCAATTAGCAAGAAATTTGTGGAGAATGTAGGGGAGTCTTTAATCAATGTGGTAGGTATTTTTATAGATAAATATATTTAAGATATTTATACTAGCATTTAAATATTTAAAATACAAATAATTCTTTTTTAAAAAGGAATTATTAAAAAAATATAAATTCAAAAAAAAGGGGATGTTAGGAAGTCCCCAAAACGTCCCCTAAATATGGGGCTATTTTGGGGACATCTCTGAGATTCAATGAACATCCTTTTTTTTTAAATTTGGGGACTTCTAATTTATTATATTTCTCTAGCTTTTGCAATAACTTAGCTAACCAAAAACTAGTATCTCTGGTCTAGGGCATCAAACTGACTAGTTTGGAACCGGAGTATCAGTGGTAGAGAATTAGAGATGCCTGCATATGCAGGTAATTATGACAGACAACTAAATAGTCAATAAGAATGAAGTCAACAAAAATTAAAAGATATTTTTTAACCTACAAGTTCATGTCTTCAAAATTCTTGGATTTATGCGCAAACAACAATATGCTCTTGTACTAAGATTTTATCACATATTGTAGTTCACTGGATACTCAATTATAATGAAATGGCATGTGACAAGAAAGTGCGTTGTCAAGGTTTGATTGTATCTTCAAATACAATCAAAGAGGTTTTTCTTACATATCAGATATCTCAAAAATGCAATACAAGTTATCGTATAAGAGATACTGTGAACACAAGACAACTCCAAGAAACATAAAATATGTTGAAATCTTGAGCCAAGCTCCATCACAATTTTTTTTTTTTTTTTTGATGAAATATATCCATATATTAACTAAACAGATATATACAAATAATTTACAAAAAAATAAGGCAGTATGAGAGCACGCCACAACACACTAGGCAGAGCCTAGGAGCAAAACCAAAGTATCAAAGTATCATCTAGACAGAGCCTAGAAACAAGCAATTAAATCACAAAATCATAAAAAGAGAACTTTTATGAAGCAAGAGCAAGGCCAGTAGGTGAAGGATCCATATCATCAGAACCCCAACCCAAGCTTGGCAAATCATTGCCATCTGGAATAGGCTCCTAGCCAATAACTTGGGCAATATCTGTATCATCATATGCTTGTGTTCGAGTGGGCGAGATAGCCAAATAGAGCTTGGGGAACTTATCCAGTACGTCCGCATGACCTTCAAGTGGCGCCTCCCAAGCATCTGGGTGCGAAGGAGGAGCATCCCAACCATCCTACCCAACAAGGGAAAGAGGCAGCGGCTGCCACCCTTGTTGCTGCCCAAGAGGAAAAACGCATTGGTATGGGGTGCTGCTGTGAGAGCAACACCTAGAACGACTGCAACAATGCTCACCACAAGGCGATCGAGGCACTCTGTCATCCAATCTGGGATCCCTGGACAGAGAAGGTGGAACCCGAGCCATAGTACAAAGAGCATCTCCCCAATGGAAGAGAACCTGAAGATACCCAAGCTCCATAGCCACTATATTGGCTTGGACTTGAATCTGTAAAAGAACATTGGAGATGATAGAAGATTTGTGCAAAGTAAAAACATTACAATCAGCAGAAGCATGATTAAACACTATTTTTTTCTTTCCAAATCCAAAAGAGAATCTCCACTCTGAAAGTATGCCAAACTTGCACGTAATTGAAGGGCATTGTGGGTTTATCACCAAAGAGGATGTGGTGCCCAAGGAAGAATTCAGGCTGGAAAGGCCTAAAGAGATCATGGATCGAAGTCCAGACCCTTTGATCATGGGAATAGTATCAAAAGAGATGAGGGAACGTCTCAAGGTGGCCATAGAAAGGGCAAGTAGGCTAGTGAACTCCAAGCTAAACAAGTCTTCTGTCAATAGGCAACCCTTGGTGCAGCATACACCAATCAAAGTGAGCAAGCTTGGGCTCCACACAAGCCCCCCAAACAATGTTGAAGCGAAAGCTCCACGTTTTAATAGATGAATGCAACCCCCAGCAGGCGTTAAGCTTGTCAACCATGGGCAAATGGGGGTTGAGCCAAGCATAGCCTAACCGAGGAGTGTAATTGCTGAAAGGGATCTCAACATACCATTTCCAGTCCTTCCACCATGGCCAAGTGGAATGGACCGAGATTTTATGGAACATAGAAGTTGGGACGGCATTGAGAATCACCTGGTAAGATTCCTGATCCACATTAGCTAACCGGAATTTAGCTTTTGCCTCCTCCCAAGATAGCCAAGAGCGAGAACGCCTGCAAAAGATATCTTGGACGAAATGAATTCCTCTACAAAAAAGCTTGAGGGCGTTGATTCAAGGGCACTTCATTGCAAGAAAAAATGGGAGACTACCACAAAGAGTGGGAGTTAGCGAAAAGCCCGTTACGAAAACCAAAACCATTCGAGAGAAGCCATGGCTTAATCTTTTCCCAAGCCTTCCAGATGTTTTTGGCCACAAGGGATCCAATGATCTGGAAGAGAGACTGGATGAAGAGTAAATTGGGGAAGCTGAGCCCTTTCCAGGCCTTCTTGCCCTTGGACAAGCCTGAGGAGATACAGTGTCTGAATAACACCTTCCAAGCTTTTGGGCCCTCAATGGCCCACCCAATCCATTTGGCACATAAGGCAGTTCCTTGCTGAGCTATGTTGTTGAGTCACATCCCTCCAGCTTCACGCGTGAGGCAGGAAGATTTCCAAGCCTCCCTGTGGAATCATTTGCGTTGTAGGAAATTTGCCCAAAGGAAATCTCAGAGTAATTTCTCGAACTTTTGGTAAGATTTTTTACAAGGTACCCAGCATAACGAGTAATACACATGGGTGGACGCACGAATTTTCGAGCAAATTTGAAATTTTCTTGCCAACGAAAGAGACTTGCTCACCCAGTATTCTAGCTTCATAGCAACTCTGTCAACAACATATTGCCATAATAAGGGTGGCAAAGCATCGAAAGCAAAGGAGATGCCAAGGAATTTATATATTTTGTCACGTTGGATCCACTTCCAACCGAATTCAGCAGCCCACGCTGGCGAAGGGAGGTAAGACTATCTATAGAAATGAGTTTTCTGCCATTGGATGTTGGAGCCAATGGCCGAGCAAAAAGTGTCAAGACATTGTAAGGCATTGTCCACATTGGCTTCATCTTCAATGAGGGTAAAGGAGTCATCTGCAAAGTGGCCATTAAGCAATTGCATATCTTCGTGCAGATTAGTTGCATCAGGTGGGAGATAAATTCCCTTAACAAGGCCATTAGCTTGGGCATTGCTAAGAAGATAGCCAAAACCCTCAGCTACAAGAACGTACAAGGCGAGAGCCAAAGGGCACCCTTGACGAATTGAACAGAATAAGTCAAATTGCTCGCAGGTAACTCCATTAATGGAGAGGACAGTCGAGGCATCAAAATAAAAACATCTAAACAGTTTGAATGAAGATAGACCCAAAACCTAGAGCCCGAAGTATAGCTAAGATAAAAGGCCACTCAATGCGATCATAAACTTTTTCAAAGTCAATTTTGATAAACATAGCTTGTTGCTTAGAACGTTTGGCCCAATCCACCCCTTCCCAGACGGCAATGATGTTATCCAAGATATAACAGCTTCTGATGAAGCCCGTTTGTTCTGGACACACAATGAGAGGCAACATATTGCGCACCCAGATTGCCAGAGCCTTGGCAATAATTTCATAGGAAACATTCAGGAGGGTGATGGGGCACCAATTGCAAATCAACTCAAGATCTCCCTGCTTAGGTATGAATTTGATATTTCCTTTATTTATATTTTAACACAGTGAATGTGCGCAAAACGCTTCTTGATAAACATTATGCAAATCACTGCCCACAAGATCTCAAAGAGTTTTGTAGAATTCACAAGGAAAGCCATCAATGCCAAGGGCTTTGTCATTAGCCATGTGAGACACCGCTTCATGTAAATCATCCACAGTGAGGGCCCTGTCGCAATCAACCACTAGGTGGGGGGTGAGTTTGCATGGCACCACTGAAAGGTATTGCTAAAGGGCAGATTCACGCTCAACCAAAGGCGCTTGAGCTTTGAACACTTGATAATGGCGAACAAAAACTTGCACAATCTGCAAAGTTTCTATAAATCTGTTACCAGTCTCAGAAATGACTTGAATTTGTTGCTTCAAGTTTTTGGCTCACAGCAATTAAAAAAACTCCTTAGAAGCTTTGTCCCCTATTTTAAGCCAATGAAGCTTGGCTTTGACTTGGGCTCCCCATGCATTGTAGTTATCTGCAATCTGAATACGATGCCTTAAGGATGCAACTATCACCTACAAGATCTCATTGAAGGGATCTTTTTCCAGAGCTAGAACCACATAGCTTAGTTCTGAGGTAGTGGCAAAGTAGGAGTGTCTCCAAATTTTGGCAAGTTGGCGGACATAGATCCGCAAAAGGCGGCCACCATGGGCCCATGCTTGAGCAAGAAGGTGTTAAGGAAGAATTGTGTTTTGTGGACTTTGGGTTTCATGAACTGCCATGTCTCACGAAACCGAGTAGAGGAGTGATTGAAAAGCCCAAAATCCGACAGCGCTTACGCCAAAGGAAAAAAGCCATTATCAAAAAAGTACGGTTGAGTGGACATCATTGCCCTATCTAGACGCTTTAGAATACGAGTGGGGCCTTCCTTGAAATTACTCCACGTGTATCAAACTTCATCTGCAGGCTGGCGAGTTAAATTGGGGTCATAAAAGCCCCATTTAGTGCACATGTAAAAACCACGTCTCCCTTTTCGTCAGTTGCCCACCTCATAAGCAAGTGGCCCATTTTGTCCTTGGGAGATGCCACCATATTAAAGTCACCACATAATTGCCAATGGACATTGGGGAAATCATCCGCTATCCATTGCCATAAATGAGAACGCTCCAAAGCGTCATTTGAGGCATAAATATTAATAAAGTCAAAGGAGTGGCTTTCAATGCTAAAAAAAGCCCAAAGTAACTGATTGGTGGGGTCCACACCAAATTGCACTAAGTGTGACCACCACCTTGGAGAAATGAATGTAATCACCTCTCCACATCCTGCGGCATGGTTGCTATGAAGAATGATACTGTCGTGCCAAATGAAATTACTGATAACCGTCAATAAAAAATCCGCCAACTTGACTTCTTGCAGACAGAGAATGTCCATCTTGGGAGACTTCCTTCTGAAATCACGCACAACAAACTTACATTTTGGATCTATGAGACATCGAACATTCCATGAAAAGCAATTCATAGATGACGGGTGTCAAGAGACATGTCCTCCGAGTCTAGCCCTTCCAGGACGTCATGTCGATTCTACAAAAACTGCCCACTATTAGCACTCAAGAACTCATATTGTTTCCTCAACTCAGGGTCAGCCAGAAACTCTCCTTCCTCTGCCTCGTCAATCCTCCGAGGAGGGCTGCGAGAGCATTTGGGCGTATCCCGCTAAGCAAGAAGTGGAAGGGTGGTTGGCTATGAGTCTGAAGAATTGGGCCCAGAGAACTCGACACCTTGGGATAAAACGTTAGCAGCCAAGAATGTTGAACATCCTAGACTTTTCTGCCAATTTTGGAGCTACAGCCTCGATGAGGGCTCTTTTGCAACAGGAGCCTGCGCCTATGGGCCATTACTCGAAGACGGCTTGCCTCCTTCGGGAGCCGCAGTTGAGTTTGTCGCTTTGGTGTGAGTGTTCTTCCTAACCATAGTCCAACCATCCTCAGTTGGTGTCTTGCTAGCTTCAGGAGAGGGCTTGGGAGGAGAGGTTGTGCAGGTGGATGCATTATTGCGAGCCAACTGAAGGGGGCAATCCCGTATCTTGTGGTCCGTGGCTTGGCAACGAAAGCAAGTGTTAGGCAAATTGATATACAAAACTCGCTGAGTGCGCCTTACATCCCCGACCTGGATTTTCACAAACTCCTTGAGGTCCCAAGAGAGGTCTACTTCTACACAAACCCTTTTTTGCAGTCTGGCAGAGTAGAACCGGTTTTGTTCATGACAAACCACACGACCTGTGGAGGACACTATCTGGTGAATAAAGTGCCAGCATGGGAGCACGAGGACTGAAATTTCAACCCAAACCAAGACTTTTGGAGCGGAGTGCTCCGAGACCACAAAGTCTTGTGTCTAGGGGGAGAGAACCATTAGTGAGTCCCTGACATACCAAGTGACGGACTTATGGAGGATTCCTCCGGCATAGGACGAATCAAAAAAGCGGAAGAGAAAAAACCCTTATTCATGTTCTAGACGCTCCCCTGCTTAATGTCATCAGATGCCCAGTGAGTTTGAACCCAAGACCGTAACATACTTTTAGAGAGGATTCTCCCAACAAAATATCCTATTAAACAAAACTCATCTAACCATTGACATGCAATATAACATCAAGTTCCGAAGCATTACCTCGTGGTATACCTTTGGGACAAACTTCCTCGAGCTCTTACAAGTGGCCATTGCTCAGTGCTCCTTCATTCTTCTCTGTAGCTAAAACAGTCGAGATAGAATGGGGAGAAGACATTATAAAGGTTGACCTCGTCCGAAGGCAAGAAACCCTAAACGGCAATAAATGCTAAAATCTGTAGGCGCTTATGGCCGCAGTATGACACAAGGCTATTCAAGCAAGGAACCAAGGGCCGACTCAATGGCATGCATGGAGAAAACCCTAGTAGAGCAAAAAAAAGCGTTCAAGTGAGCAGACCCTACCACCATCACAAAATTTCACTCACTAACTACAAATTGAAACTGAAATTTTATTGTACTTAATTGACTGCAAGAAACAGCTGGGACTGAAGCACATTAACGCATAAGGTACTGCCAATTAGGAAGCATGCCTTAAAGCATCAACATCCTGAGTTATCACTCCCAAACTAGAAACCAATGAATCAAAAATAAACTATGCATGTCTTGTGGGAAAAATTACAAGCTAGTTTGATGTTAACTGAAAAAAAAAAAAAAAGTTAACAAAATACACTAAAGCATGTTCACTATGCAGAAAATGTCACTATACACCATAGAATCAGCTAAGTAGGGTCCTAGAGCTTCAACTGCTCTCATGTTAGGGGCAGGCCACATGTAAGGTGGAAATCAGAGGCTATTAACACTGACAGTATCACTTCAGCACGAGGATATGACCAATCAAGTCTTTGGACAATTAGCAAAACATATAGCGAACATTATAATGCTAGGAAATTAGCTTTAGTTAAAACCATATATACACCATCACATCCAGTCCTAGTTACTGCAACTCGTGCTTATTTGTCCAAGAATAAATAGCTTTTACGTCCTGAATGGTTTCACTTAAAGCTGCCTTAACTGAAGAAATTTTTAATTCCACGTGTTCTTTATGTTTTGCAATTGCATCGATAAGTTGCAGCAATTCATTAGAACGAACCTGAATTTGTTCATCATATCGCTTGGTCATGTCTTCTAATTCTGATCTAGCTTTCTGCACAGAACAAAGAGGCATGATCAAGTCTTTGTCAAACATTTCAAAACTATGTATGAAAATCTGCCATATATAGATGTTTAGAGAAGTTAGATATATGGTCCTACTAACAAAGTAAAGTATTTAGAATTAAATAACTTGAAAGGTTGAGGGACTTGGTATATTTTAAACCATATTAAAAGTGCAAGCGTAAAGTCTACCATGTTATTTCTCACTTCAGAACCTAGAAAATAAAATATAGCCTATTAAACCATGTTAATGAATTACGATCAAGGCAAAGATAAATTTACCCACTTGAGAATTAAAAGATAAAACAATGCAGTCAATTACCCTTATATAGTTGTCAGCTTCAGCTTCTTTTTTCTTCATTACGTTTTCCTTATTTTCTACATCTGCTAACAACTTTTCGCATTCTGTTGCCTTTGAGGAAACATATTCTTCCATACTTTTTCTTATTGTATCGTACCGTGCTTCAAACTATCACAAGCAAAATGGATAACACATTAAAATAAACATTTTGAAAGGAGAAAAACAGGTTCCTTCAAATCATCCTTGTTTGAATCAAAATAATAAGCATGAATCCACCCCATTTTGGCTATAAAATGTCAAAAGGAATTCTATATGTAATTTGAATACTTAATAACCCATCAAGACAATAGTTGCAATACAATTGAATCTAAATTTTCAGAAACGAAAAAAGTGCACTATCTTATAGAACCAATAGAGAGCATGTGGAATGCAAGAACATACTGTCAAGCCCCCTACCCAAATTCCATCTACCACAAGTAAACTAAGGCCACACTACAGAGGTCGAGCTATTTGTAAGTGTACTTAAGCTTTATGCCTTATAATACAGCACATGTGTTTTAATCAATATAAAAATGTCAATCTTAAACTTTTGTTTGTTCTTTTTGTCATATATGCACCTAATCAATCCAATGTAAAATGTCAGTCCCATGCTATCTATCTAAATCTTACAAATAAGACCCTCGCTCCCTCTCCCTCTCCCTCTCTCCCTCGCCCCCCCCCCCGCCCCACCGACTCTTTCTCTAGACTTTCAGTTTTTCAATTTCAAGTTTTCAACACATCGGATAAAATGAGAGCAGGTATGGACACTAGCAATCACAATTCGAACAAGAACCCCTTATGACAAGCATAAAAATTCATCAAAAAGAATATCAAATCTAAATTGTATTATTGCATTTGCATAAGTATGAGACGTACGGAATTTGTTGAACTCAACCAAACAGGAGATCCTAAGATTTGATCTTATGAAAGTCACTCTGAAAAATAACAATGTAGTATTTCAAAAGATTTACACCAATGTGCAAAATTAGCCATGAATTACTTTAATACCGATTAATGTCTAGGTTGAATTTCTCGGGTTACGTATGCCTTTTTGGCCTTTTTTGTAACAACTAGTTAAACCGTTAGGTTGTTCCATTTCTTTTGAAACCGACCATTTCATTGTCACCCGCCCTCAATGGCACATCTGTGTTGAGGTTGACCTTGCACAAGACCTTCACAAAGGTTTTGATATATAGATTGGTGAGCAACGGTTTATCCAAAGGGTCCCATATATCAATCTCCCCAAACCATGTTTTAGAATGGTCTATTGCTCCGATCAAAAACCACAATAACTAGTTTTATCTCAACGCATCCTATTTGCAGCATGCTCCAACCCTTGCTCATATAAAGTGAGTATGAAACTTGGTCCCCCATTCCTTTGGAGATACTGGGTGGATTGATTGGTGGGAGGCAATCATCACTCGTACCACCACTTTCCTCCATTTCTTTGGCAAAAATTAGCTTTGATCAAGAAGAGAGCTAACTCAACCTCTATGAGAGAATTTAAATGCCTCTCTCAGGGCTTGAACATGCTCCCTTGGATTGGTTGTTGCAAAACAAAGTGGCAGAGTTAAGACATCAGATTCAGCTCGCAAAACTTCATCAAGCTCACAGTGCTCCAATTAGTGCTCACATCCATTGGCTCAAAATTGGGGATCAAGAGTTTCTCAGTAAATTAAGAGCTCATAATTCAACGCTGCAAAAAAAGGTTGTTAAGGACACTGGGGAACGCATTACTCATCTCCTAGACATCATTCCAACCTTTGTTCAGCACTATAAACAAGTCTTTCAAGCTCAGCCCTCTACTGATGCTCAACAAATGGCAAAGAAATGCATTGACGTCATCTCCTGTAAGCTCTCACATAGCCAAAAAGTGTGTAATGTCCCCTTTCTCAAACTAGGCATTGGAGAGACCACTAAGTCTATTTTTAAATTCCCTTAGACTTAAGGGGCAAATTAAAAGGAAATAACTTAATAATAATGCTTTAAATGTTCCCAAGCATACTTTTAAGTAAACTTAAAAGGAGACATCTAAAATATTATTATTAATTGAATGGGGCCAAAAGTGTGTATTAATTATAAGCCCAAGTAGAAAATAGAAAATAGAAGTAATTATTAATTACTTTTCGGAGCAAAGTGAAAATTAGAATTAAAACTAATTTTAAATTACTTTTAGGGTTTTAGTGGAAAAGTAATTATAAGAAAGATGAAAAAGAGAAAAAGTTATTCCATCATTATTATTCAATCAATTTTCAGAAACCTTTGGCAAGCTTGAGCAACACCTATTCATCTACCACCACCAAAGGACGAAAACCATTGCATGGAAAAAGTTTGAGGACGAAAACCCTCATATTCAGAGAGTGATTCCACACGAGAATCACAATTGTGCTTTCATAAACACCGAGAATCAGCTTGTAAGAGCCTATCTACAACGAAACTTACTCAACAACAAGTCGCCACACCTCCAGGCCCAGTTCACAGTAATTTACACGTAGGTGGGGGGTGGGGAAGGGGGGCAATCCAGGACCTTACGGCAACCATACGACAATCGTTTTCAAGTTGTGCGACCTCTACAGCAAGTCATACAGCTACGGCTGGCAATTGGCAGCAGCATAGAAGAATTTATGGGCAGAAAAATAAGGTTTGCAACAGTCAAGAGGGTGAATTTCACATGCATGAGCAACTATTGTACTTTTCCAGAGGCAGCCGTGCATCTTCAAGACAAAATCAAACAAGGGTTCTTTATAAAGTTTGCAGCTTTATCATATGTTCATGCTTCCAAGTTAGGGTTTGTGTTGTTTTTCAGAAGATAGTTGCTGAAGGTATAATCGGTACTATTGTACCTATTCGGAGCTGAAAACATTCAAAATAATTATTTTGATTTAATTAACTGTTGTACACCCAATATTCTCAAGTTAGGATTGTCTAGATTTTAAAAAAATAAAGTATTTGGAATCAATTGAGACCGGTGTTATAAACCACAACTGAATTCACTTCATATTTTCTCTATTTTTGAAAGTCTATATTGAATTTATTGAAAGTCCAATGGTACATTCAATTCCATTTTTTGGGGCAAAGTTACAAATTAGAAAGGAAAATTGCAAAACGCATATGGTTTGCAGTTGTGTATGCAATCTTAGATTTGAAGGAATTAGCAATTTTAGTGAATTTTCTAGAATTCAGTTTTTTTTTTTGTAAGTGGATCATTTCAGTGGTATCAGAGCTGCTTTCCTGCCAGCTTGTTGGAAAAATTAATTTGCAACTGAGTCTTCATTCAAGGAAGTAATAGAAAATTCAGAATTTATCAGACGGTGTCAATAAAAGAAATCAATTTGGGAATGAGGCTTTACAAAGCAAGAGAGAAACTTAAGTGTTATCACCTGTCGAGAGATGATTTACTCAACATCTTGGAGGAAGTGGTCAATTGTTTGTCCACGGTGAGACAACCAAATTATGAGACCATGCAATGGGCAGTGAATCCCTCAATGGCTTATTTGGTTAAGCCCAAATTTATGAAACACCCAGATAAAGAAGTGAAATTTGCAGTGACCGCATGCATTAGTGAAATCACGAGAATAACAGCGCCAAAGGTTCCATATAATGACAATATCATGAGGGAAATATTCCACTTGATTGTGGAAAGTTTTCAAGATTTGGATGAAACCAAAAGTCCTTTTACTAAGAGGTTATAATTTTAGAAACTGTTGCAAAAATCAGATCTTGTATTCTCATGTTAGATCTTGAGTGTGATGACCTTATTTTCCAAATGTTTGAACATTTATTTGTTACTGTTCATAAGAATCATGCAGAAAATAGTGTTGGCTCCATGCAAGCAATTATGACCTCGGTCCTAAAACGAGAGTGAAGATATTTCCCTGCATTTATTATCCATACTATTGGCTGGTTTGGAGTAGGAAGGTTCGCTAGTTGCACAACACTAGTTAAAAATGTTGTTGGTCGGTGTGCAGAGAAGTTGAAGCCATATATTACAGTTGAGGGACTTACTTCTAGGGGGTCTGAATTGAATAAGACATAAGAGACAATTCTTTTGCTCAGACAACAACTTACTGTTGCAATGGATAAAAAGTCCCCTGAGGAATTGCAGCTTTCTACTCACCACAACACGGGAATGCTTGGCTGTCAAAGAGGATACATCTTTGCAGTGTCAAGTTCTTATGCAGGCTGCTGAGATTGAGAAGCTAAAGCAAGAGAAAGTTTGTCTGCATGAAGAAAAAGGGGGACTTGAAGTTTGTAATTAGAAGTTGGCAGAAGAGGCAGCTTGTGCAAAAGAACTAGCCTCAGCCGCAACAGTGGAGCTAAAAGCTTTAGCAGAGGAAGTAACGAAGTTGTCATATCAGAATGTAAAACTAACATCTGATTTGGAAGCAGCTCGAGATTCCACCTTTCAAAGAGCTGCAAATGGCCTTAAGTATGGTCAAAATGATGAAATTGAAGAGTTATACACAATTGACCAGATTGGAAGGGAAGATAATTTGCCATGCAAGGATGCTACTTCGGAATTTGTCCTACAGGTCATAGCAGAGCATGACAACGAATGTTTTAGAAATTACATGGATTTACATATAGGTGAGCAGACAACAACGAGATCAAAGGATAAGGATGGCATAACAGATTTGTCAGATCTTTGTCAAATCTCAGCAAAGGAGACAAGGAAGCAAGGGTTTCTGGATTGCCATCAACTTCACAACTTGTAGCTGTCAATGTAGGGAGCGATGTTGCATCCTCTGCATTTATTGCTTTTACTAACCATCTTGCTCTGCTAGTATATTCATATGGAGTGAATAATCCACATGTAGCGAGGGTTGATGGATATCAGCAGTCTCCATTTGTCAACAACTTTGGATATCATTTTGTGGCTTATCAGAATGAAGTTGCTCCCTTCTTGTATCCATCGGTTGATGGTGGGTATCCACCTCAGACCTTTTACAACCCCAAAGAGACACCAATCACAGCACTGATCAAAGACAATGTTTATTATGGTTATTAGTCTCAACATCCAGGCTCACTTTATCATCAAATAACTTATCAGGAGTATCAATATTGGACATTTCCATCAGATAATCCACCATTGGAAGCTGTAATGCCAGGTCCTGAAGATTTGGGAATTCAAGGCACATATTTTCATGGCATTCAAGGTGGTAACAACTATTTTGTTGAGGACAGACCTGGATTTCAATCGTATTTAATGCCACCCTATGGTTCTTACAGCAGCAGTGTTCTGTCTATCGCTTTCACAAGTTCTGTTCCTATAGAAGCTACCAATCATTATGACAGAACAGCCATGTTACATTGGACGGATCCAAGAAATGATGGAAATCATCAAAGCTATGGTTTTTCATCTGGGATCCAAACACCATATTTTCCTGCATCAGTAAGATCAGCTTATTGGTTTCTTGCACCTATCTACATTACGGGGAGCAAAAGCTCTCATCTACAATATGCAGCACAATTGGCAACAGAAGGGGCTCTACATTCGATGGGATTTTTTGCTGCAGAGATGTGTGTTCCATCTTGTTTACCACTTATTACGACTCCTGTATCACATTTTGATGTTAAGGCAGCTGTACATTTACTCAAGGAATTTAAACAATATTTGAAACCTCCAGCAGCAAAAACACTGTTGCTGCCTCCAGTTCAGAAAATTCTACAAAATGCTAGATCTTCACACCTCAAGGCGGCCCTTCTTCAAATTTCACTCATAAGAGATTTATGGAAATCTGTGGGGTTACCTGAGTCATTCCTTAGAACAACATCAAGATGTGTAGTGGGAAATGAAATTTGTTGCAGCAAAGACAACAACCCTTATGAGGGGGCAGTTTGGAAGATTCGCGTGGAGTTACCGGATGCCTATCCATACAGATATCGATCAATAGGTTTTGTCAATTAGATTCTTGATCCCAATGTCAATGAGATGTCAGGTTCAGTTTGCTTGGATGTAAGTAATCAGACTTGGGAGTCTGATGTTGGATCTCCTAAATGTATTCGAAGTGTTTCTTCCTCAACTTTTGTTGTATCCAAATCCAACTGATCCTTTAAATGGAGAGGCTGCAGCTTTAATGATGCGTGATAATAATGTCTATGAGCAGAAAGTGAAAGAATATAGTGCAAGAAATGCCAAGGCAGAGGATATAGGAACAAGACAGGAAGAAGAAAGCAGTGAACCTAATGAAGCTAATTTCAAAGAGGCGATGAAGGCAGGTCTGAGATCAAATTTTCCTGTAAACAAGCTTTTGTTCTACCAGCCCGAAGGGTTCTTGCAACGTTTGAGAATTTTTCCCATTAAATCTTTGGATAGCTTGATATCACAAAGTCCTCCTCAAGAGGAAAATGGGTGCAAGATTTGTCTTTCCTGAATTCTAACACATGCATGGTACAAAATGGTAGTACTCTTTCTAGATCACAACTTATTCATAATTTAACTATCATGGGATCACCCATAGAGGTTGTTAGAGAAGTAGCAAGGGGTACAGAGCTTCCAATTCCTTATTACATCAGAGAAGTGCAGCAAAAGTCAGCTACATCACAAGAAGGAATGGCAAAGACAGAAAGGTTGGTTTGGGATCCCGACACAGACATTGTTTGAGGGCAAACAATTCAAGGAAGGGCGGACTGTAATGTCCCCTTTCTCGAACTAGGCATTGGGGAGACCCCTAAGTCTATTTTTTATTTCTCGTAGACTTAAAGGGCAAATAAAGGGAAATAACTTATTAATAATGCTTTAAATGTTCCCGGGCATACTTTTAAGTCACAACTTAAAAAAGGACATTTAAAATATTATTATTAATTAAATAGGGCCAAAAGTGTGTATTAATTATAAGCCCAAATAAAAAATAGAAAATAAAAGTAATTATTTATTACTTTTTGCAGCAAAGTGGAAATTATAATTAAAAGAACTTTTAAATTACTTTTAGGGTTTTAAATGGAAAAGTAATTATAAGGATGAAAAAGAGGAAAAGTTCTTCCATCATTATCATTCAATCAATTTTCAGAAACCCTTGGCAAGCTTGAGCAGTACTTGTTCATCTACCACCACTAGAAGATGAAAACCCTTGGGTGGAAAAGGTTTGAGGACAAAAACTCTCATGCCCATAGTGTGATTCCACATGAGAATCACAATCGTGCTTTCAAAAACACCGAGAATCGGTTTGTAGGAGCCTATCTACAGCGAATTTACTTAGCAACCAATGACCACACCTCCAAGACCAGATTGCAATAATTTACAGGCAGGTAGGGTAAAATAAAAAAATATGTCCAAATCCATACAACGTTCATTTTCAGGTCAGACAACCTCTACAACAGGGCATACAACTACGCCTGGCAGTGGGCAGTAGCATAAAGGAATTTATTGGCAGAAAAATAAGGTTAGCAACAGTCAAGGGGGTGAATTTCACATGCATGAGGGACTGTTGTACTTTTCCAGAGGCATTTGTACAGCTTCAGGACAAAATCGAACGAGGGTTCTTCATAAAGTGTGTAACTCTATCATATGTTTATGCTTCCAAGTTAGGGTGTGTTGTTTTTCAAAAGATAGTTACTTTAGGTATAATTGGTATTGTTGTACCTATTTAGAGCTGAAAACATTCAAAATAATTATTTTGATCAACTAACTGTTGTACGCCCAATATTATCAAGTTAGGATTGTCTAGATTTTCAAAAAATAAAGTATTTTGGAATCAATTGAGACTGGTGTTATAAAATAGAACTAAATTCACTTCATATTCACTCTATTTTTGAAAGTCTATATTGAATTTATTCAAAGTCCAATTGTACATCCAATTCCATTTTTTTGGGGCAAAGTTACAAATTAGAAAGGAAAATTCCAGAACACATATTGTTTGCAGTTGTATGTGCAATCTCAAATTTGGAAGAATTAGCAATTTATAGTGAATTTTCTAGATTTCAATTTTCTTTTTGTAAGTGGATCATTTCAAAGTGTCATGTGATAAGCATCTTTTTATTGAGGGCCTTCATAAAGCTACCATTGGTATGGCTCAGGGTAAAGCTCCAATGTTGATGGCTTCCCTTGTGAGTTCTATCAAGCCCTCTAGGACTATGTGGGACTTGATCTTCACAAAGTCTATTTGGAATTGTTTAAGGGTTCTATGGGCAAGATCATTTAAAAAGATAATATCGGATTCATTCCCAAAGTTGGGGATCTTGAAATTATTACCAATTGTAGACCTATAATTCTTCTTGATGTCTTCTATAAGATAATTGCCAAAGCTCTGACCCTCATAATCATATACCTTGTCCTTATTGTCAGAGCTGAGCAAACTAGGTTCATTCAAGAAAGGTACATTCTAGACAATATTATTGTTGTATGGGAAGGAATGGAATGGGTTCGTGTCTCTAAACAAAAATCTCTATTCATTAAAATAAACTTTGAAAAAGCCTACGATAAAATTGAATGGCCCTTTAACTTAGCCATGTTGCAAGCTCTAGGGCTTGGTCTTAGGTTCATTCACTCCATTCAAACCCTCTTCCAAGATGCCTTGGCTTGTCTCTATTGACAATAGCCCTTATCAGGCCAAAGCTAAAAGCTCAAACACATAATTTTGTCAGTCTCAACAACACAATTTTATTAATCGAGAAATTACAATATATAAGAAAATGTTTATAACCGCATTTCTAACAATAGGTTAGTTGTTAACAACTAGCAAACAACCTTAACACTGATTTAGGATTGGTTGTTATAACAACCAATATCCTATATTATTTTATGCTACGTGATTTGCACAACCAAATCACTAATAATAAAACTAAATAATATATCCATGTTAGGACTAATTCCTAACATTCCCCCCCTTAGTTCTAACATGAGGTGAAGAACTACATACCTAAATTGCCTCCGTGAGTGTGGACAAGAAGTTCGCTCCAAAATGCATCCGGTATATTGATTAGGAGAACTAATTACAATGAATATCACAATGATCTTGTTTAATTTAAAATGCCTTTGAAAGGTTTATTTGAAATTCATAATTTTTAAAATTGACTCTTTAACAAAAATGACAAGGACTTGGCTCTGGACATAAACAACTTAAAAAATAACTGACCACTCTATTTTTGACAAAAATAAAAATGAATCCTAAAAACTTAAAATACTAATTAATATAAATATAAAAGTGACAATGACACTAACATATAGACTTTAATAATATTGACTAAAACGACTAAGGACATAATCTAAACAAGAATTAAACAAATTCAAATCAAAACTCATTATAAAAATATATATACTTAAACATTACAAAACACGACTTATAATACTAAAAATAACCAAACCATATTAAACACTTGAAAAAACAAAGAAATTAAGATTTTAATAAATAAAAACTTATTAAATATTATGAGATAAAAACAAACCAACATAAAAAACCTACAGACTTAAATACTTAAAACTTAAAAATAACTAAACTAAGACTTCAAAACAAAACCAAGCATAAACAATAACAAATCCAAAGCTTTAAAACTTAATACAAACTAAATAAAAAACTATTAAAAACTCCACGTAATACCTAAAACCAAACTAAGAATACCTAAATGGACTCTAAACAAACATTCAAACCGCAGGTTGCAGATTTGAGGTGGATTATGTGGCAAAAGAGAGGAGATGCTACGACCGAGAGTGGTGAGGAGCTAGATGGCGGTGTTGGGAGGACAATAACATGCATAACACCATGGATACATGGTGCAATGGAGGTCGATGAACAGTGGCAGGCGCACAGCAGAGTGGGTGTTAACAAGGAACTCAAAAATGCAATCGATGAGAATTTATTGCAATGAAGGCCGAGAGTTGTATGCAGGTCGACGCATTGCCTACAAACTGAGAAGGGCGAGAACTTCATGGAGAGTCTTCTATCGTAGGGAGACCAAAGTGATGCTTGATGCAAAACTCAAATCCGACACCTCAAGAAAATAAATCCCTGCAATATACTTTATGCAAGATCTGAGAGAGAGTACTTCGAATCAATTCGCGAAAGAGACTATGATGCAATTGCAAATCAAACCCTCACGCAGATAATGTATGGCTTTGAAAATGCATGTACTGAATGTAGATTTGGAATCTCCAATCAAGAATACATCTTGCTTTCAATGTAATTAGTGCAACTCTGGTCCACAAAGATCTTTGAATGTAAATATCTACAAATACCTCATTTATTGTATAGCCCTGTATACACAAAAACTGCAAACTATGTGTATAATATACTCTGTATATATATATTCATATATATATATATATATATATATATATATCATGAGATATATCAATTTTTTTCTTTTTCAATTTTCTGAATGCACACAATGAACAGTTGTGGAAAGAATGAGCAAGATGGAAGCAAAAAGGAAAATGCAGATAAGTGGTGTAGCCAACAAAAATGCACGTGGTCTTCACTGCACTTTGTGAACAGCATGCAAGTAGGGGTGGATGGACTACAATGGCTTTTGCTCATGGTCTACATAACATAGCCATCAAGCCACTTTGATGCATAAAACAAGCAAATGTTTTATAGAGGTCCCTTCAAGGTGTCTGCTCTGATACCAAATATTGAAAATAGCCCTTATTAGACTAGAACCGAAAGCTCAAACACATAATTATGTCAATCTCAACAACACAGTTTTATTAATCGAGAGGTTACAATATAAAAAAAAAATACTTCTAACAACATTTCTAACAATAGGTTAGTTGTTAACAACTAACAAACAACATTAACACTAATTTATGATTGGTTGTTCTCACAACCAATATCCAATATTACTTTATGCTACATGATTTGCACAACAAAATCGCTAATAATAAAACTAAATAATATATCCATGTTAGGACTAATTCCTAACAATCTCACCATCAATGGCCACCAATCTAAGAGTTTTGGTCTCTTTCGCTCTATCAGACAAGGTTGCCCTCTTGCCCATTCGTATATTCTAGTTGTTTAGGGTTTTGACTATTTATTAGGAGATTATGCTTCCAAAGGTCTTGTCAAAAGGATCAACCTCCCCATGCCACCCCACTTCCGGATCCTAAATGGGCATTTCATTAATGACTCATTTCTCATTCTTCAAGAGGAAGAAGTTGTTCAAAATACTACAAAATGTCTACAAACCTTTTGTTTGGCCTCTTGCTCCAACATTCAATGGGCCATGACTCAATCTACCTAGCTGGTTTGAGGTTTATCGTTGGAAGTTGATTATTGCCCATGGAGTGATGTTTAAATTCTTGGGTATTCCTTTTACCATTCAAGGTTCTCAAGTTGATTTATGGAACTATGTTATCCCAAAGTGGTAAATAAATTATCCTATTGCATTAGCAAACCCCTTTCTTTGTCTGGCAAATTTCAAATTTACTCTAAAGTTCTTACGGCCACTCATGTTTATTACTCCTCTTGTTGGGCTCCTTCCAAAGCAACCTACAAGAAGCTCAAAAAGATGCTCAGAAACATTCTTCGATCTAATTTTGAAGGCAATAAAGGCAAGAATTTAGGGTTTCAGACTCTGCTCATTACCCTAGTCCTGGTCAAAGTTATAAGTACTTTTGTGTCAAAAACATTTGAAAGGCTTGGAAAATAATTAAGCCATGGCTAAGGTGGACAAGGGGTGGTTTGTGATCTAGTCTTTCTATTAACGATCATTCCATTTGGTAGTCCCCGATGATTACCATCAATGAGAAACCCTTGGCAGAAATCCCAATACTCAAAGCTCTTCAACTTTTTCAAAGAGGTATTCGTGTTTTGGTGGATATTTTTGGCAAGCACTCTAGATCTTGGCTCAATTGGCCTAAGTTAAAAAACCAAATTCAGGTTACACGCTCAAGATTTTGAGTCCATTTCTAAGATCCAAATGGCTGCCCCAAATTACGTTTTGCACAAAATTGGTGTTAAAGGGCCTCCCAAGTGGTGGAAAGACTAGAATTGGGTTATTTTCACCCTTGTGCTTCAGTATCAACCCCAACTTGGTTCTCAACAGCGCTCTCCCATCAATGTTCCTTGGGCGATGCTCAATAAACGATGGAATACTTACTACTCCCCCTCCTTTTGGAATAGGAGGTTCCAAACTATTTTGAACATTGTGGTGGAGCCCAAAAAAGCCATTTTTTCCTAGTGCATTCTTTACTAAGATTTCCTTGTTGGAGATAGACTTCTTCACATGGGGATTCCCTCTCCTAAATACCCTGCTTGTGGCCATTTTGAGTCTCTAAAGCACAACTTCTAGTTTTGTGCTAGAGCTCAGGATGCCTAGCAATGGTTTCACTCCCTTTTTTAGCCTTTTAGGCTGGAGTCTTTTTCCTCAAACATTACCTTCTTAGGGCACTCTACTCTCTTCCCTGCAAGATACAAGCAAATATGGCATATTTTTTGAATTGAAACTCTTTTTACTCTCTGGAAAGACAAGAATGTCGCTATATTTAACGAAGACTACTTAGATGGAGTTTTTCTATTGCTAACTGAATCTCTATTCTATCTAATGTAATGCTGCAAATTCAAGTGCAAGCTAATAAAGTTCCTCTCGAGGTTGAGCATCTTCACTCTTATGGACCATTGGGGTAATGCCCCTTGCACAATCAACAAAGTACCTCCTAAGGCTCCTCATGATTACCAGAACAAAGAGCAAGAGCAGCATGAGCATGGCCGCAAGCATCAAAGGTCTCAAAGCTACTAGGCTTTCTCCACCCCTCCACCTCCCCATCAGAAGTCCTCTCCTTCCAAGGGATATGGAGGGTCGTCTGCACCCCATGTTGACACTGGTCACACTGGGTTTAGTCCCCCAAGTGGAGATGCTAAAGGGAAGTTCCCCAAGCTAGCACTTGCAATCTCCCCTACCCCATCCCCCCCTCCCGATGGGCAGAATGAGGAAGGTGAAGAAGAAGAAAAAGAAGAAGATGGTTGGAGCATATTTGATATCTCTCCCCCTCATGGAGGAGACTAAGGAGACAAGCCCAATAGCCCACTGCGTCCTTCTACGAGGCTGGTGGCCCTTGTTGCTTAATGTTGGTTGTTATTCCTTTTATCTTGTAATGTTGATGTCACTACGGTTGTAGTTTAACTATGGTTTTGATTCCCAGGTTCTTTTCTCACCCAGTGAAATTTGGTTGATGTTTCGGGTTGTGCTCTCATACCGCCCACCTTTTGAGCAACCATGTACTATTTTGTCCTTTTTAGTAAATATATTGCATGTTTCAATCAAAAAAATGAGTTATCGTCTTTTCAATCAAAAAAACAATGAGTTATCACTAAGTAGTACTCAAAATTTCAAATTACCTTGTGTGCGCTTTCCAATTATTCAATGTAAACTTGAATAACCAAATGACTTCACTTTAAATGGACCAACCAAAGAAATGCAACTTGGTACAACCAAAAATCTAGTGAATACTACACCACTTCCTTAAATGGCAAAGATGAAAAAGGCAGGAAAGGCAGATGAACCTAAACCAAATAGACAAATCATACACCCAAATTAACAATCAAAAATAAAGGAAAGTGAATTAGCACAATCAAAGGGAATGTTTCAGACTCTAACACAGATCTTGCCTCTAATGTAAATACTAAAAACCTCACTAGTTGAATACAACGTGTCCTCCCAATCTCTTGACAAGGATGTGTTGCACCTTATCTTATCAATTGTCGATCTAGAATTGTGAACTTTAAACCATGGTAGTGTTGTATACAACCAGTTGTAGATGATGTGTGGGAAAAGAATTGCTAAAAGAAAATAACCAATCATATTTAATGTGTTACATAAACAAGGAAAGGATAACCCCACTGACGTAATCATCCTAATCCCATTAAGCCCATCCTATATAAATTGATACCTAACTGATTACAATTTTCTGCACTATAGTTCTCCCTTCAAGCATGAGTTGCTTATGGTGTAGATATGCAGTAGAGGGCCTTAAAAAGAAACAAAATCTCCTAAAGTGCTATTGAAACTAGAAGACAACCACATTCATTCAGTTGTTTCATAGTACTAGTAAGACTACGATTAAATCCATGATCACCTGCTTGCTAAAGGGGAAGTAACTCTTAAGATAAAACCATGACCATTTTATTGTTATGCTCCAAGCGAAGTCTGAGTATTGAGTGTGATTTTTGTCATGTTTTTGATTAAGGCAGCAAACCAGGGGCCGAACCCTATACAGTCAAAAAAGACAAAGCAAACAAACAAAAAATGCCTTCAGAGAAACGACAACACAGCCGAGAACAACAGACAGAATCAAAACACAAGCCACGGGAAGACCAGAGTCAGAGAGGTCTCCCCTTACATAACTATTGATTTGATAAGATCATTGAGTTTCTCATTCTCCACGTTGTCAACATACCCAGTATTACCCACCACTTCCAGCATAGACATGTTCAGCAGAATTGTATTACGAAGCCCTTTGGCGAAGACCTTCTCCAGCTTCTGAATGTGGTCCTTCAGGGCCCCAATTTCAGTTTTCCAATCAGTCTCATTCTCAGTGCCCTCACCAGCTTCCTCAACATACATTTTCCCCTTATTGTCAACAGTTCCAATAGTGTCAGCACCCTGCTCCTCGGTAACCTCAAAATCTCTAGTAGCTTGCTTCCCTCCAGTGTCCTCTGAAATTTTCTGGACTTCCAGCTCCTCAGACTCTTCCTCCTGGGTTGCTTCTTCCGAAGCACCTTTCGAATAATCAATCAGTCTGGCCTTCGGGGCTGGTTTACCAGCAATCCGCCCTGACATTCGCACTCCGAAGGGGAATCCTTCCTTATTAATTTTGGAAGGCTTGTGAGATTTGCCACCTTGGCCCCCCGTGGCCCTACCCGGATTCCTATGGGTCCCTTCCGTAGTCTCTTTAATATTTTCTTCCTCTTCATCAACCTTTCTCTTCTTGCCCTTCTTGCTCGCAAAGGAGCCGGGGGTATCAACAAGGGTCTTTTCAGGGTCATCAATACGCCTCATTCCTGACAAGTCATCTCCTTTTGAATGATCTCCCTAATGTTTAAGGGAATATGAACACCTTGTCGCCACACCCTCCAACTTGAAAATTGCTGCCCAAGGTTGGCACAAGCATCAATGACCCTGTTGCCTTCTCTGTAGGTATGGAAAATCTCAACTTCGTAAAACTTTTGTAAAAGAAATTGGATATCAATGATGATGTCTTTTAGCTTGATTCCCACATTTGAAGCTTTATTAACGGCATCTATGACCATCTTAGAGTCTCCTTGTATATTCAAGTTCCTTATTCCTCGGGATATAGCTAACTTTAATCCCCATAGTAAAGCCATTGCTTCAGCATAGTTGTTGCTCTGGCATCCAATTCCACTGCCATAGACAGCAGACATCCATCCTTTATCATTCTTTATAATTCCTCCTCCACTAGCTTTACCATCCAACTTGGATGCCCCATCAAAGTTGATGGGGTTTCATCCAGTTAGGTTTAAGGGGGATCCATTTAGTATTAAGTCTCTATAGTATTTTGGAGTTATTATATCCAGATATCTGGTTTAAAACCTTTCATTTGGCTGCAATTTGGCTTTCAATTTGAGATAGGGGTTTCTCCGCAACACGAATATGAGTTGTTGTAACACTTTCCATAATGGTCTTAGCAAAGGAGTTAAACACCTGAGAAGCATTTTTAGCAGTGTCCCTGAAAATTCTGTGATTACGCTCTTTCCATAAAGTCCAACTCAAACATGGCAGAGCTTGCTTCCATAATTCCATAAGCCAGGGATGTGTGAAGGTTGGGTTCCAACTGAGAATTACTTCTTTAAGGTCAGAATTGCAGACCCATTCAATACCAAAGTTGTTAAGTATTGTGCCCCATAATTTCCGAGCAAACTCACAGTGGATAAAGAGGTGTGAAACTGATTCCTCTTTTGAACCACACAGGAAACATCTGTTAACCAAAATAAACCCTCTCTTTTGAAGGTTATCCTGAGTAAGGATTTTGTTATGAGCAGCAGCCCACCAAAACATGTTAATTTTTGGAGTAAGTTTATGATTCCAAACCTTTTTCCATACATCTTTATTCTGAGCTTCAAAAATGAGCAGACGGTAAGCAGATTTGACAGAGAACGATCCATTCTTATTTGGCCACCAATATTGTTCATCCCCCCGGGGAAAGAGAGGGATTCTGATCTCCTGAACGCACTGCTGGATCTCCCGAACTCTTGAGAAAAACTCAGGTCGATGCACACAGCAATCCAAAACATTTTTCCAGCTCCTCATCCCATTGTTAGTTTCCATATAATCACTAACCCTATCTCCAAAAAACTGGGTAGTCAAATCAGCAATCTCTCCATAGTTTCCCTGTGTGATGAGAGCCTTGTCTTTTAACCAAATATCATCCCAAAATTTAATATGCCGGCCATTTCCAAGTTTCCATCTAATTCCCTGTTTGAGAAGGCTTCTACTTTTTAGCATTTATTCCATATCACAGATCCCTGGGGTAATCCCGTCTGTTGAAGAAAGTTGGAATCATCAATGCTATGCATGTATTTGGCATACATTATTTCCCCCCAATCATTGTTTTTATGGATCAGGTTCCAACTAACTTTTGAGAGAAGGGCTTTGTTCATGTTCCTGATGGACCTAATATTAAGTCCACCATGAGATTTTGGAAGACACTTTTTTCCATCTGACTAAAGACATTCTCTGTTTGTCTTCCACTCCCGTCCATAAAAATTTCCTTTGAATATGTTCCAGTTTCTCAGCAAAATACGCAAGAATTTTAAAAAGAGACAAGAAGTATGTAGAAATACCTTGCAGCGAAGCCCGAAGAAGTTGCAGTTTATCAGCACTGCTGAGTAGTTTCCCCTTCCAACCAAGAAGTTTCCTCTGCGTTCTTTCCACAATTCCATTCCAAAATCCAAGAGATACCTCTTTGACCGAGAGTGGGAGACCCAGGTAGGTAGCTGGTAGGCCAGCTTCAGCACATTCTAATATATCAATGATTTTATGTCTAAGTTCATTAGGAGCGTTGAAGAAATACACATTGCTTTTCTGGAAATCTATCCTTTGTCCCGACTCTCTGGCATAATTATTTAAGATATTCTTCCATCTTCTAGCTTCAATCACCGATGAGATGCCAAAGAAGATGGTATCATCCACAAATTGTTGTACCACCATAGGATGAAGGGAGGAGGCAGGTTTGATGCCCACTAACTTTTTTGAGGCTATATCTGCTTGTATGTATCTTTCCAATGCCTTAGCCATAATGATGAATAAGTACGGGGAGAGAGGGTCTCCCTGACAAATTCCTCTCGAAGACGAGAAAAACCCTCTAGGAACACCATTAACCAGCATTGAGAATTTTGCAAAAGAGACCGCATTCCATAACAAGCGAGACATTTTATCATTAAATCCAAATTTTATGATCACTTGGAACAGAAAAGTCCATGAGACTCTATCATAAGCTTTAAAAATATCAAGCTTGAGAGCCATCCCAGGGATTCTGCTCTTATCCATGGAGTGAATAGTCTCATGTGTGGTGATCACAGCATCAAGAATTTGCCTGCCTGAGACGAAACCTTTTTGAGCAGGAGAAATAATTTTGTCTAGCAAAGGTTGAATCCTCATGACCAGCGTTTTAGTATATAACTTATACACAGTGTTGCATAAACTAATGGGCCTGAAATCAGTGATGTGTGAAGGTTGTGATTTTTTAGGAACAAGTACTATGAAGGTATTAATAGCTTGTTTCAAAAGTTTACCTAATCTGAAAAAATCACGCACAGCAGCCGTGAGGTCTGCTCCTACTATCTCCCAATATTCCTGAAAAAATATAGGAGGAAAGCCATCAGGACCCGGGGCTTTAAAAGCACCCATGGAGAATAAAACAACATGGACTTCTTCCTCGGATATAGGCTTTAACATCTCCAGATTATCTTCTTCCGTTATCAAACAGGGGCAAGGGATTTTTGTCATGTTATTTTGTGATTTTTTTGTCATTTACTGGAAAACACCATATTATCATGTTAATTTCTAAATTTCATTATATTAACAACATTTATTATATGGTATTTGTAATTTTGAATTCAAGTTTTCCACCATATACCATCTTGTTGAATTAATACTGTTTTCTGAAAGCAATATGCCCATTAGGAGCGGTGTGACTGTTTCAACAATGAAGTAAAGGTTTTCCAAGGTGACCATGATGAACATAACATGATTTAAAGGCAAGCATCCAAGAAGAGATGATAGGGATGAAAGAAAACCCTGTTTTTGTAAAAGGGAGATGTTTGTGGATAGAAATACACATGGGGAAGTGGGAAAAAAAGCTTCAATCATCAGAGAGGCATGGCGAAGGATGTTTTTTCTGTCTAAAATGTGGAGGAACGGCAGAAACCCAAGTTCCTATCATTGGGCATGAGGTAAAAAGCCCCTTTTTAATGCTTGTGTGAAAAGAGGCATTTTTGGCAAGAAGGCTAAGGGAAAAAATATATTGAAAAGAAAAGAACCGTCAAGGAGGTGGATGGAAAACGCACCCAAAGAACCATATAACACTCTGAAAATCTAATCCTTGCAAAAGGTGCCAGCAGAAGGAAGAAACCAGCAAAAATGGGAGAAACCTTTCTTTTGGGGATTTGGAGTGGACTGACGGTTGGAGGGTTTGGGAAAGTTTCAAAGGGCACCCAAGGTACCAAAAGAAAGGTCTTGGCATGGAGATGGTGAATCCATTGCCAATTTGCATCTCAATCATCCTCCTATGTGGGCAGGCCTGTTTTAGGCAAACAGACCAATTTTTGAAATATTGAAAGATATGGTGTTTGGAGCCATCCCAGGAGTTAATTGTTCAAAGTTCAGGCTAAGTGTTTGACAAAACGCCAAATTCATGTTTCTCTGCTGCCTAGTTGTGTGAGGGTTGAAAAGAATTGTGTATCAATTAATTTGATGCTTATATGCTTGGAGAACATCAGTGGGATCATTTTAGAATTAGGTACATGTATTTACTCCATTTTAAGCTCATTTGCATGCTTTTGAACGGGTGGAAATGGTCCAAGTTTGTGAATAAATAGTAAATTTGGTTTCTTGCTGCAAGGACAAGGCTGTCATTAGTTTGACCCTTATCCTTGATGCATCATTTTCATGCGTTGGTATACCAATAGACCCAATTGGCAATTTGGGACACAATTCCCTTAAGATGGGCTCCTCCCCAAATGACAGCCACCTTGCAAAGGTCAAAGTTTCTTTACTAGTGCTCCAAATATGAAAGCAAAGACGTGTCATTAAGATTTTCTCTACATCCATCCTCTTCCGAAAATCCTTTGAAAAGCCCCAAAAATGCAAAATACAACAATGTATCAAAAAACCTTTAGAAAACCAAAATATTGTGTTTTAATGAATTCTGCTTCACAACAAATCATCTTGGGGGGACACTTATCAAATGAATATTCAAATTCTCAAGACAAGTCAATTCTTCTTCTATAATGATTCTAGATTGTAAAAATGAATGTCAACATCGACTCTTCCAACATAACTACACATAGAGCAAAGCAAAGAGGGAGGCTTATAATCATTCCCTCCGAGTAGAAATCAAAGAGTAGATACTTGTAGCTTCACATCTCTTCTTAAATATGGTGACCTTTTTGTAAATTGTTCTCATTTTCAATAAAGCTTTGATTTATATTGAAGTATAATCTATTTTTACTAGATAAATTTACTTTGTTTTGGTTCACTACTTTCATAACACATTAATTTTTTGCAATTTAATGAGCTGTCCACCAGATTGACAATCACATCTAGATCAATGGTATCCAAAAAAAATCCTACCACCTAGTAGAGGCATCAAAGAAAAAATTTGTATACGTATTCATGCATTTTGTAGCTGCTACAAGAAACGTGAGCATGAAGAAGTGCCAAAAGCGACAAATCCAAAATGCATACCTAATTTTAGCACCCAAAGACAAGCACCTACCACTACTAGAAGAAAATCAACATCTAAGGGATGAGAACCAATCGTTTCAAAACAACTTAGGCTCATAGTGGAGAAAATTATAAATATACAAAGATTTTTCCATAGTTCCACAGAGTTTCCTGACAGGGGTACGAGGGACACGGGAACAGATTTTCGAGACGAGGGGACAGGGGGCCTAAGTTTGGGGACAGCGAGGGGACAGCGGGGGACAACAGTGGGGGAGCAGCAAGGGAGCAGTGCAAATACATATAGTATTTGAAAAATTAGTTATTAAAAGATGTATACGGAATAAGTATATTGAATTGAACATCAACAATTTAACATTGTGATTTTCATTTAATCATTTGAGTTTCAAGTTTGAATGTTGATCCATTGAACCAATGAACATTGAATATTGAAAATGAAAATGAAAATATCGAATTCAAAAATTTCATAATTTCATAATGATGATTCATGATTACAATAAAGTATCAACAATGTTCAAAAACAAAATACTAAAATAGTGAAATACTAAATACAAATGACTCAATGAGTCAATGGCTAATCATCCCCAAAGTCGAACTCCTCATCAGTAGAACTGTTGGACTCCACACGCTCAAGCTCCTCCAAACTAATACCAACCAGCCCCGTCTGGGTAGCATCATCATCAATCTGTGTTGGCTCCTCTGGCTTTACATCCCATTTCGTTGTTGGACTCTCCTTGTATGCAAGTGTGTTGCGATCAATGAGACGCAAGGCACTATGTACAACCACGAGCTTCTCTGCCCTCTTAGAGGTAAGCCCGTTCCTCTTCATGGAGTGGATCCAACTATAAGTAGACCAATTCCTCTCAATAGCAGAAGAACTAAAAACCTGGGACAACAAATGAATGGCTAGATTGGTAGTCAAAGAACGAGGCCCATGCAAAGTCCACCACAAAATTGGTTCCTCCTGTGCCATTGTCTCCCTATCAATTTCGGCCTTCTGTGAATATCCTCTAAGAGTGGCAAATTTTGTCCACTCAGTACAAATGATGTTGGCCTCTGTAGAATCGTACATTTTCTGAATGGCCTTCATGAACCCTGCCTTCACCTCAGCATCTTGTATGGGTGTACATCTACCAAGCTTTTGCACATACCACTTCGAGTTCAATGCATAGGCAGCAATGTGCAAGGGAGTGTTGAGCTTCTCCCATCTACTGTGAATGATCGACTGAATATGTTCTGTGTAGAATTGCAATGTGGGGTCCTCTCATACAACAACCTTCATTTGATCAAGCATCGTATCAATGCACTCATACACCTCTCCAAGTTTAGGTGCATTAGCTTCTCCATATCTAATGACTGTGAAGACTGGAGGAATGATGGAGACAATGTATTTGGCATCAGCCCAAAAAACATCACTCTTCACCACCTCCTTCACCCTCTTCCCCTACTTTGTCTTCGACTCAGGCCACCAATTTCATTATGTTGTCATAACCATTAGTTGCAATTCCTCTTCAAGAGAATAAAGTATGATGCATGCCTAGTCTCTACAAGTTTCAAGAATTCCTTCTTGGAGAAAGTCCTGAAGAGTGCATGTGAAGTGTGGTGGTTGCAAATAAACATCTGCACATCTCTAGCATCATTAGCAACTGCTTTGATTCAACTGATTTTTCCCATGTCCTTCAATGTATTATTCATGGCATGCACACAACAAGGAGTCCACCAAATATGTCTATAGGCTGCCTCAATTAACTTCCATGTTGCTTTGCACACATGGGTTGCCTCTGTCACTACTTGCGCCACATTCTGTGGCCCAACCTCTTCTATAGAATCGTTGAGGATCTGGAACTGAAAATCAACATCCTTGCGATGCCCTAAACAATCAATAGCCCTACGGAAATAAAGGCCAGTTGTACTTGTAACCATGATATGGATGAGTGGACGATGCCTAATCTCTGTCCACCCATCCATGACGATGTTGCATCTACTTGAGACCTAGGTATGCTTCATTTTATCCATTAAAATACTAATCTTGGAATAGTTCTTATCCAAAATTGTTGTCCTCAATTTAGTCTCTCGTAGTGGCACATATGATGGTCCTGCTCTAGCTATTTTTGCCACAACCTCCTTATAATAAGGAGAGTGAGCCATGTGGAATGGAATGCCATTGGCAAAGAAGAATTTGCCAATGGCATCATCTGCCTCATCCTTTGCTTGCACATTGAATAAATCTACCAGTGGATTTAAAGCATCATTAGTCATCTTGTGTTTCCCCTTAGGCCTTGCTACCCCTAAACTAGATTGATTCATTGCCATTGGCCTCTCCAAAGTACTAAAAGTAAAACTTTGTCTTTGATGACCCCTCCCTCTTGGTGGCAAAGTAGCAGATGAAGGTGCATCTTCTTCATTGGCACCCCATAATTTACATATTTCAGCCCTCAATTTCAGGTTTTTCCCCACCTTTTCACGTACATCTACGCCTTTGCCTTGGATAAGAAGGAGGTGAGCATTTGTTCTAGTCATGTTGCCAAACCATTCAAGGTCACATAGGTTGCACTTCCATCTCCTAGTGCCTCCCAATGTCCCAGGCTTTGATGGTACCTTGTTTGCAAATTGTTGTAAAGGTTTTTTTGGATCAAAAAGACCTTTGGCATATTGTTGAAGGGCTTGTGAAGGGCAACTATAATTGGGACTCTCAATAGAACTAGTTTGCTTTTCACAATCACTCCTCCCTCCTAAACTAGGATCATCATGTGCATAATCTGAATCATTTTCACTTTCAGCTTCAACCTCAACCCCTTGAGGTTGAACCTCATCCTCACTCATGCTATGAGAACTCATAATGACACTGCAAGAAATGATAATTTTTTTTCATTTCGTAAGTTTATAATTTAAAAAATTAAAATTCAAACCATGCATGATGTAAGGTATTAAATTTAAAATTAAGACACAAGGATTTTATTTTTGTTTTTCTTACTTCAGGTCGCACGAAGCGCAAAAGCAGAGGATACACAAATAGGAATCCTTGTTCTTAAGATTTAAAAATTAAAATTTAAGCATTTGATTTGAATGAAGATTTAAAAAATTGCAATTTAAGACACGAAGATTTTGTTTTTGTTTTTCTTACTTCAGATCACTTGAAGCACGGAAGCAGAGAATACACAAATAGGAATCTTTCTTCTTTAGATTTAAAAACTAAAATTTAAGCATTCAATTTGAATGAACATTGAAAATTTAAAAATTAAAAATTTATTTTTAAGTGTTTGAATGAATGAGAATCACAAATAAATATAATAATTTTCAATTTAGAAATTCAAATGATTCAATGACATGAATCAAAGAACAAAACAATTTGCAAATGAATAATGATTCAATAAAACAAAAATTTAAAAATTAAAAATCGAAAATTGAAAGAATCATAGCGCTTACCTTGTGGGTGAAATGATCAACTTGGAGAGTCTATCCTCTTCTTAGCTTCTCTATCCTCTTCTTGATCTCACTTTCTCTCTCCTAATGCTCTCTCACTCTTGCAAAATTCTCCCTCTTAGCTTGTTGCCTCTACTTTCAACTCCCTACTTCACTCAATGAAGTTTTTGTGTGATTTGGAATGAGAGAGAGAGGGCTTTTTATAAGCTTTTGGGAGGCCTTGGGGGGTTGGGGGTGGCTCCCACTAGCAATTAGGGTTAGGGTAGAAAGCACAAAAATCAAAAAAAAAAAATTAATTTTAAAAAAATGCACTTTATGGCATCCACCTGCGCGGAGGACACCTAGCCGTTTCCTAGGGGGACAGGGAACTTCCAAACATCCCAAAATCCCCAAGACGTCCTCCTTTTGAAGGGACATCCTGAAGACGTCCCCTCTCAGAGGGAAACATCACAGGGATGGCGAAGGTGCATGGCGGAGGTAGCGGAACGACTGGTGGATGTCCCCCTGATGTCCCCGCGGCCCAAGGACATCCTCATCCCGAAAATGCAAGGTTTTTCGAGGGGGACGTGACCCCATGGAACACTGGATTTTTCCCAATCGAGAAACCCTAGCATCGAAGGATTGCATCAAGCAAAGGAATGATGCAACCAAGCTATACAAAATATTTGTGAAGAATTGGCTGCTAAGAAAGGAACGTTAATTGACCTACAAATAGAATGTGAAGAGCTAAAAACAATGTGAACTTCAACAAATGATGCTAAAACAAAAACAAGTGATAGCATAGCAAGCCCCTTTGATTTCCAATACCTTGAATATCCATCAAATTGGTTTAATTGTTTCGAATAACACACCAAAGGAATTAGTTTCAAGTTGTTGAAGAAAATGGGATATACTAGTCAATGTCTTGGCAAACATCTTGAGACAAAGTTATGGCCCAAGAATTTGGGTCTCAAGTTACACCAAAGAGTCTTCTCAAACAACCACAAGGTCAACATGCCTCAGCTACGACAAAACTCCAATTCAACATCAATGCAAACATCCTACTTATATGCATAAAATATATGTTTTGTCCTGTGAATAGTAATTCTTGAGGTAGAAGGGGTCATGAATCTATTTCATTTTGGAATTTTCATCCTTGAGTTGTGAATTATGCAAGAAGTGCAATCACAACAATTTTGTGTGCTTTGTTGGCATGCGTACTCAAATCTTCACAATCAATAAAAATGAATTTTGGATGGATTATCCCACAAAAATGGAAGAGAATCACTTCCACACTAAAAATTTATTATGTTCATCAAAAAGTGGAACTAGAAGCAATTGAGACCTTTCTTTTCCAAGGGAGGGTGAGTAATCTAGGTGGCAATTTATGACAGAATCCCCTTGAGATGGGCACTTCTCCATAAAACACGCACCTCCCTTAAGGGGGTCACCTTGTGGGGGTCACAGTTTCTTTATCATTGCTTGGAATCCAGAACCATAAAGTGCATTTGAAAGCTTAAGATATTCTCTAAGTCATTCCTCTTCACTTCAATATGTTCAAAAAAAATCCTCTTCATTTCTTGTGGTGACACTTGTCACATGGATTTTCAGATTCTCAAGATGAGTAAATTCTTCTTCTACAATGAATCTTTGGATTTTCATTTTACATACTAATCACTTCATCTACTCTTCCCCACAAAAGACTGCAGTTGATTTCAACAAAATTAGATTCAGAGCATAGCAAGCTTCTATTATAAATTCAGATGAATATTTATAGGTCAGCATGGTTTAGTTTACCTCCAACATGACACTTGAATCTCACTTGCTTCTCCAATGGGCTCCGAAAATTAAATTGAACGGTCTCTAGACTAGGAATCAATACTCTACTCCAATTCCTCGTTTCAGGGCTCTTCTTTGTTGTATCAATGTAATGAAAGGCAATATATTAGATTTAAATCATATTCAGAGCAAATGTAACGAATTTAAAGTTTAATGAAAAGGCCCTGGTTGTTTTATTAAAAAAATTGATTTGTTGTATGTCCTTTGTTGATTCAAGATTCAATTTTTCTTCTTACCACATCTGGTTGTAAGTGGGGACTACATGCTACGTCATAAATTGTCTCCATCTTAATAAATGGCACATATAATCCAAGAGAGATTTTTGTGCACTTCCCTACGGACAAAAATTGTTTTGGTTTGGCCTACACATAAACTTTGTTGCCCACCTTGAAATATCTTAATCTTCTATGTCAACATTGATATACTTTTACTCAAGCATGTTCTCTTTCTATATTTTTTTTGCATTCTTTTTGGTTCTACTTGTCTCTTTTAACATTTCGTGTGACAAATTAGTTTTGCCTTTGAAATTGTGAAGGTCCAAGACCATCTAGATTTAGAGCTCAATTCATAGCATAGTTGCCAAGAGACGGGTACAAGTACGGGTACGAGGAGATGGGTACGGGTATGGATACGCCTTTTTGTTTAAAATAATAGATGGGGGTACAGGGAGACAGTTATATATATAATTTAAATATATCAATATTATAATTATATATATTTATTAATATATGAAAATAATAAAAAACCAAAAAATATAGTACCACTAACGGAGGCACGAGGGTACGAGGAGACAGGTACAGGGGCACAGGGGGTACGAAGAGATGCACCTTAGGAGATAGGGGACGCATCTCCGTGCAACATTGATTCATAGTCTTCTAATGGCTCATTTCTATACTTGAGTGAGAGGTGTTATAGTAAAATTCTACAAAAGATATCTTTTCCTGTGACGTCCCCTCCTAGCTAGAGACATTACTCAAGCCTTGGATTAGCCTATCATTTTGACCCTCGTAGGCTAATGGAATTGAATAGAGGGTCCCCTGAGGATTGGCATCATTTCCAGTGCGCAAAGAGCTTCAGTTTGGTCTTCATTTTGCTTCATTCGGATGTCATTTGCTCTACTTACTATTTTTAGTAAGTTAGTGGAGCTAGAGATGGGCCCCTGCTATTTTTATCAAAGGGGGTTGGTCATATGCAGATTCCTTGTGCCAGTTTCCAGTTCAGACAGCGTGCAAAAATGATGAGTAATAATGGAGATATTAATATTTACTTGGCCAAAATAAATATTAAGTTTTGAACTTATATTATTAAGTTATAATATAATTTTATATTATAACTTAAGTCACTTAAATGAAGGGTCAAGTTATCATAGATGGGGCCAAGTGAACAATTAATTATAAAAGAATTATTTGTGCACCAACTATAGAGTTTTAAGTAAAAAATTAAAAATGGGAATATATCTTTTATCTCACATTGGTCAGGAAAGTGTTTGAGCTCTCATAAGAAAAGGATAAAAGGGACTTATGGGCTCATTCTCAAGCATGTTATGTGAATATTATTTTGTGAAAAGTATTTGTTTTAGGCTTGTGGACTTTTCTGAGGGTTTCAGCCTTCAGGAAGACTATGAGTATTTGTACAGAAGAACGTGAGACTTATGTATATCAGCATTCAGAAGCTATGAAATACCAGCTCATATTGCTTCAAAATTGGCTTCATTCGAGAGTCAGATTTGCGCAAATTTGTGGAGATTTCCTTCAATATTGCAGGTTGATTGTACTATTTTTTTATGTGAGTTTAATGATCAGTTTACATCCATTAATGTAGTGGTACAGGTGCTGTAATAAATCTGTTGTGTACGACCAGCAAAGAGGAAATAAGTTTTTCTTAAATAATCCTGGTACTCTTTATTTTATATCTTCCTCAGTCTATTTCATATGAATAAATGTAAGAGTTTCATGTTGATTGGTTGTAATACATGAAGCTATTTAGTTATAAATTGAATTTAAATAAAGTTTCCGCAGTTCTGTTGTGCTTTAGGGCATTATGTCTTTAAAATTACCATATATATATATATATATATAGAGAGAGAGAGAGAGACATTGCAAAGAAACAAACATAAACGCTACAGGTTCAACTAAACCACAAAGGTTAGTCTGAAGAGCCTGTGAAGGGTTCTTACATTGGTATCAGAGCTACGTTCCTGCCATCCTGAGGGTTTGGGATTCATATGCAGCCACAAGAGGTTGGACCTCATAGATACTACACTTGCAAGAGAGCTTTGTTTGACAAAGAACAGAAATTTGACCGGTAGTCGGGCACCATGGGTGACAGGCTAGAAGGTAGCCGACCCAAAGGCAACAGGTATGAGGATCAGGAAACAAGGGAATTTTTTAGAGCAATGGTTACAGAACAGCAGCAGATGGCTCAGGCCTTGCAAGCACTCACCACCATGATTGAGCGCAGGAACCCATAAGACAGACAGAATCAGGAGCAAGGGGATAACAGGAGTGCAGTGGGATCACCTAGAGCTCATAAGACTCATTCTAGGACAGCAAACAGGCCTACTCATCATACCTTCATTAGAGATGAGCCTGAGGAAGCACCTACAGAAAAAGCAGAAGAGGAGATGTTTGCAGATATCCTCATGACTGTGAATGACAAATGGGTATTATTAGCTCCACAAGTGCGAGAGAGGATGACCTTTGCGAGGTTTGTGAACCAGAGGAGAGAACACTACCGAGCAGTCAGGCAAGACAGGAGGCCCAGGAATCAGAACAATGAACTGAAGCGTGCTACAAGCAAGCTTACTTTGCCTACATTTGATGGTAGTGGCAAAATGACCGCTCAAGCTTGGATCCATAAGCTGGATACATTTCTAGCCTTGAGACCTATGATAGAGATTGATGCCATTAAATATGCCACCTTGCATTTTGAGGGAGTTGCACACGATTGGTGGTATCATGGGATGGTCACCCTCCATCATAATCAAGTGACAACCTATCAGGACTTCGTGGATAGACTCGTGGAAAGATTTGATAAGAAAGATCCAAAAGTTTACTTCAAAGACTTAGCATAGCTGAAACAAATAGGAAACTTAGATCATTTCATCAATGAATTTCAGCGGTTGGCAGTTATGGTGTCAAATATCTCGGAGAGAAGGTTGATAGTTTTGTTCATTGAGGGCTTATCTGAGCCACTAAAGGGTTTGATAAAGGCTTTTGATCCTAGTTCACTGCAAGAAGCCATGAAAAAGGCAAGGAATATGGAGCATGCAGTGCCAACTAATAAATTTAAGTCCAAAGGTGCATCCACAAGCAAAGATAGTAAGCCATTCTACAAGAAACCTGAGAGGACTGATCTTAAAAATGAAACAAAAGGAAAAACTTCAGCACCTTTCGACAAGGAAACACTTAATGATTTGAGGAAAAAAAAAGTTGTGTTTCTGGTGTAAAAGTCCATATGATGCAAATCATGATTGTCCCTTCAAACCCAAGGGTAAAGCAAACCATATTATGTGGACATATTATGAAGATTCAAAATCTGAAAGTTCAGACCAGCAATCTGATTTAGAGGAATCAGCAAGGGAAAAAGAAGAAAAAGATCCTGAAAAGTTGTCCAAAATGGAATTGCGGGATGGGGAAGTAGAAGGGCAACTTAAAGAGGCTCATCTCACTAGCATTTAGCAAGAGGGATCATTCCGGATGAGAGGAGTACTTGCGGGACAGCGAGTTATCACTTTGGTTGATACAAGTGCTACTCACAATTTTATCGATGCTAGACTGGTAGAGAAGCGTGGGATACAGACAGAAGAGTTTGGAGGCATCAGAGTGAGGGTAGCTGATGGCTATGTCCTCAAATGTGATCATAAGATCACTGGATTTCCCTTGAGATTCAATAACTATGACTTCAAGGCAAACTTTTATGTTGTGCCAATGGGAGACACAGATGTAGTCCTTGGTATGAGCTCGTTGCATGACATTGGTGAGTTTACTCTCAACCTTAAGGAGATCGAGATGAAATTTAAGGTGAATGGAAAAACTCATGTGCTTAAGGCAATCAGAGATAGTGAGTTTAGGATGATTTCTTTCAAGTGTATGGAGAAGTTGTTTGTCATGAGCAAGTGGAGTGGGCAGCAAAGTGCATGTTGATGCCATCACAGGGAGGGCAGCAGAAAACAGAGTACCACCCTGATATTCGTGAGCTTAAAGTCAAGCAATCTAAGGTTTTCAGTGACATCCCACCAAGCAGACCTCCAGACAGGAGTGTTGAGCATATTATAGACTTGGAGGAGGGAGCTAAACCCATCATGATTACACCATATAGACATCCTAAGAGGTCGAAGGATGAGATTGAGAAAACTATAAAGGAGTTGCTTGCTATGGGCCATATCAGACCCAGTAAGTCTCTTTTCGCTTCTTCAGTGGTGTTAGTGAAGAAGAAGGATGGGACATTGAGAATGTGCATATATTACAGGGTACTCAACAGGAAGACAATCAAAAACAGGTACCCCATTCCCAAGATCGATGAGTTGATAGATGAGCTTTATGGAGCATGCTTCTTTTCGAAAATTGATTTGAGATCAAGATATCACCAAATCCAAGTGAGAGAGCAGGATATAGAGAAGACTGTCTTCGGATGTCATTGTGGCCACTTCGAGTTCATAGTTATGCCATTTGGGCTAACTAATGCACCTGCCACATACCAGGCTACGATGAACAGGGTCTTCCATCCTCAGTTGAGAAAAATTGTACTTGTCTTCTTTGATGATATTTTGGTGTACAGTAGATCTTGGGAGGAGCATTTGGTTCATCTTGACGCAATGTTTGGCATTTTGAGCAGAGAGTCCTTGTATGCAAAGGAATCGAAATGTGATCTAGGAATGACAGAGTTGTTGTATTTGGGTCACATCATCAGTGCAAAGGGCATACGCATGGATCCTGAAAAGATCCGTGTCATCATTGAGTGGCCTACACCAGTGAACCTTACACAATTGAGAGGATTTTTGGGATTGTGTGGGTTCTATAGAAGATTTAGCAGTGGGTATTCTAGGCATGCAGCACCCTTGACGGATTTGATGCGGAAAGGGGCTTTCATATGGACTCTTGAGGCACAAGAGTGTTTTGAGAAATTCAAGGAGTTAATGACTTCTTGTCCAGTGTTAGCTCTACCTGATTTCACTAAACCATTTGAGTTACATTGTGATGCTTCGGGAGAGGGTGTTGGAGCGGTGCTTATGCAAGAGAAGCACCCAATTGCATATGAGAGCAAGAAGCTCAAGGGGTCGAAGAGGAGCTTCAATATTTATGATAAGAAAATGTTGGCCATAATGCATGCTTTGGCCAAATTCAAGCAATACTTAGCGGGCAGCAAATTTTGTATCAAAACAAACCATAATAGCCTAAAACATTTCCTGGGGCAACGAGGCCTGAATGACAGGCAACAGAAGTGGGTAAGTAAGCTACAATCCTATGATTTTGATATCACATATTTCAAGGGGACACAAAATGTTGTAGCAGATGCTTTGTCACGTAGACCCCACTTGAACGTGATGACAAATATTGCTGAAGATTGGAGACACTTGATCCTTGCAAAGTATGCAAAGGATACATGGGCATCAGGATTCATTGATGGAACCATACAAGACAGCGGTTATACCCTTGTGAATGATCTTATCATTTACAAAGGGCGCATTTATTTGGTTCTAGGATCAAAGGTGAGGTGGATGGTATTGAGGGCTCATCATGATTCCCCTATGGCAAGTCATCCTGGTTTCTACAAGACTTACCAACAGATTAGAGAGCGTTTTTCTTGGTAAGGGCTCAAAACTGAGGTGCTACAATATGTTAGAGAGCGTCCTACCTGCCAACAAAACAAGCAAGAACACTCTTACCCAGCCGGTTTGTTACAGCCACTTTCGATTCCTGATAGAAAGTGGGAGTGTTTGTCTATGGATTTCATCACAGGACTGCCGAGAGCTCAGGGCATAGATTGTATATATGTTGTTGATCGGCTTACAAAGTTTGCTCACTTCTTTCCAATCGCAGCTACATACACAACTACACAGGTGGCAGAGTTGTTCCTCCGTAAGGTATTCAGATTGCACAGCTTACCTCGGAGCATAGTCAGTGACAGAGATAGCAGGTTCATGAGTCACTTCTGGTAGGAGTTGTTCAGATTGTGCAAGACAGAGCTCTCTCCGAGTACTAGCTATCACCCACAGACAAATGGGCAGACAAAGATAGTAAACAAATGGGTGGAAGGATACTTGAGGAACTACATAGCAAGGCAACAGAAGGCGTGGGTCAAGTGGATTTACCTATGTGAGTATTGCTACAATTCCACTTACCAAATGTCTATTCAGATGTCACCTTTCACGATATTATATGGGTTTGAGGCACCCAATTTCGATAGTAGAGTACCTAGCGCAGGAGATTTGTTGCAAGAGAGCCAAGACATTGTAAAGGCTCTTAGGGAGAATATTGCTAAGGCACAGAATCAACAAAAACAGTATGCAAATCAGAAGAGGACTAAGCGGTCATTTGAGATGGGGGATATGGTGTACTTGATGTTGCAGCCTTACCGCCAGTCCACTTTTAAAAAGAGTGGTGCCGATAAACTAAAGCCACGGTATTATGGACTCTTCAGGGTGACCAAACGAGTTGGAGAGGTGGCCTATGAGTTGGATTTGCCGACAGAGAGCAGAGTACACAATGTTTTTCACGTGTCGCGTCTCAAGAAGGCATTAGGACATCACATCATACCTTCTACAGTGCTTCCACCCTTGGATGATGAGGGAAAATTGGTATTGGTTCTAGAGGCTATCATTGACTTCAAGGAAAAGAACTTGAGGCGGCACACTATCAAGGAGTATCTAGTGAAGTGGAAGGACCTGCCAGTGGAGGATGCTACATGGGAAAGTAAGGACATTTTGCAGCATCCAGAATTGAAGTTGCTTGTGGACAAGCAATTTTAGAGAGGGGGGACTGTGATGTCCCCTCCTAGCTAGAGACATTACTCAAGCCTTGGATTAACCTATCATTACGACCCTCGCAGGCTAATGGGATTGAATAGAGGGTCCCTTGAGGATTGGCATCATTTCCAGTGTGCAGAGAGCTTCAATTTGGTCTTCGTTTGGCTTCATTCGGATGTCATTTGCTCTACTTACTATTTTAGTAAGTTAATGGAGTTAGAGATGGGCCCCTGCTATTTTTTGCAAAAGGGGTTGGTCATATGCAGATTCCTTATGCCAATTTCTAATTCAGACAGCGTGCAAAAATGATGAGTAATAATGGAGATATTAATATTTATTTGGCCAAAATAAATATTAAGTTTTGAGCTTATATTATTAAGTTATAATATAATTTTATATTATAACTTAAGTCACTTAAATGAAGGGTCAAGTTATCATAGATGGGGCCAAGTGAACAATTAATTATAAAAGAATTATTTGTGCACCAACTATAGAGTTTTAAGTAAAAAATTAAAAAGTGGGAATATATCTTTTATCCCACATTGGCCAAGAAAGTGTTTGAGCTCTCATAAGAAAAAGATAAAAATGACTTATGGGCTCATTCTCAAGCATGTTATGTGAATGTTATTTTGTAAAGAATATTTGTTTTAGGCTTGTGGACTTCTTTGGTGGTTTCAGCCTTCAGGAAGACTGTGAGTATCCGTACAGAAAAACGTGAGACTTTTGTATATCAGCATTCAGAGGTTGTGAAATACCAGCAGATATTGCTTCAGAATTGGCTTCATTCGAGAGTCAAATTTGCACAAATTTGTGAAGATTTCCTTCAATATTGCAAGTAGATTGTACTTCTAATTTTTTGTGTGAGTTTAATGATCAATTTACATCTATTAGTGTAGTGGTACAGCTGCTGTAATAAATTTGTTGTGTGCGGCCAGCAAAGAAGAAATAAGTTTTTTTTAAATAATCCTGGTACTCTTTATCTTATATCTTCCTCAATCTATTTCATATGAATAAATGTAAGAGTTTCATGTTGACTAGTTGTAATACATGAAGCTATTTGGTTATAAATTGAATTTAAATAAAGTTTCTGCAATTCTGTTGTGCTTTAGGGCATTATTTGTTTTTAAAATTGCTATATATATATCGAGACATTGCAAAGAAACAAACATAAACGCAACAGAGTCAACTAAACCACAGAGGTTAGCCTGAAGAGCCTATGAAGGGTTCTTACATTTTCTTCCCATAAAATTTGGCATATTGTAAAGTCCCACTAAAAATTTTTGGCCCAAAACTTGCACTATTTTTGATTTTTAGCTTATTGGCATTTCGTCAAACACTTTGCATACAACTAAATATGAGAAATTTCTAAATACTAACAATCATAATAGCTGCAACTGAAATTCCGAGTCATATTTCCATCATTAAACCATGCCGATGTCTAAAGGTTTCGCAAAATCATTTTATCAAATAATTTGCAAGCTTTCCATATAGTTGGAAATGCATTCAATGAATAATATATATTGTGTCTCAGAAAATTAGAAGAAAAATGAAACTAACAAGTAGTATTCAGTCCAAGTGAAACCCTAATCAAATTCAATGTAGAAAAGGGTACAACAATACCTAATGTCTTCAAAACAATAGTTTAATGAATATTCGGCATAAACCCTAAGCTAGAAATGAAAATAAATGTTGAAACCAAATTCTTACAGTCAAACCCTAATCAATTTGGACCTACAATTGTACGGCTACTTGGAAAAGTACAACAAACCTCATGCATGTGATGCAAACCTTATTTTCTGCGCAAAAAATCCTCTATGCTACTGCCAACTACTAACCCTTGTTGTGCAACCTGTTGCAGAGGTCATACAACTTGAATCGACCGCCATAGGCCATCGTATGGATTTGTACTTTTTTTTTTAAATTATGCTATGTCTGCTTGTAAATTACTGTGAATTGATTTAGACTGTATGACGTTGATTCCTAGAGATTGATTGCTGAAAAATAGCCTCAAAACTAGTTTTTCTCTAAATCTAAAAGCACAAACGTGATCCCCGAATGGAATCACCACTTGGGTGTGAAAGTTTTCATCCTCAACCCAATTTCAATTGAGAGTTTTCGTCCTATGTGAAAAATTATGGTAGCTTCAAGTTCACCAATAATGATTTCAGAAATTCATTATATTTGATTTTATGCAAAGTGTTTGACGAAATGCCAATAAGCTAAAAATCAAAAATAGTGCAAGTTTTCAGCCAAAAATTCTTAGTGGGACATTACACATAAGCCATTATGAACTTAACAAGTACTTCATATTTTGATTTATCCTTCTCTTTGGCCATCCGATCATGGATGGTCTCCACTATTGACATTGGGTTGCATTCCATAGCCATTGGATAATGGGTAAAGGTGATTTGTGTGCTAATGTTCTCTTAACAACATTCAGCATTTCAATCAGAAAAGACATACATTCTGAGATTTACATAAGTGTAATAGTCATATTGGAGAAGATATAACTTGCTGAATGATATGATACATAATTAAGAGCAACAAAATGCTGAAACCCTTTGAAGATACCTCTCCAAAACTACTCATTAAGCCTTCACATCTTCATTTAATAATTTAAACAATTCTTTAAGCATTACTTAGAAAGCTTCAAATAATATTAAAATAATCCAAGTATTTAATTTAGCCCTCAACCCCCTTAATCTAACCCCTACCCCCCAAACAAAATCTAACCTTGGATGCACAGTGCAAAAAGGAGGGCAAGAAATGGCCTTGAAAGAACATTGGAAGAATTTGGTGAAGAAAAATGGCCTCTTATTGCTCAAATTTTGAAAATTGAAAATGCTTGTCATTGTAGCCAAGGCTCATAGCCATAAGATGTATTTATTGTGAACCAGTATAGAGATCCAAATCCCTCTGAAAAAACAAGTATTTCCTTACATCCTCCCCTAATGGCTACATTTTGTGTTTCTATGTAAAAACAGCAATTTTTTTACCTATCAAAAAGAGAAGAGCTTGGGAACAATCAGACCAGCAGCAACCAATTTCATAAATGTTTTGCAGATCTAAGAGACTAAGAATGACAATATGATAGTCAATTAAAAATGCCATAGTAAGCGTAAACATTAAAATCACACCTCCTTGCATACCTTTAAATGACAATACATTGGAAAACTCCTCTGATCAGGAGGATGTCAGAAGTGTATAGGTCTCCCCAACCTTGCAACCCTGCACCCAAGATGGAAATGGGGCAACTGTTCTGCAAAATTTGCTGTCTCTTTTTGGCTTGTTTTATTTTGCTCTAGAATAGATGCTGGGACAGGAGAATAGATGTTAACAGTTTTAGCTGTTTAAATTGCATGGGGGTGGGAGACATAAATAAAGAATACTCAAAGCAAAACCCACATTCTGGCCCCTGAAGCTTATGAACAAACAGAAACAGTAAATCAGCAGGAATGGAATGCTGAAAAGAAAAGAGACTGCAGTGTAGCAGTAAATTTGACTCCAGATATGATAAGAATTTAGCCAAGATATAAGTATTTAACTGGTTATAATCAGAGGGGATGATCTGAAAAACATAATACTGCAAGTCAGTTTTCTATGCCCCTGTTTTTCTGGTCAGAAACAGTAGAGATCATAACCAAAAGGAAATCAGAGAACCATCTCTGCAGCAATTATCAATGGCACTTTTTAAAGTCAATGGATACCTTGGATTGGCAGGACTCGCCAGAAGCCACTTAACTGGATAGACAAATACAGTTGATTGCTAATATGATAAGATGGATTATGTAAAACTGACAAGCTATGTTGTGTATACTCAAACTGTTTCAGTTAATAGAAACCAACAGCTACATTTCAAAGTATTTCATGTTGTACTATGAATTTTGATTCTGCATTGTCAAACCGCCTTGTTTGTGGCTTGCACAGTGGATGGTTTTTTGTGGCTTGCACAGTGGATGGTTTTTTCCAGGTTCTGGATTCCCTGCCCAAAGGCTATGGTTCATTTTTTTTATTTATAGATGGAGCACAGTTGCTCCTTTTTTTTTGGTTTGCTGATAAAAAAAAATGACAATATATTGACTTATTATTTATTGTATGCCTAAAATTATATTTCTATAATGCTCTTCCGTAGAGAAATCAGGAGCTAATTTATTCCGCTCTATTTAACCACTATTTCAGGTGATGGCCAAACCTTTTTAATTTTTGCTGAAAGACTGGTATTAAGTTTTCTTTTTTGCTCCAGTTCAGAGAATTTGTCATTCAGCTTTTGTTGAACTGCTACCGACTCCTCCCACTTTTCCCTATAATTGCGCTCATAATCTTCAGTAGATGATATAATTCCAGGTCTTATTGTGGCTTTAAAATCCACACCCAAAATGTCTGTAGCTGTCCCTCCTCTGCTATTTAGCTTATATTCAAATGGACTGCCAAGCTTCAACCTGAAACCCAATGAATCCTCAGCACCAAACAAAAGAACAGTATATAAAAGCCGAACAATCTAATATATTAAGAGTGTCCTAAAAAATTGTTTACAAAACACCAAATATAGAATCAGGCCTGATAGATTGGCCATTCAAGCTAAAACATGTGCGTGTGATGTTTAGTTTCCAGAACAAAAGATACAATAGAATCTGCAATAATAACAAAGGCTGTACAATCTGATTTAAAAGTAGGTACCAAATTTCTTATCACTCACTTTTAAGTAAAAATGTGAATATTGAAACTAGATTTGGCTTCCCAAACATTAGGATTATTATGAAGTGTAAAAGACATTCATGTTAAAGAAAATAAGAAATGAAAACTCCAGATCTGGCTTCGTGAAAGGAAAAGTGGACCTGGGTGTTCATAGATTGTGTATCTTAACAAATGTAGAACTCTTGCTGGGTGGCTAGCATTAAGAAATTCACTGCTAAGGGCACGGACTTGAAGCAATGGCCATGCATAGTGAGACATACAGGCAACTTAACTAAATATAATCATATTGCCACAAGCGCCATTAGAAGTACAGGTAGGTTTGATAGAGCAACACTCTGGCATTTGCCCATTTTCATGCCATCAGATATAATCCTTAAAATATAAAATAATCTCTTCTCAGCAGTCAATGCTATATGGCTTAAACAATCAGATTTTAATTGGTAGGCTCGATAAAAAAAAAAGGAATAGATCCTCCATGTAATCCTTGCTTCTGTTCTCAAGTGAAGTGTTAGGTGAGGATAATGTAGCATGGAAATGTAATTGCGGAGATTTGATTCAAATTATTCAATGTATGGTAGAGAATGTGTCTATGGCGGTCAATTTCTGCATCTAGGATCAGTGAAATTGCAAAATACTTTACATCAAAGTTAGGCGGAGACTATTTGGGGAAAATTTGGACCACAGCAACGGTATAGAGATGCTCCAGATGTTGTGATAAGGTGCATGTTTTCTTCTAGATACTCTCCATGCCCCAAATTTAAAATCTTCCCTAAATAATGGTCAATTAAAAAGGGTAGCATCAAGTCAAAAACCCATTAAATTATCTGACTTTCCTAGATTTACACTTAGTGTACCAAACAACAGAGAGTGAGCTACCTGCCTGACACTGTCCGGGCCAAGGCCTAAGGTATTGTAAAGAATCAGTGAAATAATTTGCAGCAAAAATTAGGAACAGACCATCTAGGGTAAAAATTGCATCACATCTACAATGCAGACTTGCTCCAGACATGCCGAAATGGAGCTGCACATTTGATGAGGTGCAACTTTTCCTCTAGATGGTCTCAGCCCCACAAAGTTTAAAACTCTGCTAAATATTAGTCTTCACTAAGGCAAGCTGCAATTTCGCAACCTCCCTGAATATCCAGTGTTCCCAGACAAAATTTTAATACCAGGGTTACCTAAAACAGAAAAATAAAAAGCAATCGGTCTACCTGATAATATCCTGATTGTACCGATCAATTGCTCCTTCGAGCTCCTTCAACTTCTTGTTGGCTGAGACCTCCATCTCCCAGGCCTTTTCCTCCCACTGGTTCCTGGACTCCTCCGCAATTCGGATGTCAGCTTCAATACTGTGATATTCTCTGTTCATCTTCTCGTAATCCCTAATATTGACACCCTGCGACTCCACCTGCTGCTTCACTTCCTCATTTTCTTTCACCAATTTCTCAATCTCCACATTTTTGGCCTCCAATTCCTGTTTCCGCTCCACCAAACCCTTCTCCAAGGCATCTTTCTTCGACGTCAAATTATTAATAATAAAATGAAACTTCTTCACATCTTCTGCCGTAACAGCCTTTTTTTGATTCAGCTCTTCGATTAACGACGTCCCTGACTGCAAACCCTTAACCTTGGCCTCCAACTCGTTGACTAGGGCTTCTGTAGCGGCAATTCTTTTACAAGAGTTCAGGGTATCTTCCTCCAGAGTAGTAATAAACAGCTTGTCCAAATGTTCCACAGCATTGTCGTCCCCTCGCAAAAAGCATCCGTAGCTCTTTTCCAAGTAATCAGCAAGATCGTCTGTGTTCTCTTCTTCTTCAACTTTTTCCCTGTAATTCAGAAGCTGCACCAGCCACGACAAAGCCGCTAGAAGTGCCGGCCACGAATGCGGGCTTCCCGCAGCATATAAGGCACTCTTGTTGATCTGAAAAGGGTAGCCATACATTCTGAAAAGAAATGGCACGTCGTCGTCAAGCTTGCCAAGCTCCCACTCAGGGTCCAGCTGATGGACTAGGAAAGTTATTATGTCCTTCACGTCTTTGCCTGAGGGGAGGGTTTTCGGGGATAATGTGACATAAAAACCATGAGACTGTAGGTATAGGTTTACCGACCCGATCAAGGATGCCTGATAATTTCTGTCGTTGATTGGCCTCGTGTCATGTCTGCTATGCTTTGAAATTGCGAGTGAAGACGATCTTCTGCCAGAAGTCGAACCTTCCACGAGCGAGCTCCCCCTCCGGAGTTGCTTGATGTCGAGGAAGGACATGGATTGTACCGGCGGCTGTGATCCTTTCTTCAGGCTAGAAGAATTGCTCTTCATGCTGGAGGAAGGCATCAGTGGGATTCGATTTCTTGACCAACGACTCGTCTTTGTGTTTGTACTCCCAAGTCCCACGCCCGCATTTAAATTTTTCCCGCCACTCGTCCGCTTCTCAAATTTTTAGCTTTATATGGCGCTTTTGCTTTGGATTTTTTAAGCGGAGTACCTGATATGGTAAGTTATAGTTTCTGTGATTCGAGTTATACCCCTGAAAGTCCCCGCAGTTTTTGTGATTCGAGTTATACACCCGAAAGTCCCCGCACATGAAAGAAATTTTTGAAACCTAAATGCGCCTCTCACATGAGAGTAGAGAGAAGTTTTTATGGTATTGTAACTAGGAAAATATTTAGTGGGTGTCGTAGAGATTATTTAAGAGAAATTATGCACTAAAGTAGTCTTGTGGATTTTTAAAACTGCGCAAATTATTCATGCATATTAAATTTGGGAGGTTTGAATATAATTAAAAATATAGCATAATTTTTTATTGGCTACAAAGAACTTTTTTTGTGCTTAAATTTTCTTTGCAGGGGTTGTAAATTCTTACTTCCAGCGTTTACCCATCTCTGAAAATTTATTTCATTTGCAGTTGTTACTCCTATTTTTCTGAAAAAATATTCAATTTTTTACAGTTGAAGAAATTTAAAGTTGCATGGAATCCCCTACAATTACAAAATAATTACAGTTGCCCCCTCTATGAGACCACCCTATAATATATTTTGAGTAGAGTACTTGATATGTTAAGTTAGTTCTTGTGATTTGAGTCATATTTTTGAAGGTTTTTACATATGGAAAAAAATCGAAACATAAATGTGTACCTATCACATGACATCAAAGAGCATTTTAACTCATTTGTGCACATGTAATTGAAATGAGGTCCTATGCACATGGCAAGGAAAAACTTACACTAAACATGCTCAAGGGCACCCTAGGTCCCTCTATATGAGCTTTCTAATGGAATCCTCCATTGTCAGTATGCCCTTGTGTATCTATATATACTATATATTTTACAATAGAATGTAACATTTATTTAATAAGATATAAATTATAAATTTGATTTTAATATGTCATACGATGTGATAAGTAAATATGTATTATTAAAATTCTGACATTTGCTAGTGTGCACTCCCATTTTTATTCTTTTCATGTGCGGAAAGGGTGTTAGTGAGTGCCCTTATGTTGTCACTGAGTGCGCCTCAATGACTTGTTTTCTTCTACATGTGCATAGGGTATGAGAAGCGAAGCTCATTAGTCTCTGACATGTTTTTATAATATGTGCCACAATTTTATTCATTGGGAAGAATAGAAAGTACTAATATATATATATATATATATATATATATATATATATATATATATATATATATATATATATATATATATATATATATATATATATATCAAAGTTCAAGAGAGTGGTGAGCAAGCCTTAACAGTAGTGTTTGTTACATCCCGATTTTCCTCTAAACTTATTAATCTTTTAATTTCTAGATTTTGTAGTTAATGATTGGTTAGTTTATTATGTTAAATGGTTGGATTAGTAATATGTTGATTGTGGACAGTATTTATTACTTATGATAATGGTCGTTAACTTCTTATTACATGTTCATATTCTATTAAGGTACATTATGATCATGATTATTTAGTTTGCTCAGTTACATCAGTTTATTATGATTATTTCATGATATGGTCTAACTATTGTCTATTGTATTGAGGTGGATGTAGGATGGAGTCCATCCTCCTGACTATGACTGAAAAAGGGTATCATCAAAGAGGATGGAGCAAATAAAGATGAGTGAGAGATGAGAGAATGAAGTTGAAACCCTACACACACCACTTAGTTAGTAATCTCCATGTGTTTGTGATTGGTTAATATTTATGGTTTGTAGTATCTATCCTGTTACTAACATATTTCATTGATTTATAATGTTGATTATCGATATTGCATATTACTTTAATCCTTGCGTGAAGTGTTTGGGATGTGCTTGCATATTCTAACATTTTGTTTGGTTATAATTCACATATATAATTATCAAAACTTGTGGATTAATATCTTGGCATTGATTTGAACTTAAGACTAGTATTACTTAACTTGAATACCATAGGTAGCATGGTTGATGTTTTACATGAATAACATGTTTTATATCTTTGATATTTTTAGCATTAAATGTTTTGATCATAAATGATAAATGTGTTGCATTATATATATAGCCTAACAGATCAACCTAGCCGTGGATAGCTAAGCGCTACAAGTGGGAGGTCTCAGGGTCAAATCCCTAGACTGATCATCTATATAGCATCATTCCCACACTAGACTATGTAGGTCAAGTGCCAAAATGGTAAGCCAAAGGGTTGTATCCCCTACGCGGTGAGAAGTGCATGGTTAGGCGAGGGGGTCCCCTAAAATTTCTTCTTACAACCTTCGCTTGATGAGCTAGCTCAAGTGGAAGATGGGTTGTGTGTTACATATGGGAGATCTGGAGGTCCATTCCCTTGGACTGGACAACATGTATGCACTGGTACCTAGATATTTATGTCCTCGTCTGATCAGGGACCAAAATGGTTTGTCAGAGGTGCGTGGCAACAAAGATGTGTAAGGCCCACCTTGGACTTGTTTCAGGAGTAGCACCCTGAAAAAGTGTGAACCTTATATATATGTGTGTGTGTGTGTGTGTGTGTGTGTATGTGTGTGTGTATGAAACAAAGATGTGTAAGACCCACCTTGGACTTGTTTCAGGAGTACCACCCTAAAAAAGTGTGAACCATATATATATATATATATATATATATAATGGTTGATTTATTAAGACATGATTTATTTGTAAGGGGTCGATGGTTAACCCTAGACAATGTTTGTCTAGATAATATGATTATTTAAAGTCAAATGCAATCTTTTAACAATAATGTTAATAGATTATATAGATGGGAATATATTTGGAATATAGGGTTTTTGAATTGTTAGGTTTCTAGACTATTAAAAGCAATGAATATTGAAAAATAATAGCGTAGACTTTGTTTAGTTGCATGTTTTGGCTGTGATTACATTGGTTTTGTTATGGAACTGGACTGTCGACGAGTTATGGCAAACCACCATGCTAAAATTTCAAAAAATAAATGCAAATCTGGAGATTCATTAGCACAGACTTAGTTTTTTGGGGGTTTTGGCATGAATATTAGAAATATATGAATATATATGGAGGTCAAGGGTTTGGAGAAGAGGGATGATGGACGAGGAGAGATGGGAAAAGAACTTGGTTTTGCACTACCGAGTTGGCATTTTCAGGTAGGGTTTGTTGAAATTTTAATTCTAGTTTTACCATTTTCGAATGTTATATGAAATACACTTCTATGTCATTGATTTATTTAAATGGGTTCGTATTTTTTTGAATAGATAGTTTTTACAAATATATATATATATATATATATATATATATATATATATATATATATATATATATATATGACCCTAAAGATAGGTACGACCCATCCACATGGCAAAATAAATATAAAACCCTACCCCTTTTTGTAAATCGCTTCATATTCTATTACATTCGAGAATTGTTGATGGAACTAGGGTTAACATTTTGTTTATTTTGAAGAGAGCTAAGTTACAACTAGTTGGAGAATTTGATGTTGATGTTTTGTTTACTCAAATCATTCTTTAATACCTTACAAAGGTTGTTTTAGTGAGATGTTAAGTGGGTTGATTATATTTTTACACTGACAATTCTTTGTACACAAAAGAATATTTGTTGTACTCTTTTTGAGTTGAAAAATAGGTTTCAGGGGTTTTGGAGAAAGTTGTGTTTGATTATGATTTTTAATCAGTTTGATTAAACTCTGAGTTATTTGCAACATATATATATATATATATATATATATATATATATATATATATATATATATATATATATATATATATATATATATATATATATATATATATGAGGGTTATTGGTAAATGACCCTAGAGATGGGTTCATCCCATCCACAAGGGCGAGTACAAATGAGCCCAAAACCCTGCCATTTAAATGGCTATGCATGTTTAAGTAGTTGAAAATGAACTATATACTAGGTTTTATGATTATTTTAGTTGAAAATTACTCTTTGTTATAATCTTTTAGGACTGCATATATACTCGAGTCTAGTAACAAGATTATAAGGGCTGAAGGTGCTTTCAAATTGTTTAGAGATTTGAACCATTTGGATTATTTGTATTTACTGTTAAAGGAATGTAAATAAAAATCAAGTCAAAATTATTTGATTATTTAGACCTCTATGTTGGATGAGTTAGGTGGTTAAGATTATTTTGTTTTCGTTCGAATATTTTTTAAATGACTATATGATTGTGTTTTAGTTAAAATAAGACGTATTGTTAAATTATTATTCTTTGATTATTATAACAGTTAGGGGATCGATTGAGATGTGAAAATATTATGTTAATACAGTCAATCATGTAGTTGTTATGAGTGTGAGACGTTCAAAAATCATATTCTTGATTGGACAGTTAGATGGAAAGATTAATTTTTTAATTGATGCTTTAAGGTATTTGAACGTTTGTTTTAAAACTTGTAGTTTAAAGTGAATTGTCTATATGATTTGTTAAATTCAAATTGTTAATACACACACACACACACACACACACACACACTCTAGAGGATCAATGGATTTATTCCATAAAGACTGTAAATGTGTGTGTGTGTGTGTAGTTATATCTATTAGTTTGAAGTTGTATAGTATATGAGGTTTTACTATGGTTGTATACTCATATATATTGCACATAAGTCTTGTCTGAAAATAATTTTCTATTTGAAGTACTTTGCATAATGCTTGTATCATGGTATTACAGATGCAAATATAGTTTGAGTACTTGAATAAGAAAAGTTACAGTTGGAAATTTATAATGTAAAAATGACTATTTGATACATAAGAAATTATAAAGAGTTATGTGATATGTTAATAGTTGTTGTGTGGATATTACAAGAAACTAAGAATTATGTATGTAATTGATTAACATTTTATGGATAATCTAAACATGGTTGAGAGTTAGATTTTTTTTTTAAATACCATTATTTAAATGGAATAAATAGTTGTGAGTTTAATCAATTGGTTGTTTTACACTATTATGATGTATATAATGGAATATATGTGATTATGTGATTTCTTTATATTATACATGTTGTGGCATTCTTTATGGGAATCTATCTATATTTGAAATCTATAGGTTTTAGCATTAATATGTTTATCTGATATTAATGATATTAAATAAGTAGTTGAAATAGACTTCACGTACTTACTTAATGCCACTAAGAGATAGATAGAAAATATCCAAATGAGTTGTGTGTGAATTTGATTGATTTGGAGACGTAAAAAACTATATTAAAACTTTCACTAAAATAATGTTTATGGTTTGAACATTATCAATTCACATATTTGATTTAGTTTGCATGTATTGCACAATATCATGTTAGAACGTATTTTTTTATGATATGATGCATGTGATAGTTATCTTACAGCACACGAGTTTTTAGTTAAATTTATCGATTTCTGCACTATCACTATCTACCCATCTATGAAGGGAGGGCCTTTCCCTTGTTGAGAGATTGTGTGGGAGATTAATGGTTTGTGATTGGTATGAAAAAAGACTCGGATGATACTCTCCCTCCCCTTCCAATAGTCAATTGATAAAAGTTTTACTCATGACTACTTGTGGATATTAACTGGTTTAGTTAGACTCGTTTATTCTGTGGAACATTATATATTTGTAATCTAACACTAATATATGTAATGCTGCATACTTGTACTATTTTGATATTAATTCTATAATAATAGCAGTTGATTGTTTATATATGCCCTTGTTGTGATATTTAAACCAACAGTGGTTGATTTGTTAGATTGGATAATTTAATATTATTTTATGTTTTAATTGTGAAAGTAAATAAGTATTTTTATATAGTGATCATTAGCTAAATGAATCATATCATTAACCTGATGGTTAATAGATTAATTTTCATAAATGATGCAATTAGTTAAAGATCATTAGTACTTGTAATCAGTCAAGATAATTTGTTAATGAGTTTTTTTTAAACAAACTAACCTAATTATAGTTAACCTTGAGGGGTTGTTATAGTGTTTATTGCACGATAGTGCATACAAAGGTGTGGAGTGCATGTTTGCCCTAAATGTGTGCAGGGTATGAGACGAGAAAAAAAATGTTGATGGAGTTGTTAATTTTATTGACTTAAATCAGAAAAGTTTAACTATCTTGTAAGAACATACGTGACTATATATTATTATTGTCCATTAATAACAATAATGACTTCAAGAAAAAATGCATTTAAAAAATGAGTTTGTAAGAAAGAATGAATAAAAGTTAAAACACAAGAGTTAAGTTGTTGAGATCCTTCCTTGACAATAACTCGTCATTGTTAAGTAGAATAATGGGTCCATTTATGATGTCACACCAAATATGGAAGTTAATTTCTTGTCCCCTATTACTAATGTAGTTTAAATATGGGGGAGGGAGTCCTTTCTATAATAATAATAATAGTTGTTGGAATTGCCATGTTTTTAGGGAAAGTGGACAAATGTTTATTGTAGGGTACATTGAAGATGTTAGTTGTTGTAGATATTTAGAGGGAGAGACTAGTCAAGAGTGGTTATTTCTTGATGCCTTTCAACACTATATAGCAGTATAAATATGTAATATTCACTTTTTGAAGAGAAATAAGAATATATGATCCCTATTGATAAGGAGTTTTTGTTGCATGTCTTTCTTGTTTCTCTATCATTTTGTTATTTGATTTTGTATGTAGTGGATATATTTACAAATTTGTAGAAATGGAGGTTTGTCTACATCAATTGGTACCAAAGTAAATGAAGATGCCCTAGAGGGGAGGAATCCATCTAAATTAGGGAAAGAGAAATAAGATGAATGTAGGGTCATGAAGAAATAAGGATGAAAATGGCTTGGGAGATTAGAAGCCCTAGAGGCCAAATTACATGTGGATCATTTTGAAGAAGAACAAGAAAACATGGGCAATGCAATTAGGGTAGTAAACCCTATGGAGAGGCTTATTTAAGTTATGACCGAATGGGGAACCAAAGTGAAGGTTGACATTTCAGACTTTAGAGGTGAACTCACCCTAAAAAAATTCATAGACCAGCTCTGAGAGTTGGAGATGTACTTTAAAATGGAAGGCATTAATGAAGGTGACCATAGAATGGTGAAAATTGCAGCATCAAAATTGGAGTCTCATGTTTCTCAAGCAACACTAATGAGATGAAGGATACCTTTGAATGATTTTAAGGTGGTCCTGGATCATGGGGATGGGTTACCACCTTTGACAGGGGCTAGAGAGGGGAATGTCAAGGAGATTATGAAATATGGGTAGAAAGGGGAGATGGAGAATTAATAACCTATGAAGGAAACTAAGATGGTGATTGTGGTGTGGTAGCTACATTGTACTAGAAAAATTGGTCAAAGGAGAAGAAGGTGGTGTTGAATGTTTTGCAACCATGGTAGCTTGTTTGGCCATGTAAACTTAACCCTGAAAATCAGTAGTTATGATATTTTTTTCTACTCTTGTGTGTCTTCAACCTAGTTTCCCTTGTTGATGCTTGTAACTCCTAATGTTATGATGTGAGGTTGGCAACAAGAGCTTCCTTCCATCCCCCACTCATTGAGCATGTATTCCTCCCCTTGAGTGTGTGGTTTATTCTCCCATGTTTTGAGTTGGTTTCTTACAAGTATGAACGAGCTCATGTTGGAATCTTTCTCCTCTTCACTAGAAAGGTTCACTGACACACACAAAGTTGGTGGGCTATGTCTTGTAAGCTCCTCCTCATGTTTCTTTATTAGTGAAGCACTTGGGATTGTTTCAACTTCCCCCATAACTTTTAGGGGACTCATTGGCGCCTTCGACTCCATCTTTATTAGTGCAAAAAAAATGGCTTATGCCACTACCCTATGTTGTGATTTTTTCTCTCATGTGTCTACCCTAATTGACTCCAACATAACTAGTATATCCACAACTATGATATTTGGGACCTTGTTATCAATTTTAATTGCGCACATGCGCATAACCTTCCATAAGAACCATTGCTTTTATGCACCCTAATGTGCCATATTCCAATACTAGAAATAACTTCGATAACATGGGGTCTCATTGAGGTTGTGTTGTCTTCTAAGACTTATTATGTGGGGGAGTTTTATGTGGCTATGACAACTACTCCTTCTAATTCTCAAGTGATTTTTTGGTTACAAGGTTTTTATCTTGCTGTGTTGTTTGTTGCAATTAAGTTGGCATGGGACTATTTATAAAGGTTTCACAACCGTGTTGCATTGCCTCACTCATGAGATTCATCTTTACCATGGTCGTGTTGACAAATAATAGCAGTGGATATGTTTGTTGGGTCCTAAACCCATTTGCCTAATCAATCACAGAATAATACAACTGCATAATGGAAGCTAAAGGTACGAGATATTACACTACCTCTTTAGGAACTCGTGGGCTTGCACTAATAAGTTCTCTTATTTATATCAACCACTTCCTAAACTTTTCTCCTTGTGCATACACTATATGAAGCAAATCAAAAGGACCAAAAACTAGTATTCAAATGATTGTGTCTTGGTCTCAATATTTACGAGGATCTCAGTGGCCAAGAATTTTGGCCAATTTAACTCTTCCAAGAGTTGGATCCTATAATGTGCAATGTCGATAACCCCCTTAGTCACCTATTACGCCCCTTTTGTTGTTTACCAATATTGCTTCATGATGTATTCAATGAGTATTTGCATTATTTAATTTGTGGCTATCCTGATGGGGAAACCATGAGTCAACCTCCATTTTGAGAATGTTGCGTTGGTGTCTGCATGACATGGTGGATTCATGGACTTATATGGCCTAAATGGATTTCCTTTTACTTGTAACCATGTTTCCTTCACAACTATCTTAGCATTTATGTGTATAACAATCAACAAAAAAATCAAAATACATTCTCATTGTATCTACTCATGAGTGTTTGGAGAAGCACTTCATTTACCTCAAATATTGACAAACACATTGTCGGTGCAACATGTTCTGTATAAATTTTTATGATGATATGGTGATCTCCTAATGAATGCTCAGAATAAGGTTCTCTCTAACCTCTTGGCCCTATTTCCTTCATGTTCCCCGTTATAGTCCTTGTAGCCTCCTTTTGCTTAGTCTCTACAGCCTTCAATAACCTAGTTTTCAAAACCTTCTATGTTTAACAAAACTGCCAACCAGCATGACAAGACCGCCACTTTAGGTTACAAAACTGCCACCAATATTTTAGAACCACCGTGGCAGTTTCACAAACTATCATGGTGGTTATGTCCTAGTAGGGCAATTTTGCATTAAATTGGTGATTATTTCATAATATATAGTGATAATTATGTAACTTCAAGTAGTGGTTACATAATCACCCCTATAAAAGAGGACAATTCTGTCACCTTCTCCTTACCTTCCAAATTTAGCCCCCAAGATTCATTATTTCACATGTTTTTGCATGTTATTTTGTTGTTTATTCATTTTTACGCTTTAAGTTCACCTACAATTTAGTTAAACTCATTCCTTATTCTATTTTATAATATTTTGAGTCCCTCCTAAGTTCTACTCCTAGTTCAACTCAATTAAAATGTTTCATGCAACCTCTATGGACCTTCTACAAGTAAGCCAATTTTGGCTTAATTTTAGATCCAAAAATTTGTATGGAAGCCTAGATTTTTAAAATCTTTTCATAGCCACAAATTACTACCATTATTTTGAATCTCTACCTCTACTATTTTCATGCTTGACTCCACCATCACGAGCAAGAAAGTGTCATTGATTCTGTAACCTAATCTTTAAAAACAATGTAATTAGTGTAGAGAGGATTACAAATCAAGTTAGTCAAGCACTAGTCAAGAAATCATGAAAAAAAATATAAAGAACTAACTAACTAAGCCTATCTATTCCTATGGGAATTTTAAAGGATAACAAGAAACAAATGAAAGAAAGCAAACATCATATTACCTTCCCAAATGGATTCACCATACCCATGTGGCTCAAAATCATGTTCTCCCTTAATCAAGCATCCTTGTCTTTGTCAACAAAGGTGGTAAGCTCCTCTAATGTCTCAATAACACTCCATAAAATCTAGGCTCATTATTCCAAATCACTAAACTAGCCTATCAATGAAGCTTGCAAACAAAATCAATGATCAAATACAAAGGATTGTGGAAACAATTTAACATTATAACTTTACAATATTCAAGCTTAAAATTAATGTCCATGGCCTCTCTATTTATAGATTTTTGAGATTGGTCAGGATCAACCATGACCGCCCATCTCAAGATTGAGATGTGTGGCCATGGATAATCTTAATATTTTGAATTAAATCCATAATTATCTTCATCATGACCTTGGAAGAAGGGGTATTGAAGAGGCATAGGAGGTATTAACTAGGCATGGGTGACCCATAATCCTGATATTTGTGGCATTTATGGCCTAGGGATGTCTTCCCAAGGAATGATGTCACCTGATGATGTAGTTAATATGAATCAATTTTCAAAAAAAAATATTCAATAACTCTCATGGAAAATCCACTTAATCTCTTGATTCAGATTAATTAGCCTTAAAAAAAGTTCATCAACATTTTGTATTTATTTGAAAATTGGTGTGTAATTAATCAAAAAGGGTCAGAAAGTCATATTACTGGGTCATAATTTGACTGAAGAAGAACTAGAAGGTGATGTTAGATGCGTTGGAGTTGTATGTCCATTTAGGATGTTGCCAACACCAAATAACAAAGGTACATGATGTGTACCAATGAATTTAGAAAAAAATAGTGATTTAGAGCATTAAATGGTAAAATTATCATTTTGACTCGAAATGATCTGATCAAAGTTAGCTGGCCCATAAATTGCATTGCCCTATTTAGGGTAGTTTGACCTAAACTGGCACTTGTAAGTGATAAGTTTGAACCATTTGGGGCATTTTATGGATTTTGACCTAAAATGTGCATTTGAGTGCAACTCGAGTAAGATTGATTATTTTAACAGAAATGGTGTTAGGAATTAGATGTCTACATTTTACCCTTGTTTGAGGAGGCGTAGTGAGACATTTAGGTAAAGTAAAATATTTTCAAAGAAAAGAGTTGTCAAGAAGAAATTAGAACAGACCCATGATTATGCGTCTAGTCCCAATGAATATTTTAAAGTTGCAAAATGATCTTCTTCAGGAGTGAGATGCGTCTAGTCCCATCGGGCGTGCCAAGATGTAGAGAGGATTACAAAGCAAGTTAGTCAAGCATTAGTCAAGAAATCATGAAAAATGCATAAAGAACTAACTAACTAGCTTGTCTATTCCTATGGAAATTACAAAGGATAGCAAGAAACAAATGAAAGAAAGCAAACATCATATTACCTTCCCAAATGGATTCACCATACCCATGTGGCTCAAAAGCTAGTGTCATAGATTAGATGCTCTTTATTTGGAATTACATCTTTCTTCTTCTTCCCATGTTATGATAGTCATTATTTCATCTTCTTGGTTAGAGAGTTCTTAAAATATTTGCTTGGATAAGGGAGCTAGTACACTAAGGACAATAACAACACATACTACATAATTTCAATCGATCTTTGCCTTGATTAGGTTGGAGGATTTTTACTTTTAATTTATTTTATTTTTAGTATATTAGATTAGATAAATTATTATTTTGGTAGATTAGATTCATATTCTAGAAAAAGTAAATTTGATAGGAAAAGAATCATTTCCTTTCCTAGTCTTTACAATAAAAAAAGTAGTTTGTCTCTTTGTTTACTTACATTAATTCGATTCATTCATAGTATAAAAATATTGCATCTAAGATATATGATAATATTAAAATAGAACACGCATACTTTCAACCATTATAAACAACCAATTTTTTAGTTTAAAAATGAACTATTTTCATTCACACACACATACTAACAACTAGAAAAACCTAGATCAACATAGGCAGACAAAAGGTCTTATTTCAAATTATATTTTTTCTTGTTTTGCACAAACCAAGAACATTTTTTTAGCTCGTAATAATTTAAAATTAGAATTTAGACAATCATCTTAATCAAAACAAAGCATTGTTCATAGCTAGTATGCATCTAATATAGGAAATTTAAAAGGTTGCTTTGCTTGCATATGAGTAAAATAAGTGTTGGGAGCTTAATAATACTTTTTTATTTATAATATAAACCTCTTCTCGAATCATTTGAATGTTGGTAGAATCTTCAGTTCATACATAAGTATACTCACACTTTATTCATGAAAGCCAAAAAAATACACGTAGCTTCATCTAGGTTGCATCTATAAAAGTTTAGAAAAATCAGGAGTAAGAGATATGGGGTTTTTAGGTTTTTTGGTAAGGATACTTTGGGCTTACCAGCAATACTTTGGGCTTACCAAAAAACCTAAAAACCCCATATCTCTTACTCCTGATTTTTTCTAAACTCCCAGTCAAACAAAAGACATAAATATAAAAGTAGAATATATAAGTTAAGGATGTTGTTGTTATTATAAAATTGAGTTTACGAACTCTAATATGTTGAGTCTTTAAACAATTTCCTTTCTTTCTTCTATCTATATATATAAAAGCATAAAATAGTAAATGTTAATTGCCAAATTTATTATTAGTAAGATATTTTTTTTGACTTTCACGTATGTATTAGAAGTGACATGGAGTCTATGATATCGTTAAGGGAAGTAGAAATTGGAGATGAGTTGAGAGATTTTAATTTTCATCTCATTTGGTGATAGGTGTTTGCAAACACCTAATTTTAGTGTGGAGGTAATTTTAAATGTTAGTTTACATAGATTTAGGGTACTTATGTATGTGTCCATTATTAATTCATATTAGGCTTTTATTAGTGCATGTGTCTATGTGGCATGGATCCCATTTTCCTCCCATGTTATTTAATTTTTCTTTCCTATCTATTTTCCCGTTATTTCCTTATGTTTCTTGTGTTTACAGGGTTTGTACTAGGTCAATCTTAGTTAACTAGGGATAGTAATATGTCTTTTGTTTGACTAGGAGTTTACTACTATGCTTCTGATCCCATATTTTTATACATATGGGTTTTGAAAGTGCATGTTTCTCTTCCTCTCTCTATTACTCTTGAAAATGTCATTTCCCTTATGAAATCATCTTTCAATTAGTAAAATTGTGTGTTCTTGAAACACCCTTCTTATTTGGTAGTGCTTTTTCATTCAAGTGGTTTACTTTCTCATTGTTTAAGCATTGAATTCTCCCCCTTTCTCACTCGATTTACCATGGTTATACCCCTTAGATATATTTGTGCCCTTTGTGCACTCAATCGTGCTAACCCTAAATTGGTTTACAAGTCTATCTATAGTATGGTGCAAGCCGAGAAATTAGATAGTCTCTATAGATATCTAGTATCCCATAGTGTCCTTGAGCCTAGTAGGGTTTGCTTAGTACCCTGTGTACCCCCTGCCAAACCCTAGTCACTCCGTATGGATTTTTGGAGCTACAATAAACACATTAAACATAAGCTTTATTATAAGCAGAAAGCCAAAGGTCAAAGGAATTCATTGAAAATAAATCTAAATTTTGTTCTTTTTGTGTCAAGAAAAAATTGTGATTCTGAAAGCCTACTAGACTTGGGTGAATTTCAGTGGCATTTTTAGGTTGTCTCCCAACAGAGTGTGAGACCAACTGAAGGAGGCCAGATGCTGTGATTAGAAGAAATTATGTATCCATGACTAGGCATACTGGCCCTTTGGGCAAAACTAGAAAAGGTGCATGATGGTCTCCAGGTGTCCATAAAAATGACATCTATATTGCACCACCCCATTTGCACAAGTCATTTGCCTTTAGGAAGCCCTAGGTGGAGAAGACACCGATTGAAATGATCTAGCTTTGGATCCACACAAGCAGACCAAACAATTTAGAAGCATCTCCCAAAAGTTAGTAAGGGAGGAATGTATGCTCCAATGATCATTGAGCTTGTCCACCATAGGCAAATGGGGAGACAACCATTCATAACCTTTCTAAGTAGTGTAGTTCTAAAAATGTGTGTCCACATACCACTTATAGCCTTTCCAACAAGGATGGGAGAAATTGACTGTGATTTTGTGTAGGAGAGTTATAGGAGTAGTTGCCACGATTTCCTCAAAAGACTCTTTGCCAGTAGAGGAAAGTTTATATTTCACTTTGAATTCATCCCAAGGGAGCCAAAAATGAGTGGCTTTACAGAACAAATCCTGCACCGTATGAATTCCTTTATGATGGAATTTAAGAGCAAGAATTTAGGAAAATTCAACATGGGGAATGACATGCATATTGATAATGGGGGACCGCCATATAAAATGTTGATTGATAGAGATGCCATCCTGAAAAGAAGTCCCATTCCATAACAGTGAAGGTTTGACTTTCTCCCAGGCCGACCATATACTCTTGATAAAAAAGACCCCATAATTTTAATTGGGGCTATAACAGTGAGGAGATTGGCAAAACCTAAACCTTTCCAAGCTACTCACCCATAAAGAGAGCCTTGGGTAGTACAATTATGTATGAGCACATTCTAGGCTTTGTTGCCTTTAATGGCACAAGTAATCCATTTCACACAAAGCATTGAATTTTGCATGGAGACGTAGATAAGGCCCATCGCCCCTGCTTCCTGAGAGATGCAACAGTAGTCCCAGGCCACTCGATGAAATTATTTACTAGTAGCAGGGATAGTCCAAATAAAACCATGGATAAACTTTTCAATCTTGTGGACATACTTTTTAGAGAGTAGTACACATGGGTGGCTGCGAGCACTTCAGAACAAATTTGAAATTTTTTAGCCAATGAAAAGGGCTTAGTTATCCAATAAAGTGATTTTTTCTACCCTGTCCATCACATACTGCCAAAGTGTAGAGGACGAGGCCTAGAAGGTGAAGGGGATGTTCAAGAATTTAAAAATCTCATCATGCTGAAGCAACTTCCAATTGAAATGTGTCATCCAAGGGGGCGGTGAAGGAAGGATTGTTTGTCACAATAGGTTTTTTGCCATCGAATGGAAGAACTAGAAGTGAGACAAAAATTATGAAGACACAACATGGCATTAGAAACTTTATCCTCATCCTCGATGAGAGTGAGGAAGGAATCATTCGTAAAGTGTCCATTGAGAAGTTGGAGGGATTCCTCAGCAGGGAACAAAATTCCATGAACAAGGCCTTGAGATGGGGCATTGACAAAGAGATAGTTGAACCCCTCAACATCAAGCATATAGAGAGTTGTGGCTAGGGGTAAACCTTGTCTAATGGATCTAAAAAGGCCAAAAGCTTTTGAGTTGACTCCATTAATAAAGAGGAAAGCTGAAACATCACCGAAGAACATGTAGATCAATTTCCAAAAAGTGGGACTAAAACCCATGGATTGCAACATAGCCAGGATAAATGGCCATTCGATGCGGTTGTAACCTTTTTCAAAATAAATCTTAATGAATAAGGCTTGTTGGTTAGAATGACGAGCCCATTTCATGCCTTCCCACACAACAATGACATTATCTAGGATGTAGTGACCTTTAATGAACCTAGTATGTTTGGGTTGAATAACCACAGGGAGAAGATGGCAAAGGTGAAGCACTATAGCCTTGGCGATAATTTTGTAGGAGACATTGAGCTAGGTGATAGGCCTCTAATTACAAATTAACTCAGGGTAACCAGCTTTTAGAATAAACTTGATTGTGGAAGGCCTCAAGGTAGACTTAGAAAAGGTTAGTCCCAACGGTATACCACAACTTCTTATAAAATTTACAAGGGAACCCATCACAATGAGGTACATTATCATCAACCATTTTGCATAACTACTTCATATAAGTCCTTAATAGAGAGTTGTTTATCACAGGCAACCCTTTGAGTGGAAGTGACTTTACAGGGGATAATCAATAAACATTGGTCTAAAGTTTGTTGGTGCTCAAAAGAGGGGCCCTTAGCTATGAACACTTGGCAGTGATTAACAAAGGCTTGGACTATATATGGAGTTTTAATATAGTGATGGTCACCTTCTTGGATGGCTTTGGTCTGATGAGTGGAAGACTTGGCCTTGAGCATATGAAAGAACTCCTCAAAGACTATATCCCCCACTTTGAGCTAGTATAGGTAGGCACGATGCTGGGATCCATAGGCATTGTACATGTCTACAATTTCATTTTTTTTATTGTGATCTCGCCACATGTAATTGTAGAGTGTCATTGAAGGGGTGTTGTTCAAGAGCCATCACTACACGACTTAGTTTAGAGGACGTGGCCAAGTAAGATCACCACCGAATCTTGGCTAATTAGCAACCATAGATCTAAAGAAATCTAGTCATTCGATTGAGTGCATCCACCTACCATTTTATCAAGCCCAACTGCTAAGTTGTTTGGGGTATAGGGTTCCAAACCCACTTGATGTGGGACATGGTGGGGTCATGATCCAACAAGGCCTTGTCTAGAAAAAACTTAGTTTTTTGAATTTTGGGCTTTTTGAATTGCCAAATAATATAAAAACAGATCGATGAGTGGCTAGAGAGAATAAAATCTAACATAGATTCCACCAGGAAGGAGAAAGTACTATCAAAAGAGAAGTATTGCTATGTGGAAATCATAGCTCGATCAAGCCATTTTAACACATGATTGATACCACTTCAAAGATTGGTTTAGGTGTACCAAACTTTATACATGGGATGACGATCGGTATTAGGGTCATAAAACCCAAATTTATTTCTCATAAAAAGCCACATTTCTCTTTTGTCGATGGTCCAACTCATGGGAAGAGTGCTTATCTTATCATCATTTTGCTCTACCATATTAAAGTCACCACGCCTAATGGGCATCAAGTAGTGGGTTGGCAATCCATTGCCACAAAGCTGTCCTTTCATGCATATCATTGGGAGCATAAATATTAATTATTCCAAAATAACAATTCTTGATATTGAAGAGGGCTCAAATGACATAATGTAAGGGGTCATTTATGGAAGCCACCAAGTCTGGCTACCACTTCGGGGCAATAAAGGTCATAAGGCTTCCATGCCCTGCATCATGATTGCCAGTTGAAACTATGATGTCAGACCAAATAACTTTGTGGGGAGTGTAGAGGAGAAAACCTGCCATCTCGATTTCCTAAAGGCTAAAAATGTCCATGTTTGCAAACTTTTTTTTGAAATCTTTTACCATATACTTGCTAGTTGGGTCTGTGAGACCCCAAACATTCCATGAATAACAATTCATAGATTACATGTGTTAAGAGATATATCCTCGACATCGAACCCTTGAAGGGCTTCATATTTATTCTTCAAAAAAGCTCTATGTTAGATAGATGAAATTCTAAACACTAGGCAAATTCAACCACATGCTCTGCCTCCTTGGAAGAGTCTCGATAAACAAGACTATGAGAGTGAGATGGAGAACCCTAGGAAGGACTGCGTGAGCACTTGCTTGTGCATGAACAAGAGAGTGGTGGAAGAGAAAAACTATCAAAAGCATATTTCAAAGAAACTTGAGAAATAGAAAAAACATTTATTGATAAAGGGGTGTTGTGAAAAGGTGGTTTGGATAATTCCACCTCAGCATGTTCATGCTCCTTGGTGGGTTGCATGTTTCCAGGTAACTCCCTAGTAGGTTGAATCGCAAGCGTAATGCTAGCAGTTAGTTTGTTTTTGTTCGTGGGGTTATGATGAGTGGGACCTTTATTACAATTATTCTTTTGGTCTGCAACAGTTTTCCATCCTTCCTCCTGAGAACTTTTGGGGATATCAGACGTAGGTTTAGAAACTAACCTATTGCAAAGTAGATACAAAGAAAAATCCTTAATTTTGTGGTGTGTGTCTTGACATCGAAAGTAAGTTTTGGGAAAATTAATATATAGGAATCATTGAAATTGACACTTATCACCCACTTGAATCTCAACAAATTCTATGTGATCTTTAGATAGGTCAATTTAAAGACATACTCACTTTTGAGGGCAAGCAGAATAAAATCTTGTTGGCTCATGGCAAAATACATGGCCAATGGTAGCTACAATTTGATTGATAAATACCAGTAAGGCAAGGGTAACCATGGAAACTCTACCCAGATGGGGACCTTCAATGCAATATGCTTTGGAACAACAAAGTCTTGGGTCCAAGGGGATAACACCATCAGGGAGTTATAGTGTACCAAGCGACATATTTGTTTAGGATCACACCCACATGGGTGGGGTCGGAGAAAAAGCTCCTAGTCATGTTTTAGATGCTCTCTAGCTTAATGTCATGAATGGTCCAAAAAAATTGAACCCAAGTCGTAAGTATGCTTTCAAAAGGAATGCAACCTATAAAATAGTCGATTAAGAAAAATTGCTCTAACCATTGATAAGTATCATTAAATGTTAGGATAAATTAAAACCTAGATCTATTCCCAAATCGCTTACAAAAGAAACTCTTAAATGAATTAATCAAACATTCAAAAAATAAACATAAATATGTACACAACAAGAGACGCCAAATTTAACATGGTTTACCCAAGATGGGTTATATCCACCAAACTTGTATAGTATATTATTTCTAGCAATACAAGGGAGAAACAAAATCCTATAACAAACCCTGTTACATCTCTCTACCTTTTTTACCTCCTCGATGTGTACAATATTTCATTCTTTTTTTACACTCATACATCTCAGCGATATATCAATACATTTTAGGGTTAAAATGTCTAAACATAACCTCTATCGTCAGATCTGAAAACCTTTAATTAACGACCCAGATTGACTATAAAATTACAATTTAACGAGATAATTTTAATAAAATAATTTTTTGGGGTGCGTGGCCTCCAGACTTGCAACCCCTCGCACCATTAGGGATTCAAAGAATGAGATATAAACCCAACTGAAATAATATTATAATTTAATCTTTTATCTTGAAAGATAATTAGGCTCCACACCTAACAATCTCTCACTTAGAGACTGCTTGTAGTAACTCCATCGCTACTGCATCCACTATACTATCTGGATCTGGACAAATTCCTTAATTTAATTATCATCCAAGAAGATCAAATGAAGCTGAATAAATCTTCAACTTATCTCTTGTAACTACCTTGATCATCATATTTGCAAGATTTTCAATGGCATGTATCTTCTCCAATTTTAGTTATTCTTCTTCTATCATTGAACGAATGAAATGATATCGCAACTGAATGTGTTTTATTCTAGAGTGAAAAGCTGAATTTTTAGCTAGATAGATTGCACTCTGATTGTCACTATATAGTGTACATCTTTCTTGATTGTTCCAATTCTTCTATCAGCCTCTGTAACCAAATTATTTTTTTACTTGCTTCTATAGCAGCAACATACTCAACGTCTGTGGTCGAAAGTGCCACAACCTTCTGTAATCATGATACCCGACTAACTATTGTACCACCTACTATAAATACATACCCTGTAGTGATTCTTCTATCATCCAAGTCCCCTACCATATCTAAGTCAACATATCCCTAATGTCACATCTAATCCAACATAACTTAACACTGTATATATGGTATTTCTTAAGTAACGAAGGATCCATTTTACTGCCTTCCAATGTTCCTTTTCTGGATCACTCATAAACCTACTCATCACTCCTACTGCATGTGCAATTTCCGACCTTGTACACACCATTGCATACATTAAATTACCAACCACTGATGAGTATGAAATTTTAGACATCATGTTCTTTTCTTTTTATGTTTTAGGACATTATTCTTTTGTTAATTTAAAGTGTGCAGCCAAAGGTGTCCCAACTGATTTTGCATCTTGCATATTAAATCTTTTCAACAATTTTTTGAATTACTCTCTTTGTGATAATTCCAACTTCCTATTCTTTCTATCTCTAGTTATCTGCATACCAAAGATCTATTTAGGTGCATTTAGATTCTTCATAAAAAGCAATCACTTAACTTTTTTTTGAGTAAATTAATATTATGCATGTTGGAACCAGCTACAATCATATCATCTACATATAAAAATAAAATAATATAGCTGTCATTTTCAAATCTTTTAAAATATGCATAATGGTCTAAATGACATCTACAATAACCCTATTATGTCATAAAACTGTCAAACTTAATATACCATTGTCTTGGAGCTTCTTTCAAGGCATACAAACTATTCTTTAATTTGCACATCAAATTATCCTTACCATTAACTTCATAACCTTGTAGCTGCTCCATGTATATTTCCTCTTTCAAATCTCCATGAAGTAAAAGTAGTCTTTACATCTAACTGTTATAAGTGTAAATCTTCAATAGATACTAAACTCAAAATAGTTCTAATTGAAGTTATTTTAACAGCTAAAAAAAACATCTCATCGAAGTCTATACCTTTTTTTTGTGCAAAACCTTTAACCACCATTCTAATCTTGAATTTCTTTTTACTTGCATTCTCCTACTTTATCTTGTATACCTGTTTATTCTACAATGCGTTCTTTCTTTTGGAGAGCTCCACCAAATCCCATGTCTGGTTTTCCATTAAAGCATCATACTTCTCATCCATAACTTACTCCCACTTATCCTTGGCATCAATCTGCATTGTTTCTTCATAGTTTTTTGGCTCACCACCATCAATAAGTAATAAATAATATAAAGAACGAGAAAAATGATCAGGTGGTCTACTTACTCTTGCAGATCTTTTAACAGGGATTTGAGGTACCTATTCCTCTTGTACATTTTGATCATAAACTTTTGGGACATATTTTTTCGTAATGTCTTCTAATACTGTATATTCTTTTTTGAATTCTTCTTACTTCTTTTCCTATAATTGGTCTCTGTACATGACTTTTTCATCGAACACATCTCTACTCTTGATTATTTACTTATCTTCTATATTCCACAACCAACATCCAAAGTCATCAGTTTTATAACCAATTAATGTGCATTTATGAGACTTAGCTTCTAACTTATTCCCATTATATTTGTCAATATAAGAAAATGCCTCACAACCAAAAACTCTCAGAAAAAAATAATTTATCTTCTTTTTAGTCCATGCCTCTTTTGGTATTTCACCATCCAAAACACTTGAAGGTCTTCTATTTATCAGATAAACCACTATAGTTACAACCCCTGCCCAAAACTGTAAAAACAAATTTGCATGCAATCTCATGCATTTGACACGCTCCATAATAGTCCTGTTCATTCTTTCTGATACACCATTCTATTATGGTATTCTTGGAACTATTTTCTGTCTATGAATTCCACTTTCTAAACAGTAATTATTAAAAGCATTACTACAATACTCATCTCTATTATCTGATTTGAAACATTTTAGTTTTAAACTTGTTTCATTTTCAACTAAAGCTTTCCATTTATTGAATGTATCAAAAACATCAGACTTCTTTTTTATACAGTATACCCAAATCTTTTTAGTTACATCATCAACTAAAACAACATAATAATATGAACCACCAAGTGAAGATACCTAAGTTAGTCCTCATACATCCGTATGCATAAGCTATAATTTTTGCTCCTTGGTTGGTCCAACCTTGAAAAACCTCACACATTTTTGTTTTTCATATACATAGTGCTCACAAATATCTAGATCTAATTCTTTCAGACTCGGTAGTTTATCTTTTGCATGTAGTGTCTTCATTCCCTTTTCACTCATGTGGCCAACTTTGTAATACCACAAAGCTACGTCTTTATTTGTAATAGGTACAACACAAAATGAATTAAGATTATTTGTAGACAAATATTAAGTGCCTACCTTATCACCTTTTGTAATCACCAAAGAACCCTTTGTAACCTTTCATGATTCGACTGTAAATGTGACCATACAACCCTCACCACCAAATGGCCCTGCAAAGATCAGATTTCTCCTCAAGCTTGGAACATCCCTGACATCCTTCAGCACCCAAGCTTTTCTATTCTCTAATTTAACCTGAACACTTTTTTTTTTCAACAATGCTACAGGGTTCATTATCACAAAGGTAAATATTTCCATAATTACCTTGAACATGATCTATAAAATAATGTATATGAGGGGTAGCATGAAAAGAAGCACCTGAATCTAAAACCCAAGATTCAACAATATTATCCAAAGAAAGTACAAGAGCATCTTGTAATACAACACCTGCTACATTTGCTTCTCTATTACTTTCTTGTTGGTTCTTACCCGATTTATCTTTTCTAAACCAACATTATTTTTTTATGTGTTCTAGCTTCCCACAAATCCAACATTCTATCTCATCTTTTGATTTAGATCTTGCACCCCCTTTTGTTTTTCCATGGTTTCCTCTTCCTCTATTCTTCTACCTTCCTCTGTTCTCCACTGTTAATATATTTTTAGATATGGATGTTTCACATGTGCTTTTCCTTTGCATTTTCTCACTTAAGATAACACCCACCACATCTTCAAACTTTAGTTTGGCATTGTTAGACACATAGTTGCTTACTGCCATTACCAAGCTATTCTAACTTTCATGCAAGGAACAAAGAATAAGAAGAGCCTAACTTCATCATCAAAGTCAATATTTATGAAATGTAACTGACTAGTAACTATGTTAAACTCATTTAAATGATCTGATACTAAACCATTTTCAGATATTTTCATATTAAACAATTTTTTCATCAAAAATATTTTATTTAAGGTAGATGGTTTTTCATATAACTTGCCTAATGCGCTCATAAGACCTTCTGTTGTCTTTTTTTTTAATGATATGTTGAATGCTTCAGAAGATGCAAAACACAATCGTATGGTCCCAAGGGCTTTTCGATCAAATAATTCTCAATCTTCATCTGACATTATCGATGGCTTCTTGGCTTGCCCTTCCAACGATAAATAGAGGTCCTTCTGGTAAATGTAGTCCTCCATCTGCATCTTCCACAATCCAAAGTTCTATCTATCGAAATTCTCCACCTTAGATTTATTTTCATCCGCCATAACTCCCACTCGAGGTCAAACCCTTTTCTTCCTGCGATTTAAAATTATGCAAAAAATAATATTCACTCTGATACCACTTGTTAGGATAAATTAAAACCCAAATCTATCCCCAAATCGCATACAAGAGAAGCTATGAAATGAATTAATCAAACATTCAAAAAATAAATATAAACATGCACATAACAGGAGACCCCATACTTACATGGTTCACCCAAGATGGGCTACATCCATCAAATTTGTCCAGCGTATTATTTTTAGCAATACAAGACATAAACAAAATCCTATAACAAACCTTGTTACACCTCTCTACTTTTTTCGCATTTTCTTTGTGTACAATATTTCATTTTTTTTTTCACATTCATACATTTCAGCGATATATCAATACATTTTAGGGTAAAAATCCTTAAACATAACTTCTACCATAAGATTTGGAAACTTTTAATTAATGTCCTAGATTGACTATGAAATTGTCACCCCCTACAAACCCCACAAAGGAGAGTCCCCTCCTTGCAACCCCCCATCCTATCAAGGATTCAAAGAAAAGATTTCAAACCCAAAATTTTAACCTTTGATCTTGGAAGACAATCAATCCCACAAGGGAGAGTCTCTTCTTTGCAACCCCCCATCCCATCAGGGATTCAAAGAAAGAATTTCAAATCCAAAATTTTAACTGTCGATCGTGGAAGACAATCAATTTCCACACCTAACATTAAAATAAGGATAGATAAAACCACATCAAGACGAAAATCATTACCTCATGATATATTTTGGAGACAAGCTTCCTAATCGTTTGAGAGACATGCCATGATTTAGAACTCCCCCTTCATCGACTTTAACCCCTAAAAAGGAGGTGAGGAGATCACACAACAAAACTCCCTAAAAAACGAGGTTAGTGAATACCAATAAATGCGAATATCCTGCAGAGAACCAACTAGGAACATCGACGCGCATCAGATCCCGAACACACTTCATTACATTCGTGCCATCAATATTTTCACTTCTACTTGATTCCTGCTCCTATGTAATTTTTTTGGTATTCTTTGACATAATACTCTTTCCATCTTTCCTGCTTTAACCGACTAGTTACCGGACTTTTTCTTTTAACAGTAAAAAATTTCAGTGAAAAATTGAGATCCAACTTGCAGAATTGCAGAAGATGATTCCGAGGACAAAGGCAGCCCTTTGCAAAATCGGCACTCATTTACAACATTTGAATGATATTAATTAACTAATTCGTGTTCTTATTTATCATTTTAGTAGGTGATATTTAAACCAAATTTTAGTAGAAAATACCAACAATATGGGTGCAGCAGATTCAAAGCTCAATATTTCTCAGGTATGGAGAATCATACTCTTAACAGGGGTAATTTTTCCTTTTGACTTATTTTGTACTTCCATAACCAGCTTTAGAAATTATTTTTCAACATTTAGGGTTAAAATTAGTCATGTTTCCCAATTTTCGTTGTGCAGAGACCTGGAGATGGAATCACCACGGTAAAGGATCGTACCGAGGGAGTGGATCCCTCCTTGGAAAAGCTCAAAGCTCTCAAAATTGTAAGTACATTTTAAAAATTTATTTGGATAAAAAATGTGAAATTCTTGAATACTTCTCAGGGTTTTGGTTTATTTCCAACCAAAAGTCATGAGATCTATTTCCACTGGATAATCGTTTGCATAAGCAATATAGATTCCAGTGCTTAAGATAGACATCGCTTGCCTTTATAAAACCCCAACGGGAAGATTATGGTATATAACGCCTTTGTAAAACCCTACCAGGAAGATAATGGTTTAAAATGCCTTTGTAAAATCAGGAAGATTATGGTATAAAACGCCTTTGTAAAACCCAAGCGTGAAGATTATGGTATAAAACATGGTTGTGACTTAACTTATGTTTGATGCAGGCTTCGCCTATACTCAAGTCCCCTCCAACAGAAAGTAGCTTGACCGATATTCTTGTTCGGAAGTCTTCGTCGACATCAGATTCTGGTCAGTATAGGTGCCTACAAAAGTATTTTCTTAAACTGTACGCAACAATTATTTTTTTCTTAATTTCGGTCTATAATGTAGAACATTTTACTTATTTAATTGATTTTGCATAAGATTCGTGACTTAAAAATAGAATTTTTCAGAATTTACCCCTTACTACTTAGTGTTTCTGGCGTGCAAAATTGATTGCTTGTATGGCTAGGGTTTTTAAAGGAAAATGGTTTGAATTTATTTGTCTGTAATTTAGCCAAGATTGTGCTGAAATGTTTTTTTCTCATAGGAAAGTAATGTTAACCATGGTAAGGTCTAGTTCCTAGAATTGAGTGTATGGTATGATTGAGCACACATGCACTACAAATTGAATTTGGTAGATTAAGTCTCATAAAGATTCCAAGGGAACAAAGAGTTTGTAGGGTATGCAATTAAAATGAAGTAGAGAACAAAACACATTTTCTATTAACTTGTCTGCTTTACTATGATATTAGGTTCAATAAGATGTAGACATTTGCAAGCATAAATTAGTACATTAAACCTTAAATCAAGACAATCAAACAAACCTCGGTGAATTTATTATATAACTCATCAATTGTAAAAACAATCTTTCGTCTAGCTTGATACACTTTGATAGGTCCCATAGACAAATTAGGCCTAAAGGATGTTAGAAGTCATTGTTGTCACCATCATGATCATAACCATATGACATTTTGATCTTGGTCTATTTGCAAGCAAATCATTCTTTGGAATTTGAGTTTTTCAGTGCATGCGTTTATGAGTCATCATTCAACTAGTTTCGTAAGGCCATGTTGTAAAGCTTGATCACCAGGTTCATGTTTTTATTTGATGATGATAAAATTATGATTTTTTTTGCCAGTGCAAGCAAATACAAATACATAGATCTTTTATAATATTATTTTCTTGAAACAAAAATTAAATTCCAAAATACACATTGAATGTCAAACCATCATCATGTATTGATCATTTATCATTACACAATATGTAAATGACAATTTTAGGATTTTAATGTTCTACAAAATTGACACAAAAGATCAAAAAAGGAAAAACAATATCTATATTTGCTTTTGTGTGCGCTTCTTGATACATCTTAAATCTCTAAATAATATAAAGTGTTAGGCTCATAAAAGCACTAGAATAATGTCATCAGATTCACAATTAAATCTGTCAAAAGTCGAATCACTCAAAACTCTTGGAACAGGCTGAATAAAGAAGAAAAAGAGCGAGATGAATATTTAGCACCATTACATGTATCCAACTGTAAATTTATATTAACATGAACAAGATTTCCTATTTATCCTGATCATAACCTATTTCTATCTGTGTAGTGAATATGTTCGAAGCTGATCCAGTTCCTTTGCTAAGCTGATTCACTTAATCATGAACTCAAAACAAAAATACAAAAAAATGTAGTAGAGTTGCACCAGTTAGCAGGATTATACTTCACCTACATACTTGAGAGCTTCTTATTCAAGACTCAAGAAAGAAAAAAATACTTTCAACAATATAGTTTAAAACTTTAACATAAGGTTGAACATCACTAAAGGTGGGTGATGATAGTTTGCCTTTGCATTGATTATGAGGTATGCTCTTTGGTTACGACATCAGGTGCTCAAGCCCTTATACTAGGGTTCCAGTGTTGAAATTGTTTTCAAAGATGTGGGCCCTAGTGCATTTGAGTTCGATTTACCTGCTCTCATTTGGGTATTCACCCATTCCTCATTATGGATCACCTTATTAGTGCTTGCTCATTGGATAACGAAGTAGATGTTGAGCTGAGCTGCTAAATGTTTCTAGCCCTGATGGTTTTGTTTTTATTCCAACCTCTGCTTAAACTATGGAAAGCCCTCTCGAATAAGACTCCCTTTTCGATACAAATGTGTGGTTTGGACTTCACACCTTTCTGGTAAAGAGAGTTGACTTCATAAAAATCATTTTTACTACTGCTTGATTGTCAGTTTTGAAATTTAGCTATGCACATAGTGGAGACTACTCCGAGTTGAGGTGGGATGAATTGATGTGTCATAAAATAACATGCTAATTTGATGTGTCAAAACTTAACAGTAGTTGTTAATTCGTCTAGTTGCTGTAATGACTTGTCATTTTATCAATTTATGTAGATTTACCAGATATTTTTGTAAGAAAATGCACACCGGGTCAATGATGCACATATAGTGCATTTATCACTTACATAGAGTGAGCTTTGTGTTCTTGCTTGTTAGGTTTTTCTTTAATATTTTCTTCCCATTTTGATTTGGGCATATAGTCCAAGCATATTCTCTGATCCTTTATTTAGATCACTTATTATATGCTTAGATTACAACAAAGAAGAGTTGGATTTATACTCTTCCCTATTGTGTAGCTCTTTCATTTCTGGATCAATTATGATTCTTTAAATAGGAAAATTTCAGGCCTAGAGCTCCTGGATTAATGCATCTCTAGTTATTTGTTCTTAGGTTTTAAGTTTCATTCGTGTTGGTAGACGTTGACACACATACAAAGAGAGATCACTGAAATAACTAAAATCTGTACCTTCCTTCACCATGTAGTGAGAAAATTCTTTAAGTATGCATATACTTTTGCAGATCTTCTTTGCTTTTATTCAAATGCCATTGATGGTTTCATGTTAATGCTTTTTCCCTTGATTAGGATTCTCTGTTGAATTGCAGCTGAATTTATTGGGGTTATTATTTAGTTTTGATGGTTCTCCGATATTTGTTGACAGTACATTCAGAGAAACTGGATCTGTTCCATTCAGCCTCTATCTCAAGCTTGTCTATTATGCTGAATGGCTTTTACATGTATTTTCAGGCCATATCATCTGACTAGATTCACTCGAGGCAACATTGCCCCCGTCTCAGATTCCCTCCGTCAGTTATTTTTTTTTATGATGGCTAAACATTTATTGTGGTCTTCTTATTATGTTTTCAAAATTATGTGGCCGTCCCTTTTGTATGAATTTCTTTATAGGGATCGACGTTTGAAAATTAAATGTACTGTGCTACTTCTATCTTTAAAATTAAATACTAACAACTAGTTTTGTTTTAATTGATGAATAAATGTAGCATGAAATGGAGGTTATGTGAATATGATACATTGAAACGTTTTGTATATGATATCAAAAATCCTGTACACTTTGTTGTGATGGTTTTCTATATGTAACAGAATTTTCAAATGAGGGATAAGTCTTTGTTTGACCAGTAAAACACATTTAAAATCACAAATAATGTGCAAGTCAGGTGTCAAATCTCAGCCATGAGTGGGATTACATTAGCTCTGCATTTAGGCTGATCATCATATCCCTCAAGTGGAGAGGTCTATTGATTTTGTAACACTCGAAGGTGGAAACTGAAGAACACTTCATTTTAGGTGTTTGGTCTATCATGAGATTATGGAAAGGTATAATGCATATTCAGAGATTCCGTGCGGAACTTCTCTAGGTTCTCTCTGTGTCCTGATCAGAGGTGTCGTATGGCCGCCACATGGAGACAACTAGATCTCATTGCATCCAGTCTAAATATCATGGAGATCCATATCACCAGTTTTGTGACTTTTCTAGGGTATCCTCAGCCTTCAATGGTAGGGAGAACAGAGTAACCTACATACTCCGAGGATAGCTCCATCAGTCCCTATCAACCTAGACTAGTTATTAAGTAACATTATCAGTTCCTGCATTCTGGAGTTCTCTGTGATTTATAATTGTACAGGCCCTTTTGTTGAGGATGATACTCATGCTCAGCGATTATTTTCTTCTGTAATTCCTCTTATTTCCTTCAGGGTAGATTTTATAGCTTTGGTCTTATTTTGTTTTGGATATTAGCTTTTAGGGGTTTGTTCTTATGTTTTTTTGGATGATCTGGCAGATCCATTTTACATTTTTATATACCAAACATTTATTTTCTTTCTTTTCTTTTTCATGTTTGGGGGATGTTTGTATGGCAACCCCTTGCATGTATCTGTTTTACGATTGCATTCTACAGGCTGATCAAACATCTTTGGTCAGTTGTTGACATTAATATAATTTTCTTCTTTTTTTCGTTCTTTCTCATTATTATAGAATTACATGAAGATCTAATTTGCCGTATGAATGTCTGGTGCAAAAATGTTATTTCCTTTACTCTGTATTTCTACCTTCTGGCAACACACCCTAGAACTAGACAACCTTTGTGTCTGTTTTCATTGCCTAAGAGGTCTTTTAGATGGGAAGTCCATAAAATTGCGCTGAAGAGCAAGATATGAAAGCCCAAATATTGTGCTTTTAATATTGATTGCATTAAATTTACATGCAGTTTTTGTTTTGCGTTGGTTGAAGCTTTTGAACATTTTTTACTTGGTAAGGAAGAGGTGTAAACAATTGCAATGAAATAGGGTTTTAGCAAGAAATGTCATGAAGAATATGGTTTATATGGTTGTTCTATTTACAGTTGGCAGAATAGTTCATTATTGCCTCCAAGTGTGTTTCCATACAATTGGTAGTGCCTAACATGAATTATATCAGCTATATGATAGGGCAAAGGGAACTATCTTCTGAGGTGTGTATGGATATAAATGCATTTAACAAAATCATGATTCGGGCAAAAGAAGTTTGCTACAAAAATTCAAATTGCATATATATCAATATGTATATCAACCAGTACCATAATAACGAGAAAGTTTTTGCAGCCAAATGAATATCCTTTAGGATTCCTATTATATTCCTACAGAGCATTATTTGATAGCTTATAGCACCATCTCAGATTTCAAAATACAGGTCTAGATCTGATATAAGGTAAATATTATTGAAACAAAAAAGGTATAAAACCCCATAGTTACATGAGAAATCCAACAATTGGGTAGCCAATGACTACTCCAGAGGTACACGGAATAGGCAGGTACAGAAGGCCAGGACTCAGTCTCTGGTCACCTCATTACAACATTAGCACATACCTAAAACTGAACATTAGACGCCTTTAAATAGTGATTTTGTTGCGTTCGGCCTTGCTAAGCAGAACTAAAAGCTTACGAGGAATCTGTATATTGAAATAGTTCACTTAATTTGTAACTTATCTTCATGTATATTTGTGATTTCCTTGACGAAAGGTCATGAAGTCTACATTGTCGTTGGTATACGTGGAAATTCGTTAACTGCAATTCCCCCCCCCCCCCTTGATTTCTTCTGCTAGAATTTTGTTCATGAAGTATTTTTTACATTTTTAATATTTGGTGGTTGAACTATGTTTTGCTAAACTCATTTCTATTATTAAATAAAGGATCAGAGGTAAGGATTTATCGTTTATGTTGAGTTAAATTTCTCTTGTTTTAATTGTACATTTAGTGTTTGCTTTTGATGGGGTCTTGATGTCATAAGCATTTATGATATTAGTTAGAATTGTTTCTGATTTTTTCACATTATTTGTCTAGGGGCTTTGAATCCCAAGATTGCATTTGAACTTTTCTCCCTTTATCGGGAATGGCAAGAAACAACCGCAAAAAAAATCAATGAAGGCCAGGTGCCTTTCTTGTTCCCTCTTTCATCTCATAGAAGAAAAACGAAGTTAAAGAATTAATTCTTTTACACCATTAAAAAAATTGGGTTGTTAGGCTGTAATACAAATGACTAGGTCCCATAAACAATAATGGGTATTGCCTGCTTTTGAATTTGTAAAAAATGTAGACAATTGTGGTTATCTTTTCACTGGGTTACAATCATATA